>OZ038483.1:41606930-41621930 GCA_964036315.1 Acanthosepion esculentum | reverse complement strand
GGGCACACCTTGTCTCTTCTATTTATCTTCTGGTGTTTTCAAATGATGATGTTTTTTTCTTCTCCAATTGGTTCTTACTGTAGCTTCCGTCTTCCAATTGACCGGATTGATTTCTGTCCTCAGCAAGGTGTTTTTGAGCTGACCCTTGGATCGACGACGTGGGTCTTCATGTGGTCTCTTTTCAGACGACATGAGAAAAAGAAAAGTCTTTGTGAAGAAAGCCTTGGGTGCGAATTGTTTGAAGTGGTCCATGAGTCGCCACTCTATAGCACGCACATACACACATTTCAGCTGACAATATCTAATCCTTATATGTTCAGTTTGTTCTTGTTGGAGGGGGACATAAAAATAACAATATCTATCCCCAATGATACATTAATATTATACATTAGTCTCGCATCTTTCTAAGGCTGAGCTAATCTGAGATTCGTTAGGGAACAAGTATTTTAAAACATTTTGATGTCTGGGTCGCATATTATATAACGATTTTTTAAAAATTTTTTAAGTCATTTTCGATCCTCTGTTTTATATTTCCAATTCCATTTTCACTGTTTTTAGTGGCGAACATAGAATTTGATAAAAGTCAATATTCTTTCTATTCATAATCATTATATAGATAATGTGACGGATTTTCTAGAGGTCGTAAGTAATGACAGCGGAACATAACATTTCCTTCCATTCCATAGTATGGCTGTCCAAAAAGTGATAAAATAAGATATATGCCACCACCAGATCATTTACCTAAAATGGCTTGAACAAGTCAAGAGATATCTTGATAGCCATAGAGAAAATATCTGAATGTCATTTAGTGGCGGTGGGGATGGGTGATCTCGTTATTAGATAACTGGGCCTCTGCGTAAGTTAAACATTAACTTCTCCTTTTAAGAAAAGATATTCCATTTGTTTTCTTTTATGGCATGTCTACCTTTCTTAATCTTTTTGACACTATTTACATTGTTCGGACTGTTGTCCTCATCTTTGTTGCCAATATTCACGACGTTTCGGCCGTTGTACGCTCCGGTCTTCTTAAGGTAATTGGAATTTTGAACTGAACCTTTGATTTCGTCCAATCACCTGAAGAAGGCCGGAGTGTACAACGGTCGAAACGTCGTGCATATTGGCAACAAAGATGAGGACCACAGTCCGAACAACGTAAACAGTGTAAATAATTACAATACCCCATCTCAAAAAACACAGACAGATACTTTCTCAATTTGTTTTGGTATTTATGTATAAATTTATTTGGCTATGTGTAACTGTGCAGGCACAGATAGAGGCATCGGTTTGAGGAATCGGAGAGCCAAGTTCAAATTCCAGTCGAATTCATTACATTCAGTTACGTGCAAATACCCTTGGGGAAAAGTATGAATCTATCTGTTCACCTCCCAGCAGGACAGACTGGGTCATATAGCCTTGGATGGCAACCGGTCTAGGAGAAGGACAACTCTGGATTCAAAACATTAGGTTTGTTTGGTGTTCAGACCAAGCGCAATCCACACCCTATGGTGGTCTTCAATGGGCGTCGCCAAGCTATCTGAAAGGATCATGAGGAGGAATCGAGACATCATCATCCCGGGTCAACAGATCGGCCTGGAGGAGGCTGTCTGCTTCTTCTGCCTTCAGGCCTTCTAGCGATTAAAGCATTTGATAGACTGATATTTTCCATCTGTCAGTTTTCGATTACAGACTGTTTTTCCTTTAATATCGATGCAGTATTTATACTTTTTATATACAGCGCCCCATTGCTTTAAGGGAAAATATATCATCTGCTTTAATTTTTTTTGTGCTATTACACTTTCGCACCCCCCACGTTTGTTAGAGTTAGTTTTTTTTTTTTTTTTTAAAAACATTGATTTTGTTTCTCGAGATTTATATTTTAATTTAAATTTTATAATTAACAATAACAAACAGAACTGTTTCCAGACTGTCGCATCTGGGGCAACCCATTGCTGAATGATAGGGATCAACAAGTGCGAAAGTATAATAGCGCCTCAATTTTTTTTTATATTGTCTATGCTAGAGTATTTTTTTGTTTCGCAGGGACATGGTTATTCTATTCAGTTTTAAAAAAATGATTTACTATGTCGTTTGGCATGCATGGAATATTGGTTGTTTTTTTTTTCTTTTAAGTATGAACGTGTGAAGAAAATTCTTTTTGAAACACAACTAATAATTCTGTATTTCTCGATCTTTAAAATCAGCGTAATGATTTATTAAATGTTTTCGTAGGCACGATCATAAGTACAAGAAGTAAATAAAAACATGTTTATAAAGTTCTGAAAGATTTTCATTCTTTTTTTAGTTTGAATATTTTCTTTCCTTTTACATGTCATAAGTGCAAAACTGAACAAATACAACGAGTCTGCAAACAAAACCGTATTTTATCTTCCAATTAATAACATTCAGCTTCAAAGAATGTTAAATAACAATGTCGCTCTCTTACCTGTTAAACTCGCCATGTCGTCCTTTTGGAAATTCGTGATTTGTCTTCATTTTGTTCTCCGCACTGTGATTAAGAACGACTTTTCAGTGATAGTATTTAGTCTTTAGAGATCCATTTGTTCAATTCAGATTTCAGCAATAATTTAAATGCCAATGTAAGTGTTAATTTCCTGAAGAGACTGTAATGAGAAAAGTACGCATATGTAGGCTTTAAGAAAGCTTTATTTAACCGAGGATATTTACAGTGTAACTCGGATATAAGAGAGTTGTCGGGACCGGAGAAGTTTCTTATATACGGGTTACTCTTATATCCGGGTTTGATCTATTTTGTTTAGGTAAGTATGGCTCTAATTTGGGACCAGAGAACATCTCTCTTATATCCGGGTTTCTCTTACATCCGGGTTACACTGTATTTCTGTTTATACAGAAAATGTGGCACAAGGCCAACAAAGGAGAAAGTAAGGAAAGCACGGTCTTCTTCTGTCTTAACTTTAAACTAAGCTTGCCACAAATGCTGACTCAATCATACAAACAATATTCCTTACACCAAAACGACACATTCTTACGTATCTTTCTCACCACATGCACCATGATACCTCAATATCTCCATGAAAATACTAACTCGTCCCCATATGTGTGTGTGGGGGGATAAAGCAACAATTTTAAAAACTAGCCCCAATGAGTATTTTCAATATGAAATAAAACTATTTACAAGAAACTAAACAAAATAATATTAGTAATAAAAAAAACCCACAATCATTAATGTGGCAGAAACATCAGTTAACTGGACGAAATTAATGCGGGACTATAATAAAATAAAAAAAAAATCATTCATCCCAAGCAGTCACATAGACACACACTCATTCACACACAACAACAAATACGAAAACACACACACGAAACGAAAGTCGCCCAGCATCCACCAGAGAACTGACGTCACTGACCACCTAGCAATGGGATGGGGAATTAAAATTAAAGAAAATATAAGGACAGAAATAAAAGGGGCCAATAAGCATACATAATCTGGCTAAGTTAATTGAAAAAGAAAACTAAAGATTAAAAAACTAAACCTAAGCTACCCTAATTTCAGGATGGGTTGACCGTGTTCAACCCAGGAAAAGCAATATCCTGATGCCTAACCGGCATCAAAGTGCCACTCCAGGTCAGCCCCTTTCACACGACACAAACGCGTAAGATTCACCCACCTTTTGCCAAATTCTGATGAAGTGAGTCGCCGCTTTTTCGTTCTAATCGAGCCGAGTGCTCCTTCTACCGTGAATGTCGTCTGGCTCTGAAACACCTCTTACGGGCGACGGTTGGCCTCCCCAACGTCCAGGCGTTGTTTCGTAGGGCATTATATCGAGTGGTAGTCAGGGGGTCCGTTCGTGATGATTTGATTGACGAGCTCGGTCTTACGAAGTAGGAGGCTCGCTCAATCTGGCCTTGGGCTCCCGGGTTGAAATGCCTCAATAACGGTGAGGCATCCCTCACCTGGCTGGTGATACGTGGGGCCCTTTGGGTCGGCAAAAGACTTTGCGCAGCGGGTTTGGAGAAATATCCAAACTGCCGACGTTGTGATGGGGAAGTCGAGACCCTGGGTCACGTCTTCTTTCATTGCAAGGTGGTAGCACCATTGTGTAAGTTTGTTGAAGGCCTCATGGTTCGCATGTTGCAGGGAAAAGTTTTTTGTCCTTGAGGTCGCTTCTGTTTGTAGCAATGTGGCCCCGCCGTTAACGAAGTCTGAACTTTATGTGTTCCACTGCTTGCTAGGAGTTATGAGAGGCGTGATTTGGGGGACGCGTCAGAAGGGATTCTATGGAGGTGAGAAGTTCACCTCTTCCCAACTAATCTTGTACTTTCAGCTTAAAGTCAAGATTAGGACGGAAAGGCGGCGACTCCCTTCATCAGAATTCGGCAAAAGGTGGGTAAATCTTGCGCGAATGTGTAGAGTGAGAGGAGCTGACCTAGAGTGGCACTTTGATGTCGGTTAGGTACAGGATTTTGTCCCTCATGGGTTGAACAGAGGCAACCCGACCCGATAGTAGGCTAGTTTAGGTTTATTTTGAATCTTTAGTTTCTCGATTATCGTTAACTTAGCTAGGGTATGTATGCTCATCGGCCCCTTTTATTTCTGTCCTTATTTTTCTTTGGTTTAATTCCCCATCCCCTCCCTCGTTAGGTGGCCAGTGACGTCAGTTCTCTGGTAGTTGCGGGATGACTTTCGTTTCGTGTGTGTGGTTTTTCGTATTTGTTATTGTGTCTAAATGAGTGTGTGTTTGTGTGAGTGATTTTGGACGGATGAGTGTTTCTTACACTTTTTTAATCTCGTATTTTTTTTTCGTCTAGTTAACTGATGTTGCTGCCACATTTAGGTATTGTGGGGGGTTTTAGTACTAACCTTATTTTGTTTTGTTTTTCTTGTAAATAGTTAATTCATATTGTAAATATTCATTGGGGTTTTTTAAGATTGTTATTCCCCCCCCCCACACACACAGACTTTGAAATGTACATATGGGGACTAGTTAGAATTTCATGGAGAATTTTTAGGAATTATGGTAGGTGTAGTAAGAAAGGTATGGAAGAATGTGTTGTTTTGGTGCTAGGACTATTGTTGGTATGTGTGGGTCAGTGTTTGTGACTAGCTAAGTTTTAATTTAAGACAGATGATGACCGTCCTTCCATAATCCCCCTTTTGGCCTTGTGCCACATTTTGTATATGATTCATATACGAATAAATATTGAATCCCTTCTGACGTGTCGTCTAAATCACGACTCTCATAACACCTAGCAAGC
The DNA here is from genome assembly GCA_964036315.1 of Acanthosepion esculentum. Taxonomy (NCBI): domain Eukaryota; kingdom Metazoa; phylum Mollusca; class Cephalopoda; order Sepiida; family Sepiidae; genus Acanthosepion; species Acanthosepion esculentum. The sequence continues at coordinate 41,616,695 of OZ038483.1, read as the reverse complement.
TTAAGAACACATAATGTTGAGCCTTCGTCAATGACGGAGCCACATTGCTACAAACTGAAGCGGGCTCAAGGACAAAGAGTTTTCTAGGCAGCATGCGAACCATGAGGTCTTCAATATACCTGCACAACAACGCTACCACCCTGCAGTGAAAAAAGGCGTGACAAATGGTCTCGACTTCCCCACTACAGCGGCGGCAGTTTGAATATTTCTCCAAGCCCGCTGTGCAAAGTTTCTTGGCGACCCAGTGGGCCCTACGCATCACCAGCCAGGTGAGTGATGCCTCATTGTTATTGAGACAATTCAACCCGGGCGCCGGAGGCCATATTGAGCGAGCCTCCTGCTTCGTTTAACCGAGCTCGTCAGTCAGCTCATCATGAACGGACCCCCTAACTAACACCTGATATAATGCCTTACGAGACAAAGCCTGGACGTTGGAGAGGCCATCCGACGCCCGTAAGAGGCGTTTCAGAGCACAATATTCACGGTAGAAGGAGTATTCGACTCGGGTTAAACGGTGGGCCTACTTCTCGCACGAGTGCCCACTTCTCAGGGATGGGAAGTTCTTACGGGCGTCTTCCTTCCAGAAGGCGCCTTCTTCATCCGATTCGTGACACATTCGATATAGGAACCCGATGCGAAGCATATATTGACGAATCTCAATGGTAGGCATACCTCGACCGCCTTCAGATGGATGAAGGCAACAGATCTCCCGAGAGACTCTAGCGACCTTGCCTCCTCACAAGAAGGAAGACAAGAGCCTTAGTAATGACATTAGTGTTTATTTAACTGACGATAAAAGGTTCACGTATAGTGTCCTTTTATAGTCCTCGTAAACAGAAATAACTCTCTCAAAGAGAAGTGTAACAAAACAAAGGGAGACCACTCTTGATTATTCATAAGAGTTGTCTTTTAAAATATGTAAAATACACAAAAGCAGTTTTTATCCAGATTTCATAAATAAGGGGATATTTTGATCAACGTTTTTCTTCCCTTTTGTACAATGAATCCTTTTAAGAAATAAATTCAGTTTTTAACACAATAATTACTGAATTTTTATGAAATTATTATTTGAACGTCTAATTTTTTTAAGTGCGGTTAATTTTTTTATTAATATTTACCAATAAACTTGAAAAATGATTTTAGCGTTTCTCTCCATTGAATGTAAATAACTTGTATATCATTATATTTCAAATCATTCAAAATGTTTATGAAAATTGAAAGAAGTTTTACGTACGTTTAAAAACGGACTTAGGGTCTTTTAAAAATTGATGAAGAATACCTAATATAAGTTAATTTATTTATTAACGCTAAAATAAAATAAAAAATGGTGGTTCATAGTCCTGTTGATCCTGCAGTCAAATGCTAAAACTTTGTAAATGGCGAAGCCATACCAATTAACGTTGACACATCAAATTACAAAACCCTCCTCCAAAAGAAGCCAAAATAAATGGAAAGAATCTTGAAAAGATGGCATTTTGCTTTAAGCAAAATTTAGAGAACAACACTTTCTATCGAACACGTTTCAAGTCGGACGTTGGTGGGGGTACGACCCAGGGACACAATGAAAACGTAGTTGGATGACACCGGTCCAGAACAGCTTCTGTGAAAACATTTGTAAATTAGAAGCACGAAATCATTGAATATATTATTACACACGAAGACAGCTAAGTATTCAGTCTGCGAGAGAAGAAATAAACAAATAGCGTAATAATATATATGTATACACACAACGTTATATACTCGTGTGCCTTGCAGGCTGCTTTCGTGAATATTTAACATAATACAGGTATTTATCCATGGCTTCCTCAACAATCCAGTTGATCACCCCCTATTTAGTGTTTCTGGAACGGTTCCATTAAATCCTACCGTAATTTAACGGATGTTCAAAGCGCCTGAAATTACTCGCTCGTCTAATTGTTTTGCCTTGAGTGAATCAAGTATGGCTTTGAGGAACAGACTTTTGTGTGCAGACAAACATATACACGAGTGTCGCTAAAATCAAAAGACATAAGTATGTACTGACAGTTGATTCTGAGCCAGTGAATTTTAAGAATCTGAGGGGAAGTAACTTTTAAATCAGTCTGAAAATTTCTTTTTCTTTCTTTTTTTTTTTTTCGTCTTTCACCATAAAGATATATTTTTTTTCCCTTTTGTTTCTCTTTGCCTATTTTACCTGGATTGGTGTCTAACTGCTTCTAGGAGAGATTTCTAAATTACTTCCGGTGGGGTTTTGATTAGTCTTTACTGAATATTTCCTCTTCTTCAACCCCCACCCCTCTACCGACTGCTTTTCGTTTCCAGTTATTGTCGGCTCTAGTCTTTCGCGTTCTACGTTTTTAATTCCGATATTTGATGAATTCTTCGACTTCCTGCGCGCAGAAGAAAAATTCTTGAGTAAATCGCTCATTTGTGAAACAAAAACAACGAAGAAACAAAACGTTTACTAAAAACCGCCTCCTTATTTACAAAACCACAAAGATAACTTTCAATTCTGGCATGTGCATTAACAACCTCTGATGAAAGATACTTTAAGAAAAATAGCAAGTGGAGCACTTTGATCCCCCAGCAAATAATGAAGACAACAGTAAAATAAATTACGGAATAAAACTTAACCAATTGCCTGTTGTCTTCCAGTTTTAACGCCCAAAGTACATTAGTCTTTAATCTTCTTCACAAGAGAAACTATTTCGTACAAATAATTTAGCTTCAGCGATAACGCTTCGTCATTAGAAGTTCAATTTGAAAAGCAACTGGTTTACTCTTTTCAAGATTTTCTTCTTGCTTACGGCGTATTCCTTCGAAACCCGTTTGACGAAATTAACGCAACGGATGTCACTTTTCTTTTGTTTTTATCATATAGGTCGTATTTTATAGCCTTTCAGCGACGAGGGGGAACACAAGATGCACAACGATTTCATTTGGTAGCACTTAAGAAGAAACTGAAATAGACTCTGTCTTTCAATGTATTTTCCCAAGTGTTAAAATGATATTTCCCTTATTGAATATTGTTTATCGTTCAATTAATATTTTCCCGTCTCTAACTTGAAATTTGAAGTTTAATATCTAGATAAAGTCTGAGGAAATAGGCTTTGCAATAAATAGTTTACTTTTCTAATGGAGGCAGACTTTGCTTTATGTCCTTTCAGGGATGATTTTTCACAACTTCCCGTCTGTTGACCCTTTACAATTCCTCCATTTATACAAATTCATTAAGTATATTACTCGATTTCCCCTCACCTTTTTGTTTACCCGAGATTTACTTGACCCCCACACCACCACACCAATGAGTCAGATTGTAACACAAGGTCGGTTCTTAACGTGGGGACCCGAGTGTTTACACGCGGACCGCTGGTCTAAGCTAGTCAAATCTTGTCTAAGCTAGTCATAGCCGGCCATACCACAGATGTCACACAAGGGAGGAGAGAAGGCCTCCGGAACGGAACAGATACTACATCTGCAGTATCCATCCCGACAGGAAAAGCCCACTTCTCCTCCTCTGCCAATCTTCTCGGAAGAATCCGGGTGGAAAGACTCAATCCATGGCGGAACCCCTGGGGATCTCCACTTTTTGGCTACCCAGTTATATTTTTTACTAATTGTTCATTCAAGATTCACTCAAAGTAGAATGACATTGATGGAGTAACTAAGATTTTGAGGATATATAGGAAAAAAAAGGTTGGCCCTATACTGAAGAGGTTGAGAGAGTAGTGATCGGAGAAGCAAAATCGTTGGGGTCGGTTTCACAAAGTAGCGGTTTTTAGGAAAAAACTGTCTGAATCGAAATTCCACCTTACTAACGGAATACGGGGAGGATTCAACCCAGTGTACGTGGAATGGTGGGTCTTAGTAGTGAAGGTCTGAATTGGTGGATTAAATGAATTGCAACTCGTCTGCATATTTTCCATGAAAATAGCTTTAAATTATCGCGAGGCATGCAACGTTTCATCTATGTGAACGGGGTTGTAGAGAGGAAAATAATTCTTCACCCACAAGGTCGCGTAGACGCTTTTGAATTCAAGCCTGGAAAACGAAGAGTAGGTAGCTGCAGCACAGATATAGCAGCAGTACCCCCTTTTTGGTCTGATGTGCCTATTGTCGCGACAGATACTTTCTGTTGTGGTACAAGGAACTGACCATTTTCCCAGTATTCTTAGCGATGTATTGTTTTTATGAGTTACACGTGGCCTGGAATGAATAGAAACCGAATACGTATTCATGTGAAGGGGCCATCTTGAGAGAACGACCGTTCATCATGATAAGAGAAAATTCAGGTTCTGTTCGGGGATGAATAAATGTTACTAGGTATCTACTTGACCTCCCACAGGGCCAGGTTGTGACACAAGGTCGGGGTTTAACGTGGGAAGGGAGGGGGAATGGACCCGAGTTTACACCCGGGCCGCAGTGCTTTGGCTTTAGCTGGTCTTAGCTTGTCCAAGCTGGTCTTTAGCTGGTCATAGCTAGTCTTTAGCTGGTCTTAGCTTGTCAAAGCTGGTCATAGCTAGACGTAGCTGCGATACTACCAGCGCAGGGACGAATCCCTGCAACCGGCCTGTATCAGAGATCGAATCTCAGCCCCATAGACGATCGTCCAGCGAGTAATCTGAGAACAGATACTACACCGTGATCTTAGCCTTGAAGCCGAGAAACGAACGATCGGCACCGACCGCGAGGGGGCAGCACCGACTCGGTGATGAATAAATGTTACTAGTTTGATTTTGGACTTAACAAATGACTAAAATCTGACAACAGCCACAGGGAATAAGCAGTTGCGGAGGACCATGATCGACTATGTCCTGAAGGAACATAGAAGAAGTGAAGTGCTTTCCTTCTTGTATTTTTGTTCTTTTATAATCTCGAGAGATCAGAGATAGTCGAATCTATTAACATAACTTGTAGATGGAACAGTCATGGATTTACGTCTTTCTCAAGTGTGAATGTGAACGCAACAGACGAGACCAGAATTTGAACTCGGCTTGTGATACCATTTTCCGCGCCGGTGACCGTTACGCTAACTGCGCATCCGTATGTTCTAGGGTTTTCCTTCTTTACGAGCCGTGTCCCTTCAGGAGGTGGGAGATTATACCTATCGACAATATTCTATCCTCTGTAGCTCTAAGCAATGTTCCTTACAATATCTCCCAATCCCTGCTATGATATCCATTTGCACAAACACATCTCTGCCTCTTGTCCTCAATATGCCTTGTGAATGTCAAATTTTCCAAGCCTTCTTTTCTCATTATGTATCCCAGGAATTTCTACTCTTTCGTTCCAGTTTTAATTAGACTCACCCTTTTTGTTCTCTTTTTCTTTAAAACGTCATCATTTTTTTTAAAGCTTATCACCCCAAGCAAGGCTGGAGGCCACTAGCACGCAAGGGGTTACAGAAGGTTTGGAGGAAGAGCAGATAGGAGTGGTAAAGGAGAGGATGTGGAGAAAGATAGTGGATCGATCAAGGCAAGGGGGTTACAGAAGATTTGGAGCGAGAGCAGATAGGAATGAAAGGTGAAAGGATGTGGAGAAGGGAAGTGGATAGATCAAGGCAACTGGAGATGTCGATTGACGTTACACTTAAATAGTTGGAGATTGTATTTGTCAGGGAAACAGGAATAAGGAAGGGAGTTCCACAGGCGAGATGTGCGAGACATGAAGCTATTGGAGTAGAAGATACGTCTACATCTAACAGTTTCAACGGTGAAGGGGTGGGAACGGGATGCCAGCCTGCTCACGTTCCGTTCATGGTATTCTCAGCATCTTTCTGTAGAGCCACATGTACGTTGTTCCAAGCGACTTCTTTATTTATGAGGAAATTGTCCAACACTCAGTCATATAGGAGGACTTATAGTGATTTTTCAAGCGTAGCTTAGATGTGGCACAAGGCCGAAAAGGAGGACTGATATTATATAACCGTTCAGTACCGTTTTCTTTGTTTTTAACCAAATTATCCTGTCTCTTAATACTTTGCTTAGCATTTGGAAGTCATCTTTCACTATCCCAATGCGTTTTCGGATTTTCAGTGTCACATTTTGCATCGTCTTTTAAAACACTGCCCAGACAGATAAATTTTTGTGCTTGCTTGTTTCACTCGTTTCCAAAACATAGCTCGCATCTTGGATTATCGCTTTGGATAGCAACTATACATACTGTCTTCTTATAATCTGACAGTCGAAATAGGAAAGAAGGTTTGGAAAATCTAACAATTACAAGATATACGAAAGTAAAATAATCAGGACATAAACAGCGATTACCCTACTTAATCTATTGTGGTTGGGTTGCAGAACAAGGACAAATAAAAATGGTAAAGAGTCAAAATTACGGTAACAAAAGAGTGGAAAATGTGGATAGCCATGACCATCTACGCCCGGAGGGAAACAGCACATAAAAGATGATAGCGCTTGAAAATTTGACAATAATGCATATAAATGTATGTGTAAGTGAACAATATATTTTTGTAGTTAAAATAAAGCATTTTAATTCTCTTGACCTGTTTTCGTGGGGAGGGTGTGAAAATGCCAAAGCTTACCAGATTAGGTTTAAAAATTCGAAATTTCAAAAAGTTTCAGCAGCCAATAATAATACTCTATCATTTTATAGACATTCATTTTAAAATTCTCTACAAAAAAAGGGAAAGAAAACACAAAGAACTGTCCAGTAACATGATTTAAACCCCGTGGAATAGTAGATAAAAATATTAAAAACATCATGGCTGTTAGTGATTTCAAAAAACGTCTAGCATTTCAAAAGTAACAATTATGAATATTCTGTCTCGCTGATCGCAGGCGAGATCATAGAATTCACAATCTCGCATCGCACTTAATTGTCGACAGAGTTATCGTTTGTGGAACTCACTTCCGGTTACATAACTTTGATCGTCCAAAATTTCAATACAGTGTTATTCGATTTTTTTTTAAGCATTTCGCCCCAAGCAAGGCGGGGGTGCCACTAGCACGCAAGGGCTTACAGAGAGTGGAAGCGAGAATAAAGAGCCGTGATTGAGGAAAAAATGAAGATGTCGATTGGCATTACATTTGAATAGTTGGAGATTATAGCTATCAGGGAAGCAAGTAAGAGGAAGGGAGTTCCACTGACGGGAGGTGCGAGACATGAAGCTATTGGAGTAGAAGAGACTGCTACATTTAACCGTTTCGACAGTGAAAGGGTGGGACCGAGATGCAAACTAGTAGCATGTTTAAATTCATGCAGGTTGGGAACTAGCTAAAGTAGCTTGTCGGAGCAGTTAGCATGAAAGTATTTGTAGAAAAGACAGAGGGAGGCGACAGCACGTCTGTCAGAGAGCGACTGTAGACGAGATGCCAGATCAGGGCCAATCACATTACATACCCGTCCCTGGATTTTGTCGAGGACTTTAAGACGGACAGCTGGGGCACTAGACCATATATAGCAGCAGTATTCTAGTCAGGGGCGAATGGTTGATTTATAGATTTGAAGGATGGACTCGGGCGAGAAAAACTTTCTGGTGCGACACAGGGAACCAACTTTCCCTGCGGTGGATGAAGCTACTGTCTTCTTGATTACACTTCTGTTGTTATCGCTCCTTAAAAATGCTTCTCTTTTTTTTTCTCCCTATTCTTTCACCCTCAGTAACACCTTGTTTCTTAGCGTCTTTACTGCCTTGAATAGAGTGAAATGATTAAGATAAAATTTTTAAAATCTCCAGGATCTGCATCGCCAGAGCTACTTACAGTTTTGAGTTAAGAATTTGAAAATTTTTGGGGACAAAAAATGCATTCATACTTTTCTCAAAGAGGCTTGTGCTAAAATGCAAGCGAAGAACTCGACCAGAATACGAGCTCAGCTCGCCGATTTCGCCTTCTTAGCCGTTAGCCATAACACTACACGCTCGTATATTAATAAGTAGCAACTAAAACAGGCAAAATATTTGTAGTTAATACGCATATGTAAGGGTGACAACTATTGTTCTTGCCATTTTCAAAAGCTGAGTAGAGAATATATATATATATATATATATATATATATATATATATATATATATATATAAAATAAAAAAAATAAATAAATAAATAAAAGTAATTCATTGAGTCTGAAAGAAACCTCAACAGAATGCACTGGACGGCCTATATTTGGGACTCATCAGCAGTGCGCATCCACTAGCGAGAATTGAAACCCTGACAGTTAGATTGTCAAGCAAACATCATACCGTTACGCTAACTGCGCATCCGTATGTTCTAGGGTTTTCCTTCTTTACGAGCCGTGTCCCTTCAGGAGGTGGGAGATTATAGAGAGTGCCTTGATCACATGGTCATCTACAAAAAATGTGCACCCCGGGTCTTACAACATTTCACCATTCCTGGCAGATCTTCTTTTATCAAAATGTGGGATATTTAACAACAAAAGTGATGGAGAGAAAAAGAAAAAAAAACTCTAAATGAATTAATGAATTCGGATATATATATATATATATATATATATATATATATATATATATATATATATATATATATATATATATATATATATATATATATATATACATATGTGTGTGTGTGTGTGTGTGTGTGTTCGCGCGCGCGTTCGAATCTCACCATGGTCGATTTTTCAGGAAGGCGACTTCCTGATGTTATCGGACCGGGTTGTAGTCAATCCCTTTGGAAAGTACCTGAAAACCAGAACACGTGTTGACCAAAGCCTTGTGATTGAAATTGGGTAGACGGAACTCTTGTGGGCCGTCGATAGTTGTGCTAGCACAAAGCCACAAGTGATTATGGTCGAAGGCTTGAACGTGCTGGCTTTGTTCAAATTGTTTATCACGTTAGATAACACACTCTCTCCCAGAAACTGTAACTAAGGTCTGCTCAGCATAGTTGCAGTATAAACCACAGGTGGCTTCTGTGGGTGTCGAGCAAACACCAATGTGCCTGAGCGAGCGTCTGCAATAGGGATTGGTTAGCCGTCCTAGTAGACGGGTATCCTCGAATACGAGTGGCCAGCTATTATGTATGTGTGTATTAATAAAATATCTTACTAATATAATGAGGGTAAATCTCGCTGTTTTACTTGATATTTTCTGGACCTTGTAAAAAAGCATTCAATACAGATAGCCCTGCAGAACAACATAAAATTATGTTTAAAATATAAATATTAAAATCTTGCGGGTGACTCAAATTTCGCCATTAGTCTCATAAGTCAATATTATTATTTCCATTGGGTCCTGCTCACTCCACAAACTATTTGAACAGCTAGAAATTTGCATAATAATTTCCCCAAACACTAACACAGAGCTATATATACTATTAGAGTACGTACACATGTATGGGTGTACAGAAGCTCCTCAGTGTTGTTCATCTCAATTTTTAAATAGATGAGCGACGATTACAAACTTTAAATATAATATTTATGTCATTAAAATATATTATCTCTTTACCAATTGCGTTATAGTGAAGACAAAATATAGAATTCCCATGAATAGATTTGGTTAATTAAAACAGCAGCCGTAACAATAGAACTTGAATAGTTTTGAGGTGTACTTCGTTGTGTGAAAACTACAGACGTCGAGCGTTAATATTACTAACCGAAAAGAAGCTTAGAGCTAAGAGACCCGGCAAAATACACCATCGTTCACGGAGGGTGCTGAAAGGACCCAAGGCGCTTTTTAAGAACTTTGCGGTAGCACCTTGTTTTGTCTCTCATCCAAATTGCTCAATCAAATTCTCCCAGCCCCTCTCGCTCCCTCCACTCTTGCGCCACTTCCCCAAATTTCAAGTGGCGTTCCTTCCTTTTCAGATCGGA
>OZ038483.1:41579430-41601930 GCA_964036315.1 Acanthosepion esculentum | reverse complement strand
GTGAGCGTTAAATTCCCCAAGCCCCCTTTCCTCGCTATACGTTCCTTTATACGTCTCTTTCTGATTGTAAGTATCATTTTACTTGGAACTTCTACCCTCCTTAAAGCTTCTCCATTGCCCACATGCTATTATGTGAAAAATATTCTGAGCATTTGTCCCCACAACAATATCCTAGAATTCACTTAAATATGTGAGATTTGATATATATAGTAATTCATCGCTCTTTTCTTACGTAAGTTTTTACGGGAAAAAGAGACGCATTATTGGTTTAATCGTTGCACATCTGTCTCTGTTGTCATTTATTTACTTAAGGTGATTTTCTAAGCGTGACTTATATGTGGCACAAGGCCGAAAGTATGGGGCATCCAGTGCGGACCGAATTCACTACTCAGCCGTAACTATTCTAGCAAGACAACCTTGCCAATCGTTTTCATGTTGGAAATTAAAACTTATTTGCGAAATAATTTGGAGAGTAAATCATCCTTGTCATCAGAGAAGCATTCTCTGGTGACATTAATACGGGTATTTCACCGTCTGAATTCTTGAGACATGTTAGGGTGGTTCATTGGAAAGTGCTAAAAATGAAGCTTCTATAGAATTATGTCAAAATGATAAACATGGTATATTCGAATTATTCAGTCAGTATAGCTAAAAGCTTTTATATTAACAGCAAAATGAACGCTATTGATTAAAAAAGAACAAACGACAAATTTATAGTTCATAAAAATCCTTACCTAAGTGTCCTTTTGAATATGATCTAAAATGGGAATGCAAAAATTACCTTTCTAGGTCACGTGTTCAACACATGGTGCAGAAGTTCCGTAGAAGAACATGTGGGTGGTGCCAGTAAAACAGTTCAAAGAATTGAGAAATGGGGATGCCAGACGTGACATTTATGGGAGTGAGAACTGTACGTTCTCTCAAATCAAAAATCAATATTCTAAAATATTATGCATTTTTCAGGAAGGCTGAAGAAAACAGCGACCGTAAGTTTTTTTTATAAAAAAAATCTTTTGTGATGTCAACGAACACTCGTTGCCAATTTTGTAATGCTCGTTGTAGCAGAGACTTTGTATTTGCAGATACAACTATAATATACCGTTTTAACAATGCTTGTGCCAGACGCCTTCGAATAGCACTCGCACTAGTAGTACTCGCTCAAATAGTAGCCACTCTACAGTGATCTGAATAGTAATCCCTATAGAGAAATAATATAGTGAATAAAGTACCGAATGGCGATACGTATTGTAATAGAGGATAGAATAGAAATAGCGATCCGAATATTAATAGAGGATAGACTAAAAATAGAGATCATTAGACGTCACACTACATTCTACTTACGCGTTTCTTCCGCGGTCACGTAATCCACTTAATTCAACGATGGGATCGCCTGTGTTTGCTCACTGGCGATCTGTGTTCAAACTGAAGCAGCGACACTTTATTCCTATATAACAATTTCAATCCGCAATACATAGATTTACTCAGTATTTACATTATTCGGACTATTGTCCTCATCTTTGTCGCCATATTTGTCACAACGTTTCGGCCGTTGTACGCTCCGGCCTTCTTCAGGTGGTTGGAATTTCGAACCGAACCCTTTATTTCGATCACTGGGGTAGACTGTTCTAGTTCCACGAGCCATGTTTGATGGATGTCAGTTATCAGTTATCTCCTGGTAATTTTTCCCTCTGAAAGTTCTCCACTGCCTGAACCGGGTATTGAACTCACACTCTTTTTGGGTCTGTTACTGGATCTAACCAACGCCTTTATCCACCGTACCATGTGTCCTTGACCCAACAGTAACAGACCCAAAAAGAGTGTGAGTTCAATACCCGGTTCAGGCAGTGGAGAACTTTCAGAGGGAAAAATTACCAGGAGATAACTGATAACTGACATCCATCAAACATGGCTCGTGGAACTAGAACAGTCTACCGCAGTGATCGAAATAAAGGGTTCGGTTCGAAATTCCAACCACCTGAAGAAGGCCGGAGCGTACAACGGCCGAAACGTTGTGACAAATATGGCGACAAAGATGAGGACAATAGTCCGAATAATGTAAATACTGTACATAATACCTCATCTCAGAAATATAGACATAGATTTACTCATCTTTAAAAGAAGAAATACATCCGGAGTGTAAAATGATATGCTTAAACTACACCAGCCAAGCAAGAAATGCACTCGTAATGCATATTGCTGTGCTTAAAATCTATCAGAAAAGCCAGAAAATACATCAGTCGTGCAAATTTATATGCTTAGACTACTCCAGTCAAGCACGAAATATACCCGTAGTGCAAAGTTATATGCCTAAACTGCACCAGTCAAGCAGGAAATACATCCGAATTTTAGATTTATATACTTAAAATACACAGGCAAGAAATAGATTCAGACTGTAGATTTTTATTCTACACACAGTGCAAATTTATATGCTTAGACTACTCCAGTCAAGCACGAAATATACCCGTAGTGCAAAGTTATATGCCTAAACTGCACTAGTCAAGCAGGAAATACATCCGAATTTTAGATTTATATACTTAAAATACACAGGCAAGAAATAGATTCAGACTGTAGATTTTTATTCTACACACAGTGCAAATTTATATGCTTAGACTACTCCAGTCAAGCACGAAATATACCCGTAGTGCAAAGTTATATGCCTAAACTGCACTAGTCAAGCAGGAAATACATCCGAATTTTAGATTTATATACTTAAAATACGCAGGCAAGAAATAGATTCAGACTGTAGATTTTTATTCTACACACAGTGCAAATTTATATGCTCAAACTTTTTCTTCTATGGGCACTGTTTTTTTTCAGGACGTAGGCGATCATGACTCTCCACAATTTCCTGTCCTTTTGTATTTTTGTTATCTTTCCTAAATCTTGTTCCGCCATGCATTTACTCAAGCTTATGAAGGTTATGAGTTGTTTTCCTCTCCTGCTTCTAGCCTTCAATCCGCCTTCAAATTAAGCTAGATAAAAATTAAGCTTTTAAAAAAAAGAAAAAAAAAGAACAGACAGTAATAGTGATTCTTTGCCCAACTAAATGCTGTCAGCACGCACATCTAAATTGTAAAGAAGTAATTAGATTAAAAAAAGGAAACAAAAAAAAAGTCAAAATTCGTGAAGTCTGTCAACAATAAAAAATATTGACAACAAAAAATTGATATTATAAATTCGGGATTAAATAAGAGAAAAATGCTCGATTTATGTTTACGTGAAACTAGCATTTCTGTAAATAGAGGTAATTTAGAAAATGAATTTTCCCCCAAATAAAAAAGAGAAGAACATTAGATAATGATGGACTACCCACCTTCTGTTAATAGATACAGCCGATGTATGACGTAATAATTAAAGTGGTAGTGTAACTGTGGAAATGTAGCGTTGGCAGTAATGTGAAGCGGACAGGATTTAAATCCTAATGAGCGCGTATATAACATGCTATAGACTGCATTAAAGTAACTGCATGCACATTCCTAGAGAGGTTTATTCTGGAATTGACTCCGGCGCTTCGTTTACTCCATACCACGCTGTAAGAATCTCAATGAAGATTAGTTTAAGTTCCGTTAAAACTGATTTTTTAAAAATATTTTAAATGGGGTACAGCATTTAATAGTAGCGGTTAATAGGGACTTATTAAAACAACCGGAAAGAAATTACAAAAAAGAAAAAGAAAAAGAGTAACAAAAAAGTTTACATTACCGTAATTTTCTTTGGTTAAATTTAATTTAGCGTAAGTTTAATTTTTTCATTCTTAATTCAGGCTTAGAGTCAGTTTAAGGTAGGTACCTCCACGAGATAGCTAAAAAAAAGAGCACAGCATGATGAAAAAGACGCCAAACTTGACAAAAACAAAATTTTATCGTCTAAATGTTTATGTTATTATTAAGAGGAAAGATCAAAGTATTTTGGGGGTATTTTTTACATTTTTTAATCGTGCCTAGCACGTTCGAAAATTTCGTTAAAAATCTTGTTTTTTTTTTTTAGTCAGCGAAATTGACAGATGGCAACATTTTTTTCCATTTTATAAAAACAATGAAAATCTCAGTTTGAAATTCTTTTAAATATCAATTATTATTTTTTCAAAACTTATTTTAAGAAAATCAGAAATGATAATGTTTATTTAAAATGTTATGAACCAAGCTTAACTTAGCTTCTGCACCGAAAAGATGTAATTTGAAAATAAAACAAAGCAGGTCATAAACTTTCACGTCGCTTGACAGGTAATGAATGACATATTGACGGATTCCGTGAGGATAATTTGTTCTACGGAAGGAGAAAAGTGAAATTATTTACATTTAAGTGAATAAATTATTTACCTCGTTATTTTTAAGGAAAACTTTCAGCGCTCTAATTTTTCATTGTTTTTTTGTACTTAGCTTTCACTTTTACGTTTACGATGCTTTATGGAAAATATATTATAAAGAAATTAAAATAAGACTGTTACGAGTGAGATTAAATTTCATAAGAAAGGTATCTAATTAATTTATAGGTACCTTTCTTATGAAATTTTATCAGAAGTGTACATTGCTCTCCACAACTTCCTATCACTAGGTAAGTTATGTGTTGTTTTCTTCTGTTCCCTTTGCCTTCAGTGTGTCCTGTGAGTATCAAATTTTCGAAGCCCTCTTTCCTCATTATGTATTCTAGAAATTTTAACTGTCCTTTAAATGTCCTTTTTGTTTACATTTTCTCTAAGACTTTGACATTGCTTACATATTCGTTCAATCGTGTTCTCAGCATCCTTGTGTAGAATCACATTTCTGTTGCTTCACGTTTCTTCTTCTGTGTGGAGATTGTCCAGTATTCACTGCCATAGAGGAGGCCTGATATTACTTAATAAATCAATACTCTTTTCTTTGTTTCTAAGGAAATTATTCTAATGTGTCCCAATGTAAGAGAAGCTTTAATAACAATTTTAAGTTTCGGTTGATTAATTCAACGACATATGAATCTTTGTAGGGTTATTTAATGTTGAATATGTTTCATAGGACAAAACCACAATAAATATATATGCACATTGTAGCGAACCACCTTCAATTCCTTGGTATTCCACTCAAGCATCTCTTTCCCCCGAAGCACTGCTTTGTGAAACTGACTCCTAAGACGATGCTTCCCCGGTTATTATAATTTTAACCAGTTCAAGCTTGTCAGATAAGTGCATCTCTATATCTCTCTAGCCCTCAATATGACCCGTGAGGATTAAGTTTTCCAAGCCCTCCTTCCTCATTATGTGTTTCAAGGAATTGCTGCTTTTCTATAAGATGCAAAATGAGGTCATCAAAATGAGAGGTCAGCAAAATGAGAGGTCGGCTAAAAGAAATCATAATGGAACGCTGATCATTTGCTAAATACTTTAGATTATATGATTAAATCATTTTCGACGTCCTGTCGGCATTATTCTTTGGCTATTTGGTGTTATTCAAATAAAAGGTGCGAAAAAAGAGAAACGGAACTGTCTGCACTTTCAGTCAGTTCAGATTATGAAACACCGTATAGTCTCTGAGTCCAGCCTGAGGATCAAAATCGCACTGAACGTGGCCGGGGGCGGGAAATGGGACATATGATGAGTGAGACAAAGCTTGAGGTAAGGGTCAGAGTGTTTGGCTAGCTGGTTGTAGAGAGGGAAGCGAGAATGCAGGGACAGTCATTCTCTCCCCACAGAGTACTGCAAGTAAGACCAAAGAGACAGCGGGTCACTCGCACACACCTGCTGAAACATGTCCCTAAACTAATTTCCTGGGTGGTAATTAGCGATAATTAGTTCATTAACACGACTAGTAATTAGTACATTTCGAAGTCAGTCACTATGGAGAAGTGACATGCGCCTGTCCTACGTGCATGTCACCCAGGAGCCATTTATTTTCATTCCGGTGGCGTCTCGTTCATAATGTAAGATACGATTACTGGGGAGTGTGGGGTAAACTAATTGCCGAGGGAAGAGGTTGACCGAGAGGAGCCAAAGGGAGCTGGTTGGAGATAATCTACCAACAGGAAAGTTATTTGGAGTGGTGGGATATATAAATATATATATATATCTTGGGTTTCAATTATATTTTATAATAGATTTTGTCATCATCATTTAAAAAAAAAATTCTGGGCGCGTGACAGAGTGGTTAGAATGTTCGCTTTCTGGTTCGAATTTCATCACGGTCTTTTTGTCAGGGAGCCGACTTCTTAACACTATCCTGAAAGTATCTGAAAACCACAACACGGTTTGACCAAAGCTTTGTGAGTGAAATCGGGTAGACTGACCCGTCCGGGAGACCTTGATACTTACCTTAGCGCGAAGTCACAGGTCATCGTGACCGAGGGTTTGATAAAAAAAAGTGATAATTCCAGATTATGCGCTCTCTCCCATAAACCGTAACTAAGATCCGTTCAACTTAGTTACAGTTTTAAAAACAGGTGGTTGAGCAGGCATCTGTAATGAGGATTGGCTACCCGCCCTAGCAGACGGTTATACTCGGAAACGGGTCATTATTATATTTAAGTTAAATCTTATTTTTTATGCCTTGTTTCTCTACAATGTACAAATTCATTTTTTTTTCATCTGTGAATTGCCGTGACTTCTTTGGAAAGATAGTGGTTTCCCATTGCTTTGTCCACGTTTCGAAATTTAGAGTTTTCTTCTCTTAAACTGGCTGCCAACCAAGGCTAGAGAGCCTAGTTGGTTGTAATTTAAATCATATTTAACGGGGGTGGGGAAACGGATGCATATATTTCCCAAGCAGAGTAACCCGGAATTTGAACTCGGCAAGTCGATTCCAATTTTTATGCTAGTGTCCGATACATTCTGAATTTAAGTTGATCAATTCCTTTTACATGTTTAGGATCCATAAACAGAAATACAGTCATAACGGGTCAGTCCGTTTCTTAGTTTCGTAAATATCTTCGGTGAACTGTAAATGAGATATAAGTAAATGAGATATAAGTAAATGATATATAATTTCACATCCAGGATCAAATGCAACAAAAAAAGTTCATTTTTTTAATGTAATCTTATATTTTCAATTATTATGATAATATTGGGTTGGTGCATAATTATCAGGCGTTTTTGTAGGCGTTATTTTTTTAAAATACAAATTGCTGTTTTATTTACCATTTTTTAATAAAAATATTTTTTTATTTTCAGGTTATAAAAATGGATGTCGATAATTATACGCACCGGAATAATCATTTAAAAATGTTATTGTTGAATTGTTGTTGAAACTTGACTAATGCGTGGAATAATAATGCAACACAAAATGTACTTAGAACAAAATGTATTGAAACAAGAAAGTGTACACAATATTTACATATAGTCTTTTGTATATTCCTGGGAAGACCGTTCCTGGAGAATGTGTTGACTAAGTCGCAGTCGGGCAGAGTCTCTAGTTGAATCTCTTGATTCGCCTTCCTGTCTTCCCGGTACCAACCATATTTATATAGTCGGTACTCCACTATGCAAATTAGGTGGATCCTACCACAACAATTGTTATATTTTTTTTTCATTATAAATATTGTTTAAAAACGCCTGATAATTATGCACCAACCTAATATATAGTCTTTGAATTGGGTCAATGCAAAATAAAAATATTAAAATTTATTTAAAAAAAGCGTTAAAAAAATCCATCACTGGAAGCTGGGCTTAAAATACGTCGTCTTCATGCTCTGTAAAGGAGTGAGACCCCCCCACCAAAAGTGTGTGTGTGTGTGGGGGGGCAGATTTCGGGTGGATACTTGCAAACACGAAAATGATCCGGACCAATATCTGTCTTTTTAAATCGATTGTAAAGCCTACGCCTACCTTTTTATTTGTTTTTACAATAATGTTCACCCTGTACAAGGCCTGGGGAGTCACTCGAGGTAGAGGGTTATATGTGGGGAAGATAATGGTTGACCGTAGACTTGAACAGATTGGAGATTATAGTGATCGGAGAGGCATCATCTTGGGTGTCAGTGCCACAAAGCAGTGCTTCGGGGGAAGAAACTGCTCGAGCGGAACTTACACCACGCCAATGGAATACAAAGGAAATGAAGGTGGTTCGCTACAATGTGTGTATCTATTTATTGTCTTTTTTATCCTATGAAACTTATATTCAACATTAAATAATCCTGCAAAGATTAACACGCCACTGAATTAACCAATCGAACTTTAAAATTGTTACTAAAAATTCCCTTAAACTGGGACACATTAGAGAAACTTCCTTAGAAACAAAGAAAAGAGTAGTGAGTTATTATGTAATATCAGTCGTCCTATATGTCAGTTAATGCTGGACAATCTCCACGCCGATGAATAAGAGAGGAACTAACAGAAATGTAGTTCTATAGAAGGATGCTAAGAATACTATGGCCTGAACATGTGGGCAATGTCAAATTCTTAGAGAAAATGGAACCGAAAAGGTCACTTTAAGGACAGTTGAAACTTCTAGAACACATAGTGAGGAAAGAGGGCTTGGAAAACGTGATACTCAATGGACAGATTGAAAGCAAAAAGAACATAGGAAACAACGCATAACTTACCTAACAATAGGAAAAGTAAGGCAAATATTTGCGACAAAATTGTGGGTTGCTCAATAACGACCAAGCTCAGTGGCTATAATCTCAAAACTAGCTTGTTAACCACCACTCAAGAGAAATCAATCAGTAACAATATAAACCTCTCTAAAAAAAATAGGATGACTTGGGCTTATCTGAGCTGAGGTCGGGTTCCAGTTGACTTTATTATTTTCATAATGACAATAAATTTACCTGTGGAAATACTACTGTGTAGATTTACACTTCTGATGTTGGAGCCGAGATCAAATACAGTTATTTTTTTTTAAGTTTTAACAACGCATAACTTACCTAACGAGCTTGAATAAATGGATATATTTTTTTACTAATGCTCAAAACAATACATGATCCAAGAGCCACTCAGAGTAGAGGGTTATTGAAGGAGGTTGTTGTATGAACATAAAGAGTAAGAGATAAGAGACGCAATTTATGAGGCGATATGGAAAAGATAACGGTTAACCCTAGACTTGAAGTGGTTAAGATTGTAGTGGTCGAGAAAGCATCCTCTTGGGAGTTTGTACCACAAAGTAGAAAGAAGATGTCCGAGTGGAACTTGCTTCTTATTAATAGAAAGCGAAGGGAATGAGGGTTGTTGTTGTACAATGTGCGTGACATGGCGTGCCTTAGCTGTGAGGGTTAGAACTGGTGGAACTGAAGAATGTTGCTCGCCAGAACATTTTCAGTAGAAATAGCGATAGCGCGAGGCCTGCAACGTTTCGTTTATGGGAAAGTAGTTGTAGGATGGTAATAATCCATCATCCACAAGGTTGCGTAACGCTTCTGAACACTATCACACGACTGTAAAGTGAAGACTAGGCAGCGGCAGCCCAGATATGTCTGCAATACTCAATTTTCGGTTTGACGTGCTTCTTTTAATGGTAGAGCATAGCTAAAAGAAATCAGGTTCTTACTGGTGTGGTAAAAGGAACCGACCATTTCTCCAGAATCTTTAGAGATGGATCGTATATGCGAGTTTCCCCGGGAGAACACCCATTTATCGCGATAGTCGAAAATTCAAGGCAAGCTCGGTGATGATGGAACGTTATTAGTTTGGTTTTTGAGACATTGATTCTGATCAGTCAATTCCCCCCCACCCACCCTGTTGAACTGTTAGAACTAGGTCAGAGGAGAGATCAGCTGCCAGGCTCTAGTTATCTAGGGTTTTGGAGGTGCAACCACATACCGTTGTATTATCTACGTAGATATACACTAATGATCAGAGCAGAGAAGAGACCAGCTGCCAGGCTCTGGTTATCTAGAGTTTTGGAGGTGCAACCACATACCGTTGCATTATCTGCGTAGATATTAACTAATGATCAGAGCATATTCTTCGGCATATAGTTAATTAAAAGCACAAAGAGAGCAGGACCGAGAAGAGAACCCGGAGGAATGCTGGCATTGATCTCATGGGCTCCAGATGATTAGCCATTAACAACGACTTTCATGGACCTACCTGTTTGGAAAGGCTTGATAATTCAGAAAAATCTTCCAGTGACTCTATAATTGGTGAGTTTGCCTAACAACCTCCTATACCACACTTTTTCAAAGGCTTTCAGTATATCGCAAGGTGATCGCAATCCTGAATTACCTATTATACGGATTCTGTGCGTAATCTAAGTTAGGTCATCGGTAGTGGACCATGCAGAGCAGTATCCATATTGTTTGTCGCTCAGGAGTTTGAGATAATCGAAAACCTCGTTTGCTGATGACACTAACGAGGCTGGTGTCCGTTATGGGCTCTGATCCACATTCTTGAAAACAAGACATACACTTTACACTTTCCATAGACTGTGAAAGTATTTCTCCTTCAGGCAGCGGATTGTTTAACCGCTGCCTGAAGGAGAAATATTTCCCAAGATCGGATATAACCCAAGATTGATATTCTTAAAGACAACCATCGGGTTTTATCTTGACCGATAGTTACTTAAGGTCAAGCATTATATTTTTCTGCTCTCTGTCGTTTCCTTCAGAACGTGGGTGATCATGACTCTCCACAACTTCTCTCTTGTTGGGTTATGTAACGTTTGACCCTGTATCATACATCTTTGTCCACGCCCTGCTAAACATTCACCCAAACCCGTTGCTTCTCTTTAGTTTTGCAATCAGTTCATCCAGTGCGTGTTAAATTTAAAGGTACATTATAGATTGTTATATAGTAATAAACTGTCGCTGCCGACACTTGAGTTTGAACATAGATCGCCAGTGAGCAAACACGGGCGATCCCGTTTCTAATATCTAATAGGTAGATCACGTGTCCATAGAGGAAACGTATAAATTGAAAGTAGCGTGACGTCTAATTGATCACGATTTCTATTCTATCCTCTATTACTATACTGATCGCTATTTCTACTCTATCCTCTATTACTATACGGACCGCTATTCTCTACTCTATTCCCTATATTATTTCTCTATTCGGATCACTATACGGATTACTATTCAAGCGAGTATTATCGATCAAGTACTATTAGTGCGAGTGTTATTCGAAGGTGTCTGGCACCAGTATTGTTCAAAGGCGTACTATAGTTGTATCTGCGATTACAAAGTCTCTACTACAACGAGCATTACGAAAGTGACAACGAGAATTCGTTGGCATCACAAAATATATAAAGACACTAAATCTTGGTTCTTTGTCGTTAGAGTTCAAGTTTGTAACGCTGATTAGTCAAGTCTATGTTACTGGTGCATTGGATGCAATAAAATGTTTGGCTGCTTTGATCTTTTCATTAAGGAAAAAAATTGCGTCTTCTGAGGCCCGCAAATATGGCATTCAATTTCGGTTCGTAAAATGACATCGAAAACTGTTTTTTTACGCCGACATAACCCCTTTTGTTCCATGTCATCAGGCAATTCAGATTTAGAGAATAAATTAATGAGGACATGACTTCATGGCTCATTACTTGCATTATAATCAAATGAAGATTTGTAAAACTTAGCCAATTAATGACGCTTATTACCTACGGTTTGTAAACGAGTGTACTTAAATTAGGGTCATAAGTTCCTACCGTTGGGGAAGAGTTCGTCTCTCAGGCGTGAGTTCGATCTTTACCTTTGGGATTTTTTTTTATTAAAAGAACATTGGCCTTTGAAGGAGTTAAATCTTCAATGCGGACATCATTAACACGTTTACAGTTACACAATTTATATATGTGTCGTTTTATTTATTGTGTATTATCTATCACACACATATGCTTCCATTTCAGGATTTACTTTAAAGAAATATTAATATCTACGGCAAATTGACAATAGTAGTAACATGACCACCTTGATTGTAGATTTGTGTAGTCGTAAAAACGATCAGGAATCACATCATGAAAAAAAGGTCGAGGACGCAAAATAACGCCATTCTTTAAATTTTGCATAAGAAATTTTACATAGCAATTTCCAATGTTAAAACTAACAAAAATATTGATGACATTGTTTAAGGCTTCAAATGGCCAACGTAATAGCGAATTTCTTCTTTTATATGCTGTGTGCCTGCAGGACGTGGGCAATCATGGCTCTCCAAAGCTGGCTATACATTGTAGATCGAAGCAATATTTGTTGCGTTAATGTTGTAACCTAGGGAAAGCTACTGAATAGAATAATCACACGAAGGTTGGTAATACACGATAACACTTAGGACAAGAACAACACATATAAGATTCGCCAGCGGCGCGTAGAAGAAGTAGTCAACTACTAGAAGTTAGTCAAGTGAATTCCACAATGAATCTCCAACTGTGGGATATCTACCAACCGCCCCACGTGGTCATATGTGGTTCAAGGCCTAATTTAATATGGGGTATCCGAGTCCGTAGGCTTGGCTAAAAATTCCTCGTAGACCCCGTAAAAACGGGGTCGGGTAGTTGTTTCCTGAGACGAGACTCCGCCCTTCAACACAGCCTCGTCTGGGGATCCTCTATGCCCGGAGGCAGAGAGTTTGACCAGTACAGCTGGAGACGAATCTCCAACTGCAGACCAACATACAGTATTTACTACTGTATTTATATGAATGGGGACATACTCATTATCGTCTGTACGTATGCTACAACAGTTAGTATCATTCTGACCCCTGTTCTGTTATCCATTTACAGAAGCTCATTAGTTAAGTTACTCGATGTTTCTCTTTGCTCATATTGACTTCACTATGCCTGGCAGTGTCAAATTCTCCAAGCCTCCTTAACTTATTATGTGTCCAAAAAATTTCAAATGTATTTTTTATTCTAAATACACGTGTCCTTTTCGTTTCCATTTTCCTTAAAGCTTCCTTATTCAACACATGTTCCATCCACGATATTCCCAACATCTTTCTGTAGAACCACCTCTTTGTTACTCCAAGTCCCCTCTTCATCTGTGAGGAAATTGCTCAGCATC
Source organism: Acanthosepion esculentum (assembly GCA_964036315.1). NCBI lineage: Eukaryota > Metazoa > Mollusca > Cephalopoda > Sepiida > Sepiidae > Acanthosepion > Acanthosepion esculentum. Next base: position 41,589,042 of record OZ038483.1, on the reverse strand, counting down.
CACTGGCATATAGTAATTTACTAAGCATAGCTTAGATATGGCATAAAACCAAATGTATAGAGCACCAATTAAAGATAGTATTTGATCTAGCGGGACAAGTTTGCTAACCATTACACCACGCCGAAGTACCTACATCTACTACCATATAAGGAGAAGATATCACATTTAATTATACTAGCTACATCCCCTTCTTACGAACATTGCTCTTAATAATAATTTAAAAATAATTCAGCTCTTTATCGTGGTAACTATTTGGCTGGGATCAAAGTATAGTATCTGTCCACGGGCAGATAAACTGTATTTCAACTATCAGTTGTGTTTCTCTCTGCGGACAGAGCGCAACTGGAAATATTATTGAGAGGTGCCCGTTCTCGGGAAACAGCTGCTCGTGGCAGTATCTTCCTCGTTGCATTAAAGAGGGGTGGGGGTTTGGTTTCCGGGGCTGGGCTATTTTTGGACCTGGTCCGGTTGTACACGTTCGGGTTCCTCACATTAAAACAGTCTTGTGTCATATCCTGCCAACGTGAGACGGCAAGAAAATATAATTATGTCTCGGTCTTTAGCTAGGATCAAAGTGTAGTGTATGTTCTTATCAGCTTAATCTGATTCATTCTCTCCACTTGTATCTTCCATACTTTTTTTAAAATTCACTTTATCACTGAAACCACGTAGTGTTTTTTCCCCTTTTTTCTACGCGATCAAAACGGAATACTCCATTATTTATGAGGTATTGGCAGGGTGTAACAGTCGTACAAACTAACGAAGGGAGGGACAACAGAATTATTATATGACAATTAAAGCGTAATTTCACATTTTTTAAATAGTTTTACATGGCAAGTTTTTTTTAAAATAACTCTAATAAAAAACAGATGTCATTATGTAAGTGCTCATTCACTTAACTTCTCAGGTGATCTTAACCATATCTAACACTTCTATCGTGGCTCAAGGATAATGTTTAGCGTTTTTCGCACTAAAGCGTCGATCACGTTCTCTCCGCTTAACAATCAACATTGTCTGGCGATTTATTTCCTTTTTAGCTAATTTTCCTGGCTTATTGGAAAAGATTTTCCAAAGAATAATTTGTAATTTGTCCCCGGAACGGGTATGCACACTTCTAAATGAGTCATTCTGACTATTTCATATAAATCTCATTTTTGTTTTGTTTTTCAGTTAATTCTAGTTTATTAGTTTTTTTTTATCCTAAATCCCCCAACAACTAATTCAGCGGTTTGAGTTCCCTTTTAGATCATGGACCGAAAAGGTGCAAGGTTGCTTTTGGTTTTCGAATTTCTAAAACCACGGTCAGCGCACCCTCTGTTCTACGTACCCATATACCGAGGCTGAATAGCGTTGTCAGGGTCATTCTGCAATCAGTGTATTTTTCTTCTCTGCGGTTCTTCACAACTGGTTGGTCAAGGAATGAGCGCCAAGCCATTTATTCAACTAGCCTTAAGCATTTATTTAGGGTGAGGCACTAATTTTCAGTCGGAAGTATAACAATATACAATAAGCCTTCACTCGATTATTACGCATTCGTCATGTTTCTTTTTTTTAAGTACTGAAATGTGTGGCCGTCTGTAATGTATGCGGTAATTCTTTGTCTATGTGAAGTCATTCGTAGAGCCTTCGACCGATCTAATACCATTAACTGACTGCTCGTTGTTCTGTGTCCACCCCTGACCCCTAAGCGTAACCCTGGTCCTTCAGTGAAACGAGAATGGTAGGGATGAATGTGAAACGAATCAACTTTTATTAGCTAAATATAATTGAATTGAAATATTAGACAAATCCATACAAAATTAATCGTTAGTTAATTCTGCTGAATATATTACACCACCGCGCATGCGCGTAGACACACATTTTCGGATTTTGCTGAGATAAGAATAGATGCATATTTAAACATTACAGTTTGTAATCATTGTCTATACATATTAGTTTGTAAACGTTTCTAAAACAGTAAATAAATCTTTGAGTCATTTACGCACATGCCAGATTATATATACAACCTTTGAAGACGAGAACGTTGACACAGACATTTGAAGACGAGAACAATGACACAGCACAATCTTACTGTTGTGGACTCCGGGATGAAATCCGATATCAAATAATAACAACGCCAAGAATGAATATAAGAAAATAAATGTATTAACGTATTAATACAAACTGGTAATACAGGTTAGTAGTTCCAAGAATGCGGGTTAGTAGGAAAATATATATATATAGTCTTTGATATCGACGTATCGCTGTATGACTTCTTACTAAGTCTACGTGCTTGTTACTATGACTCTTGCCGCTACGTTATTCTACCGACCGACTCTTCTCTTACTACTACTTGTACTTGAGTGTCCGGGTATTCACTGGCGGTAGTATATGTATACCTTGGGTGAGTCCATTTGTGTAAAAAGGGGAGACCCCTCAACACTTACCTTTCATTCTTTCTGTGCTTTGTTGCGAATTAAATTAAGTTTGGTAAATATCTAGAAAAGAGCTTACATGGTCATGGTTTATTAACGACCGGAGTCAGAAATCAGTTCAAACAACAGGAACTAAAAGGACACTTATGGATACATTCAAAAAGTGAGAGATGAAAAGTTTGGGACAAATAGTAAAGAAAGAGGGCCAGGTGAATTTAAAAATCACAGCAAAGTAAAGGCAAGAGAAGCAAGGGAAATAGCGTGCAACCTACTTAAAGAGCTTGCGGGAAGTGGTGTCAAATCCGAGAGGAAAAAAGAGTAATGAAAAAGCATATGTTACTTCGAACATCAAAAACGGGAAGTTGTGGAGAGTCATGCAGTGAATGTGTTAAAATTAAATATTTATCAAAATAAAGTAGTTTCGCATAGCAATTTTTTTTATTGTAATGGTAACGATAAGGAAAGAGGGCTTGGGAATTTTGATACTCACATGACAGATTAAAGGGCTTTACCTTATAAATAATGAACTATTCTGTTTTGATCGCGTGGTAAGGCGGAAAGGATATATCAGAGACGCTACATGGTTTCAGTGAGAAAATGAAAGAAAGACGGGAAAATAAAAGAGACAAAAACTCTCTCGTGTGTTTAATGCCTGCTTATCAATTGAACATTTCTTATTTACCAATTTATTTTGCCTGACGGAAAAATTAATAATCTTGCAGCAAATGAGTGTTCAAATTTTGAATAAGAGAATCGAACTATTTATTCCTATGCCGCATCTCCGGCATAAGAATTATGTGATACTGCTTTGCTATCCAATTCACTACGATGGGGAGATCAACGAAACCTGACACACATAGAAATTCAATCAGAAATTTCATGTACACATTATGTCAATAATCAAAGCACACAAGTAGAGTGAAATGGTAATTCGTATCGATTTTAAGTGAATTATAAAGATAACTATATATTTGTATATAGATTTATTGAACCATATATATATGATATTTTCTTCCACTAACTTTCGCCATATTTGAGGCAGCTTCATGATTCCATCCTCCAAAAACTTGGTATGCTTCTGGGTGATGAACTGATCTAAATACTGTTTACAAGCTTCTAGAGCAGTGGTTCCCAAATGGTGTGGCTCGTAAGTGCGACAGGAGATGATGGCAGGTGAAGCGGAATACTTGAAAGGCAATCAAAAATTTAGAAACGGTTTATATGCCAAAAATAAATATGATTTAAAATTTTTAAATATTATTATGGATTACGTGTAATTGCATGCATGAGTCCCAGTATAAATAGTTATAAATAATTATTGACCAATTTTATCATTGTGATATTTTTTGCATTACATCAAGTATTAAGAATATAGTAACTAGGGTCCACAAATTGGAGGAGAGAGTTATCAATGATAATGTTTTGACTTCGAATCCGGAGTTATCCCGGGGTTATCCCCCTTTAAGACTTTCTATTTTTTTTTTTAATTTGCCGCTGTACTTTTTATTCCATACGATTCGGAGAGGCGCGAGTAAATTTTCATTACGAAAATGCGACCGAGAGAAAAAAATGTTTGGAACCACAGTTCTAGGGAATTGAAGTTCTTCCCATTAAGAGAACTTTGTAGAGATCGTAATAAGCGATAATAATAATAAGCGATAATAAATAATAATAAAGAGACATGAAGCCTGGCGTTGTCCTGATGGAAGAAGATATACTTTTGATTGGTTAGTTCTAGTGCTTTTCCTTGATTGCTACCTTAAGTCGGTTCAATTATGTACAGTTCTTGTCTGGATTTCGAATTCGAGTTTCCAGAAGCGGCTCATAATACACAATGCCCTTCAAATCCCAAGAAATACAAAACATACTCTTCTCTTGATGCAGACTATAGCTATTAGAGTGGTTAACGGTGGTTCCTTTCGTTTTCCCCAGAACCTTTTCGCTTCACATTGTTGTAAACCAACCATCTTTCAACGCCCGGGTATATTTAAAAAATAAATGGTTGCCATGAGAAAACTAAACGTTATAGCGATTCATTTAACTAATTTTTTTTCAAATGCTTTACAACGTTCATATGAGAGATGTAGATTAACTGTGCAATGTCCCATGTCGTGTGATTTAGTCAACATCAAAGACTGCGGGTTATGTTCTTGGTCTTCCAGATTCAAATTTCCACTTCTGGCCCAAGAGAACCACTTATGAACAGTATTTTCAACTATGGCACCGTCTCCATAAATGGCACATATATTTTCTACTATATGTACAGTGTTTTTTTTTTACAAATAAAATCATCAAATGACAAAACGCATCTTATTTTTCTTTATTTTTCCTTTTTAACGTAACATTTAAAATTCACACGAATTGCATAGAAAAACACACTGAAATGTCACCTTTCTGTATATATATATATATATATATATATATATATATATATATATATATATATATATATATATACGAGGGTCATTCAATAAATAAGGTGAATGTTTTGGTATAAGGACTTCTAATACAGATAGAAGCTTACTTTTTTTTTCAACATAGTCTCCCAGCACTGTCACAACACTTTTGACTTCATCGTCACTTTTAAACTTCGTGCCTCTCGTGAACGCTTCAAGGGACCGAACAGGGGAAAGTCTGAAGGGGCAAGGTCTGGGCTCTAAGGGGGATGAGGGAGCAGTTCCCAGCCCAGCTCGTTGATTGTCTGCACCGTTTGGGCTGCTGTGTGAGGCCTTGCGTTGTCATGATGCAAGATGACTCCTTCTGACTGATGACCCCTGCGTTTGTCCCAACAGATAAGCTCAAAGTCCTTGCAATGTCATCCACTGTCACCCTTCTGTCAGACTGAATGAGATCATTGACTGAATGAGATCATTGACTCAGGAGACCTCACTTCTGTAGGCCTCCCAGGCCTGTCTTCATCCTCAACACTGCTCCGTCCTTCTTTAAACAATTTAGCCCACTTGTAGACATTTTTTTGGCTGAAACATATGGCACCATACACAGTTGACATTCTCCTATGAATTTCAACTGGTTCGTCCCCTTCAGCAACCAAAAACTTGATAACTGACCGCTGTTCAATCCTGGAGCATGCTTCTTGGTCGGCCATCTTTGTTAATCGTCAAAACTTTGAAAGTTTTTTTTTAATCTGCAAAAGAAATTAAATCCATGTGAAAAAGAAGTAAAACAAAAAAAAGTAAGCTTCTATCTGTATTAGAAGTCCTTATACCGAAAAATTTACCTCATTTATTGAATGACCCTCGTATATATATATATGTATATATATGTGTGTATGTGTGTGTGTGTTAGGAAAAGTCGATTTTGGAGCTGTAGTAAAGCACTCAATTTGAAATATCGGGTTTGACGTGGTAAATGACAATTTTTTTTCCAAATCATTACCGTTTTTTGACGAAACGAGTTTAAAGATTAAGTTTCGGTTCAAAATCGAAGCATTGGAATTTCAATCCGGTGATATAGCACAGCTATATACAAGTTATAATTTACTGAAGCTTTACAAATTCAAGGCACATGCAGATTATTGCTAAATCATTGTGCTATCAAATAAGACCTTTATTTACTTCAAAGGGAGATTGTACTAAAAAAGTTAGCTATTTTAAGATGTAATATGTTACAGTGCAGTAGTTTTAGTGCGATTTTCAATAAACAATGCACATTTTAAACATTTTGTCTTATAATTTATGCCCAGCAGTTTTGTTTTAGTTAATTATGATCTAATATATCTTATTCATTGAGTAACCTTTTTTGCAATCTTTTACAATTTTTTACACAGTTTTTACTTATCAAATACAGTAAAAAAAAAACTGCATATTTTGCGTGTGGTGATTAATAATTAGTATTTTGGTTTTAAAATATTTGCCATTCAATGTATCTAATACGAAATAATATCAGCTTTATTTGGATTTATTTTTGAAACAGTAAGTAAAACCTGCGGAGATTAGGTATTTCTGTATATTTATTTCAGACGATATTTAAAACTAAATGCTTAAAGATATGAATCTAATTTTGGGTGTCAGTACTTATCGCATTAAACCCCAGTATTCACATCGAGTGCCATGTTGATTTTTTAAAAAGAAATTTAAATAAAGTGTAAACATGCCCTAATGTATATATGTGATAAATTTCAGTCACGTGTGAAAGGAAATCACGTGTTCAAACATTATCTACTGAAAAAAAGCTACGAAGTTTTAGTCCAACAATAACGTCTGAGGCTAAATAAATGCATTTATTTTGCATAACAAATATTTATTTTTCAATATATTATTCTTGAGAAATTATATTAGATCCTTTCTCTCCCAACAGGTCAGAGTTAATCGATGACAATCTTGCATCGAACTTGGTTCTGTGTTCTCCTTACTTCTCTGTGTCTTTAATTCATTTTCCGTATCATGACTCCAGATGCTATTTGACCGTCCTTTTTTCCCTTCTCCTCTGCGGGTTCCAAGTCATGGCTTGACAAGTAACGCTGGATGCTGGCTTTCTGAGGGTGTGTTTCTTCTCAGTCTACTTAATTCAGCTTTATCCCGAAGTTTGAGCATTATGCAGTGATAAGTTCAGCTCAAAATTCAGTTGATACCGACACGTCAGGCTTTGGACTTGTTGATCAACGCTCGTGTAAGGGATCCACGCTCTTGTGAAGGAACTCATTTCGTATAATTCTTGTCAGGCGTTCGTTCAACGTCGTAAGCACAGAGCAGCAGAAAAGAACTGAAGAAAATCTATGAAGTACAGTAATATTATCCGAGATGAATGCTTCGCGCTTTGTTCGCTGCGTTGAAACTCCGGTGGGGAAATGATTGAATAACATAGCACACATACAAATAGATTGAAATATGTTCACACAGATAAACATTAAACACAGATACAAATACAAACAAATGGGCGAGCTGGAACAAATGTACAAAAAAAAAGGAAAAAGTAAAGAAACAAATACAAAAGATGGTGGATTTTACTCTTTGTTCAGTCGCCTATGACCAATATCTTTATCGACTATAAATGGGGGTGTTTTTCCCATCGTGATTATTATTCTAATATTACTCATTTATAAGATTAGATGTCCTGTTTGCTGTCAATAATAAAAAAAGAGGGCAGGAAAAAGAAAAAAAAAAGGAGAAATAATTCCTTCTATACAAGACCAAAAGCAAAAACCACGACAAAAATGTGTATACAGAAAAATAAAAGAAACATGAAAAAATAAAAAAACAATATTATTACTTGAGAGGCATATCAAATTATCTGACGTCCGATGTGATCAGTTTTGTGTAAGCATAATAATTTCCAAACATGACGGAACTATAGCGATACACAGTCGATAGTTGACGTTGGTTCAACGGAGATTCACGCTTCGGAGCTTGTCGAAATTGAAACGTATACATAACGGTTATGTATCTTTGCCCCCTCTACCGACCGAAGAGCTACACTTCTTTAGTCACGCAGTGATCCATGTTTTTTGATTTGCTGCAACAATGAAGCCAGAAAATAAAAGTGGGAAAATAAAAAGCAAAGCGAGGACAAAGGTTAAACACAGAGTTGATCTCGAGGTTACAAATGAAAAATATGAATGTAGACCAAAGAGAACAAAGTAATCACTAATTCTATAAATTGTACAGGATAGTATTTGAATATGCGTTCCTACTATTTCTCGGAGAAAAGCAGTGAAAATAGAATGACGAGCGAGAATCGTAATAATAGAGTAAATTTTAAAACAACAAATTAGAAATAAAAATTGTCAATATATATAATTCATTTTCTTAATTCAAATATTTATTTAAGAATAATAATATTTATATGATTATGTTTCTAAAATAAATATACAAATAATATATAATTTATAATCTTATTGTTATTTATTTAAGGAAACAGATCGTTAGTAGAAACCTGTCGATGTCTAGCCGAAAAAAAAAAATTGTGTCAGAGAAGGTCAAACAAACAAACAAACAAACAAACAAAAAAAGAAAGAAAAAAAGAAAAAAGAAGAAGAAAAAAAGGGGGAAACGACAAATAGGGCAGGTAGGAGTGAGAACTGTGCAAACAAAGGATAACACCAGGGAATGTAAAATTCCTTATGGCAAAACGAAGTTACAGCAGAACTGGTAAGAGGAGAAATATGGCATGATAAAACTCTAAAACGAGAGCCTAAACACGGGAAGAAGACACTGCCAAGTATTTAAAGAAACGGTCAAAATGAATTGAATATTGAGATAACATGGATGTGGCTGCGCAGAGGACAGTTAATAAGAGAAACGGAATTCCCATTCTTGATGGCCTAGCATAGTTTCTTTAAAAACAAATTAAAGTTCAAGATAGACATGAGAAAAGAGTAAATGTTACTGATATAGAGAAAGAGATGTGACCGTCAATCAAAGAATGAGCAAATACATGAAATTAGATGAAGAGAAATAAAGAAATGGATATGAGTTACGCTTTGACTCTAAACAAAATTAATCTTCTTAAATAACTCAACCCCCCCTCTCTCTCTAACATTTCAATAAGAAAATAATCTGCTACGCAGAGTTTCATGTAATAATCATCATCAGATTCTGCCAGACGATTGTTAATACATGAAAATCTGAGTACCGGATTTTGGAATTGAAAACATTATTATATTATATTTAGGCATTGTCGAATTTTTGGCTTTGAATCCTAAATTTATTTTATATTTTAAGCTTTTAGCTTATTTTAAGCTTTATCTTTCATTCTTACTATTTGTGTGTGAGTGCACACACACACACACACACACACACACACACACACACACACACACAGATATATATTCACTCACACACAAATAGTAAGAAAATATATATATATATATATATGAACTCACACACAAATAGTAAGAATATATATATATATATATATATATATATATATATATATATATATATATATATTGTCATCCACAGACAGACTGTTTCGCTGTTTCACAGCTCTTCAGTGTGGCTAGACGTCCGGTAGCCTTTACACACACACACACACACACACACACACACACACACATATATATATATATATATATTCATATAGGTTTGCTTAAATAATTTAGACATACTATGTGTGTTTATTTTTGTATTAAACATTTCGAGTCAGCGAATCAATTACTTGATAGATGTGGAAAATTAATAAAGAATAAACCAAAATTTTCTTTTAAATATTTTTTTACACACACACACACACACACACA
>OZ038483.1:41526930-41574430 GCA_964036315.1 Acanthosepion esculentum | reverse complement strand
AAATACATGCATATGCATACATATATACCTACTTATATATACATACATTTATATCCATATATATATATATATATATTTATATATATACATACATACATACATATAAATATACACACAGATATATACACACAAATATATATATGTACACATACGTACTCATGTATACATACACATACATACAGATGTGTATATATACACACATACATACACATACATACATATACATATATACCTACGTATGTGCATATATGCTATTATACATGCCTGTATGCATATAATAGGAGAGGCCATTGCACTCACCTGGGCATGCCGTGTAATTTGACGTTGATGACTGATAGCCCGAGGCCATATCAATACTTGTTTAGAAGTATTGCCAAATGAACAAAGTAAACACGAAACAGAGAAAATAAATCGGAATGATTCCGGCAAAGAGACGACATGATCCGTCGATGATCTGGTGTCATTTGGAGCGGGGGGGGGGAACGTCCAGATGGTTGAGCTGTGAAAGATAACTATTTTTATGCTGTATTATCGATGTACCGAAGCTTCTTGCAATTGTCTGATGAAAACATTTGTCTTTTCTTTTTCTTTTCTTTTTTTTTCTCCCCCTCTATTCTCGTGATTCCCGTCCTTGTTGTTATTGGAGTTTGAGTGTAAAGCACTTGGTTTGTGAGGAAAGTTATTGAAGCTGCGATCGACGTTCGCCCGTAATAGCCGTCGTCGAAGCGGGGAAACAAAAAACGAAACGAAACAAAAAACAAACAAAAAACGAAACGAAACAAAAAAACAAAACAAAAAACAAACGAAAGCAAACTCGAGAACAAAAGATATAAATAATAAAAGCAATAGGAGCGGGTAGATGGAAAGATGGGGAATGAAGAAAATAAAAAAAAAACTGGGAAGTGAGGAGGAGGGAAAAGATCTAAAAAGAAAATACGGAGAAGGTAATACAAAAGAGACGAGGTTTCGAAAAGAAAGAAAAAGAGAACTACAGAGATGAATAAAAAAAAAGCGAAAGAAGGAATAAAACAATGAAATTAAAAGACATTAAAAACAAGAGTGATGAATTGGAATAAGTAAAAAGAGACAAAGAGATGAAGCAGAAAATGAAAAAATAAAGAGAACGAATAAATAATGATTGGAATAGAAATAAAGAAAAGAAAGTAGAAAGATTGGAAAAGGGAATGAGAGAAAATAAAGAGAAGAAAGAAAAAGAGGATGAACACATAAAATAATGAGAGGAGAATAACTGATGAAAAGAGAGTGGGAAGTTTTGAGAAAAAGAAAAGAGAGAGAAAATAAAGGAAAGAAAGAAAAAGAGAATGAATATGTAAAATAATGAGAAGAGAACCAATGATTAAAAGAGAGTGGAACGTTTTAAAAAAGGAAATCAAAGATGAATGTAGAAACAAATCAACTAAAAGGAGGATGAATGTATAAAATAAAAGAGTGGTGAAGAAATTAATTATCTTAGAAAAGAGATTGTGGAGAGGCATCGCAGAAGTGGAGCAAGTCGAATGAAAACGGCGTGGAAATGAATTAAAAATATAATAGAAAAAGAAATCTGTTAAAAATTTAAAAAGCAAACGAAAGGAAAGATAATCGAATAATAAGTAAAAAAAAAAGAAGAAATAAAAAAATATTTGGAAAAGAAGAAGAGTAAAAAAAAAACAATACAGAAATATATAATCCGAAGAAAACAGAAAGTAAATAATGAAAAACGGTGAAAAAATGAAGGAATGAATGAAAAAACAATAATGGACAGAAAGAAGAGTAAAAACGAATAAATATAAAGACAAGGCGAAGGAATTCTGTCGAAAGAAAATAAATATATATATATATATATATATATATATATATATATAAAACAGACAGAAGTTGCATCAACAAGAAGAATAATGACAATAAAACGAAACCTTAGCAAGTTTTTCCGCTGCATGTTATCTGATGAAAGAACGGGTCTAAAAACGCAGGAGGGATTAGTTTGTGGCTGCACATCAAACACGACAACTTGTCCGAACAATAGGCAAGCACTCTGTTTAGATTTGGTCGCTGCAAGAAGGAAGACAAAAGAGAAGAAGCTGATGTCGCGGGCCGGGTAAAGAAACAAGAAAAACTAATCTTTTGCAAAGAAATAATAAAAAAAATCAAGAACGTAAACAAATGGGCAAGCAACTCACAAATATGAATAAGAATGAAAAAAAACAAAAAAAAAACATGGCCGCTGCAAAATAATCATCGTGTGCGCATGCTCGCACCATTGCTAGTGTCAAAGAAAGGCACTGGATAATACAGAGGACGGAGAAGTATTCTATCCCTTACTCGCTATCAACATTATGCGACCATTGATGCATCGCCCTTTTTTTTTAATCTCTGCAAATTTTTGTGCCTTTGAGCGTCTTCAGAGAGCCGATGAATTTACCAGATTGATCAAAGCTTATTTGTAACGCTCTTAAAACGAATACTTTCAATGTTATACATAAGTATGAAAGTAGGAAAACAAAACAAAAAAACAAAAACAATTTTGCGATCGTTGTTATCCTTCTGTGCTATATGGGCCATCATGTGAACCATGTCTCGCTCACTATCGCGATCAAGTATTTTTTAACAGACCTCATATTCTAATAAAGCTATATAAAAAAAAGAAATATTAAAAGTAATATAATAGGAGAAGAAAGAACAATGAAAAGGAAAAGAAAAATAATTGCCATAAAACAGGAACTCGAAATAAAATTCAGAGCTCTCATCGAGAAATATAAGGAATATTCACAGTTAAAATCAACAAAAAAAGAAGGGAATGCCAAAACAACTTAACATTTATCTATCTCATGAATATATATATATATATATATATATATATATATATACTGGAGTCTCTGGTTGGACTATCTGTTGGACTCTCGTTTTTTTCGACGGGAGAGTCCAGCAGGTACAATTTTTTGACGCATGAGGATCAAGCAACTCAGTTGCTAGGAACCGACAGCCAAACACCTGCACATATGATTTGATTATGTAGTGCAGGCTTTGTGCAGAACAAACCACACTTTTTGAAGAACCGAATACAGAATCCTTGTGTAAAAGGTCCCCGAACAACCCTCCGCAGGTTACGAATTCAGAGTTGTCCTTCTCCTAGGTCAGTTACCATCCAAGGCTATATATATATATATATATATATATTTAAAGACATTTATATTATGTTTAACGTTCTTTTTATAGATACAAGTATTTAAGCAAATGCTCTGTTTTATAATAAACTGTTTATTATAAAACAGAGCATTTGCTTAAATACTTGTATCTATAAAAAGAACGTTAAACATAATATAAATGTCTTTAAATAAATTGTCGGACAATGTCCAATTCTAAAATATATATATATATATATATATATATATATATATATGTATGTGTGTGTGTGTGTGTGTGTGTGAATATATATATAATGACAGTGATTACATAAATAATTAGTTAATGATGTTTTACGATTGGTTAGCAGAAGCTAATTTGTATGAGCTCGCTGACCTCATAAAATGGTGAACCATTTTTTTTCTTCTTTTTTATTTCAGCATGCGATACGAAAACGTTTTGATCTTCGGGGTATGTCACCGTTTTCCTCTGTACATTGAATTACAGTGTAACCCGGATATAAGAGAGTTGTCGGGGCCGGAGAAGAAGTATCTTATATCCGGGTTTCTCTTATATCAGAGTTTCTCTTATATCCGGGTTTCTCTTATATCCGGATTTGGGCTATTTTGTTTAGGCAAGTATGGCTCTAATTTGGGACCAGAGAAAATCTATCTTATATCCGTGTTCTCTTATATCCGGGTCTCTTATATCCGGTCTCTTATATCCGGGTTACACTGCACCAACCATTCTTAGGGAAAACTTGTGAAGAGGTTTCACGTTGCCTTCTCCACAGTTAGAAATTGCAAGTTTTCTTTTCTTTGACTGGTCACTATGTGAAACCTATTTACTCTGTTATTTAACATGATAGATTTTTTTGTACCACGCTTACGAATGTTGAAATCCTCACATTATTTAGTACTGCTGAAGTTATCCCTAACATTTTTTGTCCAAATTTACAAACACTACATTTTGTTCAATTTCGCATACCAATCGATGAAATTTGAATAAGCTGATTTGTTATATATAATTTATTCGAAAAATAAAATATAACATGTTATAAAATCACTACAAAAATAGCCATTTATGTTTCAACACTTCTGGTGTCTTATCAAGTGATATATATATATATATATATATATATATATATATATATATATATATATGTATGTGTGTGTCTTCAAATTTAAGAAACAGCAGATATTTTTTATATATAGTGTTCAATATTAAAAATATTAATAATAATATAATAAAAAGAGCGTCAATATTATATGAAAACATTACTTACCATTTAAATGTCAATTTTATCCCGACTTGGTAAAATTTCCGGTCTTCATGTGGTTCTGTTTTTTTTTTTGCTTTAAACGATATTATAATACCATTTAAAACTAAAACACCCTGAAGATAGGAATTTTTACCAAGACACTCCGAAATCGGGGAAAAAATTGATATTTAAAAGTTAAGTAATCTTTTCATTATGTATATATATATATATATATATATATATATATATATATATATATATATATATATATATATATATATATATATATATGTATAATTCATACCTTCATCAGATGCTGACTTTGGGTATTAGCACGGCTTCAACGCCATATAATCAAGTCTCATCGGGAGTATTTTGTGATACGACCTGACGCTAACATTGCGGGAGTGCCAGGTGCAAGTAGATTCAATCTTTGCTCTTATCTTGAAGATATCTCCTTTGATATCAACCAGTGATAACCCATATTGACTAAAACTGAGTTGTGTGTGTACACTACATATATATATATATATATATATATATATATATATGTATATGTATATGTATATGTCAAGTTAGAATTTTTAAAAACATTCTTCTCCGGAGTAAATATCTTGTTAAGAAACAATAAAGCGAAATAATTCATTTTGATTTATCGGGTGTTAATCGAAATAAATATACATTTTTATTATTTTATCTATGTTCTTCTCTTTCGTTATGAACCCATTCCAGCATAAATTCACCCACAAGCAATGCATATATGGAACGAAACATAATCTTCCTCCTGCTTGCCTTTGACGCTCAAATAAAATCCGGATAAATTTATCGGTTTAATTAAGGTTTCTAAAAGTATTAAAATAGTATAAAGTTTTCTATTTACAAACATTCTGCTTCAGATGTCCGGAGTTGTAACCACTAAGGTACATCTATCGCATCATGAAAGCTATGGGTCGACGGTCTGGGTTAAATCCATAATCTCTTGGAAAGAAATGATAAGTTCCGATTGACTTGTATACGGTTTTTACAGAAATCGCTGAGCAATTTACACAGAAATCATATTAGTTATTCTATAGCGATAAAAGAAACCGCCTTTTTTTCTTTTTTTCTTTCTTTTAGCATCTCCTTCCTTTTACTCTTATTTTAGCTCATTCGTTGTTATATTTTAGTTTTTCTCTTCTTTATTTACATATCGTTTGCTCTCTTTTCTTTCATCAATGTCTTCTTGGCTTACGGCCATATCACGCTGAAACATCGGTTCCCGTAAATCAACGAAGTTAAACAACATCGAGCTTAGTTAGTACCTAGATGGGTGACCGCTTTGGAATACCAAGTGTTGTAAGCTTGAATGTACGGGTGGTGCAATGGATAATGGGTCGGAATTGTTAATCGGAGAGCTTAGTTCCAGTTCCAGTTCTATTCACTTACGAGCTAATACCCTTGGGAAAGGGATGAATTCACCACTTCTCACCACAGCTATGGGTTAATTTGTAAGACTTGTACTGCTAAAATCGTTATTATTTAAAATAAATAAATAAAAATGAATAAATAAAGTAAAATTGCCTATGAAATATTCAGATGTCGGCATTAAATAAGCCATCGAGATTGTTATGCTGCTAACCAAAAACTGCCAACCAACCAAAACAATTCTTACAATCTGAAAATATTCTTTGGTTATAAATAATGCAGAATGTTAATAAGCTGTAGAAAACGATCAATCAATCAATGTTGTTTCTTCTTATTATTCATCCTCCTTTTCATTTTTATCTTCTTCTTCTTCTTCTTCTTCTTCTTCTTCTTCTTCTTCTTCTTCTTCTTCTTCTTCTTCTTCTTCTTCTTCCTCCTCCTCCTTCGTATTCTTCCTCTTTCATCTTCTTCATTCTTCTTCCTTCTTTTTCTTCTTCTTCTCATTCTTCTTTCTTCTTCCTTTATTTTCTTCCTTCTCCTTTCTTCTTCCTCTTCCTTCTTCTTCCTTCTTCTTCTTCCTCCTCCTTCATCTTCTTCCTTTTACGTCTACCTCCTACTTCTTCTCCCTCTTTCTTCTTCTTTGTCTTCCTTCATCTTCTTCTTCTTTTTCCTCTTTATTCTTCTTCCTTCTTCTTCCTTCATTTTCTTCCTTCACCTTCACCTTCCTTCTCCTGTTCCTCCTCCTCCTCCTCCTCCTTCTTCTTCTTCTTCTTCTTCTTCTTCTTCTTCTTCTTCTTCTTCTTCTTCTTCTTCTTCTTCTTCACCACCTCCTCATCTTATTCTTTTTTATTTTAAACCTTACGCACCCTTCCTTTTGCATCTTAAATCTCTTAATTTTTCTGTCAGTTCTATCTTTTCAGATGCAACTTTCAATCTATGCAAATTCTTTTAATTACCTCATCTTCTCTGCTCCTCGCTTCTCTTTCTTTCGTTTTCTCTCTCTCTCTTTCTGTATTTCTCTATTTATCTTTATAGACAGAGATATTCAGCTGTTTAAAGATATCCTATCGACCATCTCAGTTTCCTGCGCATCGAGAAACGGATATCAGTTTTACGTTTCGAGGCTGTCTTTTGTCGCACGAAAAACAAAACAAGATATTTTCTGGTTGTTTTCCTAGCTTGCACTTGTCGGAAATATCCGACACTTTCATCTCCCTTTCCAACTCACTCACACCGACTTCCGTTCTCCACAGCCTCCGTCATCTCCTCGCGGACAACCGGCCGTGATCCGATACAGTTGGCGCTACTCAGCAAGCAAAACAAAAACTCCGACAAATTTCACCGGATTTTTCGTTTTAGGCAAGATCACTACTTGTTTGTTCTGCGAGAACTTTTCCCTCTGTCCAAGCAACAAGACATGCAGTGTTATTTGACATTTGATGGGGATCGGTTTACGTCGCGAACGAAGTCACCATGTCAGCCCGAGTCGTTGCATTCTGCCTCCATTGCAATCTAAAATAGCGTAATTGCATTCACAATATTATTTCTAACAAACGTAATGCAAAATATGTTATAGTGCATATATAGGCGATCAGAAAACGGAATATACGCCACAAACTATTTTGTTATCTTTTCTAATGAATGATTCAGAAAAAATAAGCGATGGATTTAACTAATTTTGTAGCTGATCATGGATAAATAAAATACGTAAATCTTATGACGGGATTATGAAAACTTTTAAAAAAAAATGTTTTATAATAGATTATCTTTTCTTTTCTTTTTTTTTGCTAAACTTCCTTTAATACAAGGCTCGAGACCCATTCAAGGTAGAGGGTAGCTGAATGGGGCAGGATATGAACATAAGAATAGGAAATAGAAAAATGAAGATGACGAGGATATGGAAAATAGATAAAGGTTCAGATTATAATGTTCGGGGAGCCTCCACGCGGCAGTCTGTTCTACAATGTAGCGATTGGGAAGAAGCTTTCGAATAGGAACGCCCTTTTTTTACCAAAGGAATACGTAGGGTATATGGACGATTCAACTCTGTGACCGTGGCAAGGCCGGTTTTGGCTATAAAGGTATTCGCTAGTAGAACTAAAGAATGGAGCTCATCTAAGCATTTGCCATGGAAATAGCAACAGGCTCCCGACGTTGCGCCTATGGGGAAAGGGAATGTAGGGTGGAAAATAAGCCATCCTCCACAACGATGCGTAAATGATTTTGAACTCTGTCAAGGCTGGAAAGGGATGATCGAGCAGCACCAGCCCAGATGTGGATGGAAAACTCTAGTTTTTGGTTTGATCTGACTAAAGATAAAGGATGGCAGTTAAGAGTCAGGTTCTTACTGGAGCGCTATAAGGAGCCAAACATTTTCCCAGCATCTTTGGAAATGGATCCTATATATGAGTTCCACTCGCGGTCTGGCGGTGGACAAACAGACATGCAAAGACTTGAACCTCGTTGAGAGGGCAACTGCTCATCATAACTGGAGTAAATTCAAGATCTGCTCTGTGATTATGAAATGTTAGTATTGGGTTGGTGTATAATTATCAGGCGTTTTTGTAGGCGAGTTATTTGTTAATAAAAATTGCTGTTTTGCTTACTTTTTTCTTTTAATAAAAATGGTATTTTATTTTCAGTTTATAAAAATGCGTGTCGATAATCATACTCATTTAAAAATGTTATTGTTGAATTGTTATGTTTCTTTTTTCATAATAAATATTGTTTAAAAACGCCTGATAATTATGCACCAGCTCAAGAGTTTCGTGTTGCAAGTATTGAATGTTACAAACTAGTCTCCTCCCTATTTTACCTTTAGAACTAGGTCAGAAGAGAAATCAACAAGCAGGCTGTGATAATCTAGATTTGGAGAGCTGAACCCCATATACTGTGGTATGAAACACATAGATATTTACTCACGATCTTTAATACATAAATATGTACTCACGATCTTTAAGGGAATTTATAATCATATAGAAAGAAAATAATCATTAATTTTCAAAGAGTTTATGGATTTTTTTTTTTATGAAACAGATTCCTCATTTTTAACCATACTTTTATTTTTTTAATTACGTTTTACACAAACAGTACATCTTTCAATGTAAGAACTAAACTCTTATGCAATATCATTCCTCATGTAAGCATTTTAGAGAAACTGGAAACAAAAAAGACACTTATACTTAACATCAGAAAGAGATATCTGACATTTCTCGGGCACATAATGAGGAAGGATGACTTGGCAAATTTGACACGCATAGAACATACTGAAGGCAAGTGGGACAGAGGAAAAGAGCTCTTAACCTACGTGATGAACTCGTGTAAAAGGATGACTGAACAAGGTTTAGGAGAGAGAACAAAAAACAAATTTCACTAAGAGCTACAAAGAACAGGAAATTATGGAGAGCCATGATCGCTATCGATCTGAAAGGACACGACATCTAGAAGAAGAAGACTGAACTGTTACGTAATATCACTTCTCCTTTATAGTAGTAAATAGTAGCTAGACAATATCCTCACAGACAGAGAAGAAACTTGAGGTGATAGAAATGTGGTTCTACAGAAGGGTACTGAGAATGTTTTCGATTGAACACGTACGCAACGACGAAGCTTTAGAGAAAATGAAAACAAAAAGGACATTTATACTTAACATCAGAAAGAGGCAGTTGAAATTTCTAAGGCACATAATTTTATACTTACAAGACCATCAATGGCTGTGGGGGACGTACGGACCCCGTTTTGTGGAAGAGACTCACCGCGTGAATGCTTCAACCGAGCGCAACAATTTGAGCCGCTTTGGTCAAGGATCAATCGTTACTTTTTTTTTAGAATAAAGTTCACCGTGTACAAGCGCCACTCGAGGTAGAGGGTTACAGAGTGAAAGGCAAGTTTATGAGGATATGTGCAGAAGATAGTTTATGAGTATATGTGGGGAAGATAACATTTAAAACCAAACTTGAACCGGTTAAAATTATATTCACAGGGAAGCAGCCACTTGAGAGTCGGCTCCACAAATGTATCACAATCTTCACCTCCTACTTCCGACTCTTACAATCATATCACACGCCGCACTCAGTAGCACACTACTTTGAGTGGCTCTTAAGCCTTGTATTAGCTGAACATGAATAAAAGAAAATGGCAGCAGAATGCTTAATGTCTCTGGTGGAGAGTCTAAGTAGTGAAACGTATGCCATCGCTAGAAAGTTAAATACGATTGAGGATATAAATTTCCTTTTAATTAGACCGGAATGCATTGATTAACAAGAATTTTCGTTTTGCTGGGAGTTGCTATGTTAATGCACTCGATACTACTGAAAGGGAAATAAGTATGTTAGAATTTGATAGATACTGTGTAATATTACGTTTAAATTTATGACCTTTTTTAGATGTGCCCTCAAAATCTGGCGCAACTTGTAAGGTAAATATTATTTTTTTTAACAATTAAATGATTAAAACGTCAAAATTGACTTTTACTTCTTCAAGACGATCCAGTCTACTTGTAAACGTACCAATTTATGCTATAGCGCACCTTATGGTTAACGAGCTATTCTTGAAGACCGTAATGTTAGGGTGAATGCGTCTCTCTCTTGCTGCCGTCATATTTAGGTCTTGTACAAGAATAAGCTAAACTTGGGTGCCTCGCCGTGAATTAATTGTGAGCATGAAGTAAGTTCGTTCCTTATCGAGTGCTTCCTGTCTTGTACGTGACAAAGATAAGATTAGTAAATATCTATTGGCTGTTGGGCGCATCACCATGGTTAGCAAGCTAGTCTGTCAGTAACACCAGTGAATTAGTTCCTCTCGGGAAGATTTACACCCTGTCTGAAGTTATTAAGCAAATCATATAAACATCAGTAATTCAAATTTGGTTTGGAAAAATTGTCAAATTTTAAACAATCAATTTAGATGCCAAAACAAAGCCTGGGTTAAAATTTTAGTAAGCATTAATATGTTTTATTGAAGTTATTGAAGTTATTTGATGTATTCTAAAAAAAAACACTGCCGTATGAAGTTATTAGGCAAAACCAAATAATCACATTTTACTTCAATAAAGAGGTTATAAAATCATCAAAAATTGATAAACACCTATAATAGAACAAATAAATATATAAGTCTTCGAATCCTTTACATTTTAATATAGTGGCCCTTCTTCTCAATAACAGCCTGTAATCTATCATCTATCAATTTCGTTATTTTTTTTTTTTTACTTGAGTAGCTTCAATTTCCGACATGGTAGTTTTAATTGCTTCCCATAGGACTGCTTTGCTGTTATATTATTTTACACCTCCATATAAATTCATCTTCACAACTGACCATAGATTTTCGATCCCAGGACTTGATGATGGCCATTTCATTATCTTCTCTCTTGTAAATCTTTTATGCTCAAAGAATTCACGGGTAAGCTTAGTTGCATGAGAGGGAGCATTGTTGTGCATAAATACAAACTTCACTTTGAAACTGCGAGACTGGGACTTGTATCATGCAAAGAAAATCTTGTTCATAAAATAGTTAGCACTGTTCAGTTTAACTTCTTTATCAACTTTGAATGGTTCAATAATGGTTTGGCCGACAATTCCAGCTGATATCATAACACTAACGCCTCCTTGTTGCCTTCTTTTAGGCACAGACACGCATGAATTTGGATAAAATCCATTCTTTGGCCCATCCATCAAATATCACTCGAGATTCGCCCGTAAAAATGAATTAAGAAAAATCTACAGAAACAGATGAAAGTGGTTTGATTGAATCTTAAGAGATAGCGCAAGTAACTGCAAAACCTGGAATTGCACATACAGATGCTGAAATCATCGAGAATTGATCAACACTTATAGTAGAATAAATAACAAACACATATAAGTCTTTGAATCCTTTACATCTTAATATAGTGACACTTCTTCTCAATAACAGCCAGTAATCTATTATCTATTTATTTTATTAATTTTTACTTCAGCAGGTTCAATTTCCGACTTGGTAGTTTTAATTTCTTCCCATAGATCTACTTTGCTGTTATACTGTTTGTCACGTTCATATAATTTCATCTTCAAAATTGACAAATTTTCGATCGGATTCAGATCAGGACTTGATGGTGCCCATTCCATTATCTTCTCTCCAGTAAAACTTTTATGCTCAAAGAATTCACGGGTAAGCTTAGATGCATGACAAGGAGCAATGTTGTGCATAAATACACACTTCACTTTGAAACTTCTTTATCAACTTTGAATGGTTCAATAATGGTTTGGCCGACAATTCCAGCTGATATCATAACACTAACGCCCCCTTGTTGCCTTCTTTTAGGCACAGACACGCATGAATTTGGATAAAATCCATCCTTTGACCCATCCATCAGAGCCATCAAATTTCTCTTGAGATTCGTCCGTGAAAATAACTTTGGAAAAGTCAATTTTCATGTATTTTTTTGGTCCAGTATTGAGGATTTAAAATATTTGCTTTAGTGAGAATAGGCTACCTAGAAGATTCTTTTATCTAATCCCTATTCACAAAGTATTATATGCCTTTTATCCTTCTTGACTTCCCCAGTTCCAGCCTTTTCAAAGATCTATGAGCTGGTCAAGTGGTTGTTTCGCTGTAACACGGTTTAGTTTACGTTCATCTGGAGGAAGCAAGTTTTTAAAACCTTTTCCTTTGCTTCGAGTTCTCAACTTACTTATATCTTCAACAGCCGTCTTTATCGTTCGATGATCTCTGCAAAGCTCCTTTGATAATTCCAATGTGGACATTCCCTCACTTATTAACTTTATTATTTTCTGTTTTTCAGCAGTTGTTAGATCCTTTCCTTTACCCATGTTGCAACATATATTATGGACAAAAATAAAAAATAGATTTATTAGATTTCAGAGGTCTTAAGCTAATACTAATATAATCTGCATATAAACTTCAGTCAGCTCATTTTCGTAAATTCCAAATATTTCAAAATCTAGCCATTAAGATGACAGAAAATTTAGATAAATATTTTACTAAGGCTGGAAATTGACGAGTTTAAATTTGACAAATATTGGTTTAGAACTGTTTGCGTTATTGAAGTTTATTTGATATACATAATAACTTCAGACAGCCTGTACATTTGGGACTATTAAGCTAAGCCTGATAAATATACAGTCAATTTTGAGCTATGGTGTTTTTGTTGGGCTGTTAATACATACATACATACATACATATATATATATATATATATATATATATATATATATATATATATATATATATAAAAGGGGGTTCCAATAACTTGTACCGATTTTAAATATGAATTAAGTTTAAGCGTCTTAAATGAATTTTTTCTATTTTCTTTTAGATTTGGTGGATATTTGGGCGATATTATTTTTCACACATAATTGCCATGACCAATAGAGAAATAAATAAATTTTCACCAATAACACTGATTTATTTACCTCTGATATTGATCCGTCTTAATGAAACACCCTTATATATTATCTGTCTTAATGAAACACCCTATACAAATATATATATATAAATATATATATATATATATGTGTGTGTGTGTGTGTGTGTGTGTGTGTGTGTGTGTGTGTGTGTATGCATATATTTCCTACTACTCCAGGCTTACGGTCATACACGTTAAAAAAACAGTTCTCGTACGATCACTGAGGTTAAGCAACGTCGACCTTGGTTAGAAACTAGATGGGTGAGCGCTTCGGAATACCAGATGCTGCATGTGTGACTGGTGCAATGGATAAGGCTTCGGAATCGGAAATGGGAAAGTCGAGTTCCAATTCCAGTCGGGGTCGTTATATTCCCTTATGCGCAAATATCCTTGGAATTTACATCTTTCCCTCTCCAGCTATCGGATAATTGGTAGGATTTATATCCGTAAATCAGTAATATATTCAAAAATATAAGCTGTAAAAAATAAATCAACCAAACCTACTACTGCAAACTTTATTTAGCGGATACTCATTGATTGACCTGCTTATCCGGGAGATTTAATAAATAAAAAATGGTCTCCGTAAAGGTTTGAACCTGTGTTTCCCGAATATACAGTCCGTTAGACCTAATACAAGGAGTCTGCTCAAACAAGGGTGTCTACTAAATAACGTTTGGAGTAGTAGGAAATAATATCGGATAAATATCCATTGATTTCTTAGGAATTTCTATATATATATATATATATATATATGTAATTCATTGAACAGAATGCAGAAAGCACTTGACAGCCGTTTCATCCTATATTTGGGACTCATCAGAAGTGCGCATCCACTACCGAGAATTGAAACCCTGACAGTTAGGTTGTCAAGCAAACATCATACCAACTGTTCCAACGGGCCTCGGTGAAGAAGAGATAGCAAATTAGACTCAATAAGGCGCCGCTCGCATATTCCGTGGTAGAACTCAACTGAAGTTCTCTGTAACCATAGGACTGAATTACTTAATTATAATTATCAAATCCTCCTTACAATTTCTATCATTCATATATATATATATATATATATATATATATATATATATATAACCGAAAAGAATAAATAAATATATAGAATAAAAAATGAAAATAAAAACAAGTAGATTAATTTAACCCAAATAAATAAATAAATAAATGAATAAACAAGCCACTCCCGCCAAAATAACCGCCAGAATAGATTTCCCAACACTGACCCATATATATACATAGTCATGAAAAAATCCAAGATTGCGTCTAGCATGAAACAGCCTGTCGCTTCTGAGTGTTGACTTCCATGTTCACTTTATATATATATATATATATATATATGTATATGTATATATATATATATATATATATATATATATATATATATATATATATATATATATATGATGCAATGAGAACGAAAGTAATATATAAATTCTAACATTCACAACAGTAATTCAAAAGAGGGCTCGATACCGATAGTAGAGCGGTAATTATAATTTTATGATATGGACAAAAACAGTTTACTCACAACAAGGTGCAACTTCGTTTCCGTGCATTTCAATTACACCTCGACTTATTATTTCACTCCGTCACTCTTAGGACGCTTGTGAAATGCTGTGCCTAAACTTTTGACCGTTGTTATCGACAAGGAATCTTTCTCGACTAGTCATCATTAACACCTCGCCCAACCGCTATCGACAAGCACTATTGTTTCACTCCGTCACCTTTTTGCTTTATGCATATTTTTTTCATCTATCTATCTATCTATCTATCTATCTATCTATCTATATTTAGGAAGCAAGTATTCATTCAATCAATTTGATTAAAAAGAGCATCGCTTGGATATATATATGTATATATATATATATATATATATATATATATATATATGTATATATAAATAAAAAGGAAAGAACAGTAAGATATAAAATCCGGTGTTCTTATAGATATTTTTATTTTTACACAATAGTGCTCTATGTAAATTTAAATTTACAGAGCATTAATATTATAAATTAATAGATTTAAAATATGGTTTTACCGCTACACAGTGATGACCATGTTTCAGAAATGGAAGCTAAAGCCCCTTTAGCTTCCATTTCTGAAACATGGTCATCACTGTGTAGCGGTAAAACCATATTTTAAATCTATTAATTTATAATATATATATATATATATATATATATATATATATATATATGGAGAGAGAGAGCGGGAGAGAGAGATGGAGTTCTTCTCGAGGACGAAACCCGTTACACAGTGTTTTTTCCACTTCTGTGAGTGAATTTGCTTAACATTGTCCTGATATGTCTATATATATATATATATATCATATTCTCATATATATATATATATCATATTCTCATATATAAAGATATCACACACACACACACACACACACACACACACACACACACACACACACACACACAAATAATAAATGAAAGCTAACACCAATAAATACCGCATAATATTTTTCAACTTAAAATATACAAAAATAACGAAAATGAGAAAATCGGCAGTCATTTGTTGATACCTCCTGACGAGTGGACCAAACGATTACAAAAATAGGTGGGTGTATGGAATTCTGGAGTCGGAGTCGTGAATATAACATCAATCAGCTAAGTGATAAACTTTATATTTGTATTAATCTCATATATATATATATATATATTCACCTTCATCCCTGCCTTGAGCCGACGGCTTAGTGGTAGAAGTTCCGACTGACGCCAATTCAGTCGGGTTTCGATTCTAGCTAGAGACAACCTGACGTCTATCCACACTGATGAGCTGTGAAACAGCGAAACAGTCTGTCTGTAGATGACAAAAATATTGGCTCCTGAAAAATTAATTTCGGTTGAGCTCTTTGGTTTGAGGTGTGAGTTTGTAAACAGTGGCTATTTAAGCTAATATAGCATGACTCTTCGGCAGAATTGAGTCACTGTCAGTCACTGTGTGTTTATCTAAATCTAAAAATAAACACGCTAAAATTCACATTCATCCCTGTTGTGGTAGAAGTTCCGACTGACGCCAATTCAGTATATCTTAATAGATATACATACATATATATATATATATATATATATATATATATATATATATATATATATATATATATATATATATTAATAGATATACATATTATTATATGCATGAAATTAAAAAAAAATTATATTAATTGATGATCCACTACTCTAAAATGAAATAATAATCATAAATACAAATCTTTTACGTTTATATGCTAATCCCGGTTATTTTAAATGCCAAATATAATGTTTTAAGAAATATTTTTTTTTTAAATTTAAAAAGAAAATATCATTTTTATAAACTATAATACTTAACAGCGCTAACATTGCGGTAAACAGATATATTTTTTAAAGTCAATTTACGTAACGGTCAGTCCATACTCAGTATATGAAGATTGCGTTGCGCGTAAAACTCCGAGCCGTGCTAACGGTGAGGGATAATATGTATATTTATTAATATATACTTAATAGTTCGGTTGTATTACATCGAGCACTCTTTTATTAACACCGGCATTTATGTGCAATTCATATATATATATATATATATATATATATATATATATATATATATATATATATATATGCATACATGCCTACATATATGTATATATATATATATATATGTACCTATATATATATATATATATATATATATATTTATATATATATGTATATACCTATATATCTATATATATGTGTGTGTGTGTGTGTGTATACAGCAAAATATCCAAAATTACCTCATGTGGATATAGTCTATTTCAGACTACCACTACTATATGGCAATCTTCCTAAACTGAAGTCTATCTCGGAAACTAAAATATATGCCCTCTTATAATAAATACATTGAGCTCTCTGTGGATCAGTTTAATATCTGATATTACTAAGATCCACCTGGTTTATATACCAACGGATCTATTATCTGTACTATATATATATATATATATATATATATATATATATATATATATATATATATATATATGTATATATATAATTAATTAAATTAAAAAAGAGACAACCTTGAGATTCCATGTCATGTCTCTTTTTTAATTTAATTAATATTTGCTCTGGTCTTAAATTGAGTTCTCTGGATTACATTAGCTTTAGAATTATCCATACGGATTACCAAACCCTTACTATATATATATATATATATATTACTTTACTATATATAAAACCTTACTATATATATATATATATATATATATATATATATATATATTACCAAAACCTTACTATATATATATATATATATATATATATATATATATATATATATATATATATATATATATATATATTGGAATTGATTCAGTTCTGAAAGTTAAATATTTGTACTGGCGGTGACAGGAGTTGATAGATGGGACCCAACAGCAGTATCCCGAAGAAATCCTGCCTATAAATATAACGATTGTGATTGGAATTACATTCGCTTTTGTACTGGCAATTAACTGGAAATGTAAAATCAGTCACTTTTCTTAAGTAATTAAACTCAAGCCACTTGAGATTTTGATAAGGATTACTTCTTGAGGCCACCTTGAATCTCGGGTCAACCTATTTGCCTATCAACCTATCGACATTCTTTCTTCTGAGTAACGAGATCTAAACTTTTGAAAAGAGCTTAGTTATATTAGTCGGAGTTTCATAACTTGTGTCCATTGGGCAGCCAAGTTGGATGATGGTTGACAATAATAACAGAGAGTTAGATAATTAATAAGTATGGAGAGATGTCGAGCCAAATATTTATTGTATGTACGGCCTCCATCTCTCCGGTGAGACTGGCTTTTGAACACATTTGTCTGTGACTGGCGATTTGATTGATTATCCCGTGTGGGTGGCGTATTCGACCAATGTACAGTGTCCACGCCCATTGCATGTAACTTTTAAGGTTGCCGTCTTCTTCAATAGGATATTGGGCAATCTCAACCTGCCTTCCTCCAATGATCTTATTTCTAATTAACGAACCTTCTTAGCAACCAATAAGAATAATTCGCAAAATGGACTGAATCTTGAAGGGCCAATGAACGAACGGAGTGGTGTTATTAAGCGAATTCTTTCACCCTTTTCGAAGGGTGATCGCTTCATCTGTAAAGGGAATTTGTGAAAACATCCCAAGAGTGCACCGTCATGGGGTAAGATGACCCCTCGCCCTCATATCTCGATAGAAGGTTTACTTGACCTATCCAATAAGATGATATAACACGATAATCGCCAATCACGAACATCAAAGCCAGCTATTTAAACCAGTTTATTGAGAAATGTGCTATCTTTTACCATAGGAAATTGGGAGGGGGTGGAATCAAGGTGTCATGTGTATACACAAGGACGGAAAGATTGTTAGCATCGGCGCACACAGCAGGTCACTAGCCATGAAAGATACCAAAATGTGACACAGGGGAACAAATTTCCAGTTCTCTATGGGTTATGGGTCAGGTAGGCCATCATTCATCACGTGGTATGTGAGCACCGGTGATTGACTAAATCAGACACCTGACAAGGAAGGTCCGGCTGGTAGCACATCACAGTAGACAATCTGGCATTTTCGTTGGATTTGGTCCTGATAATTAAATCTTTGCATTTTGATATATGGTTCTTCCGTTCTTCAGCTTTCTTATGCTGACACCTCGTCGGTTGTATGTGTACGGGTAGGCGAATCAGGCCACAGTTCGAGGCCCGAACACATTAAACATAAATTTGGCAAATATGTTATATAAAAATGCAATTAAATTGTCTATGTACTGAAAAGTTTTCGGCCTGGCGTATTTACAAAATCGGGCCAAATGACCAAATATTAGAACACTTTTTTGATCGAGCCGAAAATGTTTCAGCAACCCCCGTACATTTTTTTTGACTAAACCATTTAGTGCAAACAATGAATAAATGTAAATCTAATAACTGCTTATATTTCTGAGATCAGGTATTGTAACTATTTA
Source organism: Acanthosepion esculentum (assembly GCA_964036315.1). Lineage (NCBI taxonomy): Eukaryota > Metazoa > Mollusca > Cephalopoda > Sepiida > Sepiidae > Acanthosepion > Acanthosepion esculentum. Next base: position 41,555,281 of record OZ038483.1, on the reverse strand, counting down.
CAATGTTCGAACAATTGTCCTCATCTTTATTGCCATATTCACGACGTTTTGACCGTTGTACGCTCCGGCCTTCTTCAGGTAATATACTTTGGAATTTCGAATCGTATATCTCAGAATTCAGAATAACGGAATATCTCGGTTTCATTTAATTCGCTTTGGTAACTCAACTCCACAAATTGTTGTTTCCTCTGCTGTGGCCAGACTCACAACTCTTTGAGTCAAGTTACTATTAGATCAATTAACCAACGCTTTTATCCACTGGGCCATGTGTTCGGTTAAAAGTTCCAACAAATATAGCCTGAAGAGTTGTCCTATAAATATGTGTTCTAAGTTTTACTATGACTGACTGTTGTATTTCTTTTTATTTCAGAATAAATAAACCTGTATAACTCTGCAAGGCGTGAGCAAGGACCAATATTTTTTTGCGAAAATGGAAGCAAAAAGAACACTTATAGTTAACATAAGAAAGAAACAGTTGAAATTTCTAGGGCATATTATGAGGAAAGAGGTCTTGGAAAATTTGACACTCATAGGACATATTGAAGTCAAGAGGGACAGAGATAAACAACGCATAACGTGATTGTGTAAATGAATGGCAAAACAGCGTTTAGGAGAAATAACCAAAAGACAAAATTTATTAAGAGCTACAAAGGACAGGAAATTATGGAGAGCCATGATCGTCAACGTATTGAAGTGACACGGCATATTCAAGGAAAAAATGTTTGAATTAATACCTGGACACTGAAAAATATATTACTTTCGAATTTTTAATATATTTCTAGTATAAAATGATTTATAGTGCGTCTATAATAAAAGCACTAGCAATGCATTTACAAAATGTTCTAGGCTGGCCAGAAAGTCCTGACCCACTTAGGAAGCGTAAAGAAAACAACAAATCTTGACCTCTGCCTGGTGAAATTTTTAGTGCATTTTTAGCTTGTCTCCCACGGTCGTGCCATCAACGCTAAACTGTATTGCCATCAGCTGGATCGCGTGTACGACAAACTAAAGGAGTAACCTGCTTTGGTCAATCAAAGTCGGGCTTTGCAAGAGAATGCGAAGCCATACACTGCCACTTCAAACATATGGACGGTGTTGGGATTCTTCCACATAAACTATTCAGACCCGCTGCTCAGAGTCACTTTGTCTTATTCCGCTCCATGGCAAACTTCCTCTACGACCAGCGAGACAACACTTTTGATGAAGTGAAGCTTGTTTTCAGTTTTTTTTATTCAAAGTCAGCGAACTGGTATCTGGAACAGATTCGGATGCGGGCTAATAGCTGGCAGAAGATCGTCGAAAATGATGGAGTTTACTTTGAAGAATAAATGCGGGTGTTGCTCCATAAAATGTTTTTGTTTTCTTTCCGCTTCCTGAGTGAGTCAAGTCTTTCTGGCCAACCTAATATATGAAAGCCATATTGTTTGAAACACTTGCATTAATTCGTGAAAACTAAAATTCTCTTTAATTTTCAATGCATTTCAAAATAAAATATTAAAATGCATTTCTTTGTTTAAAAAAGGACTTGAAATTTTATCTATGCCAAACCTAAGCCCTGTAACGTGATTTACAAAATTCAGTGGAAAGTTACGTCAAGTTCGCATTTCCAAAAATTATCGTCCAAATGTATATAGCACCATCAGTAATATGATTAGTTTAGGTAAGGTTAGTTGTTTTTACGACGGGTCAACCCTTATTCGGTTATATACTATCTGAATTTCTGAGAGGAAGAATGATCATTGTTTCGTTGGCTCCTGATTTATAAGAGGCGCCACATTGAGGCTGAAGCCTAATCGCGTAAGACAGTACCTCTGCCCTTTCAGTAACACGGTCTGTAAAGGCCACAGAGACTGGTGTACGTGGATCTGTAGGTACGCTCTCCTCAGGTCCAACAGAGATACACCAATTGATGTGGCCTTTCCAGACGTGCTACAGATTCGTTCATGGCGTAAAAACATCTCATCGAGCGGCACCTGCGGCACGGAGAATCCGTGGATGCATACCTGACTGAATTAAAGAAACTTATGTTCTTGTTGGGCAGGATGAGCGATCGTACACTGGCTTGCGCATTTGTGCACGGATTGCCAGGCAATGTAAAGCGAACTCTTCGTGCGTCGTCTAGGATGGACGCACTGTCTCCAGACCAGCTGCTTGCCCGAGCCAAAGCGATTATGAAAGACGAGGAGATGGAGGATCTCGTGGTGGAAGCGGTGGATCGGACAATGCAATGCACGGATAGGGATGTCAGAAAGTGCTTCAGATGCAATGGCATTAGTTACATGGTGAAAGATTGTCAGAGCCGAGAAAATGGCAGGGACCGTAATAGCATGTGGTCGTCTTGTCTGGAGCGCGTGATCCCTTTGCGACATACTGGTAGAGCATTTGCAGTCTACCAGTAGCTGGATGACAAAGCATAAATCGGCGTTGACCAGACAAGACGAACACAATAATTTTTTTTACATTATTTACATACGGACTACTGTTCTCGTCTTTGTTGTTATTATTACAACGTTTCGACCGTCGTATCCACCGGCCTTCATCAAGTGTATCCCGATCCAGGTAACGCAGTCGAACGCGAAAAATCTACCCCTGTAGGTTACCCGGATCGACAAACAATGAAGGCCAGAGGGCACAACGGCCGAAACCTTGTTCGGTTTTTTAATATCGAAATTATTAAGGGACTCCCAATGAGGATCGAAGTCGCTATTCAGTAGTAATGTTCCTTACTAGCCTCGCTAACCACTATCTGCCTAGAGATGTAGTATGTATGAGATGGGGAGTGCGTGTCGCCGCTCAAGACATGTTTTGACATTCCAAAATACTGGTAGAAGTATGGAAGGTAAGGCGATTAAAATTTTGTGATACAAAAATAGCCAAGATGAAGGAATGCTGCAGTAAAATGAAAAACAACTAATTCGAGTAGCAATTTAATGATTCAATAAACATAACTAATCTCTTAAGGCAACGTTATAAATATTCCGACTGGATAGACCTACAGAAATTCCACGGGTTTTCATAACGAAGATTCTCTATTATCTCATGCCTTTTTTTCCTTCTTATCGCACCCTTTGTATGTATCTTCTCATTATTTCCCTTATCCCAATCAAATCTTCGTTATCATCCATGTTTTTATCTAAATTTTATACAAATGTCGATTAGTTTTATATATGGAAAGGGAATAGGGAATACATAGATATTTTCTACTGTAACCTTTCTTTCAGTTTTCTTTTCTTCTGCATGCCCTTTGGAAACTTTCTCAGCATTAGATCGCCTTAGAAGACAGGGTTACCCGACCTGAACGTATTTCTTATTGGGCCCCACCTGCAAGTTTATGCGCTGTTTTTTATTTTTAGTTTTTTTATCAAGGCCTGTCACCATATCGCGCACATTTTGCCATAATGCATGTGCCTGTTATACCCTTATCAGATTGGCTTTCAGGGAAGGTATATTGGGCTTCGTCACTTTGTTGGTGTTCTTCTCCTCCTCCTCTTCCACCTTCTCCTCCTCCTCTTTCTCTACCTTCTCTTCTTGGTACTACTACTACTACTACTACTACTACTAGTAATAATATGAATAACTAGGAGTTCTCGTGAAAATTTAACGGTTTTCCTGTTTTCATTTTGTTTTCATTCTTACCTTCTTTTTTTTTCTTACCTTCTTACCTTCGTTGAAATCAAACAGCGTCCCTGATATGTCTTTTTCATCTTTCCACGTGAACAAAACGGAAGAGTTCATTTTTTATGAGGTATTGGCAGAGCGTTTCTATCTTTCTTTCTTTCTTTCTTTCTTTCTTTTTCTCACTGAAACCAGTCTCTCTGATATGTCTTTTCCGTATTTCCACGCGATCAAAACGGAATAGTCCAATATTTATAAGGTATTGGCTGGTCGAAACGTACGTATGTTCTAAGTATCTGAGAGAAGGGCAAGCAGAATTGTAATCAAAATAAAGAATTATCCATAATTATTGAAGTGAATAAATGTCTTCTGGAGTGTTATTGGAGACACTGGAAATAGACGGTATTATTGAAACTGCTGAGACAAAATAACATTATCACAATTGAAAAGATTTCTGAGGAGAGTGTTGCAGTATTAAGAAGGCTTACGGTCCTTCCATCCTTAGTGTCTGCCGCTAGATGTCAGAAATTTCACAACGACCAATAAGGAAAGAACTCACAATTGGTCTTTTGTGACATTAGGAATTATAAAAATAGTAATTATACAGATAAAACAAAGCCGTAAGAATGACTCAGATACAATATATATAAGTCTGCGTATGATGAGGAAGAGACTCGCACCAACGGAGATGTGGTTCTACAGAAGGATGCTAGGGATATCATGAACTGAGCATGTGAGCAACTATGAGGTCTTAGAGAGGTTACAAACAAGGAGAAGGCTTATTCTTAGCATCAGAAAGAGGCAGCTGAAGTTTCTGGGACAGATAATGAGGAAGGAGGGCCTGGAGAATCTGATACTCAAATAGAGGGAAAGAGAGGCAAGGGAAAGCAATGCGTGACATACTTGACGAGCTTGAGATGACAGAACGTGGTCTAGTGGAGGAAGCAGAGGGAAGGAGTTTGCTGAGAGCTGCAAGGGATAGAAGCAGGTGGAGGGCCATAATCGCCTACGTCCTGAAAGGACATGGCTCACGAAAAGAAAGAATCCAACGAGCAACAATGATGCAAATGAAATGATAACATTACTTTTTGATGCTATTGTGATGGCTGTGCGTGCAATGTTGTTAAATAAGATTATTGTTTATTATTTCATCGTTATCGTCCCTTTAATATCAGTGGCAGTAATTATAGTAATTATAACGAGAGAGAAAGGGGGGGGAGAGAAGAGAGGAAGAAGAGAAATCATAGACAAAACAATAGGAGTAAAAAAAATACCTCTTTGTTTTTGCGCCTCGTTTCTCTTGATACAGACGGCTCCCTGCATCTTTTATCATCTGGTAGCTGCTGATCACAGTAAAAAAAAAAAAAAATAAGCGGAAAAAAAAACTGGCACACGAATAACATATGGGGGGTGCTTACAGCCTCAAGAAATAAACTGAAAGTGCTAATCTAGAGACAGACAAAAGATGATATATATACTTTAAGACTAACAGTTTATCAGTTCAGACGTTTCGTTTATCGGCAGTTTTTGCTCCCGAGTCGCAATAAATAGCTGTTATTGTTTTCCTTTTTTTTTTCTTTTAGCAAAAAGTCTCCGTGCGTGTCTTTCGTCTCCCTATTGCCACTGGATCTTGATAAACGCGAGAAGCAAAGCGATGACAACAGAGGGATGTACAAAGGCTTTTAAAAATCAGTTTTTAGGGCAGTTTGCCTATGATTCATTCTTTGTTCGTGTTTATTTATTTTTTCTTGATTTTGTAGCATTTTTAACCTTCACCATGAATATTTATATCTAATTTCGTTTTTTTTTGTTGGATTTCTTTTTGTCTTTTTCTTTCTTTCTTTCTTTCTTTCCTTTCCTTTCCTTTCCTTTCCTTTCCACCATATTAAAATATTTCGTTATATTTCTGCTGCTTCCTTATTTAATTACTTTCTGTTCTGTTGGGTATTTTTTTTCTTACTGGACCTTTCTTCATTCTTTTTCCTTTCTTTTTTTTCCATTTAACCACTCTTTCGTCATTTCTTTCTTTCTTTTTTATCTAACTCCCTTTCTTCCATACTTCTTTTATTCTATACCCTCGCTGTATCTTTTCGTTTTTTTCATCTAACCTTCTTCCTTTGTTTTTGTTATTTAACTATTCTTTCTTTCATTTTCCTAATTTTTACTTTCTCCCTTTTTATTTTTTAGTTATTCTTTCGTGCTTCTTTTCGTTTTTTCAGATAATCTTTCTTTTTTCTTTGCTTTTGTATCTAACCTTTTGTTCTTCATTTCTATTTTTCATTTAACCTTTCTTTCTTTCTTTCTTTCACAGCCTTTATTTATTATTTTCTTCGTTTACCAGTTTTCCATTTCTACCTGTTTTATTTCATTTTCTAAACTCTTCTTATTGCTTTCTTTCTCTTATTTATCACAGTTTTTTATTTTTAAAAAGCCACATCCTCCTGGCGACGGATTAAATTGACACCTTTTTTTTTCCAGATATTTAAATTATAATTGTAAACTTTAATACTGGGAAGCGAAACTTTTACTATAAAATGTTTTAAAATTTCCAAGATTCAATCGAAAAAAACATTAAAAACTTTAAACAAAATGATCACAATACATGAAAAAAAGAATCAATTTAAACTGACGCTAGGATGATTCAGGTTTTTAGTTGAGGCTCTATTTTCATTCAGTCTTCTTTTCATTGCCTGTCTATTTCTTTCATAATCGAAGCTCGTCTTGAAAAACTTTCGGTAAAAAATACTTCAATAAATTTGAGAAATCATGCCGCTCAGATCAAAATTAAATTAATTAAGACAAGATTACATTAGACGTACATGAACCCGTATATAAACGCATAGTTTTAGACAAGGTATGCATAAAATATAATATTGAACTTAAATTCGTGCCTCTAAGTGGGTATGCATATATGCATACAAATCTATTAGTTTTCCCACCTTTCTTCAAGTATTTATTATGCGAATTTTTCGTATACGCTGACACTTGGTAGAGCCATAAATTGGAAAAAATTACCTTTGAGGCACCTTTTTGTAAAGTGTACCTTATTCACATTTAGTCGTCGCAGAGAATAAGAAAATATTGCATTAATATTTATAACTTTAAAATGCAGAAAAATTACCCGAGGCGACAATTAGTAGGAATTTTCTCAAGAAAAGTGTTTCAAATGTAAACATCGAAATATCTCAGCAGTCCAAATTAAACAGACGCCTTTAGATATAGCATTTTACATAGCCAGATCTTAGATCCACAGTAAAACTTAGGGGTACAGATCAGCAGATATAGTTTAGGATTAGGGACTGTAAAATCCCAAATCCGGATTTATGTCCCAGATTCGTGACTCTCGTGATGAAAAGGTATCTTGGCATATGGAAAACTAATTTCAAACCAAAGTAACTGCCGATATTCATCGCAATAAATACGAAATTAAAATAAGAGTCATTTGATATATTTAACTAAACTCTCAAGTTTTTATTCAATTCTACCGTGGCCAGGTATTGAACACACAACTCTTTGGGTCAAATCACTGGATTATTTCAACCATTAGTCTTTGGGGACACCAGTGTAATTTTTGGGACTTTTAAATCCAATTTCTCATTATATATATATATATATATATATATATATATATATATATATATATTTTACCAGAGCTCATATTACAATTTGTTGTTATAGTTGTTTTTATTTAGCACTGGTTCTCCTACTGTATTCATGTCTATGCTTGGTTGTCTTAGGAGGTTTATGTGGCCTAGCATATACGCTGATTCCTTAAATTTTCGTATATTCTTGTGATGTTGTCTGTCTGTTATTTCAACCTCATGCCATTACTAAAGGGAAATAACTGAAACTGAGATATCCAGAAAAGGCACGACACGTGGAACTAGAACAATCTAGCCCGGTGGACGAAATAAGAGGTTCAGTTCGAAATACTAACGTATACCCACAGAAGAAAGCTGGAGCGTACAACGGCAGAAGCATCGTGAATATGACAATAAAGATGGGGACAACAGTCCGAACAATGTAAATATACACTATTTACATTGAGATGAGGTAGTTACCTCGTCTCAGAAATATAGACCGATCCTGAAGAAGGTCGGGGTGTACAACGGTAGAAACGTCGTGAATATGATAATAAAGATGAGAAAAACAGTCCGAACACTGTAAATAGTGTAAGTAGTTACAATACTTCATCTCAGAAATACAGACATATCCTGAAGAAGGTCGGAGCGTACAACGATCGAAACGTTATGAATATGAGAATAAAGATCAGGACAACAGTCCGAACAATAGAAATAGTTACAATACCTCATCTCATAAATATAGACAGATCCTGAACAAGGTTGGGGTGTACAACGGTCGAAACGTCGTGAATATGATAATAAAGATGAGGACAGCAGTCCGAACAATGTAAATAATGTAAGTAGTTACAATATCTCATCTCAGAAATATAAACAGAACCTGAATAAGGTCGGAGCGTACAACGAACGGTGGAAACGTTGTGAATATGAGAATAAAGATGAGACAACAGTCCGAACAATGTAAGTAGTTACAATACCTCATCTCAGAACTATAGGCAGAAGTTTTTATTCAATTATGTAAGCAATACAACAATTCAGTTTCTAATTTGGTGATTTTGTCATTCACTGATTTTTAAGTATCAAATTTTTCAGATTACCAATTTTCTCTTTTGGAATATCCGGTCAGTTTGCATTAAAACTCGTAGCAAAATTTAATTTTTACAAGTTTTTATCCCATATGTTTGCCTTTTGTTTTCTTGATCCAAATTATCCAAAATGTTTAAAAAAGAACTTATGTCTATAGACTGACTTACACATGAGAATCCTTAAAAATACTTTACAGCTTCTAAACACGAATTTTAATCTTTTGGTGTCGTTTTCTTCTATGTGCCGTGTCCCTTCAGTATGTGGGTGATCATGGCTCTCTACATTTTCCTATACTTTGTAATACTTAGCAATGATTGTCTTTTTACTATCCCTCCCTATTCCTATCCTACTACTACTACTACTACTACTACTACTCCTACTACTACTAATTTATTTATAATGTAAAGTTGTTTCTAAAAATGAATTTATAACAATGAAAAGAAACTGTTCAAATTTTTATATCCTTTACCTAATGTTATTAGTCAGTTATTGTTATTTTAAAATTCCTGTCGAAAAATGATCACAATAAGCAGCTTTTACTGGCTGCTACTATTACTAAGTTACCGCTGCTATTACCTCAGATAAAAAAAATGGGTTATTCCTCTTTGATTGCAAGGATAGACTGAAGAAAAGATATATCAAAGGTGCTGTTTGGTTTTAGGGAACGAAAGAAAGAAAGAAAGAAAGAAAGAAAGAAAGAAAGGAAGAAATACAGAAATGAAGAAAAAAGAAAGAAAGAAAGAAAGTAAGAAAAAAGAAAGAAAGAAGGGAAGATAGAGGTGGCGATGACACTCGCATATATTTAACGTCTGCTTCAGTGAAATGGGAAGTCAAGTCAAGTTTAATCTTTTCGTTTGTACTTTAAATAATGACCTTCATTCATATTTGCAATAGTTTGTTAAAGTTGTTAAGCTCAAATATTTGCTCAGGCAATTTCAATGTGTATTTTATAGTCATGGAAATCGCGTGGAGTTTATGCTGTCATTAATTTAAGAATTATGATTCCTCAGAAAATTATAATCGGAAAACAATCATTGCTAGTTAATTCATAATGTAAAGTTAATTCCAACAATGAATTTATAGCATTGTCTGTTCCAATTTTTACATCCTTCGCTTAATGTTATCGACTGGTTACTGTAATTTAAAAGGCTTTGTTACCAAATGATCACATTTAGTACTTTCCTCTGTATATCAAACGGGTTACGGCCATATCACGTTGAAACACCGGTTCTCGTACGATCACCAAAGTTAAGCAACGTCAAGTCTGGTTAGTACCTAGCTGGCTAACCGCTTGACAATACCAGATGTTGTAAGCTTGAATGTGCGGGTGATGTCATGGATAATGGCTCGGAATTATTAATCGGAGAGCCGAGTTCCAATTCCCGTTGGATTCACTTATGCGTAGATACCCGTGGGAAAGGTATGACACCACTTTTCCCAGCTATAGGTTAATTAGTAAGCCTTGTTACATTAAATCATCATTATCTTCAAAATTTCTTACACTCTAAATATATTTTCTGGCTTTAAATAACCTGCAAAGGGTTGATAAGCCGTAGAAAACGAATCAAATTACTATTATGGTGATGCTGAAAATTTATCGGCCCTACAAGAAGATATTTAAAAAAAAAGAATTGCGATATTTTATTATTTGGTCAGATTTGAAGAAACACGCAAAGGTGCTAAGTTTGCCCTACAATTTTACCAATAAATGGGGAGGAAATGACAGAGTTTTGCATTTACCAAGAATTATAATGTGAGGTAATCGGTTGGAATTTGAACTCGTCTTGCTGATTTCATTTGTCGCACTAAAGAAAAAGTCTTACAATCTAAAAACATTTTCTGGTTTTAAATAAACTGCAAAGGGTTGATAAGACGTAAAAAACAAACTAATTAATCATTCAGTATGTATATAACTATATTTAACCGAAGAAGAAAATCTATCTGATGCCGTGCCACATAAAATGTCTGTTTTAAGAAACAACTCGACGAGATACAACACCGATTTTATCTCGTTCAAAGTACATAAAATGTAAATTACGCAGTGATGGTGGCGATGGCGGTGATGGGAAGAGGCGCTTCGAAAGACAAATAAAACAGGCCTGATTTAAACGAACACGTTCCTGACAAATCAAAGCCCAGCAAAAATAATTAAAGCTCTGTTGGCCAGCCTAATTACCAGCGAGACCAATCTTTGATATTCGAAGTTGAAATACGTAATTCACCCGTTTATATCCGCTACTATTCTGTTCTATTCTTCCGCTTCTGTGAGCATTCGATACAATAAATAACCGTTTATTTCACGAACAACCGTGACAGCTCATTTTCATTAAGGTCGATAACACGTCTTTCTCATTCCCCGTTCACTCTTTGAACTCATTACTCCATATAGAGAAACGTATCATCCCAAGATCGCTCCACAATTAGGCTAGTTCCAGGCAAAGAAATGCCACCAAACCAGTAGAATGTACCATTAACTTGCAAACGGCCGCCAGAGACAACACTATCGTTATCTTTAATAACTGGAGCATAACAGATGCAACTTAATAATTCTGAAAGGTTATCCTAGAACGTAGTTACCAAAATATCCATCAAATCTTATATTATCTCACTGGACGCAAAGTGAATGTTTGCCCAGTGCTTGCCTTGGAGAAACGTATGCCACAGACGCCATTGTACATTTGCAGAAATTATTTCTATTAGCGTTATTTTTCACTCGTATTTATATTTCTCTTACAGCCATTCGCCATCTTTCCTGCCTTTTGCTATTCTTTACTTTTCACGTTCTTTCTTTCTTTTCATCATTTCTGACTTTCTTCACTTCAATTGCTCTCCCAATACACCTTCTCCCTGTTTTTGTTTATCATTATTAATTGTTTTGACATAATTCTTTCTTTCTTTCTTTCTTTCTTTCTTTCTTTCTTTCTTTCTTTCTTTCTTTCTTTCTTTCTTTCTTTCTTTCCATAATTTCTAACATTTCTCCACATCTCCACATCTCTTATAACATTACTTCTTTCTCTCTCTCTTTTTTAGAAAACATCGAATTCACATATTTCTTTCTTTCTTTCTTTCTTTCTTTCTTTCTTTCTTTCTTTCTTTCTTTCCATAATTTCTGACATTTCCCAATACTTCCACTTCTCTCCTAACATTACTTCTGTCTGTCTCTCTTACTTTAAAAAAATAAAAATAAAACAAAAAAAAACATCGGATTCCAATTATTCTTCCTTCCTTCCTTCCTTCCTTCCTTCCTTCCTTCCTTCCTTTCTTTCTTTCTTTCTTTCTTTCTTTCTTTCCATAACTTCCGACTTTCCTACTTTTAACATTACTTCTCTCGCTCTATCTCTTTTTTTGTGTTTTGTAGAAAACATCGGATTTACATTATTCTTTCTCCCTTCTTTCCTTCCTCCTTTCCTTCCTTCTTTCCTTCCTTCCTTCTATAATTTTTGTTTTTCTTCACTTCTTCAACATCATAGTAAAAGTGAAATGGAGTAATACTTATTCATTTAATCATTTTAAATGTGTAAATTTATAATTAGTATATATGTAATAAATAATAATTAGTATATATGTAATAATAATAATAAAATAAACCTGGTAGTATATATATATATATAATTAGTATATATGTAATAATAATAATAAAATAAACCTGGTAGTATATATATATATATATATATATATATATATATATATATATATATATATATATATATATATATATTACCAGGTTTATTTTCATTAAGGAAAATACATCAACGAAAATAACTGTCACACTGGCATCGGTATTACAACCTCTTTAGAGCAATGAGGAAGGTTCTGCCGCAGGGTTGGAATCCCCGGAGCCGAGCAACTTCTTCCATCTAAAATGACGAGAAACATAGCCCTATTTACAGCACAGGGGTGGGGCGATAATCACGGCTCAGTAGGTCCTTATTGGCAATGGATACATCCTGTGTCATGTAAGTATCCTAGGCATCTTGGTAGCGGATTGTTTTAAGGCCTTTTTTATATGCTGAATCAGTTTTACAACAATCGCTGGTCCTGGAAGGTGAAGTTTCTTTTTCCGGTTGTTTTTTTTTGTGCTGATAGGATACGACACGAGTATGTATGTGTTGGATATCCATGGTAGGTTTCAGATTGTATAGACTAGGGTCTGCAATGATATTGAGAAAGGTACTGGAGATTTGAGAGTACTTTCTGCCACTGAATACTCAGAGATGATCACCAGATATCTGGTGGGTACGAGCAAATGCAACAACAACAACAACAACAATAATAATAATAGAAGAACGATAATAACAACAAAGAAAACAATAATAATAGTAATATCAACAAAGACAATAATAATAACAGCAACAAAAAGCAATAATAATAAAAATAATGGCAACAACAGCAACAACAACAATAATAATAAAAATAATAAACCCCGAATAATTTAACAAGATATCGAACAGAAAGAAAAACAATGAAGTTTATACTTGCATAAGGACAGTGAAATAAATTCTGACATCAAATGATGTCATTTCATACCTACCAGACAACAATAGCCGCAGCAGCAGCAACAACAACAACAATAATAATAATAATAATGATAATAATGATGAAGAGAAGAATGATAATTTTCACATTTTCCTGATGAATTATCAAAATCTATAACGTTTGTTTGATAACGAGTTTTTTTTTAAATAGCTTAGTCAGGATCTAAGTATGAAGTAAAAGCGTTATAATCGACAGTTAAGATGAAAAAAATTACAAATGCCTCTGAAATGTTACAAATCCTTTTCAGACAGTATCTGTCTTTAATGTCAATTAGTCGGCTGCTAGTTGAGCCGTGGCCTGTATCAGTAGAGGCGGTGAGTTCGGGCGACATAGGCGTCAGTGGCGTCATTATTATCTGATGCTTCCAGCCAGGCGATTTGAGGGATCTTGTTTACGCCATTTGCTCATGGCTTCTCGTTTCATCTTCCTTTTCACGCTTCTATTAATTTCACCGAATTAACTGTTAAGAACTGGTCCTTGTTCTTTAGGCGAGTGGACCGCTTGCCTTCACCTTGTTCAGCTGTTATGTTTTGCAAGTGGTACTGATGACCATTCATTTCTCTTTTCTTTCTTTTTTTTTTTTGGTAGGGGGTCCCCTTCTACGCTATTCTCACCTCGGTGTCCATACGCATGCGTAGTCATGCGCACACAGCTAATTGGCAGGTAACGAGTTTTCAGTAACAAGAGCGAGTTTTGATTTGTGGACTCAGTACTAATCACAATCTTCATTCTATTTTCACACCAAACGCAACAACAGCAAGCAAGACAAAAATATATTAATAAAACTTCGACTCTTCTTCACTACCCCTATCACCTTATTCTCGATGCAAGACAAAAAGCTTGCAAAATCTATAACACTAAAAAATTAAGTACTAAATACATTAAAAGTACATTAAATACATAAAAATACATTAAAGTTAATAATTATGCCAACTAACTCCTTACACACTACTCTTAAAAAACGTTAAACTATCGCAGACACTAAAACTATTACTACTAGTTCGAAGACAATCATAGGTTGGGCCAGCAAAAACATAGACTCAACAACGTATCGGAAGCGAGGATATATTAGATAAACTATGCGGAGTGCCATATGAAATACATAGGCGAGACTTCTAGAAATTTAAAAGCATGTGTTTACGAACACAAAAAGACCACCGTTGGGATATTCCATGAAACTCCTTAAGTAACACATAGAACAGGCAATAACTTTGATTTAAAGAAATGGTACCTTAAGAAAAAGGAGCACAACCCATTACGAAAATACCCAGAAGGAATATTGATTGATAACCGAAACAATAAATACTCGTCAGACACACTTTTTCCCATTTCACCAACATTCGTAAAATCTGTACTTAATGAAGGCAAGATCCAAACATTTGCAAATGGTGGAACTTAGTATTGCATATTCCCTTCCAACATACGTCATATTTATCGTGCATTCAACATGCACTAATATATCCAATTTTTAATAACACTTTAATTGCGCTAATATTTCAAGAATTAAATGCACACACACACACACACACACACACACACACACACACACACACACACACACACACACACACACACACACGTGTGTGTGTGTGCGCCATGAGGAAAACACGTAACACCCACAAAAATTGATTCACTGGAAAATACTAACGTCTACTCGAGCAAATAAAAGCAAAACAATAATGTAAAAATCGAAACAGTTCCACATTATTCCACTTCCAAATAATTTATAATGAAGCTCACTAAATAGTGAAACATGTCAAATTGATAAAGGTTTATTTTTTGTTACTTATTTAATTATATATATATATATATATATATATATATGTGTGTGTGTGTGTGTGTGTGTGTGTGTGTGTGTGTGTGTGTGTGTGTGTGTGTGTGTGTGTGTGTGTATGGGGGTTATTACATTAGAAAAAATTCAGGAAATCTTATTAATACATTAAACACATCTATCTATATATAAAATTCTATGATTTCCGTTAGGCTGTCCGTCCGTCCCTCACACCCTCTAAAATCACCATACGTTGACCGATTGAAACCAAAATTTTGAGAGAAGTGCAAACAAGTAAGGGGGTACAAAGTACAGTTGGTTCTACTAGGGTGCATAGCTTAATATAATAAATTTTCATTAATTTTTTTTAGAAAAATTAAATGTTTTACTAATGAACGCTGAGTGAGTTATGTGATTAAATTGACTAGCACTTCAGGGGAGGTAACTAGATATGGTGTTGTCGAGAGTTTTAAAAAGTTTGCAGTAGATAGTTTAAAACATCGAGATTGGTATTAGAAGTTTTAACTTATTTCTTAAAAACTCTGGACAACACCATACTTAGTTACCTCACCTGAAGCGCTAGTCAAGCCAATAATAGTACTCACTCAGCGTTCTTCATTCCCCCAATGAAAAAAAAAAATTTCAGATCAATACAGCAATTTTGTCTTTGAAAATGATGAACACTACAATATATGTCTCGAAATAAACAACACTCTGATGATGACATTGTGCTCTGTCGAAAGTACTCGGAATAAAATAACTTATATCAACACGGCGGTTTTCTCTCTTCCTTTAATAATGACACCAAAATGCTTGTCCGTGAATATGAAAGGATCCAATTGAAAATAAGTAGACAAAACTTGTCTATATTATTCAATGGAATATGTCTCTCTCTCTCTCTCTCTCTCTCTCTCTCTCTATATATATATATATATATATATATATATATATATATATGTATATATGTATATATATATATTGTAAAATAGTCATTCAAAGAATAAATCAATAGAGTTAATGTAACTAATAGCTTCATGTCTCGCACATCTCGCCTGTGGAACTCCCTTCCCTATTACTGTTTCCCTGACAAATACAATCTCCAACGGTTTAAGTGTAGCGTCAATCGACATCTCCAGTTGCCTTGATCTATCTATTTCCCTTCTCCACATCCTTTCATTTTGCATTCCTATCTGCTCTCGATCCGGATCTTTTGTGGCCCCCTTGCCTTGATCGACCCACTGTCTTTCTCTTTCTCCACATCCCCTCCCTTGCCACTCCTATCTGCTCTTCCTCCAACCCTTCTTTAACCCCTTGCGTGATAGTGGCCTCCGGCCTTGCTTGGGGTGATATGATTAAAAAAAAAAAAAAAGAAATTCACTTCGCTAACAGATTAAGAAGGCATTAACTTACTGACCACACGCTGAACGACGCGATCCTTGTTTTTATTAATTGTACTATGGATTAGATGTTCAGTCCATATTGTTCGCAAGGTAAAAAATAATATCTATTGGACCGAACATCTTTCATTAGCAGCAGTAATACTCACTGTTTGCAAACTCACTTTTCCTCCCCAAGAGCTCAAGAGAAGTGACTTTTTCAGGAGCGTATAACCTTGGAGCGGGTAGAATGGAGATCAAGGTGTTTCAGTGGACTCAGTAGTCTTCAGTCTGCTTGTCTGAATCGTCTTCAAGAAGCGAGAGCAAGATCTAAAAGGTCAGCCAATCTAACAGTGATCTCATCCCACAATCCTCACTCTTCTCCATCACTAAGGGGTCTTAAGTGCCACTTAAGATTATCGCACCAAATTTCATAACTGAATCAACTGGTTAAGTTGTCAGACCCTCATACGTCTAAACCGACGGGAGAGTCCATTATATATATATATATATATACATATATATACACATATATATATATATATATTGCTCTAAAAGTAAATCCTTCTATTTTATTCAGCCAGTCTACACCAATAGATGTGGTTGTTGGTTGTATAGCAGTCGAGGTTGAAACTTCTCACCAATAAATCTTGCTCTGTTAAAGATAACAGTTGAACGGCAGTTTGGAAAAATGATGTCTGACATAAAAGAATGTAAAATAACAGGAGTATCATTCAAATACACCATGCGGTAAAATTGCATTACTTTAATGCTTTTAATAATATTAATGATAATATAATTAAAAAAATATAATTAGATTAATAATGATAATAATAATAATAATCTTGTATATATAATACACTATATATATATATATATATATATA
Source organism: Acanthosepion esculentum (assembly GCA_964036315.1). Lineage (NCBI taxonomy): Eukaryota > Metazoa > Mollusca > Cephalopoda > Sepiida > Sepiidae > Acanthosepion > Acanthosepion esculentum. The sequence continues at coordinate 41,538,430 of OZ038483.1, read as the reverse complement.
TATATATATATATATGTATGCATATAATTATGTGTGTGTGTGTGTGTGTGTGTGCGTGTGTGTGTGCGTGTGTGCAAATATATTGAAAAATAGGAAAAAACCGTTAGGTTAATAATCCGAAGTTCTTTAGTACTTTTGTTTTTATTTTTTAAAAAACAGTCCTCAATACACAAGTAGAGCCTATATTATAATTATTTAAGAAAATATAATTCCATCGCTACATAAGAGTTCACATGTTTCAAAAACAGAAGCTGATAACTTCAATTTAATTATAGAAATTAAATTAAATTAAAGTATCTAGTTCTGTTTCATCCTCAAGCGAATTTTGGAATAACTAATTTTGAAATTTACGGAGCTTTTAAGCATATACATTCCTAATATTAATTTCTATGGAAACGGAGAAAACCAATCATTTTAATAAGGGGCGGTTGGGTTTACATTTTCACTGACAACTATTGTATCAACATATTAGTTATTTTCGAAAAGAGGTTAAGTCAAGGTAGGATCGGGGTGCCTATTTTCAAACGAATGATGACATTCGTTCAACCCATATCGTCTGGTCTATTTCAACGACAGAGAGATTTTGGCACTTTTTGTTACGCCGTTAAATTTGTATTTGTATACATAAAGATTTTTTTCTAAAAGGGATGTTTGTAGATGAATACATCGTATTGAACTACAATTTTTTTTTGATGAGTTCAATTTCAAAATGAGTTATTCCAAAATCCGCTTGAGGATGAAACAGAACTAGGTGCTTCAATTTAATTTAATTTCTATAATTAAATTGAAGTTTTTAGCTTCTGTTTTTGAAACATGAGAACCCTTATGTAGCGATGGAATCATATTTTTAAAAAAATAATATATATATATATATATATATATATATATATATATATATATATATGTGTGTGTGTGTGTGTGTGTGTGTGTGTGTGTGTGTGTGTGTGTTTGTGTGTGTGTGTGTGTTTGTGTGTGTGTGTGTGATTTTGTGTGTAACAATTGAGGGGAAGTGTGCAAAATAACGATGTCCCAGTGTCGTGCTAACTTGGTCCAGTTTACGCGTACTGATATCGCTACATATATATTGAAGAAGGCTTTGTCCATTTTTAGAAATTCATTTTAAACTTTCAAAATTATAATTAAAAAAAAAGAGACGGGGAACAAAAAAATAAATTAAAATAAATATATATCTGATGAATCATTGCTCTTATTCGGATGAGAAATAAGCAGACTCTGAAATTACAAATTGAATGTACGGATTGTCATGGATTACTCAGACCTTCCAAAGTCTACATAAATATTATTGTGCTTTGGGAATCTTTGGCAGTGAACATAATTTTGGTTGTAAATATGTAACATTTATGAGAATAATATACGGATATCTTTCCTTAGGTTCTTATAAATTGTACACTGTTCAATTATTAACTTTAACAACGAACTATTTTAAATTACACAATTGTTCTTGGATTAAACGAAAATTACTTACAATATTACAATAATTACTAACATATTACTTATGATGCATTCCTTATTGCCATCAATTTTGACGGCACGGGTATACTAATAATAGCAATAATAATAATAATAATTTATATAAATGAAAGCATTATATTTCCTCAATAATATAAACTGTCATTTTGAGTATAACAATAATATGAATGCGTTTATTACCCAGTAAACTGTAAATAGAAAACGTTTATTGCATTTACCTCGAGCGTATGAATTTTCAGCGGACTAATAAATTAGCTACTAGATATCATCGTTTTCCTGTTGAAATAGCTTGATGTAATCGTAAGTTCTATTCTAAGTGATTCTTTTCTTGCATTTCTCATCTATGGATGTCCCTTCCGATTTCTTGCTTCCCTGTCAACTACGAGGGTCATTCAATAAATAAGGTGAATTTTTCGGTATAAGGACTTCTAATACAGATAGAAGCTTACTCTTTTTTATTTTTTTTGTTTTACTTCTTTTTCACATGGATTTAATTTCTTTTGCAGATTAAAAAAAACAAAGATGGCCGACCAAGAAGCATGCTCCAGGATTGAACAGCGGTCAGTTATCAAGTTTTTGGTTGCTGAAGGGTGCAAACCAGTTGAAATTTATAGGAGAATATCAACTGTGTATGGTGCCACATGTTTCAGCCCAAAAAATGTCTACAAGTGGGCTAAATTGTTTAAAGAAAGACGGAGCAGTGTTGAGGATGAAGACAGGCCTGGGAGGCCTACAGAAGTGAGGTCTCCTGAGGTGATCGAATCAGTCAATGACCTCATTCAGTCTGACTGAAGGGTGACAGTGGATGACATTGCAAGGACTTTGAGCTTATATGTTGGGATCATCAGTCAGAAGGAGTCATCTTGCATCATGAAAACGCAAGGCCTCACATAGCAGCCCAAACGGTGCAGACCATCAACGAGCTGGGCTGGGAACTTCTCCCTCATCCCCCTTACAGCCCAGACCTTGCCCCTTCAGACTTTCACCTGTTTGGTCCCTCGAAAGCGTTCACGAGAAGCACGAAGTTTAAAAGTGACGATGAAGTCAAAAGTGTTGTGAGCTACTGGCTGAGACATCAGTCCAAAGATTTTTACGCTGAGGGAATACGGAAGCTTGTGCACAGATGGGAAAAGTGTGTGAGAGTGCTGGGAGACTACGTTGAAAAATTTAAAAAAAAGTAAGTTTCTATCTGTATTAGAAGTCCTTATACTGAGAAATTCACCTTATTTATTGAATGACCCTTGTACATTCTTCAAATATTTAAATGCAAAGTTAATCGCCGTCTTCTGTCTCCCTAAAACCTGTTTTTATTTTCCTATTTATAGACAGTGTGAACAAGGGAATAACTAACATCTTCTCTTTATCTTTAACCCAGTAACCCATTGCGTTTTAACGGCATTATCGCATTGTTTGAGGTGAAATAAAAATAATAATAAAAATCGCTTATACATTGGAAAAATAATCTAATACACGTAATCGAACAATTCTAGGTTAGATTACGTCACACGATAATGTCCTTAAGGAAAGACACATTTAAAGTAATTTATTCGGGGCAAGTTTTTTGTAGTTGCGAATGATAGTGGGCGGCCTTTTTTGCCGAAACAAAGCAAGTTCAGTTGACCATTGATGACAATTCCAGAACAACGTAACTTTAAACAATTTTTTTCTATCCTCTGCCAGCCGCAATGATGGAGAAAGCATTACCTCGAACCATCGCCAGTGAGACACGCTGCAAGAGCCACTTCGTTTCGCGAGGCTCGTTCCTTAATCGAGACGCAATCGCGCCAATCCTCCGAAGGAACGCCATCGAACGAGGGCCAATAACCCCTGGAGTCTCAACTGCTACAGGAGTAGAAAAGAATCTATCAGAAAGAGAAGAATATTTAACTATTTTTTTCATCTCTGCGTCTCGGGCGACGGACCCCGGCTCAACCGCGGACCTGATCAAATTAAGGCCGAAAATGTATCCGCACAGGTTGCATCCCAGATCAACGACTTACCCATGCAGCAATTAACGACATCATCAAAAGAGGTTTGGATGCAGCTGGGTTCCCTTTCCAAATCGAACACGTAGTCCTCGACCGTGGTGATGGAAAGCGGCCGGATGGCATTACCATCTTCCCTTTTAAAATGGGTAAGTCGTTGATTTGGGATGCGATCTGTGCGGATACATTTTCGGCCGGTAATTTAAAGTAATTAGACGTCAATACTTAAGTTTTTTATGTAACGTAATTTAAGTAAAATATGATATCTATTCCTATTGATTTATCTGACCTCCTGGCAAGCAGATTAAATTCTCTGAAACTTGAAGGCGAGTGATAAGGTTTCGAAATTTTCATTTTAATTTGTTTAATAAACAAAATAAAAGATAAGTTTTGAACATAAGGAATAAACTCGCTATTAATCGTTTGCGAGATTCTTAATGTTATGTAAAAAGAATTAGATAAGAAGAATCTCAGTAACAGGAAAATACAAGAAATTTCATGATTTTTTTAATTTCTACTGATCCGAGACAATTATGCGGTAAATAGTATTTACCCTATTTACATTGTTCGGACTGTTGTCCTCATCTTTATTGTCATATTCACAACGTTTCGGTCGTTGTATGCTCCGGCCTTGGAATTTCGAACCGAATATCTCAGAATTCAGAATATCTGAATATCTCAGTTTCAGTTAAATCCCCTTGATAACGCAACTCCCCAAACTGTTGTTTCCTGTTGTGGCCAGGTATTGAACACACAACTCATTGGGTCATTTCACTCCGGCCTTCATCAGGTGATATTGGAATTTCGAGTTGAACCATTTATTTCGTCCACCGGAGTAAACTGTTCTAGTTCCACGGGATATCACCTGCAGAAGACCGAAACATCGTGAATGTGACAATAAATATGTGAACAACTGTCCAAACAATGTAAATAGTGTAAATAGTTACAATCTCTTATCTCATAAATATAGACAGATGCGGTAAACAAAGTTCCGTTTTATTGTTCTTTCAATAACTAAGCATACAACATTGTTTAAAGAGGCTTATTGTTTATTATTTCATCCCTGACGTCGCTTTAATATTGGACAGAGTAATTACAGTAATTAGAGCAAAGGGGAGAGGATAAAAAAAAGATCTGACAGAAAACAGTAGGAAAAAAATAAAACACTTGTAAATTGCACCCCGTTTGTTTCGCTTCACGGCTCGTTTAATCTTTTATTATCTGGTAACGGCTGATCACAGTGGATGAGTGGAGGAGGAGGAGGAAACGTCGCACTGAAATAAAATACAGGAGGCAAAGATGGCGGTCTGAAACGGCTAATTTAGAGACAGACAATAGGTTATACACATATAGTGATTTTCTACTAAGCGTAGCTTAGATATGGCAAAAGACCGTGCGTATGGGGCACCTAGTGAGTATCGAACCCTATTAGTCAGTCACAAACATTATAGTGAGCCAAGCTTGCTATTCATTACAGCACGTAGAAGTGCCCAAAGATTTTTGCATATATATATATATATATAAAAGTGAACATAGAAGTCAACACTTAGAGGCGACAGTCTGTTTCATGCTAGATGCAATCATCGGGCCATATATATCTAGCATGAAACAGACTGTCGCCTCTAAGTGTTGACTTTTATGTTCACATATTTACACACGCTCTATCTCTGATATTGAGCACTTTATCCCATAAATATAGCACACTTTAATATTATATTTCTTCATATATATATATATATATATATATATATATATACTTGTTAAAATCGTATACATGTGGTTTGTTCAGCTGTTCTTATCTTTTTAAGATATATATATATTTTATACCCTATATATATATATATATATATATATATATATATATATATATATATATATATATATGTGTGTGTGTGTGTTATGGTCCTGGTTAGGACCAAGGAAGAACAACACGAACACAAGAGTAGAAATAACGAAGATATATTACACGGAATAATAATACAAGATGTGGAAGGTGTTAGTATGACTGTCAGTCTGGTTTGGAGTGAACTACTATCGGCTCGACTCGATTCGTCCCTCTCTCTTGAGAGGCGTTGTATACATAGTGTTAGGAAGAGTTCATTCTGTAGTTATAGGTAAGGACCCATAACAATATATATACATATATATATATATATATATAAATATAAAAGTGGACATGGAAGTCAGCACTTAGAGGCGACAGTCTGTTTCATGCTAGGGCAATCGTCAGGCCTGACGATTGCCCTAGCATGAAACAGACTGTCGCCTCTAAGTGCTGACTTCCATGTCCACTTTTATATTTACACACGCTCTATCTCTGATATTGAGCACTTTACCCCATAAATATAGCACACTTTAAGACTATATTTCTGCATATATATATATATATATATATATATATAGTATAAAATATATATATACTGTGTAACCCGGATATAAGAGACCCAGGTATAAGAGAAACCCGGATATAAGAACGATTTTCTCTGGTCCCAAATTAGAGCCTGTGTTAATAAAACAAAATAGACCAAACCCGGATATAAGAGAAACCCGGATATAAGAGACTTCTTCTCCGGTCCCGACAACTCTCTTATATCCGGGTTACACTGTATATATATACAAACTTTGGGGGTGGGTTCCTCAAACCAAAACAAGGACAAAAGACCATATAAACATATGTCCGCAAATATTTCGCTTTTGAGTTATTAAGTTTTAAAAACGTTTACGGTAGATGAGGCTGTGTTGCCATGTAGATTAGGTTACATTTGTCATTCATGTACATTTCTAGATAGTCTGTCTTCGACATTTAACGTGTGTATTCGTGAGTTAACTGAGAAGTGTTCCGTTTAACAATCATATCATGAACAGGCAGATATGATGTTTACATACAGCCGCGCGAATGGTAAAGGACGAGAGTCAGTATCAGATTGCGTTGTATTCAAAATATTTAGATTTCGGCATTAAATAACCCATAGAGGTGTTGATATGTCGTTAAACAAGATCAACCAACTAACCAATCAACCTGAACCTGTACGTTGGCAGCGAATTTAGTTATCAACGCCATCACCATGGAGGATGCTATCAGCAAAAAAGAAATGAAATTCTTAAAATACAAGTTAAAGTCGAATATGATAAGAGCGCGCTCATATTGCAGTCGAGGTCATTGCGTTAAATTTCGCAAAAAAAACAAAACAAAAAAAAAAGCACTTTTAGGAAAGGCATGAATTAATATCCTCCCAGCTATGGGTTATATAACAAGGTAGACTGGACTCACTAACATTGGTTAGTAATGAATCTCGGAGAAGAATAACTGTTTTTTTAACTGGCTAAATGTGGATCTAGCAAAGTCATCCCCTGAAAAGCCTATCCCTATTCGGCCGAGGTCATTGCGTTAAATTTTGTAAAAAAAAAAAAAAACTACCTTTGGGAAGGTATGAATACATATTTATCCCTCCCCAGCTATGGGTTAAATAACAGAGTAGACTGGAAACTCTAGCTTTGGTTAGCAAAGAGTCTAGGAGAAGGTTACTGTTTTTTTTTTCTTAACTAGCTGGATATAGAGCTAGCATCTCCATCTCCTGAAAAGCCTATTTACTTGCTACGGATATCACAACAGCAATACTAACGTGACGAATACGTGGACTTATCCTCCGCGAAGAGGAGGGACTCGTCGTTCTCTCTTTTAAAAATATCTACTAAATATTGCTTCAGGACACATAAAATAAGTCGTAAGGCGATTTCGGTCGACTTACCGAAAAAGAATTGACCGAAATCGCCCCTAAGATACGGTAAAGGTTGAAAGCAAAGTATCGAAATCGGCTGATTTCCTAATTTTCTATACTTAAATCTTTACATTTTTATCGTTTTATATGTGTATTGAGCACTTTTTTACTTCTACTGTTCAGTGGTCTAATTCTACTCAAAGGGTGAGGTGAAATAGATTAGTAAAAGAAAAAAAAAAGAAAAAAAAGAAAGTGCCAATGGCGTGAATTTGTTTACGGTGGACATCAACTTGCCAGGAAGTGACCTACACAAATGATTTCATGACCTTTCTCTGCAGCATATATGAAATGAGACATGCAGAACCCAGTTATGAAACTGCAATGGCCTGCCGCTGACAGTTATAATAATTTCGATTGACGCCTTCTGTAGTATGTCAGTCATGCGTAGCTCTCTACATCTGCTGTTTCAACTGTTGAGATCTGTTGAAATAGTCATCCGCTTGTTCCACCATTCTGGTCTTTGGATTTCGTCGCACTTAGTCTGAGTTCTCGTCTTCGACTTTTGTTTTACTTTGAAAAAGGGTGGCCCTACCAGGATTTTAGAACTCCTGATGACATCGTTCTCAGAGTCATTGGACCACACAAGCCCCTCCACCACGACAAACTGCATCCGCGTCCTGGGTATGACGATAAACTACGTCCAACAGCAAGGCTTCTGATCAGAAGGTTTTGAGGAGCGTGGAACGACCTCTTAAATGCTGGTGGTCCCAGTTCCACCCTGACACGGGGTGGTAGCACCTGTTAGGGTCCTAGCTATGTGGAAATAGCTAACCCCCAAACTGGGATCAAAACACTATAAAAGTGTAAAAATAGGTTTTAAAACCAGAAATTCTTTGTAAAAATAATTATTACCATACGTTTTTGAAAAAAAAAAAACATTATCAGCTATACATTTTTGGAAAAAAATATTACCTGCGAAGGAAAAATATTACCAAAAATAGATTTTTGGAAACAAAATATTGCCAAGAATGAAAATCTTGTCGGCATTAAATAACCCATTGGGGTTGATATGCCGTAAAACAAGACAAACCAAACGACCACGACAAGGGGCTGTCATCATAGGTACGCACATAGAAACATACATGCATAAACACTGATATAATCTTTTACACTGGATGACGGAGTAAACAGTGCAAGTACTAAATTATTATTACTATTATTATTTTTATTTTCTTTGATATCTGGCGTTTACACATTTCTTTCCGGGTCCCGCCCAGGGACCTAAGGTTAGAAATGGCATCATGACACTTTCCACTGCAAAGAAGAAAAAAAAATTACATAGATAAAGCCCTTCGTAAAGTGTGGGCTGTACTTATCAGAACAATTTTTTGTATCTCTTTGAGGCATGGACTTCCAGGGATCCCTTCAATTAGCCCACTGGAATCTTTTCCAACCAGTCCAAGCTATTATTATTATTATTATTATTATTATTATTATTATTATTATTGCTTTAGAAAGCAAAAATAATAAAAATATAAAATCAGCAAATATATTAGGTTATTTTTATTATTATTGTTGTTAAAAATATTTGAAAGATAAATAATAGTGGAAGGAAATTTAACAACTATGACGCGCTTATAACCATTACGCTATAAGCAGATCCATGTGTTAAAAAAAATACAGAAAAGACTTGCTGTCACTTTATCCCTTGGATATATTTGGCGGGAAAACCTAATAAAAGTAGTACTTTAATGAACAATGGAGAATGATGTTATTATTAAACTGTAAAATATACAAAATAAATATCATATATCTTAAGTTTCGAACTACAATACTTGATAGTTATAGCCATTACGTTTCGAGAGTTGTATCTTCCGGACCCTTTTCAGTGTCAGTCGTACTCAGTAACCTCTTCGGAATTTTGGACCGAACCCTTTATTCAATCGACGGGGGTAGATTGTTCTCATTCTACGCGTTTGTTTTGTAGAAAATGTCATATATTCTTGTTCAGTGGAAGAAACGGACAAGCGACACAATGGGGAATAATAGACAAGAAAGAATTAGCTGACACGAGATATCGCCGTCAGCATGAAAAGCGGAATGAGAACAATCTACCCCCGTGGATTGAATAAAAAGGGTTCGGCTCAAGATTCCGAGAAGGTTACTGAGTACAACTGACATCGGAAACAGGCCGGAGGGTACAACGGCCGAAACGTTGTGTCATAACAACGAAGATGAATTTCCGAGTCTGATCGGGGGAAAAAAAAAATAACATCTAATAAGGTTAATTCCTCATCTGAAAAACAATGCCCAACGTAAGTTTTTTAGGCTAAACTAATGGTGTTGTTAAATAATTTGATACAGTTTTATTTATATAAATTTATTTTGTCATGTCTGAGTTTCAAACATTTTCAAATATGAATACTGTTATTTTTTTCGGTACTCTATACATTCAGCCTTGTGCCACATGTAAGTTGTGCCTATTAAATCGCATCGAGTACTTCGATGTGGTGTAGTGGTTAGCAAGTTTGTCCCGTTAAATCGATTACGACCGGATAATAAGTTCGATCCTCATAGAAGGCTCCAGCCTTGTCACATCTAAGCAATGTTTAGTAAATTGCTGTATTCAATTTAAACACTTTTTTAGTTGTGCAAAAACTTAAATATAACATAAAAAAGCGGAGACATATTGAAAATTAATCGAAAAAAGAAAAAAAAGACCTGTAAGTTCTCTTAAGTGGCCAGCTTTTCGATCAACCCTTATCAAAGCAGATCGTTGGTAAATTAAAGATATCAAGATAATCACATAGCTTAGTGTGCTGTATGATACAAGTATGGGATTCTTCGTGAGGGGCAAAAATACCACATTAAGAAACTCGTTAGCGAAAACTCCTTGTTAACCATAGCGAATTGATACACGCACACGTCATTGCTAATAAAGCACATCGTTCCCTTGTGATAAAAGAGGAGAAACTGCATTCGAAATTAAGAAATTATTCCTTATCTGCAGCATTCACAAATACTTGTCGACATGACAAATTGGTGCCCCTATACATACATAAGTGTCGGTTTGAAAAAAGGGACTATTACGGCTAATAATGCAAGACACTTCGGTAAATCGAATTGAGTTCTCTCAGTCACTGTGTGTTTATCTAAGAATAAATAAAGTTAAATTCACCAACAGCTTAGTGGTAGAATCCCCGACTGATGCCAATTCAGTCGCGTTTCGATCCTAGCTCGAGGCAACCGGATGTCTAGTCACACTGATGAGCTGTGATGCAGTCTGAATGTGGATATATATATATATATATAGTGTAACCCGGATATCAGAGAGTTGTCGGGACCGGAGAAGAAGTCTCTTATATCCGGGTTTCTCATATATCCGGGTTTGGTCTATTATATATACATTAACACAAGCTCTAATTTGGGACCAGAGAAAATATCTCTTATATCCGAGTTTCTCTTATATCCGGGTTATATTATATATATATATTATTTTAGGAGATCAGCCAATTACTAAATAATTAATTTAGAATGTAAATGTAAAATAGGGAAAAATATTCTTATATTGTAAATGAGCGGCGGCGCGGAATATTTAAGCTACAGTACTTTGGAACATTATTATAACGTTGTGACAACGTTGGTTTATGTGCGGTCAATTTGAAGTCAGGAAAATAGCATTACAGGTATGTTCTGTGCTTGCTAAGAAGATTTTTTTGTCTGCCTTGAAAATAAGCATACGAATTCCTGATTTTCACATTGCCTCAAACTCCAACCAAACTATGTAAAGTATACAAATATCCCAACCAGAAAAAAAATCCAAGTCTTCGTATTACAGTGAAGATTCCCAGTAAAGATATTTGATAATCTTTGTTTAGTACGACATAAAGCAAAAGGTAGGAAGAAAAATATTGCGTCATTCTTTTCAGTGAAGTTAGCCTATCTATTTTGAAAATCAATATAAGAAACTTATTTTATCTGGGCTCTGACTACAAAAACGCAACTAATATAATCAGGAAGGAAACATTTTCAGTATGATGTGTGCATACGAAGTTGGATCAATAAGACTGTAACCTGACAATAGATTTGAGCTGAATTTTGATCTGGAATTTAGAATGTATAATGACAAACCTGTGTGGCTAATATTCAGCACTTAATATTGTACCTTGTTAAAGAAAGAGATTATGCTGAGAAAGAAATATCTTGTGTTTAATATTTTATTCATTAAGCGGCGGACTATATATATATATATATATATATATATATATATATATATATATATATATATATATATATATATATATA
>OZ038483.1:41501930-41524430 GCA_964036315.1 Acanthosepion esculentum | reverse complement strand
GAACAATGTTTATGAGAAATAACAAAAAGATAAAATTTACTAAGAGCTACAAAGAACAGGGAATTGTGGAGAGGCATGACTACAAAGAACAGGGAATTGTGGAGAGGCATGAACGCCGACGTCCTGAAGGGATATGGCATATAAAAGAAGATCTACAATCTTTATTGAGTGCCTCAGAGTTGGGTAATATTTGCTGAGGCTGAGTTCCGGATCAAAAAGTTGGGTATCCATTGAAGAATTGAGCTTTGTTAAACGCCTTTCAATGGCAAACGACCGTTTAGATAACGCTCAATTCCTGTGTAGCGGTGAGCCTCCATTAAGAATTGACCTTCCTACACGAACAAATATGTGAGATTCTAATTTTGCTGACAAACTTTCGGCGTCGAATAAGATCAGAACGATTGCGGTTAGTGTCTGTTTAGAGCTGAACTTACTACAAAAGTCATTTTATCAGAGTCTAGCTTTGATTCGTTGCCAGTTTTGTAATGCTAACGAATACTCGTTGTCACTTTCGTAATGCTCGTTGTAGTAGAGACTTTGTAATCGCAGATACAACTATTGTACGTCGTTGAACAATGCTGGTGTCAGTCGTCTTCCAATAACACTCGCGCCTGCTCGATAATACTCGCTCGAATAGTACTTCAAATAGGGATCAGTATAGAGAATAGTTTAGAAATAGGGAATATTATTGAGAAGAGCGAACCGTATAGTAACAGGGGATAGACTAGAATAGCGATCAAGCCAGACGTCACGCGACTTCCTATATATGTGTTACCTCTATGGTCATGTGGTCTACTTAATTCAATAATGGGATAGCCTGTGTTTGCTCACTGGCGATCTATGTTCAAGCTCAAGTGTCGGCAGCGACACTTTATGGAAGACGTCCGAGGAGCTACGCACTTATCTTTGTTTATTTTGTAATAGAAAAACTATATGGGACTGAAGTAGCAGAAATATGGCTCTACAGAAGGATACTGAGCATTCCGTAGACGAAGTGAGTAAGAGACAATGAAGTCTTTAAAAAATGGAAACGGAAAGAACACAGTCAAAATCACGGAAAGACAGCAGAAATTCCATGGAAAATTTAATCCTCAGGGGGCGTATTGAAGGTAAGAGAGATGTGAAAAGGTAACGTGCCACTAACCTGACGAGTTTAGATGGCGTGGGTGGACCTCAGCAAATGGAGAAAAATTGCTAAGAGCCACACGAGATAGCGAGTTGTGGAGAGCCATGATCACCTATGTCCTGAAGTGACATGACGCATAGAAGAAGAAGAAGAAGAAGAAGAAGAAGAAGAAGAAGAAGAAGAAGAAGAAGAAGATAGCATTGAGAATACAACTGACTGTATTATTAAGGGTCTTAGGGATTAATTGATGAACCACTGCGCAAGGGCCTTCTCACAGGAAGTTACTTTTGGAAAATCCTAGTTTTAGCATGGAACGTAAAACAAGAACAGAACATTTAATGAATATCACAGTGATCGTTATATGATATTAGATTTGCAGTAGTGATAAGGACATACTACGTTAGGAGCTTACGGTATGAGTGTGTAAATGTTTTCGCGCGCGCGTGTGTGTGTGTGTGTGAGTGAGAGAGGGAGAGAGAGAATGTAAGTGAGAGTGTCAAGCGTTCGATTTAACCGTACGGATGAGGTTGAAATGTTTGTATGCACAGCGGATTATTTGTATATTTGGTCGACTTCTTGGAGGAAATTTGCAACTTGAGGAACAATATAAACACCACTATACAAAGAAGAACTACCGGAAAATAATTATTTGCAGTCAGTTTGAGTCTGTATAAAGCGTACGTGCATACATACATACATACATACATACATATATACATACATACATATCCTCCTTATATATATATATATATATATATATATATGTGTGTGTGTGTGTGTGTATGTATGTATGTGTGTGTGTGTGTGTATAACGGATGTAACAGCAAAATTTTCAAAATCGTGTAACACCAAAATTGTATAATTGTTAGATTAATCTTTGAACCATTGTATGGAATTTTCAGAGGATTTTATAACACAATTGGACTCTCCTTTGAACAATAATAATGTATTTAACTCTAAGTTGAAATGATTATACCTCTTGCTATTTTGACCTCCTGGTTCAGTTTTCTTCTCTACTGTTTTTAAAACTTATTCACCGTTCTCTTGATGGTTCTTGATGGCTCTTGAACAGGACTTTGAAGATGGAAGACAGAGTATGAATGTTAGGACCATTACTGAAAGACTTAATGATCTTTTTCCTCTCGCCATTGCTTAGTAACGAAAGATGTAGTGAGGCTGACACAAAATAATTTTAACCTGTTCTCTTTCTAGCTGAATAACTTAAAGTTTTTCTTTTAGTGATTTTTACGGTAAATGGTGTCAAGATGGTTATACGTCTTATCTGGGAACCTGGAAAAAAGAAAGTGAATTATTTTAATATTTTTTTTTTTTAGATATTAAGCTTTTTGTGGGATAGACAATTATCCCATTGTGTTACAGAATTTGGTCAATTTTGCAGTTAAACCCGGTATATATATATATATATATATATATATATATGTAACTCTACCGAGTGAAGATAGCTCTGGCTGACACCAAATTAGTTGTGTTTCAATCCTGGCTTGAGGCATTCGGAAGTCTAGTCGCACTGAAGAGCTGTGATACAGCGAAACAGTACTGTCTGTGAATTACACACACACACATATATATATATATATATATATACATATATATGTAAACGATATGCAATTTTTCGTTTGTCGCGTTTCGTCCTTTAGAACTTCATCGGAATAAATCTCACTGAGTCAAATTTCTTCTTGTTTTTATCTTGCCAATGTCTACAGGGATTTCAAATATTAGCAGAAATCACTGGAGACATTGGCAACATAGAAACAAGATATTTGACTTTAAGAATGGCAAAAATTAAGAAAAATTAAAAGGATTTTAAAGCAAGTAAATTGAAAAAAATATTTGTAAAAGCAGTTTTAGTGAATGTAAAAAACAAATTAATGGATGAAAGACTGATGAATTTTGAAGGATATCAAAGAGACCATATTAATGCATAAAAAAGATAAAATAATAATTTATTCGTGTGTATAGGATATTGTGTTAACCCAATATATATTCCCATGGCTTATAAATTTAAGATTTATTAATAAATATAACACAGCGATAAGATTGTTACTTGTCGCGGAGGCGGCAATACTGTTCGTTATTAAGTTTACATGAGTACAGTGCAACGTGACAACAGTGTCAATGTTTTTTTCCTAGACATGAAGAAAGGCAAACAAACAGCTGTTGTGAGATTATACGACAACTAACAGAAGGTCAGTTAAAAGTTCGAGGGTATATAATGAGAAAGCTTGGAAAATTTCACATTCACGGGAGACATTGAACACAATAGCGACAGCGGGGAATAGCGAGTAACCTACTTAACAGACTTGTGTCAATGAATGGCAGAACAGGTGGTGGATGGATAGCAAAAAGACAAACGTTGGTAAGAGCGACAAAGGATTGGAAATTGTGGAGGGCCGTGATGGCTTACCTCCTGAATGGACACGAAACAAGGAAGAACTAGAACAAGAACAGAATGTCAAAGATTTTTTTTTTGTTAGTTACTTCGCCACACATCCATGACGATAAATAACCTGCAAAAATAAGTTGTAGAAAGGCCTCCACCAATTTACACAACTGATCATTGTCTATTGAAGCCTATGTATTCTCTATAGACGTTTCGATTTTTTGGTTGGACGGTATTGACGTCCATTTTCGGACACCTAACTAGCAAGAATACTCCTTTGGATCCATTTGTAGTAATGTGGGCGCCCCATAGACTTCTAATCTTGGACGCACTCTGTTCCTTACACGCATCAACGATGATGACGCCAGCACCCGACTCGTTGTCTATGCGGATAACACAACTATTTGCTCCTGTCTTAATAAAAAGAAGAGAAAAGCAAACTGGCAACCTAACACGAAAATGAACTCAAACTGTTGTGAGGTGGGACAATAAGTGTCTTGTTAATTTTAACGCTTCTAAAAACGAAACTACCCTGCATTAATCACATTAAAGAACCTTTTTTTGCCTTTCCTCAGAATGGCTGATGCTAACCTTCACGAGAGCAATCCACTGCGCCTTCTTGATCTCACGTTTTCCACTGACATAAAGTGGAAGGATTATTTTGAATCAATTGCTATATACTTTGTTATGAAAGTCGGTTCACTATGTCGTACTAGACCGTTTTTTTCCCACCAGAATCTATCTTACACATTTACAACTTTTCCATTCGTCTGTATATCGAATATTGCTGTCGTTGGTACCCCGATCGGTTCTTCTGTATAGTAGTGAAAGCTGAACAATCTCATCACAGATGAAGAAAACTCTTGAGGTAACAGAAATGTGCTTCTACAGAAGGATGCTGAGAATACCATAGACTGAACAAGTGAGCAATGACGAAGCTTTAGTGAAAATGAAAACAAAAAGAACACTTATACCTAACATCACAAAGTGATAGTTCAAACTTGAAGAGCACATAATGAGGAAAGGAGGCTTAGAATATTTTGACACTCACAGGATTGGTTTGGTTTGTTTTGTTTTACGGCATATCAAGCTCAATGGGTTATTTAATTCCGACAAGATGATTTTTATTGCTGGTAATAATTTTTCCAAAAATTTATTGCTGGTTATATTTTTTCTTCAAAAATATTTGTTGCTAGTAAAAAAACTTTTTTTAAAAGTATAGCTGGTAATATTTTATTTTCAAAAATGTATTGCTTGTAATTTCTTTTTCAAAAAATATATTGCTGGTAATAATTTTTTTACAAAAAAGTATTTCTGGTATTAAAACATATTTGTACACTTTCACAGTGTTTTGACCCCAGTTTAGGAGTTAACTATAGCTGGGACCCTAACAGGTGCTACCACCCTGGTCAGAGTTGTTCTGGGAACCCCAGCAATTAAGAGGTGGTTCAATACTGCTCAAAACCTCCCGATTAGAGGCTTTGCTGTCGGGCGTAGTTTATCGTCATACCCAGGATGAACACTCACAGGACATATTGACGTCAAGGGGGATTGAGGAAAGCAACGCATAACCTACCTAAATTTGTGAGAATGTTTGGTAGATCGAACCTTGAGATATATATATATATATATATATATATATATATATATATATATATATATATATATATATATAGATGGCGTATTTTGGTTGGAGGACTTGGAAATCTTAGGTTGGGTGAGTTCTTCATCCTCTGTCCACACGTGACACGTGATATCGATTAAATTACGTGTGAGATTTAATAATCAATATAAAATCAGTATTTGTAAAATCTATTTGTTGAAGGCGATCATTGTGCGTTTTTCATTGGAGTCCATGTCAAGCCGTTTGACACCCTCCCTTCTGAATATGATGCATGACGTTGTTTTCTAATATGGCACTATCCGTGACTATTGACGATCTTACTGATCCCATTCACCATCGTCTGCGTACTAGAGTACTTTCAGCTGAGTAAATGCCTCTTGCCTGCAAAGTGCCTGAGATAGTTGCGTATCTCCCCTCGATGCCAGTTGCTAGCGCTCGAACCGCAAGAAAGGTAAATATTTTGAACGCTGATTTTCAAATCGGGCAGCCCCCACCCACCGTTTGGATAGTGACCCAATAAAAATATTTCTGTTTTTCTTTGCCTACCATCATTTGGGCCTTCTGCCAGTCGAAAATAAGTTTGTAAACATCTATAAATCTGTACATTTTAAGATAAAAGCAAAGAGGCATTTTACGAAGAAAAGTTTAAGAAAATTACTATTTCGGCTAATTGTGAGTTTAGGAATTATTCTTGACAGATTCTTGTGGGTAGGGAAAGAGAGATTATTTCTTGAACAAGATTCAAGAATCGATGGTTTCTGAGAACGTCACGTAACATTGCAAGAGAAATATGTAGTGAGTATGAGTGAGAAAGGTGGTAAAAATCGATGACCGCTTATAATTGAATATTTGTGTGGGGGGGAGGGTGCTGAGTTCGGTGGATCAGAGGTCAGTAAACTGAAGAGATGACGTGACGCGCGGGAAAGAGTCAAACTGCGCACATCCGCCCTTCACTTCCGGTGCAGAACGGGACGATCACTTCCCGGCTACCCGCGCCCGTTTTATGATTTTAGATTTATAAATTTCCCCTCAACACTCACGGATCGTGACAATTCGCAATTTAGCTTTTGACTTTTACTTGTCGCTGGCCCTTTGCCAGAAACGCGGGTCGGTGTTAATCATTGTCCAATCATACTAGCATGTACTCTCGATGCACTTACTGACATAATCGTCAAGGAAATTTGTGCGACGCCGTCTCTCTGTTTCTTTTAATGCTGTGACTTTGCCGCTCGCTTGATTTTCATTCGTTACTCGCTGCACACATGCACTTTGATTTCAACCTTTTATTTCATATCGATACTTTTAAAATTTGCTCTCAGCTTGTTTGAGAGAGTTCAATTTTCGCCGTCACCGAATACGTTCTGATCATCCATTGATTAATTTTCATCATCCTAACCGACCAATCTTCACTGCCATTCATTCGAATTTTTCAGTTTCACTAGAGAGCGCGTAACTAAAAATTATTTGAGGGGAGATAACTCAAATCTCTATCGGTCCATGCCGGATTTGTTTTGTTTTATCATGTGGCTTTGCTGACAGCTGTTACAAACGTGTTTTAGCTGGTGCTTTAGCATCAAACCTGCTACAAGGCAAATATTTTAACCCGACTCTATGCACTTCAATTGCCCTATTCTTTAACAGTTAACTCTCTTTCTTTGGAACAATATTCCTGGGTATGACGATAAACTACATTCGGTAGCAAAACCTCTGATCGTGAGGTTGGAGGTTTTGAGGAACACTTCTTAATTATTGTTGTTGCCAGGTCCACGCTGACCCGGAGTGGTAGAAACTATGAGCAAATAGTAAACCTCCAAACAAAAAGAACATTATGAAAGTATAAAAAATATATATTTATTGTAAAGTTATCAACATTACCTATTTATAGTAAAATGACCAACAATACATTTTTAAAGCAAAATGACCAGCAGTATATTTTATAGCAAAATGAGTAACTATACATTTTATCTGTAGTTGAAGGCATACAATTGTGTTGAAAATGTTTAGATTTCGGTATTAAATAACCCATAGCGGTTAATTTGCCGCTAAACAAAATCAACCAAACAATCAACACGAACGAACTCTTTCATGACATTAATCCATATAAAATCCTACAATTTCTTAACGAAATCATATATATATATATATGAAGGTTTTTAGAGACGAGTATAGTTACCTATATATATATATATATATATATATATATATTGAGACATGTTTCATTGAATAAATTCATATAAGTATTGTCTCAATAAATATATATATAAATATTGTGAGACATGTTTCATTGAATAATTTAGATAAGTTTAGCCTACTTATTTTCAAATGGATCCTTTCATATTCACGGACAAGATCTTTGGTGTCATTATTAAAGGAAGTGAGAAAATGACTGTGTTGATACATATTATTTATTCCGAGTACTTTCAACATTAGCACAATGTTATTATCAAGGTGTTGTTTTTTTTTTCAAGATAAATATTGCAGTATTCATCATTTTCAAAGACAACATTGCTCTGTTCATCAGAAAGTTAAATTTTTTACTAATGAAGTAAAGAGCCCTGAATTTAGTGCAAATATCCTGAGCTCCCCATCAATAATAAAACTTTATAGATTTTCTAATAAGCAAATGTTAGTTATTATTAGTTTTTTTTTACCTTAGAATGCAGGGTTTTTTTTTTTATTTATATTGAAAAAAAAAAAAAAATTTGGCATTTAATACAATTCTTTTAACTTCAGATTTTAAGGTTATTTATCTGAAACTAATTGGCACGTTCATTGATACTGATAAAAGGTTAAGTTGCCACCGGTCCTTCAAACCAGTCTCTCCTCTCTCTCTACACCCCACAGTTTGACTACACGTTCGCACGCTGTAATAACTGATGAAAAGATGCAGTATCCTGCAGAGTCCGTAAAAATGATGCCGAGATCTGATTAGTAACACCTGTGAGATGAGGCGTTAACAGTGACAATGCTCCAATGACTCCTTATCAAAACGCTACTTGGCTTGCTTCTTCTAGGTCTGACCGTTGGTCCCTTTTTGCACCAGACAAATGAGAACACACCGACGGAGGTGCGAAAATTTCGTCCGATCTTTATTACCAGGCGGTCGGACGAATGCAAACATAATTGTTACTGCTGACGTCTTAAATATAGGTAGGTAGGATAATAAAAGACGATTCTTTTCTATCCAAGCCGTTTCTTTTTGCCTTCCTTCTCTGTGACAGAGTCTTAGTCATTCGGGTAATTGAGAAATTAGAGACCAATGCGACCATCTGCTGCCCTGAACGTCGAACTGTTAATTGGTTGCCTAATATTTCCGACGCCTGGCTGACTTACAAAAATTGGAAAGCGCTTGTTTAAAAGCTGAAGTGATTTTCGATGGTGGACAATGTTTACCTCGTTAGAAAGTCAATAGGAAAATGAGTAAAAAATGTTCGCACCTTAAGCTGGCTTTTTGGCTGAAGTGATAAATTATATACATGTAGTGTGACGATTACAGACTTGTAAAGTTAAATCAACGAGACAGGTTCTATTCTCTTCCGTGTTTGTTGTGTAGACTTTCTCAAAAATACCATTGGGAAATACATAAAAGCATCTCTTCTCCCTAGATATGGATTAAATAGAAGGGCCAACACTCTTGGTCGTCCTGGGTATGACGATAAACTACATCCGGCAGCAAAGCCTCTCATCGGCAAGTTTTGAGGAGCGTGGAACCGTCTCTTAATTGCTCTTGTTCCCAGGTCCGCCTTGACCCAGGGAGGTAGCACCTGTTAGAGTCCCAGCTATGGGCAAGTAGTTAATCTTCAAACTGAGGTCTAACCACTATTTACATTATTCGAATTATTGTCCTCATCTTTGTTGCCATATTTATCACAACGTTTCGGCCGTTGTACGCTCCAACCTTCTTCAGGTGGTTGGCTTTATCCATTCTGCTATGTCTCCTTGAGGACATCTGTGTGTGAATTTCTGGGTTTTATAAATCTAATGTCTTCAGCAATCGTTTTTTTACCAGTGCTCATATTGCAATTTTTGCTGTTATCATTGCATGTTTTTACCAGAGGTCATATTGTAATTTTCGACGAAGAAGGCCGGAGCGTACAACAGCCGAAATGTTGTGATAAATATAGTAACAAAGATGAGGAAAATAGTCCGAATAATGTAAATAGTGTACATAATACCTCATCTCAGAAATATATACTGAGGTCTAAACATTATGTAAGTATAAAATACAATTTTGTAGTAAAAAAAAAACTTATAATCAATACTGTTGTGACCAAGTAAATGGTTAAGTAATAACAAAAAACAGGTTTGCAGATATATCGTATATTAAACAGTAAGTATACCAGAAGAGTATTACACGACTAGTGAGAGTGTATCGAATGAACTAGCGCTCAATCTATTCACTGTTCCTTGTTAATATTTAACAGCCCCCCCCCCCACAAGGGTGTATGTGGCACAAGTCCGGTTTATAGTGGGTACTCCGAGCCCGTAGGCTTGGCCAAAAATATACCCTTTAGACCACGTATAAACGGGTTCAGGGACTGTCTACCTCCCCGGACGAAACTTTGCCCTGCGGCAAAGCTTCGTCCGAGTTCCTCTCCGCCGAGACAGAGAGTTTGACAGTTGAACAGTCTCTATCACTGTTCCCTGTTCCCCGAAGCCTTCTGTCATACTAATCTTATAGTAGGCGGAAGAGTCTAATATAGACTCTTTAGAGGGAGGACACCACAACAAATACATTATTGGAAAAGGAAGAAAAAAATTACCTGCATCACATTTTTGAAGAAAAAATGCCAGAGACCCCCCCCAATATTAAATTTCGGCATTAAATGTCCCCTTTGATACACCGTTAAACAAACCAAACCAAAATCAAACCGACTCACTTGACTTGAAGCGGCAAACAGTCCAGAAAGAAATCTCTGAATTTAAAATCAGTCTGAAGAGGGATGGTCTCCGTCAGGCTATGTTGCACTAAACACACCTTACATGTAGTGCCTCAGCAACCTTAATCGCTTACGGGTAATGTGATGTGATAAAGGATCGAACCAATGATGGACAAATTTGAGGGCTGAGTGATGTAAGAATATCGGTCTTGCTTAATTATCTCCTCCAAATAATGAGAACTCTTTCTCAATATTAGATTATTAAATATTCTTGAAAGTGGTTAGTTTTAACGAAACCATGCAAAATCCGCCGTGCTCACATGGTATAAATACAGATGTTAGTCTCGTCTGAGAACAAATAAAACAGATTAAAAACCACATTTCTTATCCGGTTCCTATTATAGTGTTCAGTCTCAGGGGGTCATTCCCACCCGGCAATACCTCTCCCACAGGGACGACCTTGGGTTAATCCTTGGCGCCAGAGGCATCTCCAAAGAGGAAATGCATAAGAGACTGGACTATTTTTGGCTTCTGGTCCCATGTACATGAAGAGACATCTATTTTAAACTCGGCATCGTGCCATATTTCTTTCGATTAGGCGCGCGACTAAACACCGAACCGCTTTTCTTATGCGCGTTAATTATAGTTAATGCTTACTTTCAGGGGGCATCCCCTCGCTGGGGGTACGTCTCATATTGTAGGAGGAGGGCCAGGGTTAATGTCTGATGACTGAGTTGTCCCAAAAGGAAAGTGCCGAGGGAGATTGAGCAATTTTTGTCTCTGCCCTTATGTAAGCGTGGGGCAGAGGCGCACATTAAATCGACTTTTTGTCAGTTTTGCCCTCGTACGGAGATAGATAAATAAAATAAATACGAGTCTAAGCAAAAGTGCCTCGGCGTGGTGGTGTGCCAAGTAGTTTGTTATAAACTACTGAATAGTGAGTTTGAGCCTCCCTGGGTGCCAGCTGTTTGGTCAGCGCACAGACTGAAGCAAACTTGATAAATCGTCACAATGAAAACATATTTGGCAATAAAATTGTAATTCTTTTAAAAGGTCCCCAAACACACACACAAAAAAAGTTTTTTGAGTAGCACATCTTCGTTCGCTGAAAAAAAATATTGATGTATTAGTTGCAATTTCATAACAGAAGCCATATTCAAAATGATTCCAACCTCAGTATTGCAAAATGGAAATGAACAAGACAAGAACAGGAGTTGGGTTTTCTTTCTTACGTTAGGACTCGTGTAAATTTAGTAAATTCTCTAGTGAACATGATTTATTCATTTATGTGCCGTGTCTCCTCAGAACGTAGATGATCATGCCTCTCCACAACCTCCTATCCATTGTGGCTCTTAGCAACGTTTGTTACTTTGCCCTAATTTCCACGTTCCAATTTCCGTCATCCTTCCACACAAACTTTTATTTTCGGCAAGTTCTGTGAGTGTCAAATTATCCAAGCCCGATTCCTCATCATTAGTCCAAGAAACGCCAACTGTCTCTGATTCTGAGTATGTGTCATTTTTTCTTTTTACTTCATTTTACCTCTTCGTTGCTTACACGCTCTGTCAACGGTATTCTCAGCATCCTCCGGTATAACCACATTTCTTTCAGTAGGTGTGCGAACATGGCTCGACAAAACATCCTGTAAGCGAGGTTCGTCTCTTATCGTCCACTTTAGGTATAGGATAAATGTTCGTGATTTTTCTCTAGAAAAAACATATTATTGCTATGAATAAGAAAAGCGTTAGTGGAGATTTAAGGTATTGACTATCCAAAACGAGGATTAATTGATTTTTTTTTACGGTTTATCCACTTTTTGCGGGATTATTTAAAGCCGAAACATATGAATATATGTTTTCGAGGAGAGCAATGATTTATCTAGAGACAATCTTACTAGTTTAATCATAACAGGCGGGAAAGAGATTGATTAATAACTTACCCAAGGGTATTTGCGCGTAAGTGAATGTAACGAACTTCGATTTCTTATTCCAAGCTACTACCCTTTACACAACCAGCACACCCCAAAATTGAAATTTCGAATCAATTTCAAGTGCCTGATTCGACAATTCAAGAAAATATATTTATGTCCACACCGTGATGGGAAGAAATCCCGAGCGAAGTCAAGCGCGAAATATAGATCCCCACCAAAAGTATTTGGGGACGGTTTGAATTATTCTAATATAGAAATACTTCGGTAGAGGCTCCAGAGAATTTTGCATGAGGTTGGCCTCTACGAGAGACGGCCAAGCCAGACAGATGAAAGCAAGACTAGCTATTTCCGGGCTCACTCTTCACATGGATTTAAAATTTCGGTGATCAGTTCTTTAGTCAGATGAAACAAAAACTAAGCTGCTTACATTTGACCATTGATTGATTCTTTCTTTTTTACGGTTTATCAACCCTTTATGGGTTATTTAAAGACCAAAGATATTTGGGGGATTGTAAGAATAATTCCTTCATTTTTAGCCTCTGAATATTCACATTTATTTCAGCAGAACAAAATTTTTACCAGATACATGTCCTCCTCTATTTACATTATTCGGATTACGTTAGAAGGCCGGAGCGTACAACGGCCGAAACATTGTGATAAATAGACAATAGTCCGAATAATGTAAATAGTGTACATAACACCTCATCTCAGAAATATAGATAGATACGTTAGAAGGCCGGAGCGTACAACGGCCGAAACATTGTGATAAATAGACAATGGTCCGAATAATGTAAATAGTGTACATAATACCTCATTTCAGAAATATAGACAGATACTGAAGAAGGCCGGAGCGTACAACGGCCGTAACGTTGTGATAATATGGCAACAAAGATGAGGACACTAGTCCGAATAATGTAAATAGTGTACATAATACCTCATCTCAGAAATATATACAGACATGTCCTACTATTTAACCTATATCGGAGGAAAGAATGGATTCCTAATTTTACCAAAGTTATTTACGCGTAAGTGAATGTAACTGACCAGACTGAAATTTGAACTCAATTCTCTAATATTTATTTTCGAGCTTTTTGTTTAGTGAAAAAAGAAAGTGAAGTTTTGAAACCAAAGAACAATGACCCAACATTCAAACATGGTTGTGGGAGTATTATTCCGTTGGCAGTTATTTCAGCCAATGAACATGGTAGCGCGTTTAATGCAAATTAGACTTTAAAGAGAAAGCACCATATTCAAATGTTGTCGATGAAAATGTTTGGGCTGGAACATCAGTGGACCTACCAATGAAACAATGACCCAAAATTGGTGTCAAGGTTAACCAAAAAAGAACTTCCAAAAATGTACAGTCTGGCCACAAATTCCATTTGAAACTTGCCGAAATGCTGCCATGAAATATGAGAACGGTTTACAGATAGTGATAGCTATTACAACCTTTGTAATTGATTATTAAAATGTGCATATGAATAATTTTAAATATATATATATATTATCTAAGATTTGAATTTTTCATCCTTGATATGGTCACCACCACAAAGAGAACATGCACGAGATCGCCCTCTCATTTCAAACACAGTGCGGCTTAGCATATCAATTGGAATGGCTGCGATCTCTCTACAGATGTTTTGTTCTAGTACCACAGATAATATGTTGAACACGTGTATATCAGTTATGTAATAAATATATTTGGTACTCTAAGTCATTTTTAGAATCCACGATACTTGCATTTAAAATTGTTAAATAATAGTTTAGTAGACTATTATTCGTAGGGGGAAGTGTATCTCAGCTCCGATTTCCAGAGGTTGATCTTCGGGGTCAGATGTAAGACAACATAAGGAAGTTGAATTTTGATTGGCTGAGCGAGAAGAAGATGTTAACACCTCAAACTGAGTGAAAAAAAAACATGCATAAAAGATTCATTCTTATTAAACTCATTATTAAAGAGAAGTCGGTAGTCACGTAAACCAAATTGTTAAAATCTATATGGTACCTTATTATATCAGCAAAGACTTAGCATCTTTGAGGACACGTTTACAATTATTTTGGGCAGTCGCATATAAGCGTCTATTGTGATCGGAATTATCACGCTGGTATACCCGGAAAAGTGATTCCTCTGGGCTATAGTTACATGAGCAGGCTGGTGTGAACCAAGGAGAAAATTGTGGACTCACCTGACATTTGTGAGAAGGTTCAAAAGCATCAATTCCAGGCTTTAACTGAAGAAACCACTGTGAAACAATTCTTAATAGGAAAGTTAAGTATACCAATCCAAGATGTCTATCCAAAGACGTGTATACACTAAATATAACTTTTATAGTAATAATAAATAATGTCGGATCATAATAAATATCCATTAATTCCTTATATATATATATATATATATATATATATATATATATATATATATATATATATATATATATATATATATATAATATATATATAAATATATATATACATATATATATATAAAAGTGGACATGGAAGTCAGCACTTAGAGGCGACAGTCTGTTTCATGCTAGTGCAATCGTCAGGCGACTAGTGCTGTTATTTTTCTCGGCTATTTATATAAGGGTCAGTGGTGCATTATGGGTAGTCTATTTTGGCGGTTACTTTTACCGGAAGTCGCTTATTTGTTTATTTACAGAACGTACACTAGATAAGGCCATCAACTTAGCTCAGGAACAAATAATAATAAAACCAAACGAAATCGACATCATAAAGCACTCCCGTAAATCATTATTATTTCACCATGAAGAAGCATGGATAAAGAAAGTTGGGATATTTGACACTACAATGGGAAGCTTTGACGGTGCAGAGACATGCGAAATCATAGGTATTTAATTACTACACGAACTAAGCAAAATAATAGATAGAAATGACACAGGGCTCTACAGAGATGACGGTCTCATAATCTTAAGAAACTGCAACAAACAAAAGACAGATAAAACTAGAAAAGCAATAATTAAAATTTTCAAAAATAACGGATTCGAGATAGTAGTACCTTGTCTGTCGTTTTTAATGAAACTTGCATATACATATATATATATATATATATATATATATATATATATATATATATATATATATATTTACAGGGTGTCCATAAAGTTCGTGTGCAATTTATAACTCGGACTAAGGTTTTCAGCTGACATGAAACTGATATCTATCAAATCAACTGCTGAATCTGCAGCTAAGAAACACAATTTTTTTCTCGTCAGAATATCTCTTACATATTTATAAGTCTACCATTCGTCCTTCCTTTGAATATCACTGCCCCATCTATTCTGCTGCTCCTATTATATATTTAGAGATTCTTGATAAAAATCCAAAGAAGAGTCTGCAATATTATTGGTCCTGACCTGGTTTCTCAGTTTCTGTCCTTTTCCCACTGCCGTAACGTAGCTTCCCTGTGTTTTTTTTTTCTGTAAATACTTTCATGGTAAGTGTTCTGATTGACTTTCCGCTATGGTAGCTAAACTTTATGAATTTAAGCTCAGTATTAGATTGGCGGCAAGGTCTCGTCATTTTACAATTAAAATGGCCAGATGTAAGCTTAAGTTCTATGCTTACAGTTTCTTCTCCCGCAATTCTCGCCTGTGGAACTCTCTTTCCGGTTTCTTGCTTCCAAGTCAACCTTGATCTTCAAAAATTTAAATCATTACCTTCTGTCTTCCCAATTCTTATTCTTTTATTATCCTCTCTCCTTAATAGTGTTTATCATATTCTCTAACACTTGGTAACTTCTTGCTAGGGGCTTTATTGCTTGGCTTGGAGTGAAATGATTTAAAACAAATCAGTTTTTTAAACAGTCTAATTGTTGTGACCAAGTAATTGGTTAAGAAATAACAAAACAAGGGGTTGCAGATAAATAGTGTATTGAACGGTAAATACAACAGAAGTGTGTTACACGACTTGGGAGTGTGTATCGGTTGACCAGCGTTCAGTCTATATCACCGATAATATTTAACAGCCTCCCGAACGAGGGATATATGTGACACAAGGCTGAGTTTAACGTGGGTCATCCGAGCCCGTAGCCTCGGTTAAAAAATCTTCGTAGAACCCGCATAAACGCGTTCGGGTCTGTTTACCACCCCGGGTTCCTCGTCCGGGTTCCTCTCTGCCCAAGACACAGAGTTCGACAGGAGCTGAGAACAGGCTCAGTAGAACAGTCTATATCACCGTTCTCCCCAGGCTTACTTTCCTACTATTTTTATAGTAAGTGGAAGTACCAACAATAGTCTCATTAGAAAGAAGACACCACTACACTAATTGACGTCTACCAGCCTGGATATTCGAGAGACTTTAATAATTACTTTGTTTACGTTTCGGTTGCGAAAATAAAATTGAGCATTGCTTTGTCGTGCAAGTCCTGAGCGGCCGAAAAACTCACCAAGTTATAGGCTGGTTGCCGCTACATTAGGGGGACGAAGGGCACATTTTCTTTATTAAAGGCTCTCGAAAACCCAGCAGCAGTAGTAGTAGTAATAATAATAATAATAATAATAATAAAGAAAAAAATAACGATGTTGGTGTGACCAACAAACAACATGCCAGACGATCTAACAACTTAGACAAGACAAAATGCCGAATAAGAAAAGAAAAAAAGACCAAAAGGAAAAAAACCTACCCACACATTAAAAGAAAAATGAACAACGCTCAGACTACTCGGAGAGAGCAAAAAACGCTCCACAACGTCAGCACTTCAAAAAGGACCGCTAGCAGCTAGTGTCGTTACTCAAGGTTCACGCTTTCGTAATCTTCAGGCGACTATAACGCAACTATATATATATATATATATATATATATATATATATATATATATATATATATATATATATATATATATATATATATATTATTAAACTACTAGTAATACTCGGTTGGGAAAAACCTCGTATAGCACAACTTGTAAGTCTATCAAAACAAATTGGTACCCGAGGATAAAAATTGGAAAAGAAAAATAAGAAAGAACTAGAAACATCCGAACAGGCAAAATAAATCGTGCAGTGTCTTAAGTTTTAGCTCGAAGAAAAAAAAAACAAGCGAATAATAAGGCTAAAACGTAGAGTGCTCAATACGCTAAGTAGATCTGGGATAAATGGAAAAATGGTAGTGGTTTTAGAGGTTTTATCAATAAAAACTGTGTCATGTCATTACCTCTTTAGCCAGCTTACCATGAAGATCCTTTTAGGTGAAACCTAGGTAGGTTGTTCCTGGTTCCATTTATATATATATATATATATATATATATATATATTATACACACGTAGATATTCAGTAGAAACAATATAGTATATTTTCAGAACGATTCTAATTATGTTTAACTTAGAAAAAGCAGAAAAATATAATTAATTAAAACTGCAATCTGGTGGAAAGGGTTGGAAGAGACTACAGGACGGAAACGGGCGCTTCTTGTTCATATTAGCCACACGCCATGAAAGCTTGGAACCCACATTTTTGGTAGGACATGATCATGACAATTTACTTACAGACCCTTTTGTTTTCAATCCTCTCAGCTCGTACGTCTGGGGCATCATCCAATGTGAGACCAACCAGCGGCTCCATACCAAGAAATCTTTAGAGGCTTCCAACGTGGAATGTGATAGATAATATGGATGGATAAATTAGATCCAGGCATGCGCGGTCGCTTCCGGGATTGCCGAACTCGAGGGCGAGCGCGGTTTTATTGAATAACTTTTTTTTTCTGTTTTACTAATTATATAGTAATATATAAATTAATATATTTTACTAAATATATTGATATTTTTTGTGAATGAATTTTATAATTTATTCTTATTTCCTTGTGCAGTCAGGCTAATACACATACACGCAACTATATATTAAATACAGGGTGTTCCAAAATGGTTGACCCCATTCTAAATGCCCATATCTCGGAAACTACTTGATGGATCTTAATGAAACTAAATACACTTTATGTTGAAGGTCATAAGTTTTATTGGCTAAATTTACAAAGAAAAGTACAAATATTTGTTGGTTCTATGACAGATTTTCATAAATGTTCAATATGAGCGCCGCCTGTGACTCTGCACACGTCGAGTCGGTAATCGAGCTCGTGCCAAACTCGCTGCAGCATGTCTTCGGTAACAGTTTCCGGTGCAGCTGTAATTCTCTGTTTCAGTTCTTCAATGTTAGCTGCAAGAGGAGGTACGAAGACTAGTCCTTTCACATAACCCCAGAGGAAAAAATCACACGGAGAAAGGTCGGGTGATCGTGGTGGCCATCTCAGAAGCAAATCGTCTTCTGCACTACCTCGACCGATCCATCTCTCTGGCAGAACCTCATTGAGGTAGGCTCGTACAGGGAGCTTCCAGTGAGGTGGAGCCCCATCCTGCTGAAAAATGAAACTTTTCGTCTTCATTGTCTATGAGTTGATCAATTAGCCAATTTTGAAGCATTTGAAGATAAACTGGAAACTGTTACCGAAGACATGCTACAGCGAGTTTGGCACGAGCTCGATTACCGACTCGACGTGTGCAGAGTCACAGGCGGCGCTCATATTGAACATTTATGAAAATCTGTCATAGAACCAACAAATATTTGTACTTTTCTTTGTAAATTTAACCAATAAAACTTATGACCTTCAACATAAAGTGTATTTAGTTTCATTAAGATCCATCAAGTAGTTTCCGAGATATGGGCATTTAGAATGGTGTCAACCATTTTGGAACACCCTGTATATGCAAGACTACGGTAGCTTAATACTAATAAAGGCAGGTCGATGGTTAAGCTCATCATGGCAATTGGCTGATACAATGAATTCGTTGCTGGCTAGAATGTTCGCAGTTATAGCCGTTTTCTAGGACTAAGGTAAATTTAGTAAATTCTCTAGTGAACAAGATTTGATCTTCTATGTACCGTGTTCCTTATATATTAGTTGCAATTTGGTAACAGAAGACATGTTCAAAATGATTCCAATAGCGATATTGAAGTAGGAAAACAAAAAGGAATTGAGTTTTCTTTCTTACATTAGGACTCATGTAAATTTAGTAAATTCTCTAGTGAACATGATTTGATCAGCTATGTGCCGTTTCCCCTCAGAACGTAGGCAATCATGCCTCTCCACATCCTCCTATCCATTGTGGCTCTTAGTAACGTTTGTTCATTTGCCATAATTCCTACCCCATATTTTCGCCATCAAAACCGTTGTTTTCGCTAAGACACGTGAGTGTCAAACTTTCCAAGCATTCTTTCATTATCTGTTCCAGAGTATGTGTTCTTTTTTTTTCTATAACTCTTCTTCGTTGCTTACAAGCTCCATCCACTGTATTTTCAACATCCTTATCTATAACCAGCCTATCACAACCTTTTTGCAATCAGCGCCCCCTTCGGCACAAAATGTTTTTTTGCGCCCTCATATCAAATTAAATTTCGAATATTATACTGAATTGACCTTTCATAGCATGATAGCACTTAGGTATTAGTGTAAAAATAACATGAATATTGTTTTCAATTCTATTATAAATGCTTATGACTAAAATACTAAAAAAAAACTTTTATTCGATAGTTTATCTCAATGTTTTCAATGCGATGGTTGACTTTGGTGCTTACTGGCTAAGGGTCTTACTCTAGGTTCCATACAGCTTAGAAGTAATCGTAGATCTCCTCATTTTGTAATTTGCAGGCGATTTATTTGTGTAGCAAGAAGCTGTGTCGCTGCGTTGAAACCACATTCAGTCATATAGGAAGTTGAAAAAGCTACGAAGAAAAGTTTTAGAGCTTCCCACAGCTTTAGATTAGTCTATCTTTCAATACATGACTGGCGTGGTAGAATATTTTTCCCGCAGTAGGTTGCCATTTCTTTCTGTGGTAGACAGGTTGCCAACCAAGGCTAAAGAAACCTGTTATTCAACCCATAGCTCTGAGGAGAAAGGATGGATCCATAACTTTCCCAAGAGTATTTGTGCGCAAATAAATATAACGAACTCGACTGGGATTCGAACTCGGCTCTTAGATACCTTTCTGAAATTTCCGTTTATAGCCACTATTGAATAATTTTTGAAAATTAAAAAAACCCAAAAAGGATAAATGTCTACTAGTCCCGAAGAATGTCCAGTACTTCCAGTACTCCCTTCCAACATAACAGTGCCCACAAGGGAGCGCCAGGACCCACATTGGGAAACACTGTGTATAACTAACGTTTCTGTTGCCTCTAGTTTTCTCTTCAGCTGTGGCATTTTCCCGCATTCACTGCCATATAGGGAGATTGATATTATTAGGTTGGTGCAAAAATAATGTCGTTTTCTCACATGAAGTTGAACGTCAAAAAACGACATTAGTTTTGCACCAACCTAATACATAACTGTCCAGTAATAGTAACTTAATATAGTATGTTCTAAATCTTAAATAAAATGTAAGCGTAAAATAAGAACCTTTTTTTTCGTTTTTTAAAGTTTTCTTAATTTTGTCTGCGAGGAATACCCAGTAATGAAAATTAAACAACCGCGACGAAAAATATTACACCAGGCCTCCATAATCAAAATTCTATGTTTTAACCTTTGAGATACACCTGATTTTGCTTGCTAATTGATCCATCTTTACTGCTAGCAAGATCTTTTATGAAGAGTTTTAACGTAAATATTTGTTATTTTAGATTTTTCAATAGAACAAATGCAACGGTCTTTAATGAGAGGAGTTAAATCGTCGCCAAAGGTTCTAAACGTCCGGTCTAAGTTTTGAGATTAAACTAAACATACTACAAATAAGATTAGAGAAAGAAATAATGTTCTTCTACGAATGCTCCCACCACCTGCCCTTTAGGAAATACTCCGCATTCTAACAATCCATTCCCTTCTTCGTTCAGTCTTAATGAATATCTGCTTCGGAAATGAGGTTGATGGTAAAAAGCTTGCCGTTCAAACTCGAAATTAGTCGACCTCGCTCCCCAAATCCCTGGTTAAATTAACTGAGTTCGCTCATTGTTTACATCAGAGAACGTTGAAACTTTCCTGCCTACTGGAACGAACGTTCTGCGTTGATCCCGGCTCAAGGCTATCATTTCATCTATTATTTGCCTTGCACTAGCGCCATTATTCGCATAGCAATCTTCCATTTTATCCAATCGAGTTTTAACTAAAGTATTACGTTTCCTATTGAGGTTTCTAATAACGCTGCGTGTCTTCTCGGGCGATTTTCAAGTTCACAAGCAACACTTGTCAGTCCACGAAACAATTTCTTGTCAGTGAATTCGACGCCACTTTTGAAGAATAATTTGATTTTTAAAAGATCTAAACCTCGGCTAAAGTACTAATGAATCGTCGACCGTAGGTCAGCGAACAACAGGAGGAAACAGCTATTAACTTAAAATGATTGGCTGTGGATTATCCTTGATAGGTTAACTCTTCGTTTTAAAAATGCCCTGTCCTTTGCATTGAAATTCACTTTGTAAAGAACGAAGAGACTTCAATGGGAAGATTTGTTTGGACGCTTAATAAAACGAGCAGAACCAGAACTGGTTGACGTTATGCCGAAGCACCTTTCAATTAGTGATTCAGACAGATGTTTTCACCTGTAATCTGTTAAGAAGAACGCTGGAAATCCTAATTTCTTTCTTCTTTCTCTCTCTCTCTCTCCTGTTGAGTTCTCGCAAAATGAGCTTTCTCTCCGACCATTAAAATCATGTATTTGAAACTTGCAGGAAAGAATGCTATTAACTTTTCTCGAGTTTAAACTGATTTGAATTGCAGAGACTATACTACCCATTTGACAATGTCGACAACTTTCGTGTGTAAAGGCTTATATATATATATGTATATATATATATATATATATATATATATATATATATATATATATATATATAACATTATATATATATAATATTCATTAACAGATTCGAAGTTGATTGTATTTTATTAGTAAATATTGTTTGTGAGAGTGATTCTCGCCGTATAATTAGCTTCAGTATTTGTTTTTCGTTTGAATGATTTACATATATATATATATATATATATATATATATATATATATATATATATATATATATATATATATATATACAAAGAGTGCAATAGGTAAATTCTCGCCATTTTATATTTTTAATTTCACGCGTGCACGTTGTTTTTGATTTTGTCGATAGCGCATTATAATAGGGTCAGTTGGGCACAGTCTGTGAGGAAAAAAGCACCATGACGCAATTCACTCCAGCAGAAATTTGAATACGGCATGTTGTATTGCTTGGCATTTGGGCTGGAAACTCCAATACGAACATTTCAGAGTGTTTGGGTGTCAATCTGACGACACTGCAGAGGATCGGAAAGAGTTCTATGAATATAACTGTGATTACGAAGCTGTTTAGAGTGATCACTAGTGATGGTGATGTTATGCCTCCATTCATCTTCCCACAGAGCCGCAGAGTCAACGCGGTGGCCTACATCAAGTGCCTTGAGGAGGTTGTGCTGCCCTGGGTCAAGAGGGTGGCTGCTGCAAAACCCTATGTCTTGCAACAGGACATTGTACTATGTCACACAAGCGGGAGAACCCATTCATGGCTGTCAGACAAAT
>OZ038483.1:41481930-41499430 GCA_964036315.1 Acanthosepion esculentum | reverse complement strand
CGTGACACATAATAGAAAAAAAGAAACGAAAAAAAGGGGGATAGTAAAAGGACGCGAAATAAAGCAGCGTCCGTTAGAAACAAAAAGGGAGCAAGTGAGAAGTGATTAAAAAATATTTCGCCTCAAGCGAACAGAAGAGAATACAAGAGGTGTGTACAAAAGATGAACAGTGGGCAAATAAAACGAAACGAAAATCGAAGAGAAAGTTTTTTGTTTGTTTTCTCTTATTTATGTACAGAGCTAAAGATTTGTGAAGCGGAGAAACGTACAAACATGTGAACGAGGTGAAAAGAAGATAAACACGCATAAAAGGAGAAACCGTGTGAGTGGCAGATGAGAGGAGAAGAAAAAAAAGAAGAGAAGAATAAGTGCATGAATGAATTCGTAAAATAATCAAGAGAGTGAAAGACAGAAAGTAAATCAAAAAAGAAAAAAACCGAAAATGATTAAAAGTTACACACACACACACACACACACACACACACACACACACACACAAACACACACACACACACGAAAACAAAAAAACCACGCACGTTCTTTTAAATTCCCTATATTTATCGATAGTGTACTTTATATGAGTATAGTGCAGTTGGACACATAAATAACTGGGACATAAAAGCCAGTTTCACACCTTGAGCGATCGTCAGATGATGGAGTTGACTTCTCTTTCCACACTGCTTATTGTCATCTCTCATTAATATATATATATATATATATATATATATATATATATATATATATGAAGAAATATAGTTTTACGTTGTACTAGAGATACAGCGTATGTAAATATAAATATAAAAGTGAACGTTGAAGTCAACACTCAGAGGCGACAGGCTGTTTCATGCTAGACGCGTCTAGCATGAAACAGCCTGTCGCCTATATATATATGTATGTGTATATATATGTATGCCTATATATATGTATGTGTATATATATATGTATGTGTATGTATATATCTTTATATAAATATATGTAAGTGCATATATATGTATGTATATATATATAAATGCATATATATATGGATATATATATACAGATATATATAGCATAATGAGAGGCCACGATTTAATTTCTGAGAAAAGACCGAGGTGGTCTGAAATATTAAATATATACAAAAAACAGAATACTTAAAAAAAAAACAGAATACTTAAAAAAAAAACACCCAATTTTGTTTCATTTATTTTATCCAGATATTATATACAGACATATATAGATATATATAGATATATATAATTATCTATAGATATAAATATATATATATATGTATCTATATATATATATATATATGTATGTGCATACATAGAAAATATATGTATGTGTATATATAAATATATTTATATGTATATATATATATACAATTGTATGTGTATATATATATAAATATATATGTGTATATATATATGTATGCGTGTTTGTATATATATGTGCATCTATACGTATATATATATGTATGTATATATATTCAAATATATATTGTTAACTATAATAGACGACAAATGTCCATTATGTGTGTGTCTGTGCGTGTTACAAAGTGGAAAAAGTTTACTTGTGACTCGTATCGTCCTTTATGACATAATCGGACCAATTTTGTTACACTGGAACAGGGGCGCTCGGAATTTTACATTTTTTGCTTTTATTTTCTGCGGAATTCATTTAGTCTTTTTCTTTTACTTCCCATCAGTTTTGTAAATTAGTATTCCAGGAGATCTGCCAGGAATGGTGAAATCTTGTGAGAGCCAGGGGCAAATTTACCTGTAAATGACCTTGTGATTAAGGCACTCTCTAGACATTAACATCCACAATGTGGAATATGTATATGATATATATATATATATATATATATATATATATATATATATATATATATATATATATATATATATATATATATATCGATACATACATATACACACAGATATATGTATATACGTAAATATATATATATATATACAAACATATATATATACACACACACATATATGTGCGTGTGTATCGATATATATATATATATATATATATATATATATATATATATATATATATATATATATATATATATATATTTACTTGATAACCTAACTGTCACGTTTTCAATTCTCGGTAGTGGATGCGCACTGCAGATGAGTCCCAAATATAGAATCGAAACGGCCGTCCAGTGCTTTCTGCATTCTGTTGAGGTTTCTTTCAGACTCATTGAATTACTTAATTATAATTATCAAATCCTCCTAACAATTTCTATCATGTGTATATCATTGCTTGAACCGGCTTCTAATGCTCTAGAGTGAGCGGCTTGTTGATAGTAGTCGTGGCTCCTGGTTACAGAGAATTTCAGTTGAGTTCCAACACGGAATATGTAAGCGAGCGGCGCTATATTGAGTCTGATTTGCTTCCTCTTTGTCACCGAGGCCCGTTGGAACAGTTGGTTTGACGTTTGCTTGATGACCTAACTGTCACCGTTTCAATTCTCGGTAGTGGTTGCGCACTGCTAGTGAGACCCAAATATATTCTGGCATTCTGTTATATATCCTCATATTTTGCATTCTGTTGAGGTTTTTTTCAGACTCAATAAATTACTTAATTATAATTATCAAATCCTCTTAACAATTTCTATCATATATATATATATATATATATATATATATATATATATATATATATATATATATATATATATATATATATATATCGGATTCGAAGTATGAGGGTCAAGCAGCTCAGTTACTAGGAACCGACAGCCCAAACACCAGCACATGATTTGATTATATATTTTTGAAGGCTTTGTGCAGAAGGGCCGAATGTAGAGACCTGGTGTAGTATGTGCCACAAGGTCCCCAAACGACCCACCGGTTTTGAATTCAGTGTTGCCCTTCTCCTAAACTATTTGCCGTCGAAGGATATAGCACCAGTCTGTCCAGCTATTTACACATAGCTGGAGAGAGAAGTGGATTCATACCTTTCGCAAGGGATATTACCAAGTAAGTGAATGTAATGGATTCGACTGGAATTCGAACTCGGCTCTTCCATTCCTCAATCCGAGCTATCCACTACTTCACCGTGCAACCTAATTTATATATATATATATATATATATATATATATATATATATGTCAGATTCGTTAAAATCGATTGTTTAATATTTTTATTTTAAAAATTAGTCATCTGCATTTAATTTTTTATTTAATTTTTTCATACGTCCTCATATTTTTTTTCTTTTAAATTATGCAGAAATTGTCCGAATATTCTGTATGTCCGAGCGCTCTCGGCTATTATTCTTTTATTTTATAG
Source organism: Acanthosepion esculentum (assembly GCA_964036315.1). Classification (NCBI taxonomy): domain Eukaryota; kingdom Metazoa; phylum Mollusca; class Cephalopoda; order Sepiida; family Sepiidae; genus Acanthosepion; species Acanthosepion esculentum. Next base: position 41,496,142 of record OZ038483.1, on the reverse strand, counting down.
TTACTTGTAACTAAATGTATAGATTTTTATATATGTATCCTGATTTATAGAAATATTTTATTTTATTTTATTTTACAAATACGTTTAGGACATTGTGGCTTTGTTCGTATTTGATATTATTGATACTGAGTGTTGGTTTTTCATTTTTTTTTTTTAGTGAAAATGCTTCCATTATTTTTTATATTTTGTACATGTGGATGAAGCTATTATATTTGTATTGTATTGTGTTCCTGATAGCATTTGTTCGGTCTCCGTTCGTATTTAAATGATACTTAACTATGGTCAGAGTGCTGTAGCATGAGTCTTCTTCTGAGGCAAGCTGTAGTATAATATACAAGTGCATGAGTGTTGAAAGGCACGACTAAGAAGCCATTTTGAAAAAATCAGACGTTTGTTCATTTGCTCTAAATTTGGATAGTGGATCCGGCGTGGAACCTTTCAGAAGCCTATATATATAGCATATAATAATAACAATATATATATATATATATATATATATATATATATATATATATATATATATATATAGTTGCCTGACGATTGCACTAGCATGAAACAGACTTCCATGTCCACTTTTATATTTACACACGCTATATCTCTGATATTGAGCACTTTATCCCATAAATATAGCACACATTAAGACTATATTTCTTCATATATATATATATATATATATATATATATATATATATATATATATATATATATATATATATAGAGAGAGAGAGAGAGAGAGAAAGAGAGAGAGTAGTTCGCATTCTTTTATTCAATCCTTTCTCTCTAAGTTGGTTTGTTTTATGTTTCGGGTCTTTACTCTTCGTGCAAACAATCTTATGGATATTTTTCTTTTCTTTCTTTATTTCTTAAGATTTTTTCCTGATTTTTTTTAACAACCATCTTATTTATTGGTTTTGAGTCAGGCAAACTTTACTCCTTTTCTTTCTTTCATTAATCAAAGACATGTCGCAAACGAGAGAGTAAAAAAGAGAAAAAAATTGAGAGAGGGAATTGGTGAATTCGAACTTCATCGTCTGCAGTATTATTAGGAACTTTGGTCAGCTAAGTCTATCTATCTATCTATTTCATATTTCACATCTATCTATCTATCTATCTATCTATCTATCTATTTCATATTTCACATCTATCTATCTATCTATCTATCTATCTATCTATTTCATATTTCACATCTATCTATCTATCTATCTATCTCATATTTCACATCTATCTATCTATCTATCTATCTATCTAAGTTTTTTGATACAGAGATTAAAAAATAATCAAAACAAACAATGAGTAAGAGGAAGTAAATGGAAGAATCTCTAAGAAAAAGAGATTTTTTATTCCTTTAAAATTCCATTGAAATGTTATTGTTTATGAAAACTTGTCAACATGACTCTCTCTCTTTCTCTCTCTCACATACACACAGAGAAAGAAGGGAATAAAGAGAAAGTGTCAAGATAATGAAAGAAAGTGTATGAGAGAATGTGCAAAAAATCATGCAAAATAAAAAGGGATGGACGCCGATATCCTTGCTTTTACAGTTAACCGTGGACATGCTCAATAGCTTTCTTTTTTGGGGTCTAAATACATTTCCCACATAAATCTGTCGAAAAGTGAAAGGTACGAACAGCATTTCGGTCCCCAGTTTTTCTAAGCGCTCATGGTATTGGCTTCTTGGCACTTAGAGACGATAAAATGATCGTCGTCTAAAGACAGACACGAATTGAAACATGGCGCAGTGTAGACGAATGCATGCGAGCAATGAATCTTTGTACTGACCTTTTTTTGGCTTCGACATTTATGGAGGAATTAGAAAAATCACAAAGTGCGTTTTTTTTTTCTCATTTCTATTTTCTCGGAAATACAGAAATAGTTGGCATTCGAAAGATTTCAAATTGACGATTCTGCTTGGGGTTTAAACCTTTTATTGTGGAGTAAATAGTACACCCCCGTTGGCTATATGAACTAGTCCATAACTATAATAAAATGCACCAGGACAGACGTCATGGAAGAAGCCGTTTGGAGTCAGGCGGTCCGCTGCCTGGCTCCGATTGTCAAGCTGTCTTTAGACAGGGGGGTGCTCAGTAGGGGCTCTGTCTACGGAGAGAAACACGTCCGAGAAAGACAGACAAGCAATGTACCCGAGCCCGCTTTTGCTGGGGCTGGGTAAATTTTGACCAATAGTCCGGATGGAAACGCTCGGGTTCCCCCACGATAATCTCGACCTCATGTCACAACTCATCTTAGTGGGGGCACTGGGTAAATACCAGACGTTTGGAGTCAGTCTTCAGACTAATTAATGCAGGCGTCACGGCAAGTAGTCGAAGCATTACTTATAACCGCTACGAAGCGCGTTATAGCGCATTTTTTTCGGCATTCGCGGGATAAATACTCGAGACACATATGTGATTGTGCCATTTTGATAAAGAAAAAGAAATAATTAAAATCAGTGGAATAAAAAATAAAAATAGTAGAATATAATTCGATGAAGAAACCTAGAAATAAAAGATCGTTTTGAGGTCAACTGATTTAGAAGATTGGGTTTCTGTCTTTGAAGAGTAAACTTGAAAATTTGCCAGTAGCTTATTTTTTCAAAGACTTATTCAAGAGAGGAGAGAAGGTATCCGGCACGGAACAGATACTACAACCGCAGCATATACACCGACGCGAAAAAAAAATTCTCCTCCTCCTCGCCTTCCGCAAGAAAAGGCCATTCCTACCAATATAAAATAAAAATAAAAAAATAAAAATAAAAAATAAACTGATTCGGATTTCTGAATGTTCTGCAGACAAGAATATTATTTATCTTTGCCCAAACACCCAGTAACGATATGAAGCCGATTTTCAAATTTTATGCATCACCGAGCATTTTACTGCCAATATAAATATAAAATATTGTTCTGCGCTTCGCAGTAATTACAGTTGTTGGCTTGTAAAATCAGTGGAACCAAAACTGCTGTGTATATGATCCGTCATGTGCAGGTAGAAGAGATACCAAATTTATTGACTAGCATACGTTCTCTTTACGAGTTCGATAGGTATCTGTGCAGATAAAAAAAGGTAGAACACGGTTTCTAATGTCGGGGTCGTAAATAAGGCTTATCAAAGGACAAAAACGAGCGTGGAAGATAATCAGCGATGCAAGAAAGGATCAAGGAAAGAAATGATGCAAACTTTTAGTGACCCGAAAAGTAAACATAACACAGATTTTTGTTTTTACTTGGCTATGGATCTCATAAAACACAAACATTCCGTTAGAACTGATTTTTTTTTTTTTAAATTTTTGCATTTTATTTGATTTTATCAGTTTTTGACTATGTTTGTCGGAGCAAATACAACTTGCATGTAAACTTTACAAGCAAGACTAATCTTTCCAAAACTTTGGAAAGCACAAAAAATAAAAAAATAAATTAAAGAAAGAAAATTAAAAAAAAAATGTTGCCACGATTTTGGTGATGCTGAAAATTTCTCGGCCTCACGAAGTAGGGATTTAAAAAAAAAAGATTTGCTCTGATTTTATGAAATAAGCAAAGGTATACTGATGAATTTGCCTTACTATTTTACCATTAACTGAGAAGAAAAGAATAGATTTATTCATTTTCCAAGAGCTATAATACAATACCCCACAATTTATGAGGATTGGGACATACCCATTAGTGTTCATAGGTACGATATATAACAATATATATATATATATATATATATATATATATATATATATATATATATATATATAGTGTCATCCGCAGACAGACTGTTTCGCTGTTTTACAGCTCTTCAGTGTGGCTAAACATCCGATTGCTTCAAACCGGGATCGAAAGCCGCCCGTTTTGACATCAGTCAGATATCCTATCCCATCATCGCATCGCATTGCAGAGAAGGCAAATTTTAACGTTCTTTCTATACGAAATACGCCAGCGTAGAACTCAATTCGTACTTGCATTAATATATATATATATATATATATATATATATATATATACAGATACACACATACATGCTTTTCATTCTTTCGGATCTGATGAAGCCTTGAATGGTGAAATGCATCATCACATCTATTTACAATCAAATCTATTTCATTAAGCGTTTCCATTTGTCAAAATTTAAAACTTTGTCGGAATTCATATATCCTAATTTAAAAACATATATTGCCGACTCGGAAAACTCAATGGATAGACCAAAAAACAAACTTTTTGCTTTCAACCCATTCTGAAGGGTTGTATGAGGATTTGCCTTGGATTAATTTCAGAAAAGGATAAATGAATTTCTTGCTTTCAAGCCACTCTGATAACGAGAAGAGGATTTGCCTTTAATTTGATACAAAAATGCCGGGTAAATATATATTAACAACTTTCGACTCAAACTAAGAATTGTAAAGGAAAGATACCATAATAAATATTAACAACTTTTTAAAAAATCACTCATTTTATTCCTTATTTAATCATGAGAAACACCAGCTTAGGGAAAAGTACTAAGATTCATTATTTAAGCATACACACAAATACACATACACACAAATACACATACACACAAATACACATACACACATTTCTTTCTTTCATTTCCATATCTGATGAAGCTTTGAATGGCAAAATGCATTATCAAATCTATTTTCAATCAATTCTATTTCATGAAACGTTTCCATTTCTCAAATTTAATAAAATTGTCTGGCTGGGTTTTTATATCCTAATATATATATATATATATATATATATATATATATATATATATATATATATATATATATATATATATGTATATATATATATATATATTACTCTGTCCTGGATCATATCCTCTTGGAATTATTTTTATACATATATGCATGTGTATATATAATTGCATATGTATGTGTATATTCACCACTAATATTGTCTATATAGCATGAAACAGACTGCCGTGGCCCGACGATTGCATCTAGCATGAAACAGACTGTCGCCTCTAAGTGTTGACTTCTATGTTCACTTTTATATTTACACACGCTCTATCTCTGATACTGAGCACTTTATCCCATAAATATAGCACATTTTAAGACTATATTTCTTCATATATATATATATATTTAGTTGGATTGATATGAGTTTGTGAGCCTGGGTTTCACGCTTTTGCGATCGTCAGACAAACTGAATATTTTTTTTAAATTTAGGATTTATGTAGGGTTGCGTGTATTGCTGTTTTTATGGAAGTGGGAGGAAAAACTGTCGTCGTATATATATATATATATATATATATATATATATATATATATATATATATAATAATAATAATAATAATATATATATATATGATCAAATAAGCAACTCCTAAGGGACTATGCTACAGAGAAACACCAGAGAAAGAGAGCACAGTATCGTATCAACCGGTAGTGTCTTAATATTTCTAAATAAATTCCCAGTGAACAGTTGCCAACCGCAATGAAATATTTCATGCGTTCTCACGCAATCATCAGGCAGTCGGCAAAGGGTTATTTGTGAAAATGCACATTTTATACTATTTTGTCAATTCTAAGCGTACATACCCTGCGTACACCAGCCAAACTCATCGAGTGAGGAAATGCACGCACAGCCAAGCTGAAAATACCGTAAAATCGTCATAATTTGGGGTGAAAAATACAAACGCTAGAAAAGGTTCACAGGTGGATTGACAAGGAGCTCGTTATAGATATCGATTTCATGAGAAACGGTAGCACCTCAGCAAAGGAGCATATTTTGCTAAAAGCCAAATAGTTCTCAACAATATCGCAAACAAAAGTCCTCATAACAGAGCATATAATTTAAATTATATATATATATATATATATATATATATATATATATATGTATATTATTATGAAATGGACAAAATCCGACAATTATTTAAAGACATTTTTATGTTTAACATTCTTTTTTTTTATATAGATACAAGTATTTAAGCAATTGCTCTGTTTATAATAAACAGTATTACATAACATTTACCGGCCTAAATGTCCGAGAAATTTTCATAGAAAATATTCGTCCTCCGAAAATTTCTCGGGATTCAAACAGAGCATTTACTTAAATACTTGTATCTATAAAAAGAATGTTAAACATAAAAATGTCTTTATATATATATATATATATATATATATATGAATGATAAAATCTAGTTTTATGGTATGCTATATTTATGGGTTAAACCGCTCAATAACAGGGAGAGAGCTTATGTAAATATAAAAGTGTAAATTGAAGTCAACACCCACAGGCGACATACTAAACTGGCCTGACGATTACATTTAGTATAAAACAAACTGTCACCTCGGAGTGTTGACTTCAATGTCCACTTTATATATATATATATATATATATATATATATATATATATATATATATATATATATATATATATATATATATATAGCATATCCAAAATAGAACACCAAGCCATCTATACTCTTAAAAACAACCGAGACATAATTATCGTACCAGCCGACAAGGGCGGAGCTGTACCCATCTTAGACACTAACAACTATATAAAAGAAGCAGAATTTCAACTTCAAAATATCAGATTCTACGTACCCTTACCTGTAGACCCAACTAGCACATTCAAAACAGAATTATCATTTCTCACTCAGAACTTGAACCACAACATAAGAAATGCCATAAAATCTCTTATTCCTGATAACCCTAAAACAGCAACATTCTACACTATCCCAAAACTACATAAACTCCCCAAAATCCTTTCAGAAAACACCATAACACCTTTTCATCCAACCCACATCAAATTACACAATCAAATAATGAAGAGAACATCTATGAAATTTCAAAATCCCTTAAAATCATACCACCTGGTAGACCCATAATATCAGACATTGGTACCCTCACAGAACTTATATCTGGGTACATAGACAATATCCTCAAATCTTTACTGCCTGACATACCTAATTATATTAGAGACACTACTGACTTTCTCAACAAATTGCAAAACATTAACTTAGTCCACCATGATACAATCCTAGTAACGATGGATGTTTCGTCCCTTTACACGAACATCCCACATGCTGAAGGAGTATCAGCTTGCTATGAATTCCTTAGTAAAAAAAATTACCTAACAACCAAATTACAGATATATGCCAATTAATAAATTTCATTTTAACACCTAATAATTTTAAATTCAACAACAAACACTATTTACAGATTAGTTGCACAGCAATGGGCACGAAAATGGCACCTAGCTATGCTAATATCTTTATGCACATTCTAGTAAGGAAGATACTAGACAATTCAGAATTTAAACCATTACATTATTTTAGATATATTGATGACATTTTCTTATTATGGACTCATGGATCAGAAAAATTAAAAAAACTTTTTTACTTTCTGCAACAACTTCCACGATACAATTAAATTTACCATGGAGCATTCATACACATCCATCCCTTTCTTAGACGTTATGATAAAATTAAACAAACTTACACTTTCTACCAGTCTATACAACAAACCCACAAACCAGCATTAATTCCTACACTTTAACAGCTGTCATCTCCTTAAATTAAAAAAAAATCTATCGTATACAGCTAATTTCTAAGAATCAAACGCATATGCTCAGACCATCTAGATTTTCTATACAACATTGATAACTTAACAAAACAATTCCTAAAATGTAAATACCCAATAAATATAATAAAAGAAGCACTAAATAAAACTATCCACATAAATCGTAACACACTTCTCACATACAAGAAAAGTAAAAACAATAATCGGATTCCCATGGTTTTTAACCACAATCAATATTCCCACACACGTATTCACAATTTAAAAAAGGATTACAAGAACCTCCAGTTAAACAAAAATATCAAAGACATTTTCGATAAACCACCCATTAATGCAAAGAAACAATCACCTAACCTATCAGCTATCCCCACCTCTACCAAATATCTAAACAATACAAACCAATCAGGAAATTACAAATGTAACAAACCTCGTTGCTTAGTTTGCAAACACTTAATAATTGATACTGTATTTTCCGTACCCAACACCAATATCAAGATACACCCACCTCGCCTCACCTGTGATAGCCATAACATAATCTACTATTTATTCTGCACAATATGTCCCAATAGTGGATATGTTGGTGAATCTGGAAATAATTTTAGATTTCGCTTCAACAATCATAAACTAACCATACGTCAAAACAAACCTTATTCCCCCATAGCTGAACATTTTAATCAACCAGGACACTCATTAGAAAACTGTAAATGTGTATTGATAGATTCTGATTTCAGTTCCACATACACACGTAGAAAAAAGAAAAATACTGGATTTTAAAATTAAATACATATAAACTAGGGTTAAATAAAGACTTGGGTATTTTAAATCTTTATAAATATTTCAATAGTTAAACAAAAATATTTTTTAGATATAGTTACAAAAATTTTTTTAAACAACATCTAAAATATTACAGTTAGATTTACGTTAGAAATATTCGAACACAGTTGCATTCCATATCACGTGACGTCCGCGTCTCGCGACGGACGCTACTTGTAAACAAACTTCTGAAAACAGTTATTTCTGTTGAAAGATCGGGGTCGATCTGAAATATCAAATATATATATATATATAAAAAAAATATAAATAAATACTTTCACAATAAACATTCAATAAATTTTTTTTAATTTGCAACTTTTCAGTTGTTTATATATATATATATATATATATATATATATATATATATGTTTTGCAATCAATATCATCTCTTGATAAGACACCAGAAGTGTTGAAACAAAACTGAAATCTTGTTATAATTTTGAATATATATATATATATATATATATATATATATATATATATATATATATATTGGAATTAAATAATTAGAAATATATAATAAAATATACAATAAAAGTGAATGTTCACTTATCTTGTCTCCACTCTGCGTTTTTGGGATTTAAACTCGTCAGGAGATTTGATTATTTATTTATTCATAATGCTCTGAAGATTGGCTACTGTATTTACGAAGATTGCGTAGCTTAAAAATGTTACCATACGGCCATAATCTATGGAGATAGATAGATAGATAGATAGATAGATAGATAGATAGATAGATAGATAGATAATTCATTTATTCATTTCCACACAAGAGAATTGCAAAAATCAGGCGCCGACCCCAAGTATTGTAATGTTTTGGAGGCTTATCTAGCAGATCATTATCAGTTAGCTCGACCCTCACTGGGTTCGTCATAATTGTATCAAAACCAAATCCTGCGCAGTAAATAGTTTTGTATTTGGTTGTGGTGTATTGGTCATCAGTCTGCACTTGTGTACCGTTAGTTGTGAGTTTGATCCACACTCTGTGCTTCATAATTGTAACTTTGTGACAAACTGAACTAAGCTTAGTAAACATGAAAAGAATGAGAAGAAGCAAGGGAGAAGAGGAAAGCAGAATAGTAAATATGACAACTAAATCAAAACGGATAGCAGGTGATAGGAAAGAGAGACGGGATGGAGAATAACAATTTTGGTTTTTTTTTAAAGCCGTTCACCCCAAGCCAGGCGGGAGTGCACTAGTACGCAAGGGGTTACAGAGGACTGAGAACAAGAGTAAAGAGGCATGTTTGGGGAAAGGATACAGAGAAGGACGGGGAACAAGTTCAGGGTGTCAGATATCGATTGACATTACACTTGAATATTTGAAGATTATAGTCATCGGGGAATCAAGTAAGGGGAAGGAAGTTCCACAGACGGGAAGTGCGGGCGAAGGAGCTGTTTGAGTAGAAGAAACGGTTACATTTAACCATTTTGACAGTGAAAGGGTGGTACCGAGATGCCGGCCTGGTAGCTCGCTTAAATTCATGTAGTCCGGGAACCAGTAACAGAAGCTTGTCGGAACAGTTGTGAAAATATTTGTAGAAGAGACAGAGGGAGGCAACGGCACATCTGTGGGATAGCGATTGTAGACTAGATGACAGATCAGAACCTATCATCTTGCATATTCGTCTTTGGATTTTGTCGAGGACCCCGAGACGTACGGCTGGAGCGCTGGATCATATATTTTTATGTTTGTTTTGTTTTGTTACACGGCATATCAACCCATTGGGTCATTTAATGCCAAAATGTAATTCTTTGGAAAGCATTAGTAATTTATTTTACAAAATATACCGTATTTTCCGTCCTATAAGACGTTGTGGCTTGGAAGACGCACCCTAATATTGGAAAAGAAATTTCTAAGAAAAAAAAATCATTCTCATACAACAACACATTCACCATGCGTCCTTCACATACTGGCGCCACGTACTGTTTACATTAATCACCCGTCCGATTTTGTTTGTATAGCAATGACATACTAGTCAAGAGCAGAGTAAACAGAGCATGTTTAAGCTTGTGGCTTGGCTCCAAGAAGGTTTATAGTCTTGGAAATACTTGTAACAGTTAAGTACTGGGGTTACATCACATAAAAGGTTGAATTAGATAGCTAACATTATAGTGTAATGACTCAACATACAAATCCACGTCCCTATCAGTCAAGCCAATTAGGTGAACGTCCAAACTTACATGAGTCTGGGCGTTGCCTTACATTCGTCTTGGAAGACACACACGTATTTTTTAGGGTATGTTTTTAGGAAAAAAATGCGTCTTGTAAGCCGGAAAATATTGCCGGTAATTTTTTCCTTACTGAAATGTTCTGCTGGTAATTTGTATAACTATGAAAATGTATTGCTGATATTTTTACTATAAAATTTCATATTTTCATGTTTTGCCACTAGTTTGGGTGGGTAACTATTTGCCATAGCTGAGACCCTAACAGGTGCTACAACCCCGGGTCACGGTAGACCTGGGAATAAGAGCAATTAAAAAGTAGTTCCAGTCTCCTCAAAACTTCCCAATAAGAGGCCCTACTGCCGGATGTAGTTTATCGTCATACCCAGGACGATATTTTTTTTTTTAAGAATGAGGTGGGTGATTAACACCTTATTACTGTATTACGCGGTGTGCTTGAAATTTCTCGGCCAAAAAGGATTAAAAAAATACAAAGCAAAATAAAGGAATGAAAAAGAGAAAGGAAATTATGCTTTGGTTATTTATCTAACATTGTGAATTTTGATCTGTCTCTGCTTACAGCCACATCCGGTTGAAACACCGGTTTCCTTACGATCAACGAAGTTAAGCAACGGCAAGTCTGGTCAGTACCTAGATAAATCAGTACCTAGACGGGTGACCGTTTGGGAATATCATGTACTGTAAGCTTGGATGCGCGGGTGATAATGGATCGAAATTGTTAATCGCAGAGCCGAGTTCTAATTCCCGTTGAGCCCTTTATATTCACTTACGTGTAACTACCCCTGGGAAAGGTATGAATCCACCTCTTCTCCCAACAGCAATGGGTTAATTTGTAAGACTTATATCATTAAAATATTATTACCCCCTCACACCACAAAAGTTATTAGAATCTAAAACCCTTTTCTGGTTTTAAATAGCTTGTAATGGGTTGATAAGCCGTAAAAAACGAATCAACCAATCAATCATGACATGTCTATCCATTGATTTATTCATCTATTAATTTATTGTGAATTTTGTTCTGTAAGACTTAGCTTCGACATTAAATAACCCAAACAAGTGTTGCTTTGTCATTAAATTAATCAACCAACCTATCATTGAACACATGGCACACGTAGGTATATCAGTCCGCAACCTAAAGGATCAAATTCTACATAACCCGAAATGTTCGTAAACCGAAACTATTTTCCAATAGGAATCAATGTAGAGAAAAAAAGTCACAGTACAATAAAATTGTAAAAAAAAAGAAGCACAACACACGAATGTATACAAAACGGCGGTCGAGGTTAAATCGGTTCGGCAATGTTCGAGAACCAAAATTTTGTTCGATAACCGAGGCATTTTCATCTCGAATTTTCTGTTCAAAAACCGATTTGCTCGACATGTGAGACGTTCGAGAACTGAGGTTGCACTGTATTTATCTTTCCAACACAATATTTTTCCTTGTCAAGTTATTAAATTCAGTAGTTATTACCAGTCACACAGATTGAAAATTCTACTAATGACTGTCAGACTACAGACTTATTGCTCCATTTATATATCTTTTTTACATTGCGTTTATTTAAACAAGGTCCCTGCATAAAATGTATTCAATCGGGTTTTACGAGCGTCTATTAAAATTTTAGGAATTGAGTCGAATTGAAAAACTTTCTACGCTGCTTGTAATCTATAATAATCTCTTTTGTAGCTCAACAGGGTCCTTTTTTCATACCACTTTCTTGCTGACCCTTTACGATTTACTTTTAATTATTGGTCATGTTTTATCATACTCTCTCAATCCCTAAACATATATGTGTGTGAGTGTGTGAGTATGCACACGTGTGTGTGCGTTTATACCAGGTGGCGATTCCGGGGATCGGGCTTGTCGGGCTCAGCCCGAGTGAGTCAACATTCAAGAATGTCTATTTCAAAGCAACAAAAATATTTCATAGTCTGTCGTTTTTATTCTTGACCTCACCTGATCTAAAAATTAATAGTTTTAACTTCGTACCTCAAAAAATTATCCGAAATACATTTTGTTGATATTATTAATAATAAAGAAGAAAGAATGAAGAAAGAAAAAAACACAAAGAAAGATAGAAAATAAAAACAGAATGAAATAAAATAAAAATAAAAAGTTTTTTTAGCGGAATGTCTCTCTTGAGGAAGAGCAAATTAAATTTAACCCGACCTTAAATTCAATGAAAATTAAAGTGGTAGTTTTAACTCGACCTGGAGTTGAGGTGAAGAGTATGACTGGGGTAGTGTTGAGGAAATATCACCCAGAAGTACTGATCATAAACGTACAGTATAATTCACAGACAGAGAAATACATAAGCACACTAATGCATAGACATATATACAAACATACACTCAAGATAGATATACACGTTATTAAAAAACAAACATATCTGGCTTTGTTTTCTCTCTTTTTTCTTATATGTCTGGAAATTTCTTTTAAAATAAATGCTTATTTTTATAAAATTATTACAATTAATATTAAAATACCAAACTAATTTAAGTTATACCACTGGTATATTTTGTTAAAGATTGTAATGAGTCCGACAAACATTGATGACCTTTACTCGTCACTGATTTATACGTAGATACAATCTTGTGTGCTACTGGAATATATATTTAAAGCTTGGATAGCAATAAGGATCGAAAACCTTCCTTACTCTGTCAAAAGCCTGATCTGTGAGTAGCAACACCAACGGCAGTAAATTCCTGACGCCATCGAAAATAAATCCAATTGCCGTTTATCTTTTGCATCGAGGACTTTCTAGCATCCGTCATAATACAGTACTAAGCTGTGGCTCAACCGCCCCATTCTACCAAAATATTACAATATGAAAAAGAAATTTACCACGGATCAATATGTTGCCTGGTAAATAATTGTAGCTAGATTTGAGCCTGCGACGAATGCTTTTCATTTTTGGTATATTTTTTTCTCTCGGTGCCCCAGAAATCATAAAAGGCTAAAACTACACGGTTAAAGTTCTTACATTGATTTATGGCGCGCTCTTTTTACAGAAAGAAAGTGGGCAAAAGGTAGAGATAAGTAGAAAGGAAAGAAGGAGAGAAAGGTAAAAAGAGTTAACGCAAAATAAAAATATGAATGTGACGGCTAAGTTACCCACTGATCCTATTTTATGATTTGAGACACTCGCTTCATGTGATGAATGTCATCTCGGGCGCGGCACACACTACATCGTCGTTTCGTAAACAAGACAGAATGTTTTGAGGACAGTATTTGGCTTTTTATCGCATGGCTTGTAACAATGATTACAGAGAATGCATGCATATATATATATATATATATATATATATATATATATATATATATGTGTGTGTGTGTGTGTGTGTGCGTGTGCGTGTGCGTGTGTGTGTTCGACTCACCCGTCGTATTCGACGTATGAGGGTCAAGTAGCTCAGTTCCTAGGGACCGACAGCTCGACACCAGCACATGAGATTTGATTATAGTGGTGAAGGTTTTGTCCCGAACCATCCACACTTTTTGAAGGGCCGAATACAGAGACCAGATGCACTACGTGCTACAAAGACCGACCCCAAACGACCATTCGCAGGTTTTGAATTCAGAGTTGTCCTTCTCCTAGCCCAGTTGCCATCCAAGGCTATAGAACCCAATCTGTCCTGCTATTTACCCATAGCTGGAGGGAGAAGAATCACACACACACACACACACACACACACATATATATATA
>OZ038483.1:41478244-41481730 GCA_964036315.1 Acanthosepion esculentum | reverse complement strand
GCTTTGTACGTGTCTATCTCTCTGATTTTGTGTTGCCTTCTCAGTATCTTTCTTTCACATTTTGTCATTCATCCTTCTCCGTGTCTATCACTTTCATTTTATCTCGCTGCCTTCTCCGTGTCTTTCTCTCTCATTTTGCCTTATCCGTGTCTATTCATCAATTTGTATTGTTGCCTTCTCTGTATTCATTTCTTTCATTTTGTCTTGCAGCCTCTCCGACATTTTGTCTTGTTCCCTGGTCCGTGGCTCTCCTTTTTTTCTTGTTATCTTTGTGTCTATCTCTCTCATTTTATCTTTCTGCCTTGTCCGTGTCTACATCTCTGATTTTGTCTTGCTGCATTTTCCTTGTCTATCTCTCTCATTTTATCTTTCTGCCTTGTCCGTGTCTACCTCTCTCATTTTGTCTTGCTGCATTTTCCTTGTCTATCCCTCTCATTTTATCTTTCTGCCTTGTCCGTATCTACCTCTCTCATTTTGTTTTGTTGCCTTGGCCCTGTCTACCTCTCACATTTTGTCTTGCCTTGTCCGTGTCTACCGCTCTCATTTTGTCTTGTTGCCTTGTCCGTGTCTACCTCTCTCATTTTGTCTTTTTGCCTTGTCCGAGACTATCTCTCTCCTTTTATCTTTTTGCCTTGTCCGTGTCTACCTCTCTCATTTTGTCTTTTTGCCTTGTTCATGACTAATCTCTCTCATTTTGTCTTGTTTCCTTATCCGTGTCTACCTCTCTCATTTTATCTCTTTGCCTTGTTCTTACCTATCTCTGTTATTTTGTCTTGTTGCCTTGTCCGTGTATATCTCTCTCCTTTTGCCGTCTTTCCTTCTCCTCTTATTGTTTCTGATATTCCTTTGCTTTCCTGTCTACTTCTCTTTTATCTTTATTTATCTTTCTCGCTCTAACTCGCTGAATTACTTACATTCGTATTCTCTTCCATGTTTTCTTTTACCCTAAACGCTGTCAATTTTTAGGAGACTACATTTCTTTTCCATCCATCTTCTTTCTTTTTTATTTTCCTAGTAATTTGATAACACTCCGCCCCTTATTGCTTTGTCATATCTCTCCACACTCTCTCCCTGATAGTTTGTTTGATTCCGTTCTCCTCTCTTTTATTTTTATTCTATTTTTTTTTCATCATTCTTGTATTTTCAATGTTGTCTTCTCTCATCATTTTTGTCTTTGTGTATTTGATTTCTTTTGTCCGCTCCTGCGTCACTTTCCCGCTTTTTTATGTTTGTGTGTGTCTAGTTTCTTCAGCTCTTTTCCTTTTTTTTTTTATTATTTCTTCTTAACTCGGTTTCATCCTATTTCCCCACTTCGTCTTTTCATTATTTTTTCGTTTTTCTTTCTTCAATCTCCCTTTTAGCGGGTCCTCTATCCTTTCTAAGCCTGCTCTTTTACCGGTCTTCACCTCTTTCTTTACCGTATTCTCTTTGTATATTCATCATTGTTCTTCTCCCCTCCTTTTTATCTCTTATTGTTCCACTCTTTTCCCTTCTCTCTTTCCCTCGTTCTTCCTGTTTTTTACTTTTTCTATCTCATTTTCTCTTGTCTTTTTTTTCTTATTCTTGCACTATCTTTCTCCTTTTCCATTCAAACCTATTCTTTCGTTCTTTCTTTTTTTTTCTTTCACTCATTTTCTTAGTCTTCTTTCAAGTTATGCTCTCACATTCATCCGCTCTCTTATATATTCGTTCTTTCTTTTTTTTCTCTCTTTCTCTCTCTTTTTCTCTCTTCCTCTTTCAAGTTCTCCTTGTTCCTTTATCAAGAATGCAGATAAAACCTTTTGATGCCAGGAAAATATTGTCAGATACCATCGTCGAAAAGAAAGGTTTTTGAAGATTTTTTTCAAAGAGATTCCCGGTCTCATCTCGTCTTGTCGGCTTACTTCAGATGTAAAAACATTGACAGGACTTTTACGGTGTCCAAAGTTATTTGCAAAGAGATAACGTGACAAGTTTGGCGCGAAAAACAGAAAACAGAACTTACTCTTCCTGTCGCGGTGGGTTTGATTTCCTCGAGATAGTTTTCCTTTTCGAAAGGGTTTTAAAAACATCAAAAATGCCACACGCCATTCTTGTTTATAGCAGAGCATTGAGATCAGAAAAACACAAGTCAAAAGTGGGTGTTCGTTATGTTGCAACAAGCCCCGATGCTAAAATCTACCATGGTAACTGTGTTTGCAGTTTACTCAGCTGTGAACGGGAAGAAAATATAAAGTAAAAAAAAAGAAAAAAAAAAAGAAACAAAAGTCGATAAAGGAAATAAGCAAAAAATAAATAAATAAAACAAAGACAGAGAATTATCCTTTGCTTTCGGTATTTTTGTGATTCCGAATGCAAATAACTGAGTTGCCGATCCCTAGAGAAACATAAGCGTCTCTCTTCTGCCACCCAAGACATAAGTCATTTCATGTTTTGAACGATAAAGTATTGTTTTGTCTTTTTGGCAATCTTATCAACAAGTCCCATGCTAATCTTGTTCACGGAAGAGATCTGTTCGATTTATCTGGAAGTATAGATGTTACACAGTCTATGGTTTAATGGTAAGTAAGTTCAAATAAAAGTTAAAGTATGAAGTTCAATACTCGATATTAATTTATACAGGGTGTTTCCAAAAGTCGCATTACCATTGATAAAGCTTGTAAATTTTCTATTTATTTACGAAATGGAATCTTGTTTCTCTATGTGACGATATATTATTAAGAAATTTTATTGGTCGAATTATAGAAGATGATGTCAAATTTTCCCTGGTTGCTATTTCACAAGTGTACGTTTTCTGCCAATTGTTGTGTAACTTTTGTACCCACCCAATATATATATATATATATATATACAGTGTAATCCGGATATAAGAGACCCGGATATAAGAGATACCCGGATATAAGATAGATTTTATCTGGTCCCAAATTAGAGCCTGTGTTAATGTATATATAATAGACCAAACCCGGATATAAGAGAAACCCGGATATAAGAGATTTCTTCTCCGGGCCCCGACAACTCTCTTATATCCGAGTTACACTGTATATATATATATATATATATACACATACACACACACACACACACACACATGGGTTGGTGCATAATTATCTGGCGTTTTTGTGGGTGAATGATTTGTTAATAAAAATTGCTGTTATATTTGCATTTTTTAATAAAAATATTATTTTATTTTCAGGTTATAATAATGCATGTCGATAATCATATACATTTAAATTTAAAAATGTTATTTCTGAATTGATATGTTTCTGTTTTCATAATAAATATTGTTTTAAAAAAGCCTGATAATTATGCACCAACCCAAAATATATGTTAAAATATATCAGAAATAGAGCGTATGTAAATAAAAACGTAAACATGGAAGTCAACACTCAGCGGCGACAGTATTACATGCCTGAAGATTGCGTATAAACACGAAACAGACTGTCGCCGCTGGGTGTTTATTACAATGTCAAATATATATATATATATATATATATATATATATATATA
>OZ038483.1:41413244-41473244 GCA_964036315.1 Acanthosepion esculentum | reverse complement strand
AGTCTTCACCTGGCGTCTCGGCATCAGTTACTATCCCACCGCTTTGAAGTGTCTCTCCTGTGTCTGCTTTATAAATATTTTAATGGTAAGTGTTCCAACGAACTTTCCTTCCTTGGTACTTCGACAGCATAAATTTATGCGTTCTGCTAGATTGGCAACTAGGTCTCATCGTATTAATGTTGAAATAGCTACATTCAACCGGAAGTTCTATTTTAATAGTTTCTTTTCTTGCGCTTTTCGCCTGCGGAACTCTCTTCTAGTTTCTTGCATCCATGCAACCTTCGATCATCAACTTCCTGAACTCTATTCTTTTATTGTCCTCACTAAAGTCTTCTCATTCCCTTTCACTTCCAGTAACCTCTTACGTCTTAGTGACATTATCTACTTTCTGGGGGTGAAATGATTATATAAAAAGAAAGAAGCTGGGAGAGACAGCGGAAACAAAATACAATAAGTTTATGCTGAAAGTTTATACTTTGCTGATCAGTATGTCGTATTCACAAAATATATACACCAACATGATTCAGCCTTCCGTCTTTTAATATCTTTTGACACTTAAAGATGTATTAGTAATTAGTCACATTAAATATAATAAACTTCTGAACTGAAAATTGATCGTCAACTTCCTGAAGAGACGCTGCAAATAGAAGAACGTACTGGAACAAATGAATGTATACGTACTACTAGATTGCCCACTAGTCTTATCATTTTACTGTTGGAATAGCTACATGCAACCGGAAGTTCCATTCTAATAGTGTCTTTATTGCACTTCCGGTTTCTTGTTTCCCTGTCACCTACGATCATCAAAATTCTAAATATAATGTCAATCGCCATCTTCTGTCTTCCTGAACTTTGTCCTCACTAAAGTCTTCTCATTCTCTTTCACTCCCAGTAATATCTTATGGCTTAGTGACATTATCGACTTGCTGGGGGTGAAATGATTATATAAAAAAAAAAGAAGCTGGGATAGATAGCGGAAACAAAATACGATAAGTTTATGCCGAAAGTTTACACTTTGCCTCTCTGTATGTCGTATTCACAAAAGATATTAAAAAACAGACAAAATTTCGCTAGAAACAAAGAAAATGCAATATCAGTCCTCCTTATATGGTAGATTAAGAAGAGATTTGAAGCAACAGAAATGTGGTTCTACAGAAGGATGTTGAGAATATCATGGACTAAACGTGGGAGCGACGACGACGTTTTACAGAAAATGCTAACAAAAAGGACACTTATACTTAAAATCAGGAAGAGGCATTTGAAATTCCTAGTTCGCATAATGAAGAAAGAGGGCTTAGAAAATTAGATACGCACAGGACAGATTGAAGGCAAGAGGGAGAGAAGAAAACAACGCATAGGCTATCTAGCGAATCAGAGTAAATGACTAGTGGAACAGTTTAGGAGAGATAACAAAAAAACACAATTTATTAAGATCTACAAAGGACAGAAAATCGATCGTCAACTTCCTGAAGAAACACTGAATATAGAAGAAGAAAGTACTAGACCGAATGAATTTATGCGTTCGACTAGATTGGCAACTAGGTTTCATCGTTCTACTGTTGAAATAGCTAGATGTAACCGGAAGTTCTATTTTAAATAGTTTCTTTTTCTTGCACTTCTCACCTGCGGAACCCTCTTCCGGTTTCTTGCTTCCATGCCACCTATGATCATCAAAGATTTAGACGCAAACCTGTTTTTTTTTATTGTCCTTTCCCCTCACTAGCGTTTTCTCATATTTTTTTTTTTACTCTCAGAAATCTCTTGGGTCTTATCGGCATTATCGACTTTCTTGAGATTAAATAATTAAAAAATAATGTCACGCACGCACGACACAGATATATTCATATACATTACGGGAGTTTATTCAAAGTTACGTGCAAACAAAGCATGGCGGAGGAAGAATCATCTTTTTTGCAATATATGATATGAAGAAATGTAGTTGAGAATCCTTTATCCAATATCCCAAAATCCGAAAAGTTTTTCAGTGACATGACATGCCACAAATGAAACTTGTTAGAAAGCACTGGAAAGATTCCTAGGTGATGTACAGCTGTTGTAAGTGACCCCATCTACTCTGGGTGGGTGTTCCCCAGCCCAGGTATGTATGTAGGCTGCGTTGGCACCAGTTATTTTTGTTAGTAATTGTTACAGCAATACCTTAGTTCATGGATTACTTACCACGTGTTTCGTGCTCAGTAAAGATATTATTCGAAATGCCAAAAAGTCCTGCATTTATATATTTTTTGTAAGTAGTGATCATGTGTTGTGGAGTTATTTCCACAATAGAACTTGTAGTCGGACTAAATGCGTCCTAAATGGGGTAAACGTACAGAAACGTTAGGAACTTGTAAATAAGTGTTACGCAGAGTAATCGAGTTGTGGTCGCTGATAACTTACTCCTTCCTCGACTACCTACTGACTCCTACTTATAATAGGTGGGAAAGTCTATTATCTAGACAAGGTGTCTTCCACTATAACATCATGTTTTTGTAGACGTACAGGAAGTACAAAACAGTTTTACGTGAAATTTTAATTTCACCACTTAAAAATCCATATGAGTATTACATGACTAGTGTCATTACCTGTATCTCTATGTATACAAAATTGATTAAATTTTATATAAAACTACCTTCAGGGTATATGTACAGGCTGTGTTATGAAATGTAAAGGGATATCGTGTTTATGCATTGGTTCCGTTCCCAAGCTGCCTCATTTTATAGAGGCTATAAACAAATTAAATAGATTGTATTCCAAAATCTGAAAAGATCTTAAAATCGAAGCACTTCCGCTCTAAAGAGTTTCGGTTAAAGGATTCTTAACCTGTATTTACAGTTTCAATTTTGTTTTTTATATGTTCATAAATTTATGTACGCTTGTTGAAAGATTTCTTTTAAATCGCCAAGAAACAGAATATTCCTCTCTTCCTCTTTTCTAAGCTCAACTTTCTAATTGTAGAAATATTGTTTGTCTTCTAATAACTTTATTATAATATTCTGCAGAATTTCCCCCCTCAGATAGTTGACGAAAATCTTCAAAGATAATTATTAATAGATATGTTGACAGTAAAGGTATTGCGACACCAGGAGAGGATAAATATTACAACTCGTTACACATTAAGAAAAGACTTCAGGCAGCAGAGATGAGATGATTTTACCGAACAATGTCGAGAATATCATGTGAGAAAAGAAATTTTAAAGAGAACAGGAACTACAAATAAAAAATAAATAAATAAAATAAAATTAAAATAAATAAATGAAATAAAATAAAAATAAATAAAAAATCGCTGTTAATAATCTGAAAGAGACAACTGAAATGTTTGGGACCATAAGGGAAAAAAGCTTGGAGAATTTAACACGCACAAGGCAGATGGAAGCCAAAGAAGCAGAGAGAAGAAACGGAAAACCTACGTAGATATCGGAAACGTGTCAAATGATGCTAATAAAGAAGTATGTATTTCTGAGAGTCGTATAAGATGGGAAGTTGTGAAGAACTATGATCTCCCTTGACTTGAAGCATGTCTGAGTCAGAGGGAGAGGGAAAGATATATATATATATATATATATATATATATATATATATATATATATAGAGAGAGAGAGAGAGAGAGAGGAAAAAAGAGAGAAATAGAAAGAGAGAAAATATACTTTTATAAATCTCTATAGATTAAATTCTCCCATGGGAACGGTGAATATCTATTAAAACTGAAGGTAGGTATGATTTATAAAGAGATCTATAGGCTGAACGTCAGTAGTAACAGTGGGGTCTTGTATTTTTGGATTGTAAATATACAAAGTTAGAAAAAGAAGAATAAAAGAAGGTATGAACTATTAAGTATTGAACCACTGAGAGTTCCATAGAAGAAGAAAGTATAAACCATTGTGAGTTGTGGCCATTGAGAGTTCCACAGAAGAAGGAGAAGGTATGAACTATTAAGTGTTCCACAGAAGATGAAGGTATGAACCATTAAGAACTGAACCACTGACAGTTTCAGTGAAGAATATGAAGAAGGTATGAACTATTGAGAGTTCCATAGAAGATGAAGGTATGAACAATTAAGACTTGAACGATTGAGAGTTTCAAAGAAGAAGAAGAAGAAGAAGAGGAAGGAGAAAAATAAAGGTTTGAACCATTGAGAGTTCCATAAAAGAAGAAAGTAAGAACCATTGGGAGTTGTGACTATTGAGAGTTCCATAGGAAAAAAAAAGTAGAATGTATAACTTATTGAGAGTTCCACAGAAGATGAAGTTATGAACCATTAAGTATTGAACCAATGAAAGTTCTATAAAAGTAGATGATGAAGAAGAAGAATATGAGGAAGATGAAGATGATGAAGAAGAAAGAAAGAGAGAAAGAAAGAAAAAGTATTTCCTTTGCAGGAATCAGAACACCATAAATTTGGGATATTATAGTTTGGAGTTTGGCAACAAGTACAGCTACGCTGTTGTTAGGCAATCGAGCTGATTAATTTCTTTCATAAAACAGAGTTTAAATCAGGCCGACTTTCTTATTGCTGTCGTAAAAAGAGTCCAATTTAAACGACCAATGATTCTTTCATTGAGCAAAAGAAAAAAAAGGCTTGTACATTATCATTAATTCGGACAAAAAAAAAACATCAAGTATTATCTCTGAAGATTGAAACAATAAAACGAGTTTAAAAAAGGACGAAACTTAAAGAAAGGTCACAATGCGATTACTTTGGTAGCCAACTCTTAAAACATCCTATCAGAAATTTTATGGCAGCATAAAATAGACGAAAACAATGTCGAACGATTCTAAAGGTTGAATGAATAAAAACACGCACTGATACGAAAATATTTTCTATGTTCCTCACCAAAAATACTTCCGTAACCAATTTGGCCAATTCCTGAGACTCTTATCTCAGTCGAGTGCTCTTCGCGAGCTTTCCAAATACAATGCTGCTGGAAAAACCAAAAAGTTCAGGGACGCGGGAAGAAATATAGAATAAAAGTAAAAAAAAAAAAATCGTAAAACCTGACTGAACATGATACTCTTCTCTTCTCTCTCTTCTCCATCACTTTTGTATTTTATATCTACTATTTTTACTTGGTTTCACTTGCAGGTAACAGTCATAGCAGTTGGACCGTGAAATTACAATTATTTTGTGGGTTCAAGCATGCTGGGTGAGATTAATGTCCTTTTTGCTTTTGGAAAAATGTGACCGCCAAAACAACAACAGAAGAGAATCGTTGGCAAAGACAAACGGGCCGAGCAGTTCTCTGTTTAACTTTGGGAAAGATATATCAGTTTTTGATTTCAATCACTGTCACTGCCTAAATATCTATCCCTTTTTCATTATTGTCGCTGTGCGTCATTAACAGTCATCGTCGCACAGATATTTTCTTTTTTTAAATCAATATAATTGATTTGTCTGTATCGCCTTAAAGTAGTGGTAATTAAAGTAGTCTTGTAGACTCATTCGTGGAGAGAGCGGCCTTCACTGTGTGGCAGAAACCTGTGTTTTTGTACCAGGTTAGACTAATCTCGGGAGTCTCGCTGTGGAACGTTGGAAAATATATAAGTCCCTACACTATTTGCATGAGGACTATTCCCCTCATCTTTGTTGTTCTTATCACAACGTTTCGGTTGTTGTGCTCTCGGCCTTCATCAGGTGTACGGCGATCCGAGTAACTAGGAAATTAAGACAGAAAATCTAAGTCTCTGTTATAAGTTTCTCTTAAAAGAGTGCTTCAAACTTGTGTCAGCAAATATTAGATAAATGTCTCGCAGGACATTACGACTTTGGAAACAGTAACCTGGGAAGTAATTTAACAGAGGAGGGAATGTGCAACACTGAGATCCGAAGACGTATTAAGTTAGTCAAATATGTATTCCAAAAGCTAAGTCGAGTATTATGAGATGGAAAAATTTCGTTAGAAATAAAGAAAAAGTGTACTGAACTTTATTTACATTATTCGGACTATTGTCCTCATCTTTGTCGCCATATTTATTACAATGTTTCGGCCGTTGTACGCTTCGGCCTTCTTCAGGTAGTTGGAATGTCAAACTGAACCCTTTATTTTGCTCACTGGTGTAGACTGTTCTAGTTCCACGTGCCATGTTTAATGGATACCAGTTATCCGTTATCTCCTGTTAATGTTTCCCTCTGAAAGTTCTCCACTGCCTTAACCGGGTATTGAACTCACACTCATTAGGTTCTGTCACTGGATCTAACCAACGCCTTTATCCACTGTGCCATGTGTACTTGAGGACATCTGTGTATGAATTTCTGGCTATAAAGGGTTCAGTTCGACATTCCAACCACCCGAAGAAGGCCGGAGCGTACAACGGCCGAAACGTTGTAATAAATATGGCGACAAAGATGAGGACAATACTCCGAATAATGTAAATAATGTACATAATACCTCATCTCAGAAATATAGACAGTGTACTGAACTGTTACGTGATATATGTCCTCTTATATGGCAGCGAATACTGGACCGTCTCCTCAAAGATTAAGAACAGAACATGAAGCAAGAAAAGTATGTTGAAGATACCATGGACAGAACATGTGAGCAACAACGACGTTTTGGAGAAAATGGAAACAAGAACAGATACTTAACATCAGGAAGAGGCAGTTGAAATTTCTGGGGCATTTAATGAGGAAGGAGGGCTTGGAAAATCTGATACTCATGGGACAGATTGAGGGAAAGAGGGACAGAAGAAAGCAGCGTGTAACGTACTTGACGGGTTTGAGTAAATGGATGGTAGAACAGGGTTTGGGAGAAATAACAAAAAAGACAAAACTTGTTAAGAGATACAAAAGGACAGGAAGAGGTAGAGGGCCATGATCGCCTAAGCCCTGAAGGGTCACGGCACATAAAAGAAGAAGAATCTTTAATGGGTCGCTCAAAATTTTGATCTTATGGTAGATTAAGCTGATTTCGCACATATCAACGCAGATCCATTTTTAGGGTGCTTAATTAAGTGACAAGCATTGTTGGGTAATTTATTATTTTTTTCATGCCTATTTCTATATGCAAAATTGGTCGGGGTATTCATGAATCTATACGCATTTTTTTTTACTAAATTTTATCCAGTAGAAGTCTCGAGATCTACTATAGACAGAAGGTTACAGTAGATAAGGTAATGATGAATGAAGTGTGTGATATGATTGAAGGAGATGTTGTTAAAATAAGTTTATGAGAATAAGGATAACAGATAGCTATTGACGCTTGTGTTGAAGACGTCAAGATTAACGTGTTTTGGGAACCGCCCACGCGAAAAGTTCTTCTACAAAGTCGCAGGTCTTAAGAAAAATGTTCTCCGAGTGGAATTTTCTTCTTACATTTGCAACACTGGAGAAATGACGTTGTTCCAACTCTGTGGACGTGGCATGGCACGTCCCAACTACAAAGGTCTGAACTGGTGGAACTAAAGAATGGAGCACATTTGGGCATTTGTCATGGAAATAGCTTTTGTTTGTTTGGTTGGTTTTGCTTCACAGCATATCAACCTCATTTATGAGGTATTTAATGCCGACAAGATTTTTATTGCTCGTATTTTTTTTCAAAAATGTATTGTTGGCAATATTTTTTCCAAAAATGTATTGTTGGTAATATTTTTTTCCAAAAATGTATTGTTGGTAATATTTTTTCCAAAAATGTATTGTTGGTAATATTTTTTTCCAAAAATGTATTGTTGGTAATATTTTTTCCAAAAATGTATTGTTGGTAATATTTTTTCCAAAAATGTATTGTTGGTAATATTTTTTCCAAAAATGTATTGTTGGTAATATTTTTCCAAAAATGTATTGTTGGTAATATTTTTTCCAAAAATGTATTGTTGGTAATATTTTTTTCCAAAAATGTATTGTTGGTAATATTTTTTCCAAAAATGTATTACTGCTAATAATGTATTACTGGTAATATTTTTTTCTTTAAAAATTTATTACAGGTAATTTTTTTTTTTTACAAAAACATATTGCTGATTTTACCCTTTCATAGTGTTTTAACACCAGTTTGTAGGGTCAACTATTTGTTCATATCTGGGGCCCAAACAAGTGCTACCACCCCGGGTCAAGGTGGACCTTGGAACACCATCAATTAAGAGGTGGTTCCATGCTCCTCAAAACCTCCTGATCAGAGGCCTTGCTGTCGGATGTAGTTTATCGTCTTACCCGGGACATGGAAATAACGATAGACTTGCAGTGTTGCGTCTGTGGGAAAGAGGTCGCAGAGTGGAGAATAAATCTTTGCCGATGAGATTACAAACACGATTTTGAACTTTATCAAGGTTGGAAAGAAGGTACTGAGCTGTTCAAACCAGCAATATGGCAGCAATATCCAATTTGCTGTTTTTGTTTAGCGGCATATCAATATTTCTATGGGTTATTTGATGCCGAAACTTAAATATTTCGGAGGCAATTTTATTTATTTTTTTGGCAAACATGGACATTCGTGTCCGCAATTAGACGGAAGGTCAAAAGAACGTTTTTTTCCCATGACACCGTTTTCTTTTAAAACTAATTTCACTCTTCGGCAATGTTTGTTTTCAAAAGCAATTATGAGAATTGGAATAGAACCTAAATATATGATGAACATTATACATTTCTTTTTTTGTTCTTGAGAATTTACAACAAAAATATTAGACACTATTTATTTATTAGGTTGTTTATTTAGAAAGACAATCTGAAATAATAATATTACCGGGAAGAACATATTCCGTCCTGTATGTCTTATACAGTTAGCCTTGTGCTAGTCTAACTGAAAACGGAGAGTCAATGTTTTATCTTTTTATTGATATTCTTTTAGCTTAAACTTGTACGGAACATGGCGAAGTGAGGAGAATAGAAATGGGAAGATTATGTTGCGTCAGTTTTGCAAGTAGTAAAGGTCTGCAAGCCTGTCTTAAAAATCAGCATTCGAAATCCTTGCTTGTGAGACTTACTGATATTAACATTACAGCAACGACCAAACTGAGAGAAAAAAATTAGAGAGATTGCGTGGTATCTTTCTTTATATTGGGTTCGCTGTGCCTACTTTGGTAATCATCATTTGAATAGATTTTTAGAAGCCAAACAGAAAATAGTTATTTCAATCATGAGGTGGGCTATTTATTTTAAACTTGTTATTGGTCTAGTCTGGTACAAGACAAAAAAGAATTATTACACGTATTACACGAGTAAATATTCTACGAGATTAATAGCTAATTCACTCGGGGAAGTACCGACTGATAATTGTTACTGGGTAACTGAGATCAATTCTATTTAAAAGAATTTTATTAATTGCCAAATTGTGACACCTAGTGAAGGTTCGAGAATAGACCAACTGAACCAATAAAGGAAAAAAGAAAGCCATTATGATGTCTAATCGTGATATTACGAAGAGGTTCATCCCTAACACTTTTAATGAATAGGACACCCGTTCAGGTCGATCCTGAACGAATGCTCTACAGTGATTTCGTGTCAGGTTATGCGGTCGAGTGGAGTAATGGATAGTGGCACGGTTTGAAAAATCGGAGAGCTGAGTTCGAATTCTAGTCGAATCCATTTACATTCACTTACGTGCTAATACCCTTGGGAAAGGTATGAATCCTCTTCTGCTTCCCCCCAGAAATGGGTAAGTAGCAGGACAGACCAGGGTGGCAAGTGGTCTACCGCAGAAAAAAACTGCAACCTACTGCGGAAAAAATCTGCCTCGTCGGTCATGTATCGAAAGATACATGATCGCCTTAGCGTGTATCACGCATGGCACATAACTGATATGCTTGACAGTATTATATTCTCCCCTGTTTTAATAGCACTGTCATAAAACTGATTGATTTTATCGATTTTTAGAAAATATATGTTAAAACCAAGGTTTTTCTCGAACCTGTCCGAAATTCTAACACATGTCTTTATTTAAATTCCACGTGTTGTCCGTTTTATTATTTAGATCCTGTTGAGGTCTTGCCACTACGATTCAACTGATGTGTTCTTTGGTCTTCTCAAGTGTGTAATTTCATCTCGTGGAAGATAATTTGAGATTAAGGTGTCAGACATTGCTGCAGATAACGTTAATATTTGACTGGGAAAAATTAGTTACATACATTTCACTGAAGAATTTATAAAGAACCTCTGTTTTGTCTCGTCAGGCTAAAAGCAACAGCGGACATGAAGCGAGAATCGAACTTCCTTCAGTTGTGATTTGGTTTGCAAGACGATAATGTTAATATTAGCCGTCCAATGGTAATGGTAATATTTGCTATTTCCTCGGGCACCTCCGCGTGGTGTAATGGTTAGCAAGCTTCTCTCGCTAAAACATTCAGGACTGAGTAGTGAGTTCGATCCTCACTGGGTGCCCCGTACTTTCGGCCTTGTGCTGCATCTAAGCTACGCTTGGAAAATCGCAATATTAGCTATCCTTATAAGGAAATAAACATTCGGCATTCATTAACCGGACAGCCCGTGCTACTTTCAGATTAAATTTATAAAATCTTTCTATTTGTAAGCATTAATAGATTTATTTTTATTACTTCAAACGTTGTTTTTATTAGGTTTTTGAGAGTGGACAGGCCGATAGGCGGAATACACACGGTTTAAAATTTTAAAAAAAGAGACGGAACGTCTATTTCGAAAAAGGTAAAAATAACGTTTGGAGTATTAATAAAAATCTTTCTGTTAAAACGATCTTCGAGGAAAATAATTTTCTTAAGTTCACTGTTATCGCTCTTTCCCGTATTAATGTGGGCTTCCTGCCGAACCTTTTATTTGAAGTAGTGAGGAATATCAAAATCTTGATCATGTAATTATTATCTCTTTGTTAAATGTGCTGTCCGTTTTTAGTTCTTACTGCTGCCGAAAACCCTCAAGTGATGCGGTTTCAATTATTTGGAACTGTTTCTAATTTTGGAACTTTGTTTCTAATTTGGTAGCGCCAGTCCCCGAGATTCGAAGAAGGTTGGTACTCGTCATTCACCTAAAGCTACCTTTAACCATAGATCTTAGAAGTCGGTAGAATATTTCTGAACGGGTTGGCGCCATGCAAGACATCCGTATGAAAATCATGATCTGATGGGGCTACTTAAAAACATAACTCGAATTTTTAGGCTAATGTTTTGGTTTTGCAGCAAACTGCGATAATTAAAAGTGAGGAAAGGGAACTTGGGAAATTTGACACTCACAAGACAAGAGGAACAGAGGAAAGCAGCGAATTACCTACCTAACGAGCTTGTGTAAATGGTTGGCAAAACAGGGGTTAGGATAGACAGCAAAAGACAAACTTTATTAAGAGCTACAAAGGATAGAAGTTGTGGAGAGTCATGATCGCCGGTATTCTGAATGGACATAGAAGAAGAGTTGAGCATTGATCAGTGCGTACGGATGGAGATTCATGCATTAAAGTCTAGCATAAAAAATCAGTAGTTTTTTTCACACCGAGAATCGATGTTGAATAAAGTTGTTTTAACATGGCACAAGATCAAATGTGTGAGACATTGAGTAAAGAATGGTCTGCTAAAGTGCCAATAATTCTATGTAAAACACGTTGTGGGTGTGTCCAGCTCATCTGTACGAACAGATTTGTGAGAGTCGAGCTTGTTAAACGCTAAGTTACAGGAGACATTTATTGATATTTTCTCTGCTTTGGTTTCGCATAGAACCAGAGCAGATCTCAAAATATAGAGGATAGGAAGAAACATTCTTTCTTTTTATGTGCCATATCCTTTCAGGACGTAGGCGATCATAGCTCTCCACCCCTTCTATCCATTACAGCTTTCAAAAAGTTCCTTCCCTCTGTCACCTCCCCCAGACCACGTTCCGTCATCCACTTGCTTAAGCCCACCAGGAATGCCACGTGTTGTTTTCCCTTGTCTCTCTCTCTTTATTCGACCCGTGAGTATCAGATTCTCCAGCCCCACCTCCTTCCTCATTATATGTCCCAGGAACTTCAGCTGCCTCTTCCTGATGTTAAGCATAAGCCCCCCCTCCTTGTTTGCATCCTCTCTAAGACCTCATCGTTGCTCACACGTTCGGTCCATGATATCCTTAGCATCCTTCTGTAGAACCACATCTCCGTCGCCTCGAGTCTCTTCTTCATCTTTGAGGAAATCGTCCAACATTTGCTGGCGTGAAGAAAGACAGATGTCACGTGACAGCTCAGTATTCTTTTCTTTGCTGCCAAAGAAATCCTCCGGTCTCGCAATACTCTGTCCAGCTTTTGGGATGAGTCCTTGGCCACCCCAATATGTCTCTGGATCTCAGTGTCGCACTCTGCGAAAACGCTTCCTAGATATTTAAACTTCCGCGTCTGCTTGATTCTAGTGTCCCCGACCGACAAATCGCATTTAGCAATCGAAATCTTAACTTTTATCAGGGCTTGAAATCAGATTGTTTGTCCTTTTGAAAAAAATCGCAAACAAAAAAAAAAAATTTTCTAGATGTCTCCTATATTGAACTTCGATCAACACAAAACCATAAAGAGGGGAATTTGAGTTGTAGTGAAGATAGCCTAATAGAAAGATTCCAAGTAGAGTGGACATCACTGTCGGGGAAATCAGCATTCGAAAATTTGACTTGCACACAAATACCAGCCCCTGGGGTAAATGCGTAAATTTACATGCGAAACTTTAATTCACGATTGTATCTCGACGTAGACTATTTAAAAACATAACTTGAAGAGAAAATATCAAAGGTAATGGTTAACAAGCTCGTCTACTTGATCATTACTACTGAAATCCTCGTAGTCTTGTACAAAAAAAAAATTGAAGATTAGTAAGTAGCAAAATACGCTTTAAGGATGAGTGATGGTTAACGAGCTAATCTAGTTGACCAGTACTACTTAATAATGAACATCGGATGCTTCATAATTGTGGCATTGTGAAGAAAAAAGAAAGAAAGAAAAGAAAAGAAAAACAATTTATGCTGAGTAAATAACGAAGTACGCTTCAAGGTTGTGATAATGGTTACGACAGTGTAACACGGATATAAGTAGGTATGTCCAATATTTCGCTAAAAAGTGGTATACCTTGACGACAAAAGGTCCCCAAATTGATAAAACAATTTTTAACGTTTAAATATTTATGTTCTTATTAAAGAGGAAAGACCAAAGTATTTTCTGAATATTTTTTCAGATTTTTTAATCCTTCCTATAAATGTTAAAAATTTTATTAAAAATCTTGTTTTTTTTTCGAGTCAAAAAATTTCGTAAAATGGAACTTATCGACATTTCTGTCGGAAAGATCATAGTTTGTTAGTTAAAAAATCATGAAAAATCAATTACACCTTTTTCTTTTGTTATCTTAGGAAATTTAGAATGATTAAAGTATACTTAATGTAATTTGAAAGAAACATTACTTACATTTTTAGCAGAAATTTTTTAAGAGAGATATTTCCAACCGTAGTCGTTCCTTTTTTAAGGAATTGACAGGCGTTAATTGATGTACGTCAATATATTCACAACTTACTGCACGGAAATTTATTGGATGGTAGCGCCAAAGTGATATAATTCGTTCTAATTTTAAGTGAATCTGGTTAGTAGATTTTTTTTTTTAAAATTCACTTTCAAATTTTTTTTTTTTTTTTTTTTACCTTACGTTTGAGGAAGAATTCTGCACTGAAAATAACATTTAAATTATGAAAGAAAATCAAATTTTACAAGTAAAAATAAAACAGTAAAAAAAATACATTTTTTTAAATTGAGGTTTATTATTTCAGTCATGAAATATTTTTCTGAGAATATAAAAATTACATGAAACACCACGAGTTAACTTAATGAAATGAGATTTTATTTCTTTTTTATTAAGGCAGATTTTTTTCTATTTATTAATAATTATATGGCAGTAATATGAGTTTTATTTTATTTATTAATAAAATTAACATGCTATGTTGGTTTTGTTTTGACTCAATAAGTATTTTTTAGTTTGAGTAGTAGCGAGCTAACTCCAGAAAATTTAAACTCAAAAAATCGTTTTAATTGATAATTTGTCGTGTGGATAATAATTCCAAAGTAATGTACAATGAATTTATGCATTCGATTTCAAACTTGAAAATTTGGGTGAACTTCCAAGGGCGTTTTTTTTTTTTTTTTTGTAATTGTAAATAGTCGATATTTTCTTTTATCCCACTATTCGATTATATTTGAATAGAAAAAGAAAAAAATTGAAAATAATACGACGATATTCAGAAAACTTGACAAGCGTTGTTTTCTTGTTACTGAACGAATCAAAGCCATTTCTGAAGTAAAAAAAAAAACTTGCTTCTATCAAAGAAAACTACTCATGTGACATTATTTCAACAATGTGCATCCGTACTTTCGTTGTAGACGATTTTAAATACAATTTTGGAATATTAAAAATTATTTTAAAAATAATTATGGTTGTCAAATTTTAATAAGCTTTCAAATTTATGATCTTTAAAAAGTAGAGAACATAATATATCATTTCCATAAGGTTGCAGAAAGAACTTAATGTATAAATATATAACAACCTTTTGTCATATTGTGTACTTAAAATTGAAAAAAAAAAGAAAATTAATGTAAAAATTCATTGTTCATCAAAAAATTTTTTTTCTTTCAGATAATAATTACCTTCGTATATATTATTCAGAAAAGCCATTAAAAACTTTCTTAATTAAATATTGTCTTAGTTTTATTGGGTTTTGTATTTTTACAATTGAGGTAAAAGTTTGGACAATTTCGGACATTTTTTTAACAAAAAACTCGATGATATAGATTTTTCAGAGTTTTGTGCATTTAATTAAAAAAAAAAATTCAGGTTGCAAATAATTTTTTTTTTGTGTTTTCATAAAATTAAGTTCGAGGGGGGTAACAGATATAAAAAAAAAATATTTAAACCATGACTTTCAAAGAGACAAACATTTCTAAAATAAGTTCATTCATTTCTGAATAAGTTCTGAAGTTTTCATTAAAATCCAACAAGTAGTTAATTTTTACAAGAATTTCGAAATTAATGTGTCTTTCAACTGACAAAAAAACAACTAAAAAAAAACGCTAAAAAGGTCAAAATTGGACATACCTAGATATAAGTGAGTTGTCGGGACCAGAGAAGTATCTTATATCCGGGTTTCTCTTATATCCGGGTTTGGTATATTATATATACATTAACACAGGCTCTAATTTGGGACCAGAGAAAATCTCTCTTATATCCGGGTTACACTGTACTAATGAATAGTGAGTTCGATTCTTACTTGGTATCCACACTTGTAGCATTGTACCAAAGCTAATCTAATCTTAGTATCTATAAACTACATTATTTATTCACGGTAATTGTTAAACCCGGTGGTTGTTTGTTTCTATGGACAGACTGGATTATGGAATAGGTCCCATTCTTAACACACTTGATGTCGCTACCAACAGTAATACAATGTGTAGGAGTTGGTGTAAGAGACCTCTTCATTTTTGCAATGAAACCTATTCTCGCCATGCTCTGTTTAGTGCCATACTAAACAACACATAGTAAAAAAAAAAAAAATAATACGAGTTAATTAACCAGACGATTAATTTCACACCTGCTTAACTTAATATCATATAAATACATACATTATTCACGTGATTGTAAATTTTTGCCAAACTTCTCACAGATGAAGAACAGATTTGAGGAAAACAGAAATGTGGTTCTACAGAAGCATGTTGAGAATACCACGGACTGAACATATGAGCAATGACGAATTTTTAAAGAAAACGAAAAGAAAAAACACTTATAATTAGAATCACAACAATACAGTGGACATTTGTAGGGCACATGATGAGGAAAACGGCTGAGTAAAGTTTAAAACACACAGGACATATTTGAACGTAAGAGAGTGAAAAGCAGAATATAACCTACTGGCGAGCTTGTGTAAATAGTTGGCACAACAGCTATTAGGAGAGATAGAAAAAAAATAAGTATTTCTAAGATCTACAAAGGACAGGAAGTTGTGGAGAGCAATGATCGCCCACGTCCTGGAAAGACATGGTACATACAAGAAGTCAAAAAAAAAAGAAAAGAAAGAAGAATTCTGAAAATTTCTCAGTAGACGCAAACAAAATAAATCCTGATTTGTAAAGAAACGACTCTTTTTTCTCTCTCTCTCTCTCTCTCGAGACGAATAATAAACAAGAACGCGCCATTTGATATAAAAACTGTGCACCCAGGGTGACACGAACACTAAGCCAAGTTCCTCCATTGAGTCTCTTCGCTGAAAATCCATCTTAGAACCACTTTCGACTCCATCTTGTTTTAAGAACACTAAAGGCTCCAGGAGGACGACTAGATAGCAGCTTTCCAACGGATCAGAAACGCTAGACTGCTTCCAAGGTTTAGATTAACGTCGGAGGTTTTATTTTGATAGATTTAGGTCGTAGCCTTCCGGCAGTTTGACTGTATTTTCAACCCTCCCTCCTCCGCGCTGAGCTGGTTTTAGTTTTAACATCATTGTTGAAACAGTTTTCTTTTTGACTCAAGATTGTGGCAAATCTTTTGGAGGCCTATTGAAACGTCATTTTTGTCTCTGTAATAAGCATATCTGACTTTGAACCGCCCCAAAGCGGAATTTGCTGTTCCGTTTGAATGAATAACGAAGACGAACTGTTTCTCTGCGAAGGGGACTTTAAATCCTGTATCTTTCACATTGCTTTTATATCCGGAGCTACGCTTATTTTAAAAAAGAAAAGGATAATAAGGAATGAACGAAACAGCAAATAAATAATTCTAAGAAATAAAAAAAGGAGAATCATTATGTCGGGAATCGTTAAAGAGGCTTCCGGATTATAACTTTATAAGTTGTATTAAATGAACTTAAATAAATATTTGGTGAGTTCCGAATTTTTATATTTAAATTGCAATAATGGAATAAAATATTGGTTGGGCAAAACATTTATTCGGTTTGTTAACACACAAACACAAATTCCACTTTAAATTTATTTACGCTTTTTGAAAAGATGCAAATATAAACGTTTACACCGATTCTTTGAAAAGTGGATCACCCAGTGAGTAACGAACTTGTCTACCGGAATGATTGGCCTACAAATAAGTGCATCCTGACAATTTTCGCTGGAATATATATTTAATTGATACTGTTTAATTAAAAAAAAAAAAACCCAAAAAACAGAGCATATACTGTGTACCCATAAACATAATAAGTGTACCCATAAACAAAACATTAAAATCTATCTATCTATATATATATATATATATATATATATACACAGTGTAACCCGGATATAAGAGACCCTGATATAAGAGAAACCCTGATATAAGAGAGATTTTATCTGGTCCCAAATTAGAGCCTGTGTTAATCAAACAAAATAGACCAAACCCGGATATAAGAGAAACCTGGGTATAAGAGAAACCCGGATATAAGAGACTTCTTCTCCGGTTCCGACAACTCTCTTATATCCGGGTTACACTGTATATATATATATAAATTGTCGGACTATGTCCAATTCATATATATATATGACGAAGAGATAACGAATTAAACTCGACATAGCGCCGCTCATTCACATATTCCGTGGTGGAACTCATCCAAGTTCCTTTAAACAAGGACAGTGCCCCCGAGATCCACGTCACCGGGGCCCGTGGTACAGTTGGTATGACGTTTGTTTAATAACGTAACTGTCCGGGTTTCAATTATTGGTAGTGGATGCGCACTCCTGATGAGTACCAAATATAGGACAAAACGGATGTCCAGTGCTTTCTGCATTCTGTTGAGGTTTCTTCTAAAAAACTCGATGAATTACTTAATTATGATTATCTCAAATCCTCCTAATAATTTTTTTTTTTTATATAAGAGAGGTTATTACTTGAACATTATATTTTAGTGAAGATACGTGTTTTAGTAGACAAACAAGAATGCCTATGCATTCGAGAATTTTAATGAAGACACACTGGTCTGCGGCTGATTTTGAACCTTCGTTCGCCTTTTGATGTTGGTCCTGAAGCCTAAAACCCCAGAGCAGTGTTTTCAAACATGGCATTCCGAGTGTATACGAATTTTTCACAACTGTTTTGACTAGAAATTTGATTTTAATGATTCGTTTTGAACGGCTTATCAAACCTTTGAAGGTTATTTAAAGTCAGGAAATATATTTCGATAGTAAGAATCTCTTAAGAGATAATTATGATTCAGTGCTACAAGTCTTACTGATTAATAAATAGCTAGGGAGAAGAGGAGGATCTCTACCTTTTCCAAGGGTATTTGTAAGGGAATATAAAGAACTCGGCTTTCCGATTAACAATACCGACCCATTATCCATTACACCATCAATCACATCGAAGCTTACAGCACATGGTATTCCCAGGCCGTCACAATCTAGGTACTGACCAAGCTCGACATTGCTTAACTTCGATGATCGTACGGGAGGTGGTGTTTCGACGTGATTGTTGCCGTCAGCCAGATCGTACTTAAAGACACGATTATCGGTATTTATGAAATCAATAGAATTCGACATCAGGACAAAAATGAAACAAGCCTGACCAGATCATATTTCGACTATCGGCTTTGTTAGAAAATGCGCTGACTAAAGAGAAGGCCAGCAGCCGTCATTTAGGTTTATTCTTGCCCTGGGGCAAAAATCCGGTGACCAGTCTCGTAACTCATTGCTGGATGTCGCCAAAATAAGTAAGCGCTCGTGTTGCCCATGTCTGGGCATGCGCAGATTAGAGAAGAACACCGATCAGGCCATCGATCTCAAGGATGGACAGCACTTCTGAACCATGTTATTTTCTATTGACATAAAATTCACCAGTTGCCGGTGCCAAGTCGTTTTTGGACACGGCTAATGCCGGGGTGATTAACACATACGGGTTAAATCTGCTTTAGGTGGAAACTTAAAGTCTCATCCAAAAGTGGAGATATAGAGTAAATCAATATTTCGTCCTTAAAACTCTGTGCACTTTTCTTTGAATTTCTGTTGACTCAGGTCATTTTCTAAGTTCGTGTTTTGCTGTTTTGATTTGACTTCCTTGCAATGCTTGCCAAAATGCCGCTACCCACGAAATTCGCTTGATTGTGTTTTTGTCTTACTTGGTTATTACGTCAGTGAATCAAATCTATAATTTGGTAATTTGCCGTTGAAACTCGTTCGGTTATGATTTTGCTTAACTTGCTTTTATTTAAAGTCACAAGCAAGCTTAGTACTTAGTAAAGTTGTGGGATGTGTTGTTCCGCTTTCACTTGCAGTATTTTATAGGTTTGGATACTTATTTAATGAGTCTGAAAATAAAGGCGGTCTCATAATGAAATAGAGATTTGTTTTTGTTGTTCACAATTGGCTAATCTAATATAAAGTAGTTGAGAAAGAATTGGAGTAAACTTTTTTTTTTCTTAGCTATTAATTCACTGGGGTTGTCTTTCTTGGATATTCATTTTTCTCGCTTAGCTTTAAATGGGTAATCATAATGTAACCGATGTTTTTTTTTAACCATACTCAGACACGTGATATCTACAATCTTTAAATACTTAAATGCATCGTCACTCACCATCTTCTGTTGCTTTGATCCTCCCTGTCCCTTTTCCTTTTCTCAACCCCCTCTACACCCACTCTTTTCTCTTACTTTCACTCTCCGTAACCCCCTGCGTGCTAGTGGCACTCCTACCTTGCTTCGGATGAAATGCTAATATATATATATATATATATATATATATATATAGTGAACCCTTAAGATAGTATTTTTTTTTAAGTTTTTTCTTAATGAATACAAATTTTAATTAAGATTTGTTGATTATTTGTTAAAATAGAATTTTTTTTAATATTATGTTAGAAGTTTACTTACTTTTTTTTCTGAGTCATTAATTTAGGGTCTTTTTTCAAGCATGATAATTTTCTTTTCGCAATAAAAATAATCTTCGCAAAACCGACGTTTTTCACCAAGCAACGTAAAATCAATATACTGTAAATATTTTAATTGATTTCGTACTAGAAGCCTTCGCGAAATCCAACTAAGTTTTAAGCCATCAGAACAAGTTCTTGAATACTTGATTGTTCATCTTTTCAATTTTTCACGCCAATCACTCTCGATAAATGCTTCTGAAAA
The DNA here is from genome assembly GCA_964036315.1 of Acanthosepion esculentum. Classification (NCBI taxonomy): domain Eukaryota; kingdom Metazoa; phylum Mollusca; class Cephalopoda; order Sepiida; family Sepiidae; genus Acanthosepion; species Acanthosepion esculentum. The sequence continues at coordinate 41,453,273 of OZ038483.1, read as the reverse complement.
TTATATTTTATTTCATTGTTTTTAATAATCCCCCCCCCCAAATTCTAATATACTTCTGTTAGCTCCAAGAATACCCGCAAGATTGAAGTCTGGTAAATTTTCTAGTTAAACGTCAAATTCACCTTCTTGTCCCCCCCACCCCAAAAGGGTATATAATTGTCAATATTTTTAGGTTCCAATAAGAGTAGTATGAACGCGCCTCTCAACTGAAATGGGCTTTTAAGATGACACTCTTTATGTTGTCGTTGTTGAAATAATTGATGCATTAAAAATAATAATGAATAATTGAAACATTAAAATCCAATTCGGTTACAGTTAAATATAGTTTTATAAGAATGCTTTGAATTGCATGTTCTCCCATCTTTCAGAACAGCTCACGACTTTGGGATCGTTAATGCCGCTTGTCATACTCCAAAAATGGTACGACATTGCTTCGAAGAGGAAAACATTAGATTATGGCGTCAGTCGCCCAAATCCAGATAAATTAAATCCAGAATCTTTGAAAGATCATCGGCGACGATGATGAGACAAAGAGATCGTCGAGAATAGCTTACTTGTAGCAAAAACTGCAGGAATAATAGCACAAAATCATATGTGAAAAATGTGTCAAATTAGTGAAGTTCTATGGTCAGATATATACTTATAAAATTTAAAACCATGACCTGTACACGTCTTATAAATATGCTGTATCAGTAATTTTGTTAACATGTGTATTTACAATTTTGTTCTCTAATTTTGGACACTATTTACATTCGTCTGACTATCATCCTCATCTTTGTTGCCATATGACAAAGACACATGGCACAGTGTATAAAGTCGTTAGTTATATCCAATGGCAGGACCCAAAGAGTGTGAGTTCAATAACTGATTAAGGCAGTGGAGAACTTGGAGAGAAGAATTAACAGAAGATAACTGACAGGCATTTGACATGGCACGTGGAACCAGAACAGTCTACACCAGCGAGCAAAATAAAGGATTCAGTTCGACATTCCAACCACATGAAGAAGGTCGGAGCGTACAACGGCCGAAACGTTGTGATAAATATGACAACAAAGGTGAGGACGATAGGGAATAGTGAATAGTGTGCATAATACCTCATCTCAGAAATATAAACAGATACTAATTATGGACTATTCATATTTTTGTAGTAACCATTTTTTTCTATTCTGTCGCTTTATTATTGGCCGTTCGTATTCAAATTTTCCTTCGTTTAGAATAAGTTTTTACGGTGGAGTAATGTGTAGCGGCTCGGATTGAGGAATCGGAGAGCCGAATTCTGATTCCAGTCGAATCCATTGCATTTACTTACATGCTAATATCCTTGGGAAAGGTATGAATCCTCTTCTTCTCCTACCAGCTATGGGTAAATAGCAGGACAGACCAAGTTCTATAGCCTCGGTTGGCAACTGGTCCACCGCAGAAAGAAATGGCAACCTACTGCGGGAAAAATCTCCCTCGTCAATCATGTATCGAAAGATACATGATCGCCTACGTGTGTATCACGCATGACACATAACTGACTGTAATTCTTATCACAATCGAATCTGTAGAAATGGAGATATTTTTTTTATTTTTTTAAAATTTTCTTTATCTAATTTTGATAATGATTTTTTTTACCTACTCGGAAATACCAGGTGAAACCACAATCTTCTTCTTGGTTCAATCTGCTTGTTCAGCCGCTATAGCCCACACGAATCACTTTTCCTGTCTGTTCCAGCGTGATAGTTGCGATCACAACAGATGCTTCTTTCTGCTCGTAATAAATACAAACATGTCCTCAACGAGGCCAAGTGTTTGTTTGCTGACAGAATAAGGTACCGTATAGCATGTAACATGTTTGATTCTCGTGATTACTGGCGGCTCTGTAATAGTGTCTTAAATAAGAGTAAGACTTCTATCCCACTCCTTTGCACTCGGTGTTAACAACTACTGCTGATAAAGCAGAATTTTTTGCTCGTAAATTCTCTTTCAATTCTATTCCTAACTCACCTGGCGTATCTTTGCCAGACTTTCCACTTAGAAATGAGTCCCTGATGAGAGATATGCATATAACTCCGTCCATGATTTCTGCTATCATCTTCAAACTGGACACCAGCAAAGCATGTGAACTTGATGGTATCTCTGCAATTGTCCTTCCGAAATGTGCTACTTAACTGGCTCTATCAGCTCTACAATATATGTCTTGGTGCTTCTTGTTTTTCTGTTTGTTCGGAATCCTCTTCTGTAGTTTCAGTCTTTAAGAACTCGCGCAAACCGTCTGATCCATCGAGCTATCGGACATTTAGCCTTCTACCTATTTTTTGGAAAAGGACGAGAGGCTCTAATTTAAGCGCAATGATAGATTCCCGGTAATTTTAATCTATTCCGGCTTCGTGCTTCAAAGTCAAGATTGCTGCAATTCCAATCATTAACTTCTGCTTTCTTAAATCCTGTTCTTTTATTATTCATCCTTAATGATGTTACTTTTTTTAATATTGTCTCACACTCAGACGCTGTTTCGCCTTAGTGGCTTTGTTGCCTTGCTTGGATTGAAATGAATATTAAAATTAATATTGAACGTGACTATATTTCTTTACACTGTGCTAATGCTTTAAGTCTGTCAGTTTTTGTGTGTTTAAGACAAAGTCTTATGGGTAAAAAAAAGAGTAGTTGTTAATTAACACCATGGTCATTTTTAATATACTAAAATTTATCCAGTACATTCTAGGTTGAGAGTTGCTGTTCAAATATTATGAAATGTATCCAGTTAGATTGGTTTTGCAAGATATACAGGAATTTTGGGTACTCTAGCTTTTTTCGTGATAAACACTTTCTTCTATAAATTTATCATATATATATGCACACACACACACACACACACACACACACACACACACACACACACACACACACACATATATATATATATATATATATATATATAGAGAGAGAGAGAGAGAGAGAGAGAGTGTACCTAAATGAGTGGCCGGTTGGCCGCTTAGAAATACCAGCTGCTGTATGCTTGAATATGCTTGTGGTTTAATGGATAACAGCTCGAAATTGGGACTCGGAGATCTGATTTCCAATTACAGTCGGGTTCGTAATATTCTCTTTCCCCATCTATGGGTTAATTAGTAGTTCTTGGATCCTTAATATTATTACAATCTAAAAATATTTACTGGCTTTCTATAACCTGCAAAAGGTTGATCAACTCTAAAAAACAAATAAATCAATATATATATATATTTTTTGTCATCCACAGACTGTTTCGCAGCTCATCAGTGTGGCTAGACGTCCTGTTGCCTCTAGCTAAGATCGAAACCCGACTGAATTTGCGTCAGTCCGAACTTCTCCCACTAAGCCGTCAGCGTACGGTACGGGATGAGTGTGAGTTTTAGCGTGTTTATTTTTGGATTCGGATAAACACACAATATATATACACACACACACACACACACACACACACACACACACACACACACACACACACACATATATATATATATATGTGTGTGTGTGTGTGTGTGTATATATGATTGTTTCATTGAATACGACAGGCAAGGTGCATTGATTTAGTTTTTTATACAATTTCTCATGTGATCTTATAATTTTTTTTTCTTTTCAGAGGATAAATTATATAAAAACTGTCCAATTGTTCATACTTTCCGAGCGCTTTCGGTTATACATTTAGCCATTAAGGTTGAGATATATTAACTGTTAACAAGAAATAGATTGTTATGTGTATGTATTTATATAATGTTTTCATTTTCAAAACACGGTCATGATATCGTGTCCATGTTCATAGTTGATATTATTGAATGTTTTTTTTTTGTTTTTATTCATAAGGCCTCCATTATCTTTTGCCTTTTTTACATGTCGACGATGCTTTTATATTTTTGCTGTCAACAAGTATGTTACAAATAGAGTCCGGTAAGTCTCCATCAATATTTAAATGAGACTTAATTGAACTACGGTCAGAAAGATGTAGCGTGAATCTTCTTGTCAAACATGTTGTACATGCTAATACCCTTGGGAAAGGTATGAATCCTCTTCTTCTCCTCCCAGCTATGGGTAAATAGCAGGACAGACCAAGTTCTATAGCCTCGGTTGGCATCTGGTCCACCGCAGAAAGAAATGGCACATGACTGACTGTAATTCTTATCACAATCGAATCTGTAGAAATGGAGATATTTTTTTAAATTTTTTAAAAATTTTCTTTATCTAATTTTGATAATGATTTTTTTTACCTTCTCGGAAATACCAGGTGAAGCCACAATTTCTTCTTGGTTCAATCTGCTTGTTCGCCTGTATAATTGTTTACGGATTTTGATTGATCAGGAATACAATTCCTTAATGCAAATTTAAATTCGTAAATGATATTTGTTCTATTTTTTTTTTTTTATCTAAGAGGCGAATTATTATTTTTAACTATAAGGTTGGGGTTTTTAAATTTTTTGTAATAAATAATTAGTCTAACGTTTTTACTATTGTCAAAGGCTAACAAAACTTTGCCTACGAGTCTGACTTGACGCAGGTCATAAGTTCTTGAATAAAAACAGAAAAGAATTGATCTTCGGATAGTTTATCCACAATTTTAATACTGGTCTACAACAACATATTAGAAAATTTAAAGAATACAATAAGAGGTATACCCTTTAGGGATAGACCTTTTGGGATAAATTATTCCTACCTAAATACAGCATACAGCACACACACACACACACACACACACACACACACACACACAAACACACACACACACACATATATATATATATATATATATATATATACTAACTTAATATTAGCTTATTGGGTGGCATTTAAGCTAGCTCATGAGGAGGTTTCTTTATTAAGTATTCATCACAATAAGTAGTGGGGAGTAGATGCGATAGGCAACAATAAACTACAGAATAACTCAAAATTTATCTCTACATTTAAGTATTGCATAATTATTTAAGCTTACCTTTTAAAAGTTCAACGGTAATTATTTTGCCGCTACTTAATTTAAAAACAGTTTGATGTACGTAGCTCTTTACTTTCCATATGAACAATTATTTTCATTCCATGAGTGAATTTTGTTGGATTTCGCAATTAATTTCGGTCATTCCTAAATTTATTTCCAAGTTCTAAAAATTGTTATCGTGCACAAAATTCGTCGCAAAAAATCACGTAAAGAAAAAAAAATCGCCGAAAACAATTGCAGTAATGGAAACATGGGAATACAAAATTTCAAGATTGCGGGTCCAGATCCGGCCCGGAATGCCTTTTATTTGTCCGCAGAGTCGGCCTGATTCCAAATGATATGTTGGGCTACGGTCTCTAGGAGTAAAGTTGAAAAAATGGGACTCAGTGACACGCTGACATTCGCATATATATATATATATATATATATATATATATATGTCAGTGTGTCATTTTGTCACACTTTTCTTTTCCATATATATATAAATATATATATATATATATATATATATATATATATATATATACACATATATATATATATATATGGAAAAGATGATTAGTAAAATTAATCGAGACAAAACGTCTGTTGTTTTTAATAATATTTGCCTTAAAAATATTTGTTGCCTAAATACACAGAATATATGTATATATATATATGTATGTGTGTGTGTGTGTGCGTGTGCGTGTGTGTGTGTACATATATATTACCCGATATAGTTAGATACCTGCTTTTGTATTAGTATTTGTTATGTCGGTCTTTAGATATACACCCCTGGTCAAAATCTTAAGACCAGATACAAAAGGGTTAAAAAAAATATAAAATACTGTTACTTTAATCAAAATATACTTGCGAAACATTTAAATTTAATTAGAAAATGTAGTTTATCAACAAATGAGTGAAAACCTTAAGCTTTTAATTGACTAATTTAAACAAACATTGAAAAAAGCTTTTTTTTTGGTGGGTCAGATATGACCATGTAAATAAAATTAGCAAATACAGAACAAATAAGTCACAACGACAATTTAATTCTCAGTATATCCTCCATTTTTGCGAATTACTTCGAAAATTCGCTTTGTCATACTTATTATTAACTTGTGCATGAGGGTGCTTGTGATGCTCTCCCAGGATGCATAAACTGTAGCACGAAGAGCATCCACAATTTCAAATTGCGATTCATCTTTATAAACATCCTTTGCCATTCATCCCCAAACATTCTCGATTGGGTTTCGATCTGGAGAGCGTTGTGGATTGCAGCATTGTCCTGCTGGAAAATCCAGTTTTCTCCACATACATGAGGGCTTTCAATAATTAGCGATGCCTTTCTTAACATGTCAATATAACTAGCACCTGTCTGACGACCTTTCACCTCCTGTAACTCAAGAGTTCCATTGTATAAAAATTAACCCCAGACCATAATTGATCCACCTCCACTATGTCGTGTTGAGAGAATTTCTTATGGGACATCTTTTGCATGCCAGTAACGCTGAAAACCGTCTGGGCCATCAAGATTTTTCTCATCTGAAAACAACACTTTCTTCCATTTATCCACATCCCAAGTGTGATAATCGGAAGCAAATTGTAAACGGGAGGTTTTATGGCGAAGAAGAAGGCGAGGCCTCTGCAGCCGTTTCAAGTTCTTAAACCCTTTCTTATTTAAATGCTGTCGAATTGTTCGAGAGATGCATTCAGCATCTGTATTCGCTTTTATCTGATTTGATGTTAGGCTTGAATCTCTCTTAACTTCTCGCCTAATGCGTCTGTCTAGAGATGGTGAGATTTTTGGGGGGCGACCGCTTGATTTTTTTTAGAAGCATACGCATCCGGATTTTTAATGAAGTTAGCAATGACAGTTCTGCTATGGCCAATTTCATTTGAAATGGCTCGTTGCGAAAGACCACGTCTTTAAGTTCAACAATCCTGCCCTGTTTGAACTTTGTTAAAATTTTACCCTTAGCCATTTGAACATCTGAAATTTAATACTGGAAATGACCCACGTAGATCTCTACACGCCTGAAGCTATGAGCGCATTGACTAGTTCTAAAGTTTTTGTCCAGTAATTGTTTTTTTCACACATGGTCATATCTTTATGACCAACCAAAAAATCCTTTTTTCAATGTTGGTTTAAAGTAATCAGTTAAAAGCTTAAAATGTTCACTTGTTTGTTGATAAACTACATTTTCTAATTAAATGTAAATGTTTCGTAAATATATTTTGATTAAAGTAACAGTATTTTATATATATATTTTTAAACCCTTTTTATTAATCTGGTCTTAAGATTTTGATCAGGGGTATATGTATATAAATTAAAAAATGTCGGTCTTTAGACAGATATGAACAAACAGAGATAGTGTGACGTGTTGAATGTTAAATCAGACATGTGGTCAATTTATTAAGGAACACGCTTTCATTGTGTTTATTCTTTTCTTGCTTCTTTTCTTTCTTTATTTCCTGTCTAGACCAAGTCCTGTCTCGACTAAGAAATGGCGGGACAGAATCTGTGTCGCTTGACAGATTGACATCCTAATGGAGTAAGTAAAAGTCGGTCACCCATGCCCATGTGACATGAGCCACCAAGTGAGTTTCTTTAATTGTAATCTCAGTTTCCCGATAATCTCCGGCCACGATGGGTTGTGAGTAAATTGACTCTCACCGTGCGCTCATTATGCGCCTATTGTTGTGCAAGAAATACGGAACTATTATTCCCGATGACCCTGAATTTATTCAACTACTTGATGTGTAGTGATTAAAAAGATATTATTCCCCCCTCCCCAAAAGCGTCACAATTTCATCTTTCATCATAATATTCCGGAGTCTACGATTTAATATAGATTGAATACCGTAATTGTGGCACGAGGTCGAAAAAAATGAAGATATGTGTCAAGGTTGGTCGGCAATTTCTTATACCGAGCTAATCAGATCCACGACTTGTTCATTCATTACAATTTACTCATTCACCATAATAAACTATCCGTCACCATTCCCTCCTACATACACCAAAATACCTCACATACACAGGCCCCCCTACTGAAAAACACCCCATAACTTAAATGTACAATCCTAAAATATTCTATCAATGTTATGATATGATGGTGGGTATAACCCCGAAAACAAACTGAAAATAGAAAGGTACCCCTCAAAAATAAGAGTTGCTACTGTATTCAGTCTTCCGACAAACGCAAGCGTGTCTCTCTCTAAGAGGGAAGGATGAAAAGAAAATTATGGGCATTAGAAAATTTTAAAAAGATTGATCCATTCGTGATGAAAATCACAGGTCAGAACAAACTGAGGAGGTTAGGAACCTCGACTTGAATCGTTATGAGAAGCCGGGAACGACACTTACTTTAACTAGGTACACAAGAATGGAAGGGCTCCACAGGAAACCGCCCGATTGTGACTTAGTGGGACTTAAAAAAGAAAATCAAGGCTTGCCCCGTTCACGCGAACCAGACTCACCATAGTTACCCACCTTTTACTGAAATCTGTCAATACCAACCGCTTTCTATCAGTTGTAATCTTCACGCTGAGCTGATGCTCAAAGAATCTGATCAGATCCTGATGAGAATGACGATCACATCGCAAGATTTCATCTATCTGCGTCGTCCAAATCACCATTCTGTCTGTGGCCAGCAGCGTCAGAAACACCATCCGTTTCACCCCAGAATACGGGAGCGACACATTGTTACATGCGTATGCACAACCAATGAACACGAGCTTTTCATGGAGGGATACGAGCCGTCAACTAGACGACATAGTCCCAGAGGTGGCGCACTCAAGGACAATGATAGAAGGCGTGGGAAGCCGTTTTCTCTAACCCAAAATCACACCGATAACAGTCAAGCAACTCCACCAAGCCCCATCTAAAGGCCACGTCATTGAGAGGTATCGTTTTTCGAAACAATCGCCAGGTAAGCGAAAACTCAGGGTTGCTGAGATAATCCACAATTGGCACCCAGGACCAGAAAGTCATAATATGTCTTATTTTGTGGAATGAAGTACCGACTTTTATTTGGATATTGTGAAGAGATTCTGTGAACATTTTAACGTGCAAATTCATGAAACACGAATGCTTGAACTAACCCCAAGTATCAGATAAATGATATTTATTTTATCTGTTAACCAATACTCTTTCCGTATTCTGTTGTTTTTGTTATATAAACTAATTCACAAACGTTCATCTTGTGTTTTTTGTCCGTTGACATCTGTGTCACGTGTTCCTATCTAAGCCAACTCTTCTTTTGTACCTGGCGTTCATATATCTATGTTGCTAATTCGTAACAATGGATAAATAGATAGATAGATAGATGCATCCATACGCACTTACATAGATTAACGGATTATAAACTTAGCAAGAAATGAAATTATGGCCATCTGAGAAAGAAAGAGAGCGTTATTTTTTTGTAAGAAATGCTGACTTACTTGCCTCACAAATTAACCTTGGAAATCGTAGCATTTGCTTTGGCGCGAATATCGAAGACTGGCGCCAATAAAAAGCTCGCTTCTTAGCAGGACACGCGATTTTAAGATTCATTTATTGTTAATGTCGACATTTGTTTTGAAAATTAACAAAGCATTTCTAAAATTATCACGGAATATTAATCCGTGATGCCAGCGATTCCAAAATGAAAATGCTTCTTTAGGTTTCTTCGAAAAATTCGTCTTACTCTTTAATTCTGCTTTGCTTTTCACGATAAACCAAACAAAAATATCGTCTACCGCGATAAATTCTGAATACTGACAATTGTTTATCAGTATCAAAGTCTGCAAGAATTCGATAAGAAATAGGCGAACACCCGTTAACGTAGTTTATACGATTCATAACAGCCGAACGGAAAGTGTCGTTAGTAAGTAATAAATCTTTGAAGGCCGGAAAAAAGTAATCATCATCGCGAAAATCGATGGCAGTGTTCAAAGGCAAACACTCAAACAAAACGATGAATCGATTTTGCGGAAGATCGAATAGGAGTATCCGTAATGAGAGTGATTACGAAAGCCAATGGTTGTATCGGTAAGATGGCGGTTTTAAATCAGACGTAGCGAGCTTAAATTGAATACATAAGGAGGAACCAATCAGAGACCAAAGAGTCAGCGTCGTAAAAGCAACGCAATTCAAATGAATAAATTACCCGGAATGCGCTGTTTTTCCGTATAAAGGTGGAGGTGGGAAGGAAGCTGGACAGAAAAAAGATAATAATAAGCAAAGAAAGAGAGAACTTTGAGTGATAAAGACAAAAAAAAACTTTAGGAAAATTGAGAGAAGCAACAAAATGATAGTGAATGGTAAGTTATGTCTAGAAATAATTTCTCCTTGGAAAAATCCCCACCCAAACAAATTAAGTAGAAAGAAACAGAAAGAAAAGAGAAATAACGAGAAAAAAAGAACAAGAAAAGAAAAAGAAAGAATAAAGAGAAAAAAGACAGAAGTCGAAAGAAAAAAAAAGAACGAAAGAGAAAGATAAAGATAAAGAAAGAAAGAGAAGGGGAAAAGAAAGAAGGAAAAGAGAGAAAAAGAAAGAAAGGAAGGCAAAAAGAAAGAAAGAAAGGAAGACAGAAAGAAAGAAAGAAAGAAAGAAAGAAACGGAAATGAAGAAAGTAAAAAGACAATGAAAGAAAAAGAAGAGAGGATAATAGGGGATGATTTTAGCACGAAGAGCCGGACAGAAAAAAATGGATAAGAAAGAAAGAAAGAAAGAAAGCGAGAGTAAGGAAGAGAAGAACAATCATAAAAATAGAAAAATGGCCAGAAAAAAAATGGTAAAAATGAAAGAGGGCAAAAAAAATAAATAAAAATAAAACATAAGAAAGAGAAGGATGAATTAAACAGATGCTGTAAGGAAAGGAGATATAAAAGGGACAGAGAAGAAGAAAGAAAAATAGAGAGAAGAGTGAGAGCATCGATCGCTTGCGGACAGAAAGCACCAGTGAACCACGTCATTTCCTCTCGACATAAAACTCAACACTCAGCTGCGTCGATTTCATTGTTGGCAAACATGGACTGGGCCCGAGCGTTGTGTGGCTGCTTTAAAAAGAGCGCGAAAATCAAGCAAGTCCGGTCGACCATAATAATTATGATACGCCAGCTTCTCTAGTAAAAGCACAAACGTTTTTCGGGCATCGTTGACCGGCCGTTCCGAAAAAGTGGCTCTTTTAAAAAGTGCGTTTATTGTTTGTTGACAGTGCAGTGCACCAGATCGTGAACAACTTGTCACAATTTAGCAACGTTAAAAATATAGCAAATCGATCATTTTGTCGATAAAGAGCGGTGACTTAGAGTGCTGGATTTTTACCTTACAGGTTTTATATGCTATAAGATTGAGAAAGAGAAGAACAAATCCTGTTGTGTATTCACTGTTGGCTTGGCCTTTTTCTAGGTTGGATTAATACATATAATGGCTTTAATGGCTGTCAGTAACGCTTGCATTAATTCCTGACGGCTAAAAACTGTTTTCTTTCAGAGTTTTAACACGAAGCATATAAATTAGCTGTCGAATTTTGCTATAACACATTTTACGCAAAATAAATGACAGGTTTAAGTTATTAATCATAAAACTGTTTTCCTTGTCGACAGAAATATTTTTAGTCCTGAAAATTACTAAAGCTCATCGAAAGAGCCGAGGAGTAGCAGTAAAGTCAGTGAGCAACGATAAACCCCCTGAAATCATGCCTTTGAATATGTGACATGGCGGCTGTAATAGAGGCACCCACGTAAAAGAGGATGGTAAATGATTTTATCTGAGTCTTGAGTGTTGTGTCATCAGATCTAGAGGGCGACAAACCACTAGACCGAAAAGGCACAAAATAGCAGATAAGTAAATAAAGTCTTTTGAGATCAAATGGCACTTGGCCGGACGTTGAAAATTTCCATTCACAGGCTTATATAAAGTCACAGTTAGGACTGAAAGTAGTAGCAGCTTTTTCCGGGGTACAAACTGTTTTTCTAGTTAGTTCTGGACCTCTAGTTTGCGGAGAAAGTTGTCTCTCGAAGTAGTTCTGGTGTTGTCCGTTAGAATTGCCAACCGTGCGTCGTGATGTAGAGATGGGCAGAAGGGTGGTGGGACACAGTTCTCGCTGGTCTAAAGAAAAGCTGATTTATAGTCTCTCATGGCATAAGTTGTCCCAAGTGTCACTTACCTACCACACGCAACGGGTCAAATAAATCCCTGAATAAACAATCAAATATTCTGGAAGCAGGAGTCGGGTCTTTATTTCTCACCGTCGCATTAATATTCCCTTTTCATTTCCCTTGTTAACGTACGGAGGATCTTTCTCAGTTTTTGTGTACATCAAAGCGAGTAAGAATAGAAACACACGTGGGGTGAAAAAACTGAGAGATGAAATTATTGTATGTTTACATACATTCAATCAATTTCACACCACCGTAACGTAGTTTCCCCGTGCCTTTTCTATAAATATTTTCATGGTAGTTGTTCTGAAGAGCTTTCCATTTTTGGCATATGTTCATTGGCATTTCATTTTTAAATGTTGTTATTTTTATTCCCCTCCCCAATAGACAAATTGTACATATGGGAACTAGTTAGGGCTACAAAGAACCTTGAGATATTATGGTGGCTGTAGGTAGAATGGCAAATAAGAAACGTGTTGTTTTGGTCTAAGGAATATTGTGGTATGTTTGGGTCAGCAATCGCGGCTAGCTAAGTTTAAAATAAGACTGACTGAAAACTTTTGGCCTCGTGCCACATTTTTTATTATATCAAAATAAATATTACTTTCTTCTTTGGTACCTAGACTTTACGAATTCAAGCGCAGTACTACATTGGCAGCAAGGTCTCATCATATCGCAGTTAAAATGGCTAGATATAACCGTAAGTTCTACGCTAACAGTTTATTCACTTGTATTTCCTTCCGACTTCTTGCTCTCCAGTCAACTTTGATTTTTAACAATTTAAACGCAATATCACTCGTTATCTTCTATCTTCTTAATTCCTGTTCTTTTATTGTTCTCATATACTTTCACACTCAGTACCCACCCCTTGCATCTTAGTGGCTTTATTGCCACGCTAGAGGTGAAATGATTAAAAAACAACAAAATATACAGATTTCTTTTATTGTTCTCTCTCCCTAATAATGATTTTCTTTTTCTTATATTCTGTCACACTCAGTGACCCCTTGCCTCTTAGGGGCTGGCTTGAGATGAAGTGTAATGAATAAGAACAAGACGAGATATCTCTAGACAACTGCAATGGAACGAGGAAAATCTACACCGTAGTTTAAATAAAGGGTTCAGTTCAGAATTCCGTGTAGGTTACCCGGATTAAAATATACCTGATGAAGGCCGAAGGGCATAACAATCGAAACGTTGTGATAATAACAATAAAAGTGAGGGCAATAATCCGCGTGTAAACCACCCACATTCCCTCCGTATTCCATCGGTGTGAAGTTCGATTCAAACAACTTCTTCCTGCGAGCCACTGCCCTGTGTAACAGACTCCCGAGAGGATGTTTCCCCGATCACTACAATCTATACCCGTTTAAGTCTAGAGTTAAGCGTTATCTTCCCCTCCTGTTTATATAAACTACCCCTTAACGTAACCCTCTATCACAAGTGGCCTCCGAGCCTTGTACAGGCTGAACCTTACTGTAAAAAATATAGTCTTAATAATAATTCCTCATCCAGACATTCAGATAGAAATTAGGTTTGGCTTATAACGGTGCAAGAAAGGCGTGAGGCAACCAGTGTGCATCAAACTCACTATAATAGTAAAGCTAGCTTGATAAAAAAAATGCTTAACTTCGAGGCACCAACGTATGTACTAAGATTAGCTTAATAAAGCTCAAAGATACAATTGTGGGGATCCTCGAATGTAGCAATGGCCGAACAAAGAGACCAATTCTGTTCTTTAGTCTCGTTTTGGCATTAAACAAAGATAGTTTATTGAACTGCAAAGGTAATCGGCTACTTAATTTCCTATATCAAGATAAACATTCGATACCCAAAGAATTACTGATCACTAAACCATGATTCCACAAAGTATTTTGTAGTTTAAAGAAACAAATGGCCTGAACAGTCTCTGTTTAGAATATTATCGTCGTCGTCGTCAGCGTCGGTGTCTTTTCGTAATGATGCGCCTAAGCACAACATTCCCGCTAGCGTTTTACCCTGTGACTTACCCCCAACAACATTTTTCCTGACCCGAAGTCGCTTGGTCCTCGCCGTCGCCAGCGTCCGCGTCTTGGTCGTTATTGGTGGCCACTTTCAGCTGCAGCAGCGAAATGTTTATTGCGATACGCTTCACTGATCAGCTAATACTGTTTCCATTCATTGATCAAGTGTTTTCTGTCACGATATTTCACGGTGTCCTTTTCGATATTCTGTCTGTTTCCATAATAAGTTAATCTCTTCGTTGGGTTGGGGTTAGATGTGACCAGACGCTCCCACCCCCGTCATATGACCTATGATTGTGCGCCGCGTTCTCTTCTCATGCCCACAATAGCTAACCCTATCACAGGCGCTCTTTTGTCGCCATTGCTATCGCTGTCATCGTTTTCTTTTTGGTGGGTGGATGGCGCGGTTATCGGTAGGTAATAATGTCTTAGTACAAGACAGACAGACAGACAGATAGATAGATAGATAGATAGATAGATAGATAGATAGATAGATAGATGAGGAATATAATTAGATAGATAGATAGATAGATAATGAAAATAATTAGATAGATAGATAGATAATGAAAACAGATAGATAGATAGATAGATAGATAGATAGATAGATAGATAGATAGATAGGCTATATGAAAAGACAATTCGATACACTGGCACTTATAAATAAAATCAGTCTATCTATTCATATGTCAATATATATATTCAGAATAAAAGAAAGAGATAAAGCTATGATAGATAGATAATGAAAACAGATAGATAGATAGATAGATAGGCTATATGAAAAGGCAATTCGATACACTAGCACTTATAAAATAAATAAAATCGGTCTATCTATTCGTCTATCAATATATATATTCAGAATAAAAGAAAGAGATAAAGCTATGATAGATATATAGATAGATAGATAGATAGATAGGTCGTGAGGAAGGACCTGAAAGAAAAAGCTTTCTGTGCTATTGTCAGTTGGCCTTTCGTAACGGAACAAAACGGCCTGTAGTCTTGAAGCAAGAGGAGAAAAAAAGAGAAAAAGACTAAAGTTCCGTGTTTGTAATGCGAGCACCGTCCACCATCGTTGACCACGGCTGTGATGATGCTGACGTGTCATTTTGCGGTGCCTATTACGGGACGCAATGAGGCGTGATAGAGGACATACGATCGGGCCGAATATAATGCAAAGACCAACCCCCCCTCAATGACCACCGACAGCTTTGTGTCTTGGCCCTCCTCCCACCAAAATCCTAAACATGACCTCAGCCTCCACCTTTTACATTCTTAGGTACTCATTTTTCGAGAGTAATTATATAATAAATAACCGGCCGAATGTGTCCCTTTTCTTCCTCCATACAAGCGGGTAGTAAGCAAATCAATGTACAATGTGCATTTCATTACTTATTTTAAACGCTTTGGAACTGTGCACTTAAGAGTGTATATATGCGCGCATGTGTGCATCTGTTTTGTTTGTTTTTCTTTTTATATAGTGTCTATGCATGTGTGACTGGAAAGTTGTGTGTTTGTGAGAATTTGCGTATGTGTGTGCAATTGTGACAGTGTTTGTGTACGTGTTTGTTTCTGAGAGTGCATATTGTGAGTGTAAATGTGTGTGTGCTGTATATATGTTTTCTTTGGATATGTGTATCTGGAAGTGTGTGTGTACGTATTATTAGAATTTCTATATGCGTATTTATGAAACTATGAGAACGTGTGTTTAACGGTCAAATTTTACGATAACGTTTGCATGATTTGTTAGTGTTTTTAACTGTACATGTGTGCGTGTGTAAGAGTGTGTCTTCTTATGAGAATATGTGTATGTGTATATTTTTGATCTGTTTGTGTGCGTATGCGCGCGTGTTTGTTTAAGATGTGCGTGGCTGTGAGAATCTGTATGTGTGTATGTGGTGGGGAGTGCACGCGTGTTTGTTTAAGCTGTTCGTGACTGTGAGAATCTGTTTGTGTGTGTGTGTGCGCGTGTGTGCGCGTGTGTGCGTTCGCGGTGGAGCAGTTGGGTGGGTGTGGCAGATCCGGGTGAGAAAGAACCGCAAAGTCGAGAAATAGAATATCAATCACGTTGGGTCTTTTATATTGAGACACGTTTTCGCACTCGTCTCATTCGGGATGCAGAGTTCTCTCACCATTTCCCCTTATTTTTCCCAAATCGGATGGCAGCAATATTTAGTCTGTCCGAGGAGGATACCCAATTTTATTGTCAATTTCCTCTACTCGGGTCATACACAAAGAAAACCCTCGTTCCTTCGTGATCACGTTTATTACTCACTTGTATTCTCGCATCTAACCGAACAAAAAGAGAGGCTGGCATTAGGTGTGGACTTTAATAGTTTGCGGTTGTGGAGAGTTTCAATGAGTTTGCCTGACACCAAAACTAAACACGTCACTTTCTTTGGCTTAGTTTACCATTTTCTTTACAGAATAGTTACTTTTCAATGTAATATGAACAATGAAACTTACGGAAGTCCTTTCTGTCTCCCCGTTTTTAGGTATTCCGTTAATCGTAAAATATGAGTTTGATATAACTTTATAGGATTTACAAATTATCATATCATCTATGGTATAATATATCACACAATATGACTCATATATTTATCGATCACGTAAGTTGATCACTCTTTCTGAGTAATAAGATATTCCGTCGTTATATTAAGATGAGACAATACTTGACATCAATTAGCAAATATTTCATTAGCAAATAGGGGAGGTCAGTTTGTCGGTATATCGCATTTTGTTTCATTTCTTTTGTCCTCGCTTTCTTTGTATATGTTGGAATTATTTAAAAAGCAGACTTTTTTTAATTGTATTATTAAATTCCTAGATAAAGCATACAGGGATCATAAGCAACGTAATGGCGGAATTGCTTTAATATGGCCGTCACATTTTGACACTACGTAATAATATAATTTATACAGGAGAGGCGGAGGAAAAGTTCTCAATTAGAACCATTTCCCAACATCTGATCGAATGACTCAAGCATCAGAAGTAGTTTTTTTTTATCTTCTCTTGCTCAGACTAACCCTTTTCAGCACCCAATAATAATAATAATAATAATAATAATAATAATAATAATAATAATAATAATAATAATAATAATCAACAATTCCTGTTGTAGTTGGAGCCCTTGGACTGGTTGGAAAATATTCCAGTAGGCTGATTGAAGGGATCCCTGGAAGTCCATGCCTCAAAGAGATACAAAAAAATGTTCTGACAAGTACAGCCCACACTTTACGAAGGGCTTTATCTATGTAATTATTATTTTTTTTTTGCAGTGGAAAGTGTCATGATGCCATTTCTAACCTTAGGTCCCTGGGAGGGGCCCGGAAAAAAATGTGTAAATGCCAGATATCAAAGGAAATAAAAATAAAAATAAAAATAATAATAATAATAATAATAATAATAATAATAATAATAATCAATGGATCGTGACTTGGGAAAGCTCAGAACAGCAAAGGTACTCCGGAAAGCATTGCATACAGTCTGAAAAGAAAAGAAGAAATGATTTACCGATGAACTAAAAATAAACATTTTACCAGCAACCAATATCATATTCTGTAATTAATAAGAATAATAATGTACTCCTAGGTTCTTTTATTTTTATTTATTTATTTTCAAAAATATTCAGTGAAAAAAATTACGATTTCTGACCTTAGGTTTCTGGTTGGGACCCTGAAGGAAATGAGGATACAAGAGAAATCAAAAGAAATAATAATAATAATAATAATAATAATAATAATAATAATAATAATAATAATAATAATTATAAATTGCGTGTAGCAATTGTTTTCATATTCTGACAGCCGGAAGTAGGAACATCAGACGTTATAAAAAAAACACGCGCACCGTGCCCGGCCATCAGTTATAAGCCGGACAGCTGTGAGAAGGACGGAAGTGTCTAGAGATGTCGTTCGGGGCTGTTTGCTTTACGACTTCAAAGTGGGCTTATCAGCAGCTGCATCAAATCGCCGCATATGTCAAACGTTTGGGGATAGTGCTGTGGATGAACGTACTGCAAGGCGTTGGTTTCGAAAATTCAAGTCGGGAGATTTGTCTCTCCATGGTGAGCCTCGCAGTGGACGACCACAAGTCTTGAATGACGGAGTCCTGAAGGCGGCCATTGAAGAGGACAGTAGTCTAACGTGTGGTGAACTTGCAAGACAGTTCAACGTTTTCGATGAAACAGTTAGACTTCACCTGCACCGCCTAGGTAAGACGTAAAAACTGAGCAAGTGGGTTCCGCAAACGCTATTGGAAGTCCACAAGGGACAACGAGTGACAGCCTGCGTATCGCTGCTTTCTCGCCACCGTGTCGCATCCTTATTCAAACGAGTGCTTACCAGTGATGAAAAGTGGGTTCTGTACGAAACTCCCAAGCGTTCCAGATATTGGTTGTCTCCTCAGGATGCTGTCCCTCACACCGCAAGACCGCCTATGCACCCACGCAAGATTATGCTTTGTGTCTGGTGGACAGGTCGTCAAGTGGTTCATTATGAACTGCTACCAACGGACCAAACGGTCACTGGAGACCTATACTCGCAGCAATTGAAACGTGTGCAACAGGCATTGCGCCAGAAGAAGCCAGCACTGGTGAATCGCAAAGGTGTGCTTTTCCTCCATGACAACGCCAGGCCGCATGTCGCGCGAGTGGTCAGGGATACCATACATCAACTTGAAAGTATTACATATATCCTACCAAAACGGATGAAACCATGTATTCTTACTTTTATTTCTTTATTTTTCTGTAAATTTCTGTCTTAAGCCTTGGTCTGAGGTAAGTGTATATATATATATATATATATATATATATATATATATATATATATATATATATATATATATATATATATATATACTTACCTCAGAGCAAGGCTTAAGAAAGAAATTTAGATATACAGGGTGTCTCTAAAAATGTACTCACACTTTAACTGTCTCTAACATGCTTTTTTTTGGGGGGTCATCAATTTGAACATTTGCGAACATGATTCTTCAAGTACATTTTTCTTCTGTATTCGAAGCTATTCCATTTCACTATGTTCATAAATAAAGGTTTTCTCGTCATTCAAATTGTGAGTACATTTTTTTGAGACACCCTGTATATATATAATGTTTACGGGCGTTTGTACTGTTTACCTGCACATAACTTAATTAAATGTTAATTGTCGATCACATTATATTTAATGAAAGTTTCACTTGTATGGTAAACTGGCTCGTGAGTTTATCTCGACGTTTTCCAAAGAGGGAATTTTGAGACTTATACTGTTAAAACTTTCCAGCTGTCACACCCATCCTTAATCTTTGCTGGTTTTAATGAATTTGCAAAACAACTGTCAATTCCTACCTTGTGTCTATAACAGGAATAATTGTAATTGTACGTCCAAACTCTTTTTTTTTATCAAACAGAATAACTTCAAAAGGGGTAGGGTATACACACGTACTCCCGGGAAAACTTCGTTACCCACTTCTCACAATGGGTCTTTTAGTCCTCGTGTATATGGGCGAGCTTGCCTTCGTACCATAGGTCTCTGGCCGGTATGATGTTTCTGACCCAAAGAGGAGTTCTGTTGCCCTGACCTCTAGGCAGACAAGACACGTACACTCGGAGTATCATGTTGAATTTTTCCTGGATTATTTGTTCCTCGTTAAGGGTGTTGGAGGTAAACATTTTCTGGGTTTTGGCGTTATCAACCTGATAGTCAACGATCCGAACCTTCGAGTAACTTCGAAGGAGGCGATGCTATCAGCAGGTGTATAATATCTGGTCTATTGTATTGCCATTTCGTGAATGGTGTCTAGACCGTACAGTACAGTTCGGTGGGGGCCTCTCGATGCCAGTTATGATGGATACTGTTATAGCAATATCCGGGGGGAGTTAA
This sequence comes from Acanthosepion esculentum, assembly GCA_964036315.1. Taxonomy (NCBI): domain Eukaryota; kingdom Metazoa; phylum Mollusca; class Cephalopoda; order Sepiida; family Sepiidae; genus Acanthosepion; species Acanthosepion esculentum. The sequence continues at coordinate 41,433,332 of OZ038483.1, read as the reverse complement.
CCCAGGTTATTTATGCGTGCATCTCCAATGGGTGTGTCTGTTTCACTGCCCACTAGTCAGCCATCAAACCAACGAAAACAAACAGGAATCAATCTAATTGAAAATTAACAAAACTAGAAAAACTAACCTCAAAAAAGGAGACACCAGGTGTACCATCTTTACAACAAATGTAAGAGTTCTACGTTCCAAATTTCGAGACGTTTAACCGCATCTTCACTCTAAACATGACTTCCTCTTCCGGTCTGAAATGGGTATCAATGTTCCAACCCCATTGTAGGAGTCCACAATCCCGGGCTACTCACCCATTATAACAAAATACGACCACTTAAATTGCGACGGACTCGGTGCTTACGTCAAGGACGGTTAAAATAGTGGTGAGTTATGGCTGCAGCGGATTCAGGGATGAACCAGGGCTGACAGTTTGTTTTTTGCTGGAATTTTGGAGATGACGATATAAATTGCTCCATTTCAGAGAGGATCCATTCGGGGATTAGGGCAGCAGTTTTAGGGGTAGCACGTTTGAAGAAGGTTGGGAGCGGAGCTTCCGTCATATAGTACCGAAAGCTGTCCCAGTCTGTATTCGTATAGCAAAACACCGTTCTATGGGACGGTAAATCAGAGGGTGTCATTGGTTTGGAATAAATCAGGACACTGACAAGGGAATGGTCTGACGTGCCTACGGGGGTAAGACTTAACCCTCTTTCTGATTTACATAAATTATCTACCTAAGCATATACGCTGATCATTTGTAAACATCTATAACGATATGAAGGCACAACTCTAAAACACTTGACGATCAGAGATTTGCAGCTGACCTCTCCTCCGATCTAACACTAACTTTCACGTGCGGAAAAATGGCTGGTTACATTCAATGCCTTGAAAACCAAACTGATTACATTACGTCACCGCCGATCAGACCCCGAACTACCGTCAGTCACGATGAACGGATGTCCCCTCGAGGAGGCACCGTGCCTTGAGAGAATATTGGGCCTCAAAGTCACATCCAACCTCAAGTGTAACTCCTATATACAACACATCGCAAAAGATGCAGGTAAAATTATCGTCTCCCTGTACGGCACCAGTAAGTACCTGAATCCTCAGGCTATCCTCTACCTTTATAAGAGTCAGATAAGGCCGAAAAATGGATTAAATTTGCCATAATTGGGAAGGAGCTGCCGAGTCCTCACTTCCCAGTTTAAGCAGAGTTCAAAAGCGTCTACGAGTCCTTGTTGGAGAAGAATTATTTTCCACCCTCCAGCCTATCTCCGACAGGCAGGATGTGGTTAGTCTCTAACTGCTCTATCGCTACTACCACTGAAAGTGCTCGGACGAACTACATTCCTTGGTTCCGCTAGATCTAAACTTTACGGCTAGGACCCGCCGTGCCACCTACATAGTAGCAAACCACCCACATTTCCTTCGTATTCCATTGGCAAGATGTAAGTTCCACTCAAATTGCTTCTTCCCCCGAGCCACTGCTCTGTGGAACAAACTTCCAAGCTATATATATATATATATATATATATATATATATATATATATATATATATATATATATATATATATGATAAAATGTAGTTTGAAGGTAGTATACCAGATTTATGGGTTAAAGTGCTCAATATCAGAGATAGAGTATATGTAAATATAAAACTGGACATTGAAGTTAATACTCAGCGGTGACTAATTCACGCTGATACACATGGCCTGATGATTGTTAATAAGCATGAAACATACTGTCGCCGCTGGATATATATATATATATATATATATATATATATATATATATATATATATATATATATATCAGACAAATCTTTTAACCTTATATGAGTAATAGGTTATTTTGTCAGACGACGAAAGTGGCCGTCTGTTTTTTCAATCCTGGTGTGGAATGAAATGAATTTCATGTCTGTAAGTTTAAAGGAAGGGGGATGTAGCAGTTAACAGTGTGGAAATGAGATTGGAAGCTAAAGAGTCAACTTAATCCTTAACTTGCCGAAAACACCTAATACAGTGTTTACACTTATATATATATATATATATATATATATATATATATGACATTTTTATGTTTATATATTCTTTTTTATAGATATAAATATTTAAGTAAATGCTCTGTTTATAATAAACACTATTAGCAACATTTACCGGCCTGAATGTGTGATAAATTGTCATAGAAAATATGCGTCCTTCGACAGAAATCGAACCTGTATCCTATACGTAACCGTCATATAGTCTGACGTGCTGTTACCGATTTTGTCACAGAGGAGCGTTTCGGTTAGCAAGGTCGATTTTACTGTTTTTAAACTACAATTTTCCATGATTTTTTCACGTACATTCATATCTGCTCGATGCGTATCCAAATGTAAACAAATGACGTCACACATTATGAAATGGACAAAGACCGACAATTATTTTTAAGACATTTTTATGTTTATACATTCTTTTTTTTTATAGAGATATAAACATAAAAATGTCTTAAAAATAATTGTCGGTCTTTGTCCATTTCATAATGTGTGACGTCATAATTGTCGGACTTTTCTATAAAAAATTTAATAGAAAATCACTTAAAATTAATTATTCTTGTGGACACAATGTAGAGAAAATCATCTCAGCCCACAACAGTAAGCTACTAAATAAATTTCATAACAGTGAAGTAACGGATATTAACCCCACTTGCAATTGCAGAAGAACAACTGGTGTCCTGTTGAAGATGAATGCAGGTCTAAAAACGTAGTATATGAAGCAACGATTTTCCCTGAAGAAAATGTAGAACTGAAGAAGATTTACATGGGTATATCTTCTGGAAACTGGAAGCAACGCCTATATAATCACAGACACACCTTCAGCAATAGGTCTCTCAAAAACCAAACAGCTTTATTCAGCCATTATTGGGACCTTATTGACAAAGGTCACACCGCAATTGGAGTGGAAATTCATATCCACAGCTCAAACTCCTAAGAACTTCAGGGACCGTTGTAACATTTGTCTGCTCGAGAAAATATTTATAATTAGATATAAAAACCAGGAGAATTTACTTAACATTCGAAGTGAACTCATATCAGGCACAAACACCGTTTAAAAAATAGAAAAATATTCTTTCTCCTGGATTATATAAATTCATATCTGTACTTATATTGCTCTGATGCTGTAGTATATGTTCACATAGAAATATTTATCGCAATCTGACATTTATGTTCACATAGAAATATTTATATATATCATTTATGTCAATCTGACATTTATATATATCATTTATGTCAATCTGACATTTATATATATCATTTGTCGCAATCTGACATTTATGTTCACATAGAAATATTTATATATATCATTTATGTGAACATAAATATCATTTATGTTCACATAAAAATATTTATCGCAATCTGACATTTATGTTTGTGATATGTATGTATATGTATATATATGTATGTATATATATATATGATATATATACATACATATATATGCTCCTGAAAAATTTATTTCGGTTGAGCTCTCTGGGGAGGATGTGTGGGTTTGTAAACAGTGACTATTACGGCTAATAATGCAAGACTCTTCGGTAAATCGAATCGAGTTCTCTCAGTCACTGTGTGTTTATCTAAATATAAATACGCTTAAATTCACCTTCTTCTCTGCCGTGCGCCACAAGGTAAAATTTCCGACTGACGCGAATTCAGCCGGTTTTCGATTCTAGCCAGAGGCAACCGGACGTCTAGTCACACTGATGAGCTGTGATACAGCGAAACAGTCTGTCTGTGGATGACAATATATATATGATATATATATATATATATATTTATATATATATATATAGTAATATGTATGATTAATTGAATATGGATTTGATTGTGGAAAAATATGTATGTGTCTAAATATGTATATATATATGTGTGTGTGTGTGTGTGTGTGTGCGCGCGCGGATGTTTGTGTTTGTGTATGGGCGTATTTTGGGTTTCTTGATACATATAGAGGGGTTTGTGAGAATAATGTATTTAGAGAGAAATACATGGATGTATGTGTATATATGTATGCATATATGTGTGTATGTATGATCTGTAATTTGTGCTTTAACTATATATATATATATATATATATATATATATATATATATATATATATATATATATATATATATATATATATAAGAGGTATATATGGGAATAAGAGAATATATGATGCTAACTGAAATTATTGTTAGCCATGCATTTTATGGATTTTTATTATTTTTATTAGGCTTTTATTATGTTTTTTATTATATTGTTTACTTCTTTATACTAGTGATGTGTCCATTATGACTCTCCTTGTTGCTGTGTATGTATTATGGGTGAAGAAAAATATATATACATGTGTGCGAATATGCATTTTGACCAAGTTGGTTGCTACGCGGTAATCGGGTTAAACGGATCTCCCTTAAATTAATGTAGAATACGTCTTTAACTAAACTCATAAACTTAATCGATATACACTAAGGGATTAATCCCGATCTAACTTTACCTTAGGTTAAAATACATTCATATCCTTCGAAATTTTAATAAATACATCTAGGATATAAAAGTTCAGGACTCTAGGCATTTAACCTATATAAATATGTTTTCTCTGAATTTAATTAATAAACATTTAATTCAAATCTCTTAGGTTTTTAACTTAAATTTTTTGGTTGATTGTATAAAAAGCTTATAATAATTTACATTTAATTTGAAAAAAATTTTTCGCTAACCTGAAAAAACTTTTATAAAATGTTCTGAATCAGACACTTCTTTAATATTATTTACAGAATTTGTTGACTGAAATACAGGGAATTAACCCCGATCTAACTTCTCCTTAGTTTAAAGTACATGCTGCTAAATATTAATAAATAAATCTAAGATACTCTAAATATAAATATGTTTCTCTGAATGTAAGTAATTTAAGTTAAATTTCTTGGTTAATTATATAAAAAGCTTATGAAAACTTTTTTGCTAATTTCGAAATCTAAACATTTTCTTACAAATAATTAGTTGAATGAAATATATCAGAATTGGATGTCTGGCCCGTTGACGGGTTTGTTTCAGATTCACACTTTATGACATACTTAGGTCAGTATGTCAAAATAGGTCAACACTCTGCCTTTTCCCCCATTTTCTAAAAAACAATATCTCTTGTTTTAAAACGAATTAAAAAAAGATTTATTGGATAACACTGAAATACATTATAGTATAAAAAGAAATGGTAAGTTCAATCTAATGGAAACAATAATTGAAACAAAGCAAGTTCAGTCGGCCAATGATGACAATTCCAGAACAACGTAACTATAAACAAAACTTCTTTTCTATCCTCTGCCAGCCGCTATGATGGAGAAAGCATTACCTCGAACCGTCGCCCGTGAGACACGCTGCAAGAGCCACTCCGTTTCGCGAGGCTCGTTCCTTAATCGAGACGCAATCCTCCGAAGGAACACCATCGAACGAGGGCCAATAACCCCTGAAGTCTCCACTGCTCTTGTTTTTAATCCTGAATATTTGTCCATTTCATTTGTGATTTGTTTGCAGGTCTTGAAGATTGAGAGCTGCTGTATTTTTAGGTCTCTTATGAAATAAAAATCATTACTTAAGGGATTTGTTTGATATCCTTTAATTAATATATATATATATATATATATATATATATATATATATATATATATATATATGTTTCCTCACTGATAGCACAACTTTAATGCACCACGCAGACATCAGGTACTGAATTGAGATTGATAGTCACATAATATAATTTTTTTCTAAATATATCGAGTTATCGCAATGGTGGGGCAGTCCATATTTTATACGGGGATTATTGTTAAAAATTAAATTTGAATTTTTGATTTAAAATATACATAAATATAAATACACGGAAAAAAAGTAAAAATAAAAATGATAATTTTTGTATGTAAAATAAATAGTAAAAAGGGAAAAACAACCACACACATCCATACAAGTTACAAAGGTAGAATTATAACCCAAGTATAAATACTCACATCTTAGTATTTATAAAAGAAATTGAAATAGAAAGTAAATCACCAATCTCAAGTACATCTACTTCAACAGAGCAATAAATTACATATTATCAACGCCATAACCCAATGTGCGATATCACACACACACACACACACGCAACACACACATTCATATACACACACACACATATATACACACACATATATATATGTATGTATGTAATACTCGTGTATTTCGGCTGTAACACCACTCTAAAACATTTTTCGCTAAATGTGACATTAATTTTTTTTTCTTGTATGCGAGCGAGATATTTCTTTTATTGGACTAAGTGAATGTAGGAATTGTCCAAATGATTGTTCATTTTCATAGCTTTCAGCGAATCTTTTAGCCATTTAATGATTTTTGTTGTGCTAGTGTAAATATATCTATATATATATATATATATATATATATATATATATATATATATATATATATATATATTAATAGTAAAATTATAGGTAATCCGTATGGAATTTCCAAGAGGATGTAGACCCGGTGAAAGCTCTCTGTCAAAAGACAGTGCAAAAATTATTATATAATGACAAACACTTAAAACAAGTTTAAGTGTTTGTTTGTCATTATATATATATATATATATATATATATATATATATATATATATATATATATATATATATATATATATATATTTGTGTGTGTGTGTGTGTATATATAGTTTTATGGTATCTTATATTTATGGGTAAAAGTGCTCAATTTCATACATAGGACGTATGTAAATATAAAAGTTGACATTTAGATCAAAACCAAGCGCCGATAGTCTGTTTCATGCTTGAACGCAATATTCAGGCCATGTGCTTTATGTTTTGTCTTGACTATTTATATATGATGGACAATGGTATATTATGGCTGGACGGTTTATATTATTATCCTAACAGTTATTGAATTATAACCATTACCAGCTAGCCAAAGACGGTCGCCACTTGGCGTTGTCTTCAGTGTCCACTTTATATATATATATATATATATATATATATATATATATATATATATATATGAATGAGAGAGAGAGAGAGGTAGAAAGAGAAAATATAGACACAAAACAATGGTTAAGCATAAGAAAACATGAGAAAAAATTAATTACTTTAAATAATATGTGGAAATAACCATTCTTCGCCTGATGAAGGTCACAAGACCCGAAGCGTGTGCAGCGAAAAATATGGAAAATAAAGTAATATATATATATATATATATATATATATATTTATATATAATCCACATTATACCCAAAAACGTTTGCGTCTTCTCTTTTGTCTTTAAAATATACGCTTTTCTCTCGTTGGAACAATTATAATTTCTTCCTTATATATATATATATATATATATATATATATATATATATATATATATATATATATATATATATATACTTTAAGATAATACCAAAACAGCATTCTCATCAAAGAAGAACTACGAATAATAAAAAATTTTATGTAAAAGAAATAAACCACATTAAATAATATATTTTTAATTATAGGGGGCGGTTGACAGTCATTGGGCAAGATAAGATCAAAGCATAACTTTCGGACAGTTAAGATGTTCGCGGTGTACAATATTAAACAAACAAACCTTATCGATTGAATTCAACAAAACCTGTTAGGATGAATTGCGTTACCTAAATAAACCTTATATAAAGTCTTTACTAAAGACTCTCGAAAGGTTCAGGCCGCCAGACGAAAATTACCCTGTTTAAAAAAGAAAACAGAGATGTTTACTCAAACACGTCTAGCCACTGTATACAACGTATATAGTAATAAGAATCCTATATATATATATATATATATATATATATATGAGAAGGGAAGAATACTGGTAATATATAGACTAGATGAAGTGCATTATGATGCGTTCATCAATCATTCATGTGATGTACTCATAACGGTCTGAATTTCCTTTGCCAAACGAATAATCAAGCAGAGATAAACCTGTTATTGTCAGAGAAGGATGCTTGAACCATAAACCGCCAAGAAAGATCTGGTCAAAAACAAAACTAATGATCAGTGACAAGTGCTTCATTTTCCGCGCAAGAACGAGGAAGAAGACGATCAACATGAACGTCGGAGATGTTGCGGTTGGGGAACGGGGAGGTTGGTTGCATTGTGAAAAGAAGAACAAGGTTCTTCTCGGGTTGACCCTGGTCAGATTTGAAAATGGTCTTTTGCACAGACGGGAGAAATAGGGAGTCTTTGAGTCGACAGTAAGATTGAGGCCCTGTGATAGATCGCCAGCGCAGTGGCAGTTTGCTGACACCTTTCCCAGGACACAGGAGATGTCTCGACGCTCCATTACCCGGTGTGAGGAGACCAAGATCATTGGTGTCAGCAGAAATATCTCTTAGAAACGGGCGAATAAAGGTCCTTAAATTGTTCCCCTTCAAGACCCTCCGGAAACGAAGAGGAAGGGAGTCATAAGAAGGGAAAGAATAATATAGTTTTGTGAACTAGTTTTCGTGAAGGGGAGTTTCTTAAATTGTACGCAACTGAATTTTATATCGTCTGTTATCCAGTATGCTGTGTGCTAAGAGAAACATATAATAACCAGTTTATATGTTCTGGTTCTTTAATGAGTAAATATTGGGGAGAAAGGTGGTTATGAGTTGTGAGTGTTTGGAACTCGGTAGCATGACTATAAAAAGCATTTTGAGAGAATTTAAGCTCCTCGAAAATAAATACGGAATGAGATTTCTTTAGACAATGGCTAAAACGGTCATCAAATATAATCATATTTGTACAGAGTCGATAGCCAGGTTGATTTTTATTTAAAAAATATTGCAATTCATACAATGCTACACTGACAAGTAATATGAACGTCGTCCTGGGTATAACGATAAACTACATTCGGCAGAAAGGCTTCTGATTGGGAGATTTTGAGGAGCGTGGAACCGCCTCTTAATCGCTATTGTTCCCAATCTACCCTGACCCGGGGTAGTAGCACTTGTTAGGGTCCCAAGTATGGGCAAATAGTTAAATCTAAAATGGGGTCAAAACACTATGAAAGCATAAAGAATTTTATAGTTAAAATACCAGCAATAAATTTTCATAGTAAAAAATTACCAGCAATACAATTTGGAAAAAAAAATATCCCCAGCAGTAAAATATATATATTTTTAATAAAAGATTAGCAGCAATAAATTTTTGGAAATATATTTAGCGGCAATACATACATTTTTGTTATAAAAATTAGCAGCAAAACATTTTTGTTAAAAAAATTAGCAGCAAAACATTTTTGTTAAAAAAATTAGCAGCAAAACATTTTTGTTATGAAAATTAGCAGCAAAACATTTTTGTTATAAAAATTAGCAGCAAAACATTTTTGTTAAAAAAATTAGCAGCAAAACATTTTTGTTATAAAAATTAGCAGCAAAACATTTTTGTTAAAAAAATTAGCAGCAAAACATTTTTGTTATAAAAATTAGCAGTAAAACATTTTTGTTATAAAAATTAGCAGCAAAACATTTTTTTTAAAAAAATTAGCAGCAAAACATTTTTTTTAGAAATTAGCAGCAATAATTTTTGGAAAAAAATAATTAGCAGCAATACATTTTTGTAAAAGAAAGTACTAATGCTTCCAAGAAGATTAAATTTCGGTATTAAATGACCCATAAGGAGTTGATATGCCGCTAATCAAACAAACAAACAATATGTTTTGAAATGCACCATTTTCAATCATTTCACCCCAAGCAGGACGATGAAAGCCATTATGAACCAAAGGGTTACAGAAAATGTAATTGAGAAAACGATTACCTGTTGGTCTAGTACTGCGTTTAAATTCGTGAAGTCAAGGTACCAAAGAAAGATCATCAGAACTATTTTCACGAAGATATTTACAGAAAAGGCAAAAAAAACGATAACATTTCAGATTCTTCTTTGGATTTTATCAGGAATCTCTAGATATATAGTAGGCGCACCAGACATGATGTGGCTACAAAATATTAATGTTAAACTTATAAATGCGCAAGATGGATTCTAAGGAGAAAGAATATCTAGCACGACATAGTGAACCGACTTTTCAAGAAGAAGACTTAACAATTGATTCAATAGAATCTTTCCATTTCCTGTCAATGGAAAACGTTAGCCCAAGAAGGTGCAGTGAGTCATTCTCATTGGTGGATGGCTAATCATTCCACTTCATATCAGTGGAAAACTTAAGGACAAGTTTGCTCTTATTCAAGTGAACGTTTAATACAACGTAAATAAGACCCTCTTTTCGTAAACAGCATGCGGATTAGGATTCCTTCCGTGATTTTCTTCCTGATGCCCCTTGGATTGACCTCTTTAACCTCCCAATTGAAAATGGTGCCACTGAGGTTTCTTTCTGCGTCAAAACCGGCATGGACGGTTTCATTCCCTATCGGAAATACCAAGTTAAATCTCAATCCTCTCCATGGTTCGCAGCAGCATTCTCGGCCGTTATAGCACGCAGGAGCCACTATTTTCTGCTATACCGGCATGTCAGCTCTCGTCACAACAGGAGCTTATTCGTTACTGCTTGTAATAAATGTAAGCAAGTCCTCGAAGAAGCTAAGTCCATGTTTGCTGAGAGAATGAGGCACGCATAGTCTCCAGCAATTCTGGTTTTAGTGATTACTGGCGGCTCTGTAATAGGGTATAAATAAGTGCACGATCTCTATTCCTCCTCCCTTCAATCGATTTGAGGTGTTATCATCCCCTGGTGATAAAGCTGGATGTTTTGCCAGTAAATTCTCCTCAAACTCTATTGTTGACTCATCTGGAGTATCCGTGCCTAACTTCCCACTTAGGACTGAATATCTGTTGAATGATATGCATATAACCCCTTCCATGGCTTATGCTATCATCTCTCACCTAGATCCCCACAAAGCATGTGGACCCGATAGTATTCCTGTAATAGTCATTAAGCAGTATGCTCCCAAACTGGATCCTGTTCTCTCCAAACTCTATGATAAATGCGTCACTCATTCTGCTTTCCCGTCTGCCGGAAATTACCTTCCAGTTTTAAGAAGTCTGGTGAACCTTCCGACCCTTTCAACTATTAGCCTTCTTCCCCTTTTTGGGAAATTCATAGAGGCTCTAATCAACGTGGAATTGGTTGAGCACCTGTCATCGCAGGGCCTCTTCTTAGACAAGCAATATGCTTTTCGTTTCTTCATGTCAACTGCTGGTGTACTGACGATAATTAGAGTCTATCACGCTCTAGATGAAAACGGTGAAGTCTGGATTGTAACTTTGGACATCTCGAAAGCCTTTGACAGAGATTAGCATACGGGTGTTCTCCACAATCTGAAAAATTATGGTGTCTCCGGACACATTTTTGAGCACATCCAGTATTTCGACTCAAATCGCGAAATGAAAGTTATCCTGAACAGCCACTCGTCAACATCGTTTCGTACTAATGTCCTCCAGGACCCCATCCTTGATCCTTCTCCGTTTTTAATTTTCATTAAGTACCTTTCCAATGATATCGGCTCGCAACTTGCCATGTGCGCTAACGACACATCTATTTACTTCCGCCTCAATAGTAAGGGTAATCATTCTGACAAAAGATCAAAATGGCAAAATGTCCAAATCGACCTCCAGTCCGACGTTAACTTAGGCCAAAAATGGTTTGTTAATTTTAACGCCTCCAAAACTAAACTTCTCTCCATTAATCATCTGAGAGACTCCCTTTTGCCTTCCATCAGCATGGCTGATGCTAACCTCCAGGAAAGTGATTCGTTGCACCTTCACGGGCTAACTTTTTCAGCTGATATGAAGTGGAAAAAGGAAGAGAGTCATAAGAAAAGAAATAATAATATAGCCACTATTTTCTGCTATATCGGCATGTCGACTCTCGTCACAACAGGCCCTTATTCGTTACTACTCGTAATAAATGTAAGAAAGTCCTCGAAGAAGCTAGGTCAGCTGCAATGAAAGCCGGTTCAATGTATCGTTCGAGACATTTTTTCTCTCCAGAATCTATCTTACATATCTATAAGTGCACTATTCGTCCATGCTTTGAATATTGCTGCCACATATAGTCCAGCGCCCATGCTATTTACCTAGAGCTCCTTGATAAGATCCAAACAAGAATCAGCAATATTATTGGTCCTGATCTGGCTGCTCGGCTTCAGTCACTTTGCTACCGCCGTAAGGTTGCCTCTCTGTGTCTTTTCTATAAATACTTTCATGGTAATTGTTCGGATGAGCTCTTCGCGATGGTACCTAGACTTTATGAATTTGAACACAGCACTAGACAGGTGTTGAGATCTCATCAATTGACAGTTGAGCTAGCTAGAAGTAACCGTAAATTATATGCAAACAGTTTCTTTTCTCGCATTCTCGCTTGTGGAACTCCCTTTCAGCTACATGTTTTTCAGCCAACATTAATCTGAAAAAAATGTAATGCAATGTCAATCGCTATCTATTGTCCCCCTAATTAATCTGTTCTCTTTTCACTCATTATTAATGTTTCTATTCCTAATTCCTCCACACCCCATAACCCCTTGTGTTTTAGTGGCTTTAATGCCTTGCATGGAGTGATACCAATTTAAAAAAATGTGAAAATTAATAATGTGGATGTAAAAATGCAACTAGACACGGGTAGTGATATCACAATAATCAAGGAAGCCACATGGAAAGCAATCAGAAAACCTACATTAAAAAGAACTTCGAAAATCACATGTGGCGTGTTAGGTAAGAAATTAATTTTTATTGGTGAAATGATTTGTAACGTTTCATTTCGTAACAAGTATGTGAAGGCTAAGGCTTGTGTGTTAAAAATACGACAAACTAATTCGGTACTGACTGGATGGAATTATTTGAGTTGTGGGATTTATCTATAAATATTTATTGCAAAATTGTAAGTGGAAAAAAAAAACAAAAAAAACAGTGTGAAAATTTAAAGGAAGAATTTCCGGATCTTCTGTCAGATGTGTTGCGTCGGTGTTCCAAAGTCAAGACGAAATTTCAAGTGAAACCTAGCATATTACAAAAGCGGATATTAAATAAATTTCATAGTGTACATCCGAGAAATTCAAGGATGAAATTTCTTATGAAGAGCTATGTATACTGGACCAAAATAGATCAAGACATTGAAAAATTCGTAAAAGCCTGCAGCAGTTGTGTTATGGCAAAATCACCTACCCCAAAATTAGAATCTTGACAAACGACAGATACTCTGTGGTCAAGACTGCACATTATTCTCAGGTCCAATAAACGGATCACATTATCTTGCAAAAAAACAACTTCTACGGTTACAGTGATTTTTTTTACAAGCAATGTTTGCAAGATATGGCATTCCGGAGTCTCGGATAACGGTGCACAATTTACTGCTTACGAATTTAAAGAAATTTTGTAAAATGTTCTCGATTGAACATATTACTACCCCGCCGTATCACTCAGGGTCAAACGGACAAGCTGAACGGTTTGTGACTAGTTTTAAGGGAGCTTTTTAAAAAGCGAGTAATTAAAAAGTAAGCGAAGAAGCACAACAAAAATTCTTGAAAGTATACCGGATAACGCCGAATCCTAATACACCGGCAGGTATATCACCGGCAGAATTGATGTTCACAAGTTGTTACAGGGTCAAAAATGAATAAAAGCGGATAATAAAAAGGATACAAATTTTTTAAAATTGTTGAAAAAGGTGTTTTTCAGAGTATACAAAAATGGAAAAGAAATGCGGAATGGCGGGGTAATAAAGTGACGAATCGGAAAAATCTCTATCTATAAAAGGCAGGATGTGTGTGTGTGTGTGTGTGTGTGTGTGTGTGTGTGTGTATGTGTGTGTGTGTGTGTGTGTGTGTGTGTAACGAATGCACGGCCGCAATTTTCGACGGATTTGCACCAAAATTTACATGCACATGCTCAACGTTAGCGGCAAGGCCAAGACTGACGTTGCTTTTCCCAACTCTCATCGATAGTGGAAATAATCGATTTTTTCATGCTTCTACGGCAGTTTTCATGTAGTTTGCGGCCATTTTCTACTGGAAAGCGTGAGCGCTTATAGCTGGCTGCCACGAATAGGCAGGAAGATTCTATTGGCCAGCGTGAGAGCCAACAGTTGACTGACACGAATGTTAACTAGCATGCTAGCATGCAAAAAAATCGATAGCTTCATTCGTCACAAGTGGGAAAAATTTAAATCTGCATGGCACTTTACTCCAATTGGCTCATTCGCTTGCTTAAACTCAACGTTGATTCTGATTCCGCAGAACTGGGTTGGTTGTGAAAAAATATTTGTTGTTAACATTCTTTTTTCATTCGGTTTTTCCAGTTACGAGTCCTTTTTTAAAGCTGATCGTTTTGTGTTCATTTTGTTTAGTTCTTTTTTCGTAACAGATTTAATGTTTAGTATAGAGCTTAGAAAAAATTCGCAGTGTGAGATAGGCAAGAAGTAAGGCATGTAGCAACATCAGCACGGCAAAGGTCACTCCTTTAAAGGCAAGGAAGGGCAAAAATATTTTAAGTCAAGAGATAGCGATTGCTGTATGAGTCGTACGATTTTTGAATCAAGCACGGGCAATGCCGGGCCATGCTGCTAGTGATATATATGGTAAAAGAAAAAAAATAGGAACACAAAAGGCATTGGAATCGCTTAAAGAAAAGATTAACTGAAAAAAGGCCTGCAAGGAAGGAAGAACCTATGCAAGTACTGTATAATACTTTTGACGTACCAACACGCGAAAAATTTGTTGAGCGTACAATTATGATTACCAGAAAAAGGAAAAAAAAAACTAGATGTTCACCTAAAAATAAAGAAATGCAAAGTTCAGTAGTTCAAAGTTCGAACTCTTCAGCAAGAGGAGGAATACTAAAAAATAAAATAAAATATTTATTAGCAAAAAAAAAAAAAAAATCTCATTGTTATTGTCGCAACGTTTCGACCGTCCGTCCCGTTGATTTCTTGTTGCAAATGCCTGCGCTGGTGGAACTAAAGTGTGGTGCTCATCTGAACATTTGCCCTGGAAATAGCGATAGAGCAACGATAGGTTTTCTATCATTGCTTTTGTGGGAAAGTGGCTTGAATATGGAAAAGAAATCATCCGTGAATAAAAATAGTCTTGGGTATAACGATAAACTACATCTGGAGGCAAATCCTCTGATCGGGGGACTAGAAGTTTTGAGGAGCGTGGAACCACCTCTTAATTGCTGTTGTATCCAGGTCTACTCTGACCCGCAGCTATAGCACTTGTTAGGGTTTCAGCTATGGCAAAATAGTGAACTCCCAAACAAAAGCAAAACAATATGAAAGTATAAAATATATATTTTTATTGTAAAAATTCCAGCAATACATTTTTATGTAAATCAATTAGCAGCAATATATATTCATAGCAAAATTACCAACAATGCCTATTTATAGTAAAATTAAAAAAACAGTACCTATTTATAGTAAAATTACCAACGATACCTATTTATAATAAAGTCACCAACAATAAATATTTATAGCAGAATGACTAACAACATATTTTATGCTAGAATTACCAACAATACATTTTATACCAAAATGACAGACAATACATTTTATCTGTAGTTGAAGGTATACAATTGCGTTCAAAATATATTTAGATAAAGCATGACAGAAAGAGTTACGTAGTTTCTCGAGAACTAGAATGAGTTGAACATTTTTTCTAGCATCTTTAGCCATGGATAAGAAGTTATTTTAAAATATATTTGCAACTTAAATTAAGCTCCATTTTAAAGTTTGTACCGCACTGCACTTATACGGTGGAGTAATGGATAGCGGATCGGAATGAGGAATCGGAGAGCCGAGTTCGAATTCCAGTCGAATCCATTGCATTCACTTACGTGCTAATACTCTTGGGAAAGGTATGAATTCACTTCTTTTCCCCTCTAGCCATGGGTAAATAGCAGGATAGATCGGGGGTTCTATAGCCTTTGATGACAACTGGTCTGCCGCAGAAAGAATGGCAACCTACTGCGAGAGAAAAAAATCTGCCTCATTTGCACAACCCTAGTAATATGACGAAGTTGATATGTATTTAGTTTTGTTAAGTCTGACATAAGGTTAAAGGCTACTGGTCTGCCGCAGAAAAAAAAGGCAACCTACTGTGAGAAAAAATCTGCTTCATCAGTCATGTATCGAAAGATACATGATCGCCTACGCGTGTATCATGCATGGCACATTACTAACTGACTGCATTTACATAACGCTAGTAATATGACGAGGTTGATATGTATTTAGATTTGTTAAGTCTGGCCTAAGGTTAAAGGCTACTGGTGTTTCTAAGCTGTCATCCGTTTAAATCAGCATTTCTCAACCGGGGTTCCCTGGAACGCTAAGGTTCCCCAAAAGGTCCTCAAGAGTTCTACGAGGAAAGGTGAGATAAGCTAATTTATTTATGTGTATTTTTTATTTTTTGAGTTTAGAATTTTTGAATTAAAACTCCCTGATAAAACTCCCTGATAAAACTCCCTGATAAAACTCCCTGATAAACGAACAGTATGAATGTTATTTAGCATTACCGAAAAATTTGACAAAGAAGTATTCATTTTTCCTTAAATCAGCTATTCAAAAACATATATTATTATATTTACCACGTGAACTACGATGATATGGTATATAGTTTTGTTTTTGCGCAGGAGTTCCTTGAGACATGTAATTTATTTTAAAGGTTACGCAAGGGTAAAAAGTTTGAGAAACGCTGGTTTAAATTCTCATAAGTTTTGGTGTGTTTGTATCATACAGCTCAATTAAAGTAACATTAAATCTGAAAGGAGGATTTAAAATTAATTTCTGAAGCAACTGACAAATGTCCCGGATAAGCTGGGCAAAATTTTACATATAGCTGTAAATCAAACGAGCAATGACACTTCGGGCTCCAACCGTGAAACATTCGCTATTCACATAGTATTTCATTTTAACGTGTACGTTAGACCTTCCTTCACTTTGTCCTGTCGTCATTAAACCGGTTTTATAACCGACATCATGCGGAAGAAGAGGCCTTGGCCAAGGTAAGAAACGGTCGCAGTAGCCACGAGAAAACTTCAGAATGACATGGAAAGTAGACAACGTTTCATTTAATTATTGGAACTGTAATCATTGACAAGCGGACAGCTGCGCTACGAAAGTCGATTTAGGAAGGTAGGAGTCTGTGTCACTCTGTAGGCCTTCGTCAAGTGGATCTAAAACTCTGCCCCGACCCGGACCGCGCACCGACAACACACACGTGCCCAAATGAAACATACCCACGCATATAGATATACATGCATCATTCTAAGTTTTACTGCTTTTCTTTCTTCTTTACCTCATCGGTAACATAATAATTGCACTTTGAAAACGAAAGCTGGCGCAGATTTCACTCATCGGCTGTTTCCGGCTTCCAAATTAAGTGCATTAAATATATCTGTTGTGTACGAGCGTTCGTTTACATTATACATTGGGGACACTTTGAAGGAAATGTTTGAACCAGATGCGAACTATGCATTAGAGACAGTATCAGAGAATTCCAGAACTAGGATCTTCTAGTAGACTCCATAACTAATTCCAGTCACCTGATGAATTGTTCTCTGGCGGTCCTCACAAATTCTTCCATATTTTGTTATTATACGTTGAACGTTAATAATTTTGAGCCGACATTCGATCCACCTTGAAATGCTTCTGCTAATCAAAAATCTGTTTTCGACCTGAAGAATCTTCGCAAAAAATGCTGGCGAAGCATTTCAAGGTCCCCGGTAGAAAATTTTCTGAGCTTTGGCGTAAGATTTGATATAGGCATGTTGCTCGAATTTTTAGCTATCGTAAAGATTGCAGAACCTTTCCAAATACATTGAAAAACCACGCGTAATAATCCAACACGAAGAAATAGCACGAAGCCTATTGGCACTTTGATTAGTTAAGCTGGTTAATAATCAGCTAATTTCTGTTGAACAGTACAATGGCAGTCTGTATAATCTAGGAACTTTCCCATAACGCCTTGTATTAATATGATGGATTGATTGATTCGTTTTCTACGGCTTATCAACCATTTGCAGGTTATTTAAAGGTAGAAAATATTTTTGATTGTGAGAGGGTTTTTTTGTTCAGATAATAATGATTTAGTGATATAAGTCTTACTCATTAGCACATAGCTGGAAGAAGAAGCGAATTCATAGCTTTCTTTATGTAGTTTGCGTGTAAGTGTATATAACGAACTCAACTGGAATTTGAACTCGAGTCTTCGATTATCAATTCGGAGCCATTATCCATTACACCACCTGCACACCCAAGCTTACAGCGCCTAGTATTTTCCAAGTGGTCACCTATTTAGTTATTGACCAGGTTCGACGTTGTTTGACTTCGGTGGCCGTACGAGAACTCGTGTTTCGACGTGATAAAAAAAATCTTTAGTATTTAGAATATATTTTCTGGCTTTAAATAACCTGAATATGGTTGACAAGCCATAAAAAACGTATCAGTTAATCTCTACAGCAGGCGTTATAATAATAAATGATATGGGTGTGTTGGTGCGAATTAAAATGAGCACACCTTGATGTATGAGTCTATGTGTATGTTAGTGCCACTACAATCAAACACAGAAGTAGATTCCCCCTCCCGTCACCAAACATAGTCAAAAAAAGTATAAATAGATACAATTTAAAAAAAATAAAAGTGTTTTTCTGATGATCGCAAAAGCGTGAAACGCAGGGTCACAAACTCGTATCCATACAACTTATTATGTTAGCTCTATCACTGATATTGAGCGCTTTCCACTAAGTACCGCGCATATAAAATATAACACACACACGCACGCACGCACGCACACGCACACACACACACACACACACACACACACACACATATATATATATATATATATATATATATATATATATATATATATATATATGGTATTACACAATAAAATCCAAATTTACCTCATATGGGGAATAGACCTATTTCGACCGACGAAAAGTTCTATCTTATATTTTTATTTTTAAATATATTTTATGCTTTAATATAACAATTATTTTTATTAATTATATTTTAAAAAAAAATATAATCTTACTTAATTTTAATGTAAATTATCTAAATATCACTTATTTTTAATACATTTTTGATTTATAAGTTTACCATTCGTCCATGCTTTCAATATTGTTCCTACTATATATTTAGATGTCCTTGATATAATCCAAAGAATAATCTGCAATATTATTGGTCCGGACCTGGCATCGTGGCTTCTATCAGATTCCCACCGCCGTAAAGTAGCTTTCCTGTGCCTTTTCTATAAATATTTTTATGGTAATTTTTCTTATGAAATTTCCTCTATGGTACTTAGACTTTATGAATTTAAACACAGTATTAAATTATCAGCAAGCTCTCATCATTTTACTGTTGAAATGGCTAGATGTAACCGTAAGTTCTATGATAACAGTTTCTTCATTCAAACTCCTCGCTTGTGGGAGACTTCCAGCTTCTTGTTTTACAATTAACTTTGATCTTCAAGAATTTAAATGCAATGACACTCATTATCTTCTGTCTTATTAATTTCTATTCTTTTATTGTTCTCTCCTTAATAATGATTTTCTCATATTCACTCACACTCGGTAACCCCTTGTGTCTTAGTGGCTTTATTTCCTTGTTTGGAGGTGAAATGATTTATAACGATTTATAGATAATAAAGAAAAGGAATCTATGAACTGCTATGTAATATTATATCTCCTATCCGACAGGAAATGCGGGACCGTCTCCTCATAATTGAAGAAAAAGATCGAGGCGACAGGAAGCAGGAAGGAGGTTCTACTGGGGAATGCTAAGAATATCATGAACAGAACATATGATAAATAAGGAAGTTTCTACGACAGATGAATTGGTGAATTTAATGCTAACAAGAAATACTGAAAGCAACACAGGCAAAGGGCAATAAAATTAACCTAGATAACGAGTTTGCGTGAAAGGATAGCAAGTAGAGGGATGACAAAAGATGTAATAAAACACGTGAAGAGTTATGATCGCCCACATGACTTGTAGAAATAAAGATGGTCTTATATGGACGTGATGACATAGATAGATAGATAATGAAGAGACTAACATAGATAGATAGATAGATAGATAATGAAGAGAGTAACATAGATAGATAGATAGATAGATAGATAGA
>OZ038483.1:41363244-41408244 GCA_964036315.1 Acanthosepion esculentum | reverse complement strand
GTCCTTGCTCACATATCCGGTCCATGGGATTCACAGCATCCTTCTGCTGGACCGCACTTCTGTTGCTTCAAGTTTTCGCTTCATCGCTGAAAAGATTGTCACTGACATATAAGGAGGGCAGCGCACTACGTTAAACTCCCAAATATTAACATTCCGTTAATAATGTGAGGTGTTTGAACATCTCATAGAATGTTTTTCTTTAACATTTAGCAAGTTGCAAGTCAGAATTTTCATGTTGACAGTATTATGAATAGGTCTGTCTAGGAGTTTCTGGTTCTAGCCATACTAATTATGTGAATTACAACAAGACTTTTTCGTGGTTTACTGAAAATAAAAAAGAAACCTATCTTTGCATTTTCAAACTTTTGAAGCTCACAAGTTCATTTTTTAACATTGGTCATTTAATACGGTTATTTTTCAAACTGTTTTTTTTTTCATTTACATTTATCCAATAAAAATCCCCAAATAACACCCAAGACACGATGTAAGAAAAAAGAACTAAATGGTATATCTATAATACATTTAATGTGGCTGCATGAAAATCCCACGGTATGAATGCTGTATCAAATACCCCGATCCCAAACCATGTACTAACGAGCAGCTAAGTTAGCCTAACGTAAACCTATGAGAATTGAACTCACGTAGTGGTGAGCTTGCTAAATAATGTCACGTGACGAATTACGTAACCATTAGGGTCACCATATATACTGCAGTCGTATTTCAGGCTTTTTCTTTCACTCGGGGTTCACTTCTCCCAGACTGGTTGACAGCCAAGAAGAGAGAGAGAGAGAGAGAGAGAGAGAGAGAGAGAGAGAGAGAGAGAGAGAGAGAGAGAGAGTGAGTGAGTGAGTGAGTGAGAGAGAGAGAGTGAGAGAGAGAGAGAGAGAGAACAAGCACAGTCGGCTCTGCTATTAAATCCATAAAATGGAGCGCAGCACACCAGCTGCTTAACCACTACGCCACGCTCAGGTAACTAGAGGATGCGCATATACCAAACAGTGCCCCAAACATAACTCACGCACACATCAACAAAAAACATAAGGAATTCGTACTACGTTTACTAGTACCATAAAAATAATGACAGCTTTATTGAAATCATTTTGGTTATTGCATAAACTATATTTTTATATTTGATATATATATATATATAAATATTTTATACATATATATACATATATATATATATATATATATATATATATATATATATTCATCCTCCTTTGCCCATATCACCACTTCAGATGTATCCAAGTTGTAGCGTTTATAATAAGTGAGATTTTGGCCTTTCAATTAAAACAAAATAAATAATAAAATACATGTATTTTTCCTCAGTTTCTTCTTTAAATAATTTTATAATATTTTAAAATTAATACAGATTAAATTTAAAATTTAAAACTGGTAGTTTTAATTTTTAATTTTACAGTAAAATTTAATATTAATTAGTTAGAATGATTTCTATTTTAGTCTAACTCTAACATTAAGGTATTAATAATTATAACCACGGTTCGTTGTCAAGTTTTTTGAATTCTCGTATAGTTGTAATTTGGCTTATCATTGCAGCTTATCTAACAGCGTTTCCCAGATCGATTATTATTGATTTTCTAGCTTTGTCTGTGTTTTGTTTATTGTAGTTTCTTAAGATTATGAGACCGTCGTCCCTGTAGAGTCCTGTATCATTTTTATCTATTATTTCACTTAGTTCATGTAGTAAATATATACCTATGATTTCGCAGTTCCCTACACCGTCAAAGCTCCCCATTGTAGTGTCAAAGATCCCTTCTTTCTTTATCCATGCGAAAGGTCAACAGGAAGACAACTATCATATGGTTCATCTCACCGTAGAGCAAAAACCAAAAACCAAACGTAGGTAAAATATTCTTCAAACTTAAACAAACACTTCCCGGAATCCAGCACTCTACACAAAATATTCAATAAAAACACTGTAAAAATCAACTACAATTGCACCGAGAACATGGCACAAATAATAAAAAAAGCACAACAGGAAAACTATCAACAAACCCGAATAAATTAAATCCACGTGTAACTGTAGAATAAAGAATGAAAGTCCCTTAAACAGTAATTGCTTACAAAACAACGTAATATACCAAGCCATGGTAAGATCACCTGATAATGAAGAAAAAGTATACATAGGAGTAACTGAAGGGCCCTGAAAACAAAGAAATTATGCGCACAAAACATCTTTCAGAAACAGTAAATACGCGAACAGCACAATGCATCCCAAGCATGTCTGGGAAATTAAAAACAAAACACAAATCACACCAAAAATATCATGAAAAATAAGGAAAAGATCATCAGCCTACAACAATCAATCAAAAGCCTGCAAACTTTGCTTGGAGGAAAAAAATAGCTATTATTACCTTCTCAGACCAAAACAAATGACTAAATAAACGATCTGAGCTCATCTCAAAATGCAGACATGAAAACAAATTTTTACTACTTTACTTACAAATCGAAAACTGAAATGAATAAATACAAATAAACAAAATAAAATAATTTAACCCAGACAAATAATAAACAAATTAACAAACAACTCCCGTTAGAATAGACGAAATAGAACAAATAAAATACATAAAAAACAAGTAAAAATAATCAGTCCAAATAAAAGTCAATAATAATAAACAAATTAACAAACCAATCCCGCCAAAATTACCGTTAGAATAGACTACAACAACCAATCCAAAAATTGGATGCAAAAATAGCTATAACTACTACATAACGATAAAAAGAAAACGCTTATACGTTACTCAAAAATCAAAAACCAAATAGAGTAAATAAAAATATACAAAATAAAAAATAAGTAAATAAATAATAAATAAAAACAAATAAAAATTAATCCAAATAAATAAATAAACAAATTAACAAATCGCCACCGCTAAAATAACCGTTAGAACTAATAAAAATAAGCATAGAAAAGCAAAAATAAGTAAAAATAATAAATCCAAATAAGTAAATAAATAAATAAATAAATAAATTAAAAACTGTCACCTCGCCAAAATAACAGAATAGACTATGGCAAGTAATCTAAACATTGAACGAATAAATAGCTTTAGTTATCTTCACAGACCAAGACTAACTATTAAATAAGCGGCCTAAGCAAATCCTTCCCCACAATTTTTTTACGACGTTAATAAAACATCAAAAACCGAAAAGAATAAATAATACAAAATGAAAATGAAAAACAAATAAATTAACCCAAACAAATTAATAAATAAACAAACAAGCCACTTCCGCAAAAATAACCACCAGAATAGATTACCGACAATGCACCACTGACCCATATATATAAACAGACGAGGAAAAATCCAACATTCGCGGCCTGAAGATTGCGCCTAGCATAAAACAGCCTGAGTGTTGACTTCAATGTTCACTTTTATATTTATATTTACATACGCTCTATTTCCGATATTGAGCACTTTGTCTTATAAATATAGCATACCTTAAAACTATATTTCTTCATATATATATATATATATATATATATATATATATATATATATATATATATATATATATATATATATATATGTATATATATATATAAGGTTAATGTCAGAGTTGAATCAGGAAACAGTAGTATTAACAAGTGCTCAATACAAGTGTGAAAAAATAAATTAAAGTAAAAATAACATGTAGAGCTTTTAACTTTAAAAAACAAGAAGTCATTTGAATCCTCTACCTTGGTTTTATGAAAAAAAATGATCCAATCGAAGCGCGAATTTTTTGTTTTAAATGCCTTTGAACTGTAATCTCATTTTGTCATGTGACGGTGAAATCTATTTCATAGTCAAAGCGTGTGAACTAACGTTCATTTCAAACGCTGGGTCGATAACAACATAAACGCTACTCTGTCTTTCCAACGGTAACTCACAAACACCATAAATGTCACGTCTTCAAACTTTTAATCTCTTCAAACTTAACTACACTGGATATATCTCGACTTTCAGTCTTCTTTTGTGAATGAAATTAACTGCTGTTGCACGCAACAGAGAATGTTGTTTTAAAAGTAAAAATATCCAAATAAAACAAGAACCAGAAAGAAATAAAAAGCAATCTATTAGCAACCAGATTTCACTACTTACTAATGAGATATTTTCTTATTGGTCTTGAGTAATGTTATTGTTAACTAAGATAGCAATACTTTATAAATAAATTAATTAATAAGGGAACCAGGTTGCGTAACCAGCAAATATATAAAGTCGCATTGTGTCTCATAAAAAAATAAGTAGATTTACTGATAGACGCTTCATATGCACACAGATCAAATCTTTATTTTGTCTGATTTTGTGTATATCTTTCGAGTGTACTCATCGAGATACAGACGTAATAGTATATACTGCTCGGTAAAGAGAGTTAGCTTTTTTGTTTGCGATTCTGTTAAATCGGAATTTTATTTAACTGTTTCTCTCCCTTTTCTTTCATTTTTTTAATATTTACTTCCACAAAATATTATTAGGTCCATAAAAAAATCTTATCCCTGCAAAGATTACTGTCCCATCGTATTTTAAGATGGCGACACTTGTGTAAAGACTATTCGCAATTCTTAACAGTCTCATTTTGGTGCGCGATCCAAGCGAAAGGGAAATTACTCTTTATCGCAAAAAGGTTGATATACTGATTCGCTTTCTCAATGATCTAGGATCATTTTTATTGTATTTAAGACTTAGGTTCCTTTTTTTTACCATTAAGAAAACTTTTTTTAAATCATTTCATCCCAAGCAAGGCGGGGATGCCACTAGTACGCAGTGGGTTACAGAGACTGAAAGAGATAGAAAAGACTGAATATAGGGAGGATTGAGAAAAGGACAAAATATGAACGGGGTACAAAAAAAAACAAAACATAGCGATTGATGTTTCATTTAGATTTTTGAAGATTGAAGATATCAGGGAAGCAAGTAAACGGAGGGAGTTCCATGGGTGGGTTGTGCGAGAAAAGAAACTGTTGGAGAAGAAAAGGTGTGGCATTTAGCTATTTCAAGAGTAAACGGGTGGGACATAGTAGCACGCTTAAAGTCATGCAGTCGGGGCAACAGGGAAACATCTCGTCAGAGCAGTTGCCATGAAAATATTTGTAGAAAAGACAGAGGGAAGCCACGTCACGTCGGTGAGAAAGTGACTGAAGTCGAGATGTCAAGTCAAGATCGATTACATTACAGATTCTTCTTTGGATTTTGTCAAGAACCTCGAGATGAATGGCAGGAGCACCAGACCAGATATGACAGCAGTATTCAATGTATGGACGAATGGTAGATTTGTAATTGTGCAAAATGGACTCTGAAGAGAAAACATTTCTGGCATGACATATTGACCTAAATTTCCTTGCAATAGATGCAGCTATTGATTCGATGTAGACGCTCCACTTCCAAGTCAGTTGAAAACGTGAGGCCAAGAAGGCGTAGTGTGTTCCTCTCCGGGAGTCTAGCGCCAGCCATCCTGATGGCAGGCAGAAGAGTTTCTCTACGGTTGTTTAAACCCCGTAGAAATTCTTTCACCTATTTAATTTGGTTGTTGTTTCCTGGAAGTCAGTTCTCACCGAAAATATGATAAATTATATTTATCTTTCAATCGAAATAAATAAAACGATTGACCACCTTAAAGAGTAATACAGGTAAACAAGTTTTCTCTGTTTTGGTATATGAAAGAAGACTGTGTTTCGCTTAAAGATCTTTTTTTTTATTTTGCATTGTGCAGTTTTCATTTGCTTATTCATTTTTATTACCACTAAACGATTCTTCGTGAAACGCCAATGTAATTAAAGTGGCACTTCTGAGGGGAGAGAAAGCGATACAAGAGAGAAGAAAGAAAGAAGACAGGGAAAGAGAACTAATGGGACAGAAAGTGAACGAGAGAAAAAGACAGCTAGAGTGAAAGAGAAAAAACAAAAGAAAAAGCCTGCGAGTGATATATATATATATATATATATATATATATATATATATAAAATAGTAATGAAAGAAAAAGCAGCTAGAGTGAGAGAGAGAGAGAATGAATGAAAAAGACAGAAAGCGATAGAAAGATTGAGATAGACTACAAGTTCAACTTTCGGAAATAATATTTGCAGATTAATCCTCAAATTGAAATGAGCTAAATATTATGAAATAAGAAAAATAAAGAGAAAGGAACAGAAAAGGAAGAGGAAGAAATCTAGATAAAAACAGAAATAGAGAAAAAAACATCTGGAGAGAGAGAGAGAGAGAGAGAGAGAGAGAGAGAGAGAGAGAGAGAGAGAGACAGACAGACAGACAGACAGACAGACAGACAGACAGACAGATAGATTAAAATCCAACTTTTGGAACTTAATGTTTGTTGACTCATCCCGAATTCAAGATGACCGAGATATATATTTACGGGCGAGTTTCTTCGTATGCCTAGAAACTTTCCATTTAATAAGGATACTAAGAAACTCGTCCGTAAATATGAGAGGATCCAGTTAAGAGTAGGCAAAACTTGTTTAAATTATTTAATGAGACATGTCTTCATGAAAACATGCTGCCAAAGTATACGCAATATATATGTATATATATATATATATATATATATATATATATATATATATATATATATATATATATATATATATAGATAGATAGATAGATAGATATAGGTATACATAGATAGATAATATCAAATCCGTAAGTAAAAAGGAATTATATATATATATATATATATATATATATATATATATATATACATATATATTAAAATAGGCAGCATATAATTTTATATTACAGAGTTAATCATACCTTGAATCAATTACCAATATTAATGCAATTATTGGCAAAATCCCTTCGCTAGTAGACATAATTATAAGCATTATACTCCTAATAATCCACTGAATGATGAGATCCTTATGTATAAAATGGATATGGTGTATGTTTTTAATTCAGCTAGTACTTTCGAATGCATCATGCATTCATCATCTGGCTCTATTTTTTTCCCCTTTAGAATCAATACTGGAAGACGAAATAAATGTGTTTTTCCGACCGAAAGATGTTTTTAAGAATGAGCTATTTATTAACGGCTATGTAGTGTTGGAGCGTGCAAATCGCAACGCTAAAATTCAAATATTACAAGTGAGAATTATTTGAATTTTGTAATTTGTTAAATTCACGAATTTTTTTATAAGGAGTATAATGCTTATAATTATGTCTACTAGCGAAGGGATTTCGCCAATAATTGCATTAATATTGCTAATTGATTCAGGGTAATGATTAACTCTTTGTAATATATATATATCATAAATTTCAGTCACGTGTGAAATGAAATCGAATTTTCAGACTCAACCTATTATTGCAACTCAATATTTTAAACAACTGAGTTGCATGTGCATTCTTGGGGTACAGTGTTGATAGTGTTGTTTAATTTTCCGGTCATAAGTTCACTTGCATGAAAGAAATCAATCTCTCTGACCATTTCTCGTGGCGTAATTTCAGTCTTTATTGGGTTCTCTCTTGTTACAGTCGTTTGAGTGATCAAAGACGGGTTAGTAAATATCTATTACTGTAATTAGTTTATAAATTCTACTGTGCATACATCAGTAATAAAATAAGATTCACAGAATATGTTTTAGTTTATATTTTGGGTATTATATCTGGTTACGATTCTTATATATAGGCGAATGATAATTTACAAGCTTCATAGCTGGACAGTTTTCAATTCCTATTATAGGTTTAGTTGTCTTGAATAATAACGTTTTCATACACCAAGATTCCTGAAGCTACAGTTCTGGCACACACACACACACACACACACACACACACACACACACACACACACACACACACACACACACACGCACACAAATCCGAATATGGATAGCTAATATCGTCGAGATAAATTCCTCAAACTTGAACGTATGGTAAGTTTACTTAACAGTTTAAAGAAATAAAAAAGAGAAAAAAGACATAAATTATTTACTGTTACTTTCAAACGACAAAAAGTCGTTTGTATCGTCCGCCATTTTGGAAGGCTGATTATTCTGTTCAAAACTCACGCAGCTTGGCAGGAGGGAATTTTTAAATGAAAACTGAACACAAGGAAGAAAAGTGGCCATGAGCAAAAACTGTCTGCAAAAGATGAATTCAGTTGACGGTTTCCGTTGTAAATTTAGGCCTTGAAGAACTGTATAATCAAATCCTAGATCAGAACGTTCATTTTGTCTAATTTGCTCCGGTTGGCAGACATTTCAAAGTAAGGTTGGTTTATTTCAGACGTCTTTCGGAAATTGAATATGAAATCCCCTTGAGCGAAAATAAGTTTATTATTAAAAAATGAGCAGAATTCACATTGAAAACAAGCGGACAAGAAGTTAAATATAAGACAATTACTACTCGAAATTTTTCTTCTGAAATAAATCGGACAATTTACGCTTTTCCCAAAAATTCAGGCCATTGACTTCACGCAAGAAACAGACTGTCACCGCTCTTTTCTTGACCTCAGCGTCCACTTTTATATTTACATACACACTCTCTTTGATATTCATCACTTTTACCTATAAGCATAACATACCATAAAACTATATTTTAACACACACACACACACACACACACACACACACACACACGAATATAAATACCTAGAAATGGCTGGTTAACTTTAATGCCTCAAAAATAAAACTACTCTCTTTTACCCACCACCGTGAACCCTCCCTGCCTCCCATTAGAATATCTGATGCTCAACTCCACGAGAGCGCCTCTCTGCGCATGCTTGGTCTCACGCTGTCCGCTGACCTGAGACGGAACAAATACATTGAATCAATAGCTTCATCTACCGTGAGGAAAGTTGGTTCTCTGTGTCGCGCCAGAAAATTTTCTCGCCTGAGTCCAACCTTCAAATCTATAAATCAACCATTCGCCCTTGCATGGAATACTGCTACCATATATGGTCTGGAGCTCCCGCTGTTCGTCTTAAGGTCCTCGACAAAATCCAGAGACGGATATGCAATGTGACTGGGCCTGATCTGGCATCTCGTCTGCAGTCGCTCTCTCACAGAGATGCCGTCGCCTCCCTCTGTCTTTTCTACAAATACTTTCACGGTAACTGCTCCGACGAGCTATTTTCGCTAGTTCCCAGACTGCATGAATTTAAACGTGCTATTAGGCTGGCATCTCAGTCCCACCCTTTCACTGTCGAGACGGTTAACTGTAGCCGTCTCTTCTACTCCAATAGCTTCATATCTCGCAATTCCTGCCCGTGGAACTCCCTTCCTCTTACTTGTTTCCCTGCTAGCTATAATCTCCAACTATTTAAATGCAATGTCAATCGGCATCTCCAGATGCCTTGATCTATTCCCTGTCCTTCTCTTCATCCTTTCCTCTGTAACCCCTTGCGTGCTAGTGGCACTCCCGCCTTGCTTGGGGTGAAAAGCTTAATACATATATATATATATATATATATATATATATATATATATATATATATATATATGTGTGTGTGTGTGTGTGTGTGTGTGTGTGTGTATGTGTGTGTGTGTGTGTGTGTGTGTGCAATGACATTAGTAACAACAACAACAATAGCAATTACAATAAACTAGATGAAATCAGGCATAATACTAACTCCTTAAAACCTATTAACCAAAACAATGTATCCAATTACAACCACATTCTAAACTATTATGGATATAATTTAGAACCCAAAATGTTCATAACAATAATAATTCTGAAGCAGGTATATATAAAATAGGTTGTCACAACTGCTCCTCACAATGCACTGAGGAAACTTGTAGAAATTTTTAAAAAAATGTCTATGAACACAAAAAGGATCTTATACGCAACAATTTATCAAATGCATTAATTAAACAGAAATAAACTAAAACACAACTTCGACCTAAAGAATGTCACACTTATTTAGATATAAAATTCTTGAGAGTGCCGCTATCGAATTTCATCGAATTATAAATCTGAGCCCTGGATTGTTTCACATATCTCCGTTCCTGAAAGAATTACTTTCTTTCCAAAGCCAACACACACGACTATAAAAATGTAAAAAAATTAAAAGAAAACGGTTAAATTAATAACCTTTTATTATTTAAAATGTATAATGGATAAATTAATCTCAGACTAAATAATATAAAAATTAATTACATTATTTAAAAAAAAATACTTTTGTTTATTAGAGCTTAAATTACGCCATTAGCACCCTCCATAATTTATATAAACACTTCAGTTAACCCGATGAACATTTATGAGCGTTCTTAAATTAAAAAATTTAGAAAAACTAACGATACTTTTATTTTTGTTTATAAATACATGTTCCAAAATAAAATCCTTACATTTGTCTGGATAAGATCTATCAGCGGACGAAACAAACGGCTGAGATAATTTCCCTTTTCTCTCTATATCTATAATTCTCTCTCTCCCTCTTTATATATATATATATATATATATATATATATATATATATATATATATATATATATATATATATATATATTCTGTGTGTGTGTGTGTGTAGTAAAAAAAGTTAATGTTCAGAGTTGAATTCGACCAGGAAACAGTAGTATTAAAGAGTGCTCAATACACATATAAAAAAATACAAAATACATGTAGAGCTTATAGGTGTAAAAATTAAGAGATCAGCCGATTCCGCTACCTTGGTTTCCACCTTTCGGTATCTTCAGCCTATGTCGGTCAATTGGTTTCTTAACGCTTCATTTTTAAAAAAAATTAATGAACGCTTTATTATTTCAAAATAAATAAATAAACGCACGACGTGAAGTGTGATAGAAGGGGAAGAGGAGGAGAAAAGATGATTATGTTTACTTGCTAGTGGGGTGGGGGTTGATAAAACTGAATTTAGTTACTGAAATCATAGCGTTACGTGAAAAACAAATGTTAAATTTGTTCTTTTTTTAAAGATTTTATTGACTGAAGTGAACTACTTGGATATATTTAGGTTATGATGTTATTACCAAGACGCCTGAAAAATTGATGTAATCTTCGCGAAACTTAAATTAGTGACAGATAAACGAAGATTGGATTCATTTGTTATTTTCAGTGACCTATCCCATGATAGAGATCACTGTAATTACACATACGGCTTTTGCTTTAAAAGTGTTATCTTCTTGAAATACCCCGTTCGATGGTGTGTTTTGTGAAACACAATCTTTCTTATACACACACACACGGAAATACACACACATACACATACACACACACATACACACACACATTGTGTGCGATTAGTAAATTGCCGCCATTTTACATTTTTAATTTTGCGCATGCGCGTTGTTTGCTTTTGATTTTGTCGATTGCAGAATACAATAGGATCAGTTGGGCACCGTCCGTGAGAAAAAAACAAAACAACAACAACAAAAAACCCAGAAAGAAACAGTGACGCAATTTACTCTGCTAGAAATTTGGAAACAGTATACTGTATTGCTTGGCGTTCGTGCCTGAAGCTGAACATTTCAGTGTTGTTGGGTGTCAATCTGAGGACAGTGCAGTAGATTCGGAAAGAGTTGGATGAGTCTAATTGTGATTACGAAGGTGTTTGGAGTGATCCCTAGTGATGGCAACGTTATGTTCCATTCATCTTCGCACAGGGCCTTGGAAAGCTCACTTGGAAATGCACTCCTGAATTTGTTGGTGTGGGACTCAGACTAAACACGGAGGCCTACATCAAGTGCCTTGAGGTGGTAATGCTGCCCTGTGTCAAGAGAGTGACTGCTAGAAGACCCTATGTCTGGCAACAAGACTCTGTAACATGCCGCACAAAGAAAAATACCAAAATTTTCATATATATATATATATATATATATATATATATATATGAAGATTTATATATATATATATATGATTTATATATATATATATATATATATATATATATATATATATATATATATATATATATATATATATGAAAATTTTGGCATTTTTCTTTCAAGATAAAAATGGCTACGTATGATGTTCAGCAGTGAGATCAATTATTCAAACTCAGAGAAAATACCGGCGACATTTTAATGCCAGAGTATCTCCTTGCGATAACATGATTCGGAACCTAATCGCCCGGTTTGGAAGAACTGGATCAGTCGCCGATCTTCCGGGAAGATGTCCTAAGCACACTGTGCACTGACGCAGCTGTGGTAGTTGTACGTCAGAGTGTCCTTGAGGATCCATCAGCTTCTACTCGCCGTGGTCCTGCTCAACTAGGCATCGCCAGAACATCGCTTTAGGAGATTTTGAAACTGGATTTAAAAATGTTTCAATACAAGATTCAAATGGTCCAAACTTTACTACCCCAAGATATTCATGTGTTTGTAAAAGTTATTTTTGTTTTATATCATTTAGTCTTTCAGCGGCTACCCTGTATAAACATCATTTTTAGAGGGTACACATATTTTTCTTGGTATCTATCTTATTTTAAACAGTGAAATTAATATAATCTCGTATAGAAATCGAGAAGTCCTTACTAACGAAAGATGTAACTCCCGACATGAATTCAATCTGTACTCTTTCCTTCCATCGATTTTTCGTTAGTAAGTACTTCCCGATTTTTACATTTGACATTAATTTCCCTATATGAAATAATGTCAGATTTTAATAGTTCATTAATATAAATATAGAGGCTTGGACCATATTTCTTGTACTTTTTTCTAAAATGAACTTAGGACAATTTCTGATGAAATTTCCTCCTTCTTTGAGAAGGATTATTCGTAATTTGAGAAAGTCGATCATTAAAATTAATCGACACAAAACATCATGTAGTCTTTAATTTGCCTTAAAGAACATTTATTGCCTAAATACACAGGATATATATATATATATATATATATATATATATATATATATATATATATATATATATATATATATATATATATATATAATTGTGTATTTGGGCATCAATCCCTCTTTTATGCAAGTTATACCAGTTTCATTAAAATCGACTGACAAGGTACTGCGGTTAAATCTTTTTGTTAATTTTTCTTATGTTATAATTTTCTTCTTTCTGGGCTTAAATTATGTAGGAATTGTCCATATATTTTGTATGTCCGAGCGCTTTCGGCTATACTTTTAGCTATTATCTATATACAATATCAAAGTCACCTAGGGATTTAAAAAACCACCAAGTTTAACATTTGTTTATTATTTCAATTTAGTTTTATACAAAATGAAAATTCAAACACTGACATTTTATTCTCCTTTAATTATTAAAAATTATCCTCAATTTTTGACTTCAGACGGACGCGATCTTTCGAAAGCGTCACCAGAATAGTGTTTAATTTCTTCAGAGACATTATCCATGTGTGGCTGAATTGCCAGTAGCTTATTGCTGTATACATACTTAAGTATCCCCAAATAAATTAATTGTGAAGAGTTAGATCAGGAGAAATTAATGGCTATAAAATTTCGGAATTTCTAGTAATTATCCAGTGATCAAACGATTGGTTAAATCCAAAATAAAATTCTACAGCGTTGGATTTTTACTAAGTTGCGAATTTTTCCATGGACAATGTCCTTATTATAATCTAAGTTTAGACAAAAAAATATATATATTAAAAACTGACATATAATGACATTTTTAAATACTTAAGTGACTTTTGAGACTTCCTGTATGATAGATAAATATCATATCATATGATAATTAAGACTTACAAAAAAATGTGTCTAAATGCCTACAAATATATTTTTTTTAATTTCTAACCAAAATGCAGCAGCAGAACATGCAAATCACACAAACCTCAATAACTCAAATTTGCTTCGAAAGATTTTTATCAAATTTTAAACGATTAATTTAGGCGACAATTAATTATTCATTGATTCATTTCGTTTCATTTCATAAAACTTGAGTTAAATTTTCCAGGTAGTTTCAATATATTTTATTAAAGTTATTGGATTTATTACAAAAACTACAGCCTGAAATTATTATGCAAAACCAGAAAATCAATTTTAACTTCAATAAGAAGGTAATAAAATCGTCAAAAATTGATCACTACCTATAATAGAGTAAATGATAAATATAGATGATAAGTCTTTGAAGCATTTGCATCTTAATACAGTAATCCAGCAAGGCCAAGTGGATAAAAGTGTTGGTTGAGTAATCCAAAAAGCGACTTGACCCAAAGAGTTGTGAGTTTAATACCTGGCAAATGCACAGGGAACAAAAGCTTAGAGGGTTGAGCTACTAAAAGGAATTATCTGATACTGAGATATAAAAAGAAAAGGCATGACACGTGGAATCTACCCCCGTAGACTAAATAAATGGTTTGGTTCGAAATTTCAACGTAAATCACATGAAGAAGGCCGGAGCGTACAACGGACGAAACGTCGTGAATATGACAATAAAGATGAGTACAACAGTGTGATCGTTGTAAATAGTATAAAGAATTCAAATGGACTTGCATGCTTGGGGGATCTAGTAAAGATAAAACTCTCTACGGTAGTAATGTGTTTTGCGACCAGTTTATTAAGCTCTACCCATAGGCAAAGCTTAACTTGTCTACAGATTCGTGTTTATTCAGTGAATGAATTCTTTCGAAATTAGAAAATGTGTTCGACTTTTATTTGT
Source organism: Acanthosepion esculentum (assembly GCA_964036315.1). Lineage (NCBI taxonomy): Eukaryota > Metazoa > Mollusca > Cephalopoda > Sepiida > Sepiidae > Acanthosepion > Acanthosepion esculentum. The sequence goes on along the minus strand of OZ038483.1, from coordinate 41,393,715 downwards.
TTCATGTAAGTTTTTATGACTTCGGGCTTTTGTTTCTCTTCACCATCAGTTTCATGATTTCGTTCTTTAAAAACTGATCGCGGTGAAAAACAAATTGCAGATCGAGATGGTTGTGATAAAGAAACTCGTGGAGGCATGAAAGTGATGACTTCCAATATTCATATTTTTCCAGCCAGCCAATGACTGCATTTTGATAAGTAAAACATTTACCTGAGCGCAGACAATTAATTATTCATTGATTCGTTTCATTTCTTTACCGGAGACCATCAACAAAATGAATGGACCCAAATATACAATTACGTCTCCGGTAGTTCATGATATTCAATGTTAGGAGACATCAAGGATAAACAATTTTCAGAAAATGAAGCTGAATTAGTAAATAGCTCGGTATTTATGACAAAAAGAGGGGGGTGAAGAATAAAGAAAAAAAAATACCCAAGAGGCAGGTAAAATACACTTATTGATTGTCACTGGCAAGATATATAGAGATTACAGAGATAAGCGTGCGGACGCATACTCATATACACACATAGATAGATAGATAGATAGATAGATAGATAGATAGATTGATAGATAGATAGATAGATAGATTACTTTCTTTTCCACCTTCGCTAGAACGCTGTTCATTTCTCTCATGGAAAACAGATGCAGATTGGGCACCTACCGTAGTATCAAAATTATAATTATCAAACTTGTCATTTCTGTCCGAGCTTTTTTACTAGGTGATTTCCTTTTGCCATATATGAAATAGAAAAATGTAAAAAATAATAAAAAAAATACAAGATGAAACAATAGCAAAAATAAATTGACCGAGAAACGTTTTCGTAGGGAAGGGCTTTCATTAAGAAAAGGGAACAAGTTAATATAACGGGTAAAGAGATAGAGAGGTCAAATTTAAAACTGAATTACAACGATGTGTTAAATAAAGTTCACAAAAAGAGGTAAAGTGGTGTCTGTTTAAACGGCATCATCATCATCATCATCATCATCATCATCATCATATAATACAATCTTCATCACATAATATCAATAATAATAATAAGCAAAAATAAAAAGTATATAATACATAATATAATATATATATACATATATATATATGTAAGGATGTATATATGCATGTATGTATGTATGTATGTATGTATAAAGAATTAATGGATTTTTTTTATTAATTCGACATATTCTTATTACGTGAAAGGTTATTTATAGTGGATATACGTATGTGAGTAGACGCTCCGTCTATTTTGTCTTCGAGAAAACTTGAGACCTTTATTAAATTTTCTCGGGTACGCCGGCTAGTAGACGAAATAAATAGTGTTTAAAATAAACGGAACGTCTACTCAAATACGAATATCCACTAAATATGACGTTTGAAGTAATTATATATAAGATTGGGGGTGGGAGAGAAATCTGTTGCCATCAAAAAGTTCTTGGATTCTTTGTACCATTTAATAGAAATGAACATGTAACTAGCTCATATTGTTACTCATCCTACTTAATCTGTCTTCCAAAATGCTTGGTGCTTTCTACTTTTAAGAGTTGACCTATAACCATGACCATGTTTTGTTTTTTTTAAATCTTTTTTATGATTTTTCTATCTATTTCTAAAGGCTCTTTCATAATTGATTTTTTTAAAAATTTAATTGTTACGCGAGGTTTTGAAACGTTGTGTTGTAACGGCTCTGCGAGCTTTACAGTGACTGAAAAATTCTCGCGTAGTATCTGCATGTAATTTTGCGTGAAACTCGTTGAAAGTCTTCTGCTGAACCCCAAAATTGCTTCGCCAACGTTTTGGTGAACGTTTTTAGATCGAATTTTTATTTTTATTTTTATGTCGCACGTGCGTGTCAATGATTATCGAGTGTTGGTTTAAGATTGGTCAGGAGAATTTAAAAAGCAACAAGACGCCAGATAATATGGAGAAAAAATCGTGAAAATGTTGACCGCTTTCGAACAATTCATACGTATTTCCTGTATTAATGGGGTTTTATTTTTAGGCGTAGCACGGAAAATTTCCGATATCGCTTCGTATATATTCCATCCATTTAAATTTAGAACATGATCATTTACTCTTTAAAAGATTTGCCTTCCGTTCTGTTGTTATCTTTCAGTTAAATTCAGTGTATTCCATTGTAAAAGAACAATTTCGGTTTTAAATAAATGGATTCTTCCAGAAATTGTTAGATGTTTTGTATTTGTTGAAACTGCTGATCTGACAGGGAATGTTACATGAAGCAAAACGAGTGTCAGTCTGGAGGTTGTCATGTAGTTGGGTATCTCGCAAGTGGAATATCTTATACTACTAGTAGCTCCACACTCCATCAGCCTAATGAGCCACATGACAAAACTCATCATCCGAATTCTTATGAACAGAGCGCTCAGTATAATTTTAACCGGAAATAGGTCGAGAACGGTGCGGTTTCGTTAAAGACACTTGAACAAGGAAAGCAATATTTATGCTCAGAATGATATAAGACAGAGCAATAAAAATGCAAAAGGTTCTATAACTATATTTTATAGATCATGCAAAAGCGTTTGATAAATGTCTCAAAGAACTGTCAGAACTGCCATATAAGCTATATTTATTTGGGAAGGTTATTAGAATAATCCAGAACCTATACTGGGAACAAACCGTCTGCATGATAATAGAAAATGAATTTATTAAATATATCAAAATAGAAAGAGGTGTAAGACAAAGATGTGTCGTCTCACCGGATTTATTCAATCTATACAGGGAGACGATTCTGAAAGAATTAGAAGTCCTACTAGTGTTCACTACTGGCAGCCCCAATCTTAACAGCATCGGATTTTCAGATTATACAGTGTCGATAGCAGATGCAAAAAGAAACTACAGGAACTCTTATAGAAGGTAGTAAAAGAAAGTGAGAATTTTAATTTCTTATAATAATTGCCAGTCAATATTATGACCAAAAATATCTTTTTCTGCATCAAGCAAAAACGGAAAATACAAGTGTTTAAACGCCAGGCGATGTTCTCTCGGATAGATTCATCGTAACTCATTTTCATAGCTTCTGAAATTCAAAATATTTATATGAGGTAACTGATTGCGCCAGCATTAAAGAGCTGAACAAAATGCAAACATATTTTCTGTAACAGATTTCTGTAACAGTGAGCAAAGCTATTGCTGAAAACTTCTGCATCTTTCATATAAAGATGCATTTTATTTATGCAACATAAATCTACGAAATTTCAATTTTTTATTTAATTTTGCTACAGTTTGAACAATTTTTTTCTGGTTTCTAGAGATAATTTGAACAGAGATTGTCCAATGTTTTCTAAGTACTTTAGGCCTTCATTAATCATTATTTATTATTATTCAAACCGTTACTTTTAAGGAATACCTCTGTGAGTAGACGGCTTATTTTTAATTTATTTTTTTAAGAAAATGTGATCTTTAGGAGGATTCGAACCTGCGCCCCACATTGTAGGGAAAAACCATCAACTGATCTGGCATGTTTAAGATCATTTAGCCAGAGAAAGAATTACAGGCTGATCTGTGCTAAGCAATCTAAAGCACACAGGATTAGACAGTGGTTTCCTCTAGAAAAAGGAGACACAGGTTCGAGCCTGACCAGATAGCATATCTCTATTGTCTCTCTAATAAACAATTCGGTAGATAGAATTCAGATTTTCTTAAAAAAAAAAAAAAGAAACAGAGCATCTAGTCGAACATGTCCATCCACTAAAATAACGTTTAGGATGAAAAGAAATAATATTGGATTACAAATAAAATTCATTAATTCCTTAGAAATTGTTATAAGCCATTATCAAAATTTTTTTTGTGGGTTGATAGGGAATCGTCTTGATTGATACATCGTCTTTCTTTGGTGGTTTTCGAAAGTTTCATTTTCATGCATTGAACAGTAGAAAAATTAAATAAAAATCTTAAACAAAGAACTTTCAGTGGTCTTAAGCCACATATGCATAAATAAAAATTGCAGTCCTAATGCATTCAATATACGTATATGTGTGTGTGTGTTTGTGTGTGCATTCGTGTATGTTTGCGTGCATGTGCATTAACTGCGTGACCACGTTCAGGTATACTACTTTCCGGGTTAAGAACGTCCGAATTACAGCGAACTTGCATTTTCGAACGGCGTGACATAAAAGTCTGTTATATTAGAAGTCGGTTTAAATTCATTGATTCATAAGGACGCGCGTACACCGTATTTTTTCCCCTGCTGATGAATATATTTCGCAATTTCCGCGATTTCTTGGTTCGAGCAAGGAAGAACTCTTTTTGCCTTTTCGTTGTTCTTGTAGCATATTTACGGACGATAATGGGCATGTCCCCATTCACATAAATACAGTAGTAAATACTGTATGTTGGTCTGCAGTTGGAGATTTGTCTTCAGCTGTGCTGATCAAACTCTCTGCCCCCGGGTAGATAGGATCCCCAGACGAAGCTATGCCGAAGGGCAGATTCGAGTCTCGGGAAACAGCTACCCGACCCTGTTTTATAAGGTGTCAACGGGGAATATTTGGTCGAGACTACGGGCTCGGATACCCCACATTAAATTCGGCCTTGTGCCACATCTGACCGCGGGGGCGATTGGTAGATATCCTGCAGTGGGAGATTTGTCTCCAGCTGTGCTGGTGAAACACTTGGATTCCGGGCAAAGAGGATACTTAGACGAGGCTATGTTGAAGGGCAGAGTCTCGTGTCGGGAAACACCTACCCGACCTCGTTTTATACGGGATCTACGGGGAATTTTTGGCCGCGCCTCCGGGCTCTGATACCTCCATATTAACTTCGGCCTTGTGCCACATCTGACCGCGTGGGACGGTTGATAGATATCTTGCAGTTGGAGATTCATTGTGGAATCACTTGAGTCACTTCTAGCAGTTGACTACTTTTTTTACGCGCCGCTGGCGAATTTTATATGTGTTGTTCTTGTCCTAAGTATTATCGTTCATTACCAACCTTCATTTAATAATTCTATTCAGTAACCTTCCCTAGGTTACAACAGTTCTAAACATTATTTTGAATGTGTAGATTCGTCAGTATCTGTCTATATTTCTGAGATGAGGTATTATGTACATTATTTACATTATTCGGACTATTGTCCTCATCTTTGTCGCCAAATTTATTACAATGTTTCGGCCGTTGTACGCTCCGGCCTTCTTCAGGTGGTTGAAATGTCGACATTCCAACCACCTGAAGAAGGCCGGAGCGTACAACAGCCGAAACGTTTGTAATAAATATGGCGACAAAGATAAGGACGATAGTTCGAATAATGTAAATAGTGTGTAGATTCGTGTTTGGCTTAAATTTTCCTCTTATTTTTTCACATTCTAGCTCTCGAGATCTGCTCTCGTTCCTGCATTCTCCTCAGTATTTTATACTTTATTAACGTTGTCTTATGGACGTTCCCTCTGATTTTCAGTTTCTTCAACCTTTTCTGATGCACTTCAGGACCGTTCCTAGTGCTCCTATGACGCTTAGCATAACCATCACCTTTATATCTCATAGTTTATTCGATGGATGTTCCTTCAGTTTGGCCCCGTGCCTTGGGAAACTTCTGGACCTCAAACTCACCCTAGATCTCAAGTGGAACTCGTACATACGATCCACCACTAAAGATGCAGGAAAAATGGTCAGTTCCCTGTAACTCTCCAGTAAGTACCTGACTCCTGATATCCTCTACTTTTACAAGAGCCAGATCAGGCCTAAAGTGGAGTACTGCTGTTCTATCTGGGCAGAAGCTGCTCAGTCCTCACTTCCCAGTCCAAAAGCATCTCTGCTTCCTTGTGGGTGACAAAATAATTTCCCACTCTGCAACTCCTCTCTCTCAGACATGATGTGGGAAGCCTCTCACTGCTCTGTTGCTATTTCATGGAAAGTGCTCAGACAAATTGCATTCCTTGCTTCCACCAGGATCTGCCATGCCAATCACATTTTAGCAAACCACCCTCATTCCTTCTGTATTGCATTGGGGACAAATAAGTTCCACTTGAGCAGCTTCTTCCTGTGAACCACTGCTTTGTGGAATCAACTCTCAAGAGGATGTTTCTCCAATCACTACAATCTTAACCTTTTCAAGTTGAGGTTCCCTACCTATCTGCATAAACTGTGCCTCTTACTCTGTAACCCTCTACCCTGAGTAACCCCTGTGACCATGTACAGGGTGATCAGGCCTAAAGTGGAGTACTGCTGTTCTATATGGGCAGAAGCTGCTCAGTTCTCACTTTCCAGTCTCGATAGAGACCAAAGAAATCTCTGCATCCTTGTGGGTGACAAATTATTTAACACCCTGCAACCCCTCTCTCACAGACGAGATATCGCAAGTTTCTTGTTGCTCTATCGTTACTTCCATAGAAAGTGCTAAAACGAACGACATTCCTTAGTTCCACCGGCTCCGACATTCGCAGCTAGGACCCGTCATGTAACAAGCATTCCCTCCGTATTCCACTGGTGAGGGATTTACTCGAGCAGCTTCTTCTCGAGAACCGCTTCTCTATGGAACCGATTCCCAAGATAATGTTTTCCCGATCACTACAATCTTAATCAGTTCAAGTCTAGCGTTAATCGTTATCTTCCTCACATATCCACATAAACTGTGCTTCTTACTCGCTAACCACTATCTCGAGTGACTCCTGGGCCTTATACAGGGTAAATGTCACTGTAAAATAAAAATAAAAGACAAAATGTATTCGGTAAGGTCGAGATACTTCCCATCTTTTTTTTTTTTTTTAATTTTTCTGTAGATTGTTTTTTTTTCCAGAGGAGCGAAATGTGTTTAGTGCATATAGCATTAATGTATATGACCAAAATGCATGTCTGGTTCCCAGTGGAACACCAATTCCAGTTGCGCCTATTCTTGTATTTCTCTTGAATAATTGCCCATACAGGTTAATGATGCGATTGATCTCTGTACAGTCTACACTTGTTGTTCTACAATTAAAGCTCAAGACATTTTCCCGCTACTAAAAGTGATTCAGTTTCTTTTATGCACCCCCCACATAGTAATCCCTCTGTCAATTTATCTGTCTTTCCCTTGATTTGTTTTCTGGAGTGTCTGTTCATTTTAGAGCAGCTTTTCGTTGTTTTTAGTAGTCATTCTTAACTCCGTCTTGCGTATTCTTAAAAGCCGCTGTTTTCCGCGTGGAAGAATTCCTTGATAATAAATTGTTCGCTTCCTCCTTCCTTTCTCTTAACAAATAGCCTGTTACTTCTTTATCATAGACTCTACGTTTCTCAGTTCCTCTCTTGTCCATTTTAAGAAGAATACAAAATACCTCACAATGGAAACTGCCTTTTACGTAATTAGGCTTGTATAGGCACGGTAGAGTAATGGATAGCGGCTCGAATAGAAGAACCAGAGAGCCAAGTTCGAATTCCAGTCGAATCCATTACGTTCACTTACGTGCTAATGCCCTTGGGAAAGGTATGAATCATCTTCTTTCCCCACCAGCTATGGGTAAATAGCAGGACAGACTGGGTTTTATAGCCTTGGATGCTAACTGGTCTATCGCAGAAAGAAATAGCAACCTAGTGCAGGAAAAAAATCTGCCTCGTCAGTCATGTATCACACATGGCACATAACTGACTGATAATTACAGAGTCTCTTTTGTTCTCTGGTATACTTTTTACTTACTTTATCTTTTGTCTCTTTCAGCCTGACAGTATCTTCTTGTATATACCTTTTCTCTTCAGAGCTTGGGCGATCATGGCTCTCTACAACTTCCTATCCTTTGTAGCTCTTAGTATCGTTTTTAAAGCCTTCATTACCTCATCCACTCGGGTAGTTGGCTCGCTTCTTTTTCCTTGTCACTATTTTTTTCGATATGGTCTGCGAGTGTTAAATTTTCCAAGCCCTCCTTCCTAATTATGTATTTTAAAAAATTAAACAGCCTCTTTCCGATTCTGAATGTAAGTGTTCTTTTTCATCGTGTTTTTCTTTAGACTTCTACTTTGCTTATACGCTCCGTCCATGAAATTCTCAGCATCCTTCTGTAAAAACACTTTTCTGTTTTCTGGACAGTAGACGATAGTTTCATTTTAGCTAGCAATAAAAGAGAAATCGAAGACTTTAAAACGACATTCGAAAGATATTTGTTCTGAAACTTACATACGAATTTATAGAAAAATATCCATTCCTCAACGTTCTCACATAATCCAATAACAATGCATTTACTATTTCAACATATATATATATATATATATATATATATATATATATATATATATATATATATATATATATATAAAGGTTAATGATCAGAGTTGAACCAGACCAGGAAACAGTAGTATTAAAAAGTGTTCAATACACGCGAGAAAAATATAAGTAAAAGTAAAAATAACAGGTAGAGTGAAATTTGAAATTCAGGAGGTCAATTAAAATATGCAACCATGGTTTCGACCTGACGGTATCTTCGGGCGAAACTTTTAAAATGACCACTTTAACGCTTTATTTAAAAAAAAACCCACAAAGAACTCTAACGATAACAAAAATAGAGTAAAGCTCTCAGTCAGTGGAAGCCTGAATGAAAAGACATTTAAGGCAAACAGTCTTTGCAATAAAGTGCTCAATATCAGTGATAGAGCATTAATAAGGTTAATAGAAATATAAAATTTGTCCCTTAGTTGATTGATGCTATATTCAGCATCCCGACTCCAAAGTTTCGTAGACGGGCCTTTTAGCAATCACTTTGTCCAGTTTTCAGGAGGTATCAGCAACTGTCATACCTTCTGAAGATTGAACAGATCAATTACTAAAAGGTCATTTAGCTGCATAGCTTTACTCATGAAGACTTTTGTTGAGGAAATATTAGAAAATTAACAATAAATTTTCAACTTCCTATAGTTACATCTATTTTCTGATAATCTCATGTATGAACACCCGTATTTACAAAATTCAGCACGTTTATACACACACAAAAAGAATTTTGATTTAAAAAGAAAACAAATATTGGGTGTCGCTAAATTTTAGTAAGTTTTTACATTTACGATGAATAAAAAAGTTTTATTTAATAACAATATCACTTTACCCCTACAAATTAATACACAATTTTAAAAGATTTAAAAGTATGTAAGTTATAATTAAAATATAAAAAAGGAAAAAAGAAAAACAATTCTTACAAACATTCATTATTGATTGGAAAGAAATTTGTAAGACAATAGTGTCAAGAATATATTTTATTAATAAAAGCATTTAAAAGCTTTTCTAATTATATAATGTATTATACTTACTGCATCTTTATTTTACGATTCAGAGCATATTTTCTGTAAATGGGCGTCATCTTTAACACTCAAAATATAAATTCCCCGAAGACTCGTCCATATAACTTATAACTAATAGCTTTAAGCATTGAAAATATTTTTCGATGGAGAGTCGGGGTAACGGATAAAAATTTTATAAAAAAGAAACGTTTAAAAAATAATTATATTAAATGGTGAATAAGTACTGAAAGTTTAATTAAACTATCTGATTTTTGCAAGATTTTCCAACCCAGTGTCTTTTTGACCGCAAAAAGACTCTCAAATTTTCCGTATAAATTTATGGTCACTCGCTGATGTGAGAAAAAAAAAAGATTTAACCAAAATTTCGACGGTTCTAAAAAGGATTAAAAAAATTACTTAAAAATATTCTTTGGTTTTCCCTCTTAATAGTACTAGTAAGATTTTGTTTTCATTAAGGTTTTGGGAACTTCTTCATCATGTATGCTCATTTTTAAGCTAATATATAGTTACCTATATATATATATATATATATATATATATATATATATATATATATATATATATACATATATTAGTACAAATTTGAAAGAAGAATTAAAGTGAAGAAATGTTATTTTGAAGTTTGCAAACCTTTGTTATTATTTAGATTCAGTGTACCATATGGAAAAACACACTAGGAACAAACGATATGAATGTGAATTAGGTGAATCAGCATTTTCAAGGAAAACTATGCGAACAGAGTCTGGAGAGAAACCATATTTTTGTGAAGTTTGTGGATCTGCATATTCAAAGATCTCCCATTTAAAAGACCATGTGCGAAAACATACTGGAGATAAACCATATTCTTGTGAAGGTTGTGGATTTGCATTTTCAACAAAGTCAAATGTGAAGCACCATATGCGAACACACACTGGGGAGAAACCATATTCATGTGAAGTTTGTGGATCTGCATTTTCAAAGATCTCTCATTTAAAAGACCATATGCGAACACACACTGGAGATAATATATATATATATATATATATACGAATGTAATGAGAACTAAAATAATATATAAATTCTAACGTTCACAGCATTAATTCAAAAGAGGACTCAATACCGAGAGTAGAACAATAATTATTATAATTTTTTCACATAGACATTTAGATAACCATTTCGGCTCTCACCAGTCGAGGTGCAACTAAATGCATCGAAACGAGGTTGCATCTTTGTAGTGAGTAAATTATTTTTGTCTATATGAAAAAAATTATAATATATTTTATATATATATAATGTCATCCCTATACAGGACTGTTTCGCAGTATCACAGCTCATCAGTGGGGCTAGACATCCGATTGCTTCAAGCTGGGATCGAAACCAGACTAATTTGGCATCGGTCGGAGTTTCTACCTCTGAAAACACAGGCAAAAACTCTTCTTCCTAACGAGTGCGCACGAGATCTCATCGTTGTGCTATTACTTAAAATAATCACTAACGTAAACTATATTATAGACAGCCAGCTCAAAATAGCGTCTTTCAAAATGAAGTAATCATAATACTGTTCATAGAGTTAATAACAATATTTTTATAATACATCGACACCACATGTACAGAAATTACACACAAATCGCTCTGATGAATATTTAAAAAAATGCATCACTCTAGTTGAACAAAATAAAAATATCAAGTTTATTATTTATTACAAAATAATTCAGAACAGCCAAGCTAACCATCAGCAAAAACTCGCAAGCGTAATCAAAAATATATAAGACAAACATGATATGGGAATACAAGTATTAGTAGATTAAATCATTGCTTTGTGAATTTGGTGACATTGTTTTAATTCCTGGTCCGATCTGTGTGTATTTTATTTATTTTTTTAAGCATTTCACCCCAGTCAAGGCGGGAGTGGCACTAGGAACGCAAGAGGTTACAGAGAGTGAGAGCAAGAGTAAAGAGTAAAGAGGGGTGTTTGAGGAAAGGTTAATGAGAAGGATGGGGATCAGGATCAAGGCATCAGAAGATGTCGATTGACATTACATTTGAATATTTGAAGATTAGAGCTATCAGAAAAGCAAGCAGAAGGAAGGGAGTTCCACTGTCGGGAAGTGCGAGAGAAGAAGCCGTTGGAATTGAAGAGACGGCTACACTTAACTGTTTCGACACTGAAAGGGTGGGACCGAGATGCCAACCTCTGAAGTACATGGTCAACGGAAAGAGAACAATCAGCTCCCGTAGATTAAATAAAGGGTTCAGCTCGAAATTCTCTGAATGTTATGTGAAGAAGGCAAGAGAGCACACCGTCTAAATATTGCAATAAGACCTACAGAGATTTGGACAATGACCCGCGTGTAAATAATATAAATTACGATAAATTCCGCATACGCTTTCCATTCGGTAAGAGAGTCATCGTTGAGAATGGTTTGGTTTAGTATGTTTTGTTTTACGGCATATCAACCACAATACCGACAGTTTTTATTGCTGGTAATTTTTTTTCCTTCAAAAATGTATAACTAGTGATATATATAGCTGGTAAAAAATTTTTTTCAAAAAATGTATAGTTTGTTTTGGTTTGTATTACGGTACATCAATCTCAATGGGTTATTTAATGCCGACAAAATTTTTATTGCTGATAATATTTTTTTTTCAAAAATGTATTGCTCGTAATTTATTTTTCAAAAATATATTTCTGGTAATATTATTTTTTGAAAAATGTATTGCTGGTAATATTTTTTTCAAAAATGTATTGCTGGTAATTTTATTTTCAAAAATGTATCGCTGTTAATAATGTATTGCTGGTAATAATTTTTTACGAAGTATTTCTGGTATTAAAACTTATTTTTACACTTTCATAGAATTTTGACACCAGTTTGGAGGTTAACTATTTGCCGATAGCTGGGACCCTAGCAGTTGCTACCACCCCGAGTCACAGTGGACGTGGGAACACCAGCAATTAAGAGACGGTTATACGTACCTCAAAACCTCCTTATCAGTGTCCTTGCTGTTGGACTTAGTTTATCGTTTTACCCGGGACACGGACGTAGTTTATTGTCATACCCAGGACGGTCAATAAGAATGATTTTAAGGAGTGATAATATTAATGAAACATGCTTACATGTTAGCTAGAACTAGGCGCTCAGTTGTAAATAATAAGCTGGTTAATGCAATTTAAAGGATCAAAGAAATGATTTACTAGAAGCCAATGCACACTGGCAAATGGTCCCTTATGCACCCTGATTAATGTCACAGAACACCTTACATCCAAAGATTCATTAATCGTATTTGGCTGGCAGGCATATCCATGGAGAAAAATGTAAGATTTTGAGTTTTTTTACATGGTCGGATGTATATGTGCCAGCCAGTACTTAGTCAGGTACACCATTATGTTGTTTTTTTTTCCAGTACCCGAGTATTATAGAACACTTGTTTGAAACAGCTGTATATTCTCTCTGTTATTTTTTAACGTGGTCTTCACTGGAAAAATAATTTGTCATGAAGCCTCATATATTTCTACCGACGGTAACACTGATTCAAATCCGCGAGTGTCATTACAGTAAAAACTCGTGTCAAAAGAATTGCTTATTTCCACATAATTTTTTTTATTGTTGTATTGACCCAAGAGCCACTCAATGTAGAGGGTTATTGAATAAGGTTGTTAAAAGTAGATAACTATTAACCTGAGAGTTGAAGAGGTTAACATTGTAGTGAGCGTGGAAGAATCCTCTACGAAGTTTATCCGCCAAAGTAGTAGTTATTGGAAAGAATCTGATCGAATGAGAATTCTTACCTATAGAATTATAAAGGGATGAGGATGATTAGACTTTGTATACGAGACTTGGCGGACCTTAGATGTAATGGCCTGGACTGTTGGAACTAAGGAATGTAGCACGTTGCGATGTTGCGTCTTTGAAAAAGGTGAAAAATAGACACTTTTGAGCTCTATTAAAGCTTTAAAGTGAGGATTGAGCAAATCCAGTCCAGATATGGTAACAATAGTGCAGTTTTGATATGATCTGCCGTTTTGGAAAGAGAGCATAGTAGTATGAGTCATGTTTGATTTGAGTTGGTCTGTTTTGTTTTACGGCACAGTAACCTCACTGGGTTATCTAATGCCGACAAGATTTTTATATCTGGTAATTTAAAAAAAAAATCTATTGTATGTAATAATTTTTTTCCAAAATTGAATTGCTGGTATTAAAACCTATTTTTACACTTTCATAGCGTTTTGAACCCAGTTTTGGGGTTAACTATTTGCCTATAGCTGAGACCCTAACAGGGGCTACCGCCCCGGGCCAGGGTGGACCTGGAAACACTAGCAATTAAGAAATGGTTCCGCGCTCTTCAAATCTTCCTGATCAGAGGCCTTGCTGCCGGATGTAGTTTATCGTCATACCCAGGACGGATATGAGTCAGATAAATCTCTGAAGCGCTAAAAGGCGAACTGGATTTTTTTTTTAAGCATCCTTAGCGATGGACCGTATTTATGAGTTCCACTTCAGGTTTGGAGGGATCTTCAGCGCTAATAGATGTTCCAAGTAAGGATCCTCATTAAGATTAGAACCGTTCATCTTGAGAAAATTCATTGCCTGTTCGGTGAGATAATAATGACAGCGGTCAGTGTTAGAGCCGTGGTAAATGCTTGGATTTACGAGTCAGGCCTTCTCCACTTGAAAGATTGGCGCGTTACAATCTCTTTTTCTCCGGTACTTGTTAAATATCAGTTTGCATTGTTTTGGAAAAGTCAATTTGTATGATTGTGTGCCGAGAAAACTAGCCTTAAATATAGTATCTTACCCCTCGTACCACAGCATTACGACCGGACAATGCAAACACGCTAAGTATAACTAGTCGTTATAATTATATTAGAAGACGTAGTTGAGGTGATGAGAAGTATTTGGGTGTTTAATCAATGGTTGTCCTTTAACAGAAACCTTATCACTATGTAAATTTTCTTTAACCGATAGACGTTATGTTGTATCTTTACCTTTTTCTTTCCGCTTCTTTTCTCGACTATAAAAACCAATTCGCACCACGGAGTCTAGAAAAGAAATTGCTTACCTGTAGGGATTTATGATTATTGGAGAAGAACATTTCTTCTATGGATGTCATTGGTGGTAACGTCATAATTCTTACACTCGTTGTCTCCTCTTTCCTTATTGTGTGGTAAGTTAGAACAGACATTTTGTTTATTCGAAACATATTCTGTTATGTTACAATCAATTTTCTGTGGTTGCTAATACTGTCGGCCATTCACAGTTTACGTTGTTCTTTATGTTTTTCTTTTCTTTCTTTCTTTCTTTCTTTCTTATTATTTTTCTTTTTTTTCTTTCTTTATTTATTTGTTTATTTCTTATTATTTTTCTTTTTTCTTTTATTTCGTATTTCTTTTCTCCGGAGAAATTGGTCTGGCAAGCAATTCCAGCAGCGAAGAAATGGGAAGTAAAAACACGGAAGTACTAAGCAAAACAGGGAAAGACGAGGAGATAGATAGATAGATAGATAGATAGATAGATAGATAGATAGATAGATAGATAGCTGGATGGATGAATGGATGGAAAAGCGAGAGATGACAATGTACGTCTAGCCCTAAGGAAAATGAAAGTCATAAAACAAATACAGAGACGATGTCTGCACCTGCCGAAAATGGAGAAACACGCCGCAAAATGGCGACTCAACTGACTGACGTTGTCTGTTTAACGTTTTCTGTGCATGAAAAACCCTTGTTCGAATCCGTCGTTTAGCTATTACTGAGACAATCACCATTAACTGCCATATTCCTAATCTTTAAAACCGCCCTTCGGATAGCGTTACTACGTAGCTTTTCAACTCTCGCTCTAGCATCGTTGGATTCTTTTCTGTTTTATTACTATGTCTGGAAATCGCAGCTCATCGACGTTTGATAGATACAATTATATATAAACGTAAAAGAAACTTTTCATTCGTTCTAAAAGAGAAAAATAGATAGCCGGGTTTCTATATATTGTTATGGATTGGTATTATGCTCTTATTAAAAAACTAAATCATTCTCGCTTCCATCTGGTATTACGGGTTCAGTTACTTTCCCACCGCCGTCAGGTTGCCCCCCTCCCTCCCTCCGTGTCTTTTCTATAAATACTTTGATGGTAATTATTCGGATGACCTTTTCACAATGACACCTAGACTGCATGAATTTGAGCGCAGTACTAGACTGGCGTTGAGATCTCATCAATTTACAGTTGAGCTGGCTAGATGTAACCGTAAGTTCTATGTTAACAGTTTCTTTTCTCGCACTTCTCTCTGGTGGAACTCCCTTCCGGCTCCAGACAACTTTAATCTGCAAACATTTAAATGCACTGTCAACCGCTATCTACTGTTCTTCTGATTACTCTTTTTCACTTCCCGCTCATTATTAATGTTTCTGTTCCTAATCCTTTCGCACCCTGTAACCCCTTGTGTCTTAGTGGCTTTACTGCCTTGCATGGAGTATGCAGATAAAAGAAGAAACAAATTAACATAAAATCACAAACCATCTATGTTTGATGGGTGGAATTATATGTGAACAAGAAAGAAGCTATTCGAATTTAAAAAACAAAACAAAAAAAGTCTTCGTGTTTCGATATTTTATTATGGGGTAGTATTATGCCGTCATGTAAAATTTATCATTCTCGCTCTTAGCTTATATTCCATGCAACAAATTAGAATGACCGATATTGATATCATCAACAAAGGTGATTCTACTGTACATACAATTAGCGCTGCACTGTACATTTAAAGGTAAATATTGTGTTGAGAAAACAATTATCGAAAAAGAGGCATGATAATCTCTTACATATTGCTTGCATTGTTATTCTCCTTCTTATCATCTTTCAGCCGATGAAATTTTTGTCTTCCTCGAATAATCTCTTAATTTCAGACACTATACGAAAAAAAATTTTTTTTAAATTAAAAAAAAAACGCAACTGGGCGAAATCGTTAAGACATGGTGAACGAGACAACCAACCCACTGCGCGAAAAAAATCTGCCTCGTCAGTCATGTATCGAAAGATACATGATCGCCTAAGCGTGCACATAACTGACTGAACGAGAGAAAATCATGTTGCGCTCTGAGCTTTCTATTCATTATAATCCTAACGATAGTGTCTGACTCATTAAGTTGATTGCCCAATGGTAATTGCATTCATTTGCATGCACCTAACTTCTCTGACATCGCTATGAAGATGGATCTACTGAGATCTTCCGGTATTTTTCCGCTATCGTTATCACTATATTTCATTATTTCACTTATTTTATAGATTCCGAAATCATCTAAGGCTGTTAGCTTCTCTATTATAATAACATTTGGCTTGTCTTCAAGCTTTTCTAAATTTATTTCAACAATGTGTGGTTTTCTAAGAAAGCATTTCACATGCTAATATATTGATATTTATGAGTAGTGCAGTAGTTATAGCTAAAAATGACCGATGACCGATGACAGATAAAAGATGACGTGTATTGTACTATATTTTATCTTCTATTTTTTCATGGTGCCTCTTCTTTTAGCAATGAGTGGCAAGATGCTTTCACAGATTATTACTATTGAATAGAGTACTCCATACTTGCAATCAACGACACTGCTCTTTCAGAATGTTTCACAAGAATATGTCGTAATAAAGTTTGAATCCAAAAGCGGTCTTAGTATTTTCTTACAATGAAGGAATTGGATAGATGGAAATATTTATACTTACCGGTTATTTATTAAGTAAACAATTTTAGTACAAAGTTGAACCTCCTTTGCGTTTAGAGTCGCTTCAGTTCCTCTTGGTATGGATTCGGCGACGTCCTCAAAACATTCTTGCGAATTGTGTGTCCATGCAGTCATTATAGTATCCTACAATTCTTCAAGATTTGTTGGCTGCAAATCCAAGATTGGAATCTCTCTTTGCACGATGAGATGAAGAATCCATGATTCCGAAGACCACTCATTGCCGTGTTACACGAACTAATATACAAGGTTTTTTTTTTATTATTATTTGTGACACAGTGCGTTGTTTTGCTGTAAGTCCCCAGCGGTGGATGGGTGCAACGCAGTCATAAATTGAGGCACATGTTCAACCACAATGCCTACGCAACCTGTAATATGTAGACGATCTTTTATTGGTACCAGATGTCTCAAAGTATGCCAAGAACATTAAACCACCACCAAAAGCGTAAACCATTGACTCAACGCAGGATGGGTGCATATTTTTATGCTGTTTACGCCAAATTATGGTCCTATCATCCAAATGTCGCAGCAGAAACAAAAACTAATCAGACTATGTAAACGTTTTTCAGTCTTTTCTTGTCCAGTTTTTGTGGGCCTTAACGAATTTTAGCTTCAGACCCTTGTTCTTATCTGATAGGAATGGCACAAGCGTGGTTTTCTGATGCTGTAGCTCATCTGCTTCAATGTTCGACGTCTTTTACGTTCAGACACGCTCCTCCGTATGCCTTGTAAATGTTGGCTTTCTATCAGCTTGGATGAATCTGGCAATTCTCTTTTTAAGGACAACTCTAAATTAAAGACCAGAGTAGATGCAATTTCTTCCTTCAGTTGTGGTCTTAAATCGAAAAAGAGTAGAAAGTAGGCTTAGTAATCGTGCTCTATTTCTTAAAATATGGATCTACAGATATCTCCCGTTGAAATACCAGTTCTAGTACAATCACCGAAGTTAAGCAACGTCGAGTCTGGACAGTACCTAGACGGATGGCTGTTTTGGAACAGCAGAAGCTCTAAGCTTGGATATGCGTGTGGTATAATGGATAACGGCTAGATCGGAAATTGGAGAGTCGAGTTGCAGTCATGTTCGTTACATTCATTTACGTGAAAATAACCTTGGGAAAGGTATGAATCCACCTGTTCTCTCCCCAGATATGGGTTAATTAGTAGGATTTGTGTCAGTAAATCATTATTATCTTTCAAAAGAATTCTTAGAATCTAAAAATATTTTCTGGCTTTAAAGGTTAATGAATGAATGAATGAATGAATCAATCAATCAATCTTGAAATATTATCGATACCCAGATTCAGGACAAACCGAATCCAGAATCCAGGTTAAAAATTAAAAAAAAAAAAATACAAATAAATCAATTCAGCAAGTTTATGGACAAAAAAGAAGAGTCTTTTAATTATTCATTTAAAATATTAAAAACAAAATACTAACACAATCATAGGTAATGAAATAATTTTCATTCGTTAATAGTAATGGTAATATTAGCCGATTTCTTATAAGGAAACATTTGGCATTTATTGACCAAGCAGCCAGTTCTGCTTTCGGTTTAAATTTTTTAAAAAACCTTCTCTCAAAGTAATTTTTCATGAAAATAGGTTTCTCAAGTCACGTAACTGTTATCGCTCTTTCCGATATTGATGGGGATTTCCTTCCTAACGTTTTATGCGAAGTAATGTGCAATGTCAACATTTTCATTATGTCATTATTGTCGCTTAGAGTTAAATGTGTTATCCATTTTAGTTGTTGCCGCTGTTGGTAGTCCTCAAGTGATGGGATTTCTGGCATTTGGTACAATACTTTGTTTGTGGTTCTGTAGCGCTGGTCCGCAATGTTCGAAGAAGTATGGTCTTTGCCAAAACCCTCCGGCTTCACGCATTTAAAGTCATTTTTAACCATTGATCTTAGAAAGCGGTTGTATACAGCTGACAGTTCGGGATTAGAGCCATCCATGACATCCATATGAAAGTCTCGATCTGACTAGGCAGAACCAGAAACGAAGCATGGTATTTATTTTTGATTGCTTTAATTTGAGGACAAATGTAAACAAAATGCAGGTCATTACGAAAAACGTACAAGAGGTGGCCATTAAATTTTTGTTGTATTATAATAGGTTATTATTAAAGCTCCTTTAATGGTACTAATAGTCTATATTTACTAATCATAATTGGAAAAGCTTACTACAGTTCAGCGACCGCCAATATTTTTCAAAGAATTTTGAATTTTTTGTGTATAAATGTGACGATTTATGTAAATACGGGCGTCCATGCAAGTCATTACCAGAAAATAAGATAACAACAACAGTACATTTAAAGCGAAATTACTTAAAACTAAAAAAAAAAAACATTACGAAGAATATTTTTCCAAATTTTTAACTGTACTGGGTAATTAAAAAATATATAAAAAAAGGCTTCACGTTATATTCCTCAAGTAATTTTTACAGATATGTCCACCATAGAAAAATACATAAACTTCGGTCTTTCAGTCAAGCTATCAACGCCTTAAATAAACTCCTACCACCGTGTTAAAAATGTATTTCTGCAATATTTAAAAACTTAAAGTAATATTTGTTTCAAATCAGATAAAGTAATCCTTAAATCAGCTAGCATTCATCAAATAAATTTCAGAAAAATATTTTTTCATTTTGAAAGATTTTTTTTAATAAAGAGAATTACATTGTGATGACAGTTGGCTAAAAATGGCGCTAAAATCAGCGACTTTTATGATTTCAAAACAAAAACAGTTTCCAGTCAATTTAAATTAGTTTTGAAATACAGCAAAGTATTTTGCTTATTGGAAAAATTTAATTTAATTTCTTAGCTTGAAACTAAAACTAAAACAAAAGCTTGAAGAAAGTTTCTTTCATTTAAAAAATTTCATTTTAAACTTTAGGTATCCCGTTTCTGTAGAGGACATACCGTTAAGTATCCCTACAAAAATGTCTAAGGGACGAGGTCCGTTGAACGAGGAAGATATTCTACAGAACTGTCTTGCAATCCATCTGTTTAACTAAAACAAAAATGTCTCATCTTCCAAGACTTACCGTATTTGACGGCATATAAGACGTACTTTTTAACTAAAAATATTTTTTAAAATTTCCCTGCGTCTTATATGCCATATGTAGGTTTAAAATTCGCGGTAGTCGGCCGAAATTAGCTACCTGGCAACTCGTTTAAGCTTAGACTTTAGAGTAACTTTTATATTCCTATTGTTATTATTTAAAAAGCTGTTATGAAGATTAAAAGTGTTATCATTGATAATATTCATTATATTAATTTCATCACAGTTTAATATTAGTACTTTGTTTCACTAAAATTATGTGCAATAAATTCAAATACGGTATTTGTAAAATATATTTGTTTCATTAATATTTTTCTTGTCATAACTTCCGGTTGCTTTGGTATAAATACAATCAGAATTTTTATATCCTAATTATTCGGATAAGACGTGGGCACCTCAAGGTGGTGTAATGGTTAGCAAGCTTGTCTCGCTAGAAAAATTACGATTGAGTCGTCAGTTCGATTCTCACTGAGTTCCTCAATCATTCGGCCTTGTTCCCCATCTAAGTTATGCTTGGAAAATCAACATTCCAATAAGACTTTTACCAGGATACTGTTTGTACAGATCATACCAGGGGAAATTTTTGACGGAATTTTAATGGTAACGGTACTGTTTTGCTCAATTGTAATAATTGCTTGATTTTTATTTTGTTTTCTTACCTTTGGATATAATAACGTTTTTATAGGCTCGTGTTCTTTTTTTCCTATTACTTTTAGTTTAATTGTAATCATGGCTTGTTTAACCAAAATAATACGAGGTAACCAAAAAAGTTCTGTCCGTTTTTTGATTACTCATTGAATGAAATTGAAATATATACGAAATGCGTGTAGCAATTGTTTTCAAATTCGGACAGCCGGAAGTAGGAACATCAGACGTTATAAAAAACACGCGCACCGTGCCCGGCCATCAGTTATAAGTCGGACAGCTGTGAGAAGGATGGAAGTGTCTAGAGATCTCGTTCAGGGCGGTTTGCTTTACGATTTCAAAGTGGGCTTATCAGCAGCTGCATCAAGTCGCCGCATATGTCAAGCGTTTGGGGATAGTACTGTGGATGAACGTACTGCAAGGCGTTGGTTTCGAAAATTCAAGTCGGGAGATTTGTCTCTCCATGATGAGCCTCGGAGTGGACGACTACAGGTCTTGAATGACGGAGTCCTGAAGGCGGCCATTGAAGAGGACAGTAGTCTAACGTGTGGTGAACTTGCAAGACAGTTCATTGTTTCTGATGAAACAGTTAGACTTCACCTACACCGCCTAGGTAAGACGTACAAGCTGAGCAAGTGGGTTCCGCAAACGCTGTTGGATGTCCACAAGGGACAACGAGTGGTAGCCTGCGTATCGCTACTTACTCGCCACCGTACCTTATTCATTCGAGTGCTTACCAATGATGAAAAGTGGGTTCTGTACGAAACTCCCAAGCGTTCCAGACATTGGTTGTCTCCTCAGGATGCTGTCCCTCACACCGCAAGACCGCCTCTGCACCCACGCAAGATTATGCTTTGTGTCTGGTGGACAGGTCGTCAAGTGTTTCATTATGAACTGTTACCAACGGACCAAACGGTCACTGGAAACCTATACTCGCAGCAATTGAAACGTGTGCAACAGGCATTGCGCCAGAAGGAGCCAGCACTGATGAATCGCAAAGGTGTGCTTTCCCCACCTGACAACGCCAGGCCGCATGTCGCGCGAGTGGTCAGGGATACCGTACAGCAACTTGGGTGGGAGACTTTGTGCCATCCACCTTATTCACCTGACCTTGCGCCATCCGATTACCACCTCTTCCACTCCCTGGATAATCATCTTCGTGGGAAATCATTCACCAATGAAGCAGACTTGCGCAAAGCCCTCACGGACTTCTTTGCGTCAAAACCCCCCGAGTTCTACCGCAAGGGCATTGAACAGCTGGATACACGTTGGCAGAAGGTGCTGGATGCCGATGGCGATTACTTCGAAGACTAAATATAAGTTCACATACTGTGAAGCGTTTTCTTTTTTTCCTTTAAAAACGGACAGAACTTTTTTGGTTACATTGTACCTCATAAATAAGGCTGTATCATTTACTAACAATTTTATTAATTATTTTTTGTATGTGCCCTGCTAAAATTGGGGTGCATCTTATACACCTGTGCGTCTTATATGCCGTCAAATACAGTATTTATTTCTTGGCATAATAGATTATTGCAAGGTTAGTGTTAATATCTATACATTTTTTAGACACCCTGTATTTAGATAATTTTACCTAATTCTGAAACAAACAGCTATAATTATTTCTGCAATTTTTACTATTTAGAAGTGTTTTTTTTTTTTTACTTCTTTTTCTTTTTTCTTCTTCTTTTTATTTATTTTTTTATTATTAGCGCGGGCTTACGTTGGCATAGACTCACTTGTTACTGATATTCTTTCCTGGGCGTTTTTCTCGTGAGTGGCTTATTTTTCATGCGCCGTTCGTCGTAAATGATATTTGCGTACGTTGGCTAAGTTGTCAAAAGAAGCCTAATAGTCTGTCATTTGACGCGTGCCACGAAACACAAAATACGATATTTTTACGCGTCTTTCAAGCAACGCCCGCCCGTAAGGGACGCTTCTCTTCAACGTTGGTTAAAAACTCTCATTGCCTGTTTGTCATTTATCGCCCCCTGGAAGTGGACAAATTACTTTTGATCTCTAGTTTCTCTCTCTCTCTCTCTCTCTCTCTCTCTCTCTGACACTTTGTTCTCTTTCCTCTGGGGCACACTTGTCGCTCTACTGAACCCAGGCTCGCTTTTTACATACATCGATGACGCATTTTTCATCAAAGAAGCCGCCATTTTTCTGATCCAGCCGCCATAATCACTATAACTCTTACCGTCGTTAACGATATCATTTTTTTTTTTGCTTCCTTTTCCTCCCATTCGTTTTGTTATATATTTTTTTCTTCCATTTATTTTTCGTTTTAGTTGCAGGATGAGCTCAGTGGTAAAGTTTAGGTCTGCGGATGAGCTGACCTTACATTCAACCAGCTGAAATTCTTGCTGATTTGCTTCAGTAAAATCATAAAACATATTGTTGGTAATTTTTTTTTTTTTTGTAAAAAATCTATTGCTGATAATGTTACTGTAAAATATATTGTTGGTCATTTTGCTATAAAAATGTATTGTTGATTTTTGTTTGGGGTTTCACTATTTGCCCATAGCTGGGACCCAAACAAGTGCTACCACCCCGGGTCTATGTGGACCTGGGAGCAACATAAATTAAGAGGCGGTTTCAAGCTCATTAAAACCTCTATTCTCTCGATCAGAGTCCTTGCTCCTAGTCCTAGTTTCCCGTCATAAAGCCCCTTGAGAAAATAATGTAGTGATTTCGCTTTGCTTTCTCCGCGGCTTGGAATTCAGAAATTTCCTTTCTTGAGACTACTTAGAAAGAGAGATCCCAGTTTATTGTGCTATTTAA
The DNA here is from genome assembly GCA_964036315.1 of Acanthosepion esculentum. NCBI lineage: Eukaryota > Metazoa > Mollusca > Cephalopoda > Sepiida > Sepiidae > Acanthosepion > Acanthosepion esculentum. The sequence goes on along the minus strand of OZ038483.1, from coordinate 41,370,322 downwards.
GCCATAGAAGGGAGAGATTTATGCCTTTTCCGAGGGCGTTAGTGCAAATACTAAGTAAACGACAAAGAATGTCGCGGGGAGAAAACGAACGAAAATGAAATAAATATGTTTAGTTTTGATTCTGTTGTACTTGGTGGTTTTCATTTTCAACTAGGAAAAGGTATCGTCAATGTCAGAGGGACGTCAATGGGATGCAAATACAGATTTACAAATATTATCTTATGACGATCGAACACTCGAAGAAAGACCCGAATCCACATATCCCTGATTCGGCCGACGTTAATGTGACAGAGTCCAAAAGTGAATAAACAATTATTTTATGTAGTCTTGCATTTTTCTCAGGCGTTACTAACAGAAAATTTCATATCTCATAGGTCTTATATATGAAATCTTTTTTCTGTTTTTTTTTTGTAGATTATTTTTCAGTCATACGCCGTAGAGTAATTTTACTTATACCTCGATTAATTCCTTAATTCTGCAATATTTAATGTAAGTGGGTGGGGCGCCTTATATGGTATCAAATCCAGGATAGAATTAATCTGCTATAAATCGTTGACAATCATCTGCAATGTGCTGAAATTGTTTTCTCTCTCTTATTTTCTCTATTTCTGTGTCTTGTCCCTTTAGATGTCCATTTTTGTTCCTTTTATCAATTCCTGCCCATTTACAACTCCTACTTGTCTTTGTGACATTTCTTCCGCTATCTTTATCTCTTTCGCTGCTTTCTCCTGTTTCATTTCCCTTTTATGAGCCCTGTAAGTGTTAAATTCTCCAAGTCTTCTTTACTTACGACATGTTCGCAAATTTTCAGCTATCTCTTTCTGATTGTTAAAAACAGGTTTGTTCTTTTTTTACATACATTCCTTTTTTTAATCGTTCGTCTCTTAATTGTTTTGTTGTTTCGTTTTTGACGATTTATCAACCCTTTACATTTCATTTAAACTCAGAAGATATTTTCAAATTGTAAGAATGTTTTTTTAGATAATACTGGTTTAGTAATACAAATCTTATTAATTAACCCATAGCTGAAGGAAAAGAAGTCATTCATACCTTTTCCCAAGGGTATCTGCGCGTAAGAGAATACAAAGGACACCACGGAAATTGTAAAATAATAATAATAATATTCACCTATGGACGGCATCAAATTGACATTGTCCGAATGGCGGGTATGTGATCCGGTCTTTTTTCCAACGTTCGATCATCTTTTCGCGTGAGCAGGAGGGATTCTGTCTCCCCCTCGTAGGCAGGGCGTTTATATAACATCCCCTATTTGTAGCTCCTATTCTTCTTCAAAAATTCTTCTCTCTCATATAGTTTGCCTATTATATTATCCATGCCTCTGCTGCTTACACTGTTTTCTTCACCCATAACGAAATATTCATGGAATATTACATAGGAGTTCGGCACTCTTTTCTTTGTTTCTAGGGACAATTTAGGTTCCTTAATATCTTGCTAAATTTCGGAAAAACATTCTTCCCCATTTCTACGAGCCCTTAAATTTTTGTGTTATAATTTCCTATCCAGATAATTAAATTTCCGCGACGACTTTTATTTTGACTTCCCTGACACGTAATTCACACCTTGAGTTGTTCTTTTGGCTGACAGTCATGCATTCCATCTTCTTACAATTCATGGTCCTTTCTGATTGCTTTCATCAACTATCATCTCTAATAGATCTTCCAGTTTTTCTTCAGAATCTCCTCTCAACACATTACCACTTGTGTAGCCTATGTTCTTAAGGTTATAATTTCGATAATAAATCTCATGGAATTGTCTTGCAGTACGAGTTAAATAAATCCACTGAGGAAACACAATAATGTCCTATTACCGCACAATTCTTCATGCCTGCTATTTTCAATGAGTCAAATTGACCACGCTTTGTTTGAGCCAATTTTATTAAACCGGAGATATAAAACAAAATATTTGGAAGCAAAATTTGAAACTATTTTTACAAATAGGTAGCGCCTCGGATTGAGAAATCGGAGAGCCGAGTTCGAATTCCATTCAGATCCATTACATTCATTTTCAATTTCCTTCCCTTTGTAACTCACAGTAAAGTTTATCTTTTTGCTGCATTGCCTAATCTCTCTGTTACCAACCGTTTGCACATGCACCTTAAGTAGGCTATGCCATATTTTCCTCTGTCCCTCTTACCTTCTTTATTTCCTGCGAGTGTCGAACCTTTTAAGCCCACATTCTTCATTATGTGCCTTAAAAATTTCAGCTATTTCTTTCTAATGCTACATACAAGTATCCTTTTTTGCTTCCATTTTCTCTAAAACTTCGCGTTATTATTATTATTATTTTTATTTCCTTTGATATCTGGCGTTTACACATTTCTTTCCGGGTCCCGCCCAGTGACCAAAGGTTAGAAATGGCATCATGACACTTTCCACTGCAAAAAAAATAAAAAAATAATTACATAGATAAAGCCCTTCGTAAAGTGTGGGCTGTACTTGTCAGAACAATTTTTTGTATCTCTTTGAGGCATGGACTTCCAGGGATCCCTTCAATCAGCCTACTGGAATCTTTTCCAACCAGTCCAAGGGCTCCAACTACAACAGGAATTGTTGATGTTCCCATGTGCCACATTTTTTAGATTTCTATTTCAAGGTCCTTGTATTTTGATTTATTATTATTATTATTATTATTATTATTATTATTATTATTATTATTATTATTATTATTATTATTTTCCTTTGTACACATTTCTTTACGCCCCAAAAGCTAAGGTCAGAAATGGCATCATGACCTTTTCCACTGACCAATTAAACAAAGAAATATTATTATTATTATATTTTTATTTCCTCTGATTTCTGGTGTGTACACATTTCTTTCCGGGCCCCGCCCAGAGACCTAAGGTCAGAAATGGCATCATGACATTTTCCACTGACCAAGAAGGAAAAAATACAAACATATTTTACATAGATAAAGCCCTTCGTAAGGTGTGGGCTGTACTTGTGAGAACAATTTTTTGTATTTCTTTAAGGCGTGGACTTCTAGGAATCCCTTCAATTAGTCTACTGGAGTCTTTTCCAACCAATCCGAGGGCTCCAACTACATCAGGAATTGTTGATGTCCCCATGTGCCACATTTTTGAGATTTCGATTTCAAGGTCCTTGTATTTTGATAGCTTTTTGAAGATCTTCATAGATACATTTCAGTCTGCAAGGACTGCCATATCAATGAGGAGGCTCCTTTGTTTTTGTTTGCGGTCTCTAATGACAATGTCTGGGCAGTTAGCTTTGATTGTTCTTTCTCTGTGTATTGTGTAGTCCCATAAAATTGTAACAGGTCCTATCTCCGTAACTGGGTCTGGGTGGTGTTCATACCAGTTTCTTTTCGTCTCCTTCCCATAGAAGTTGCAGATTTTCCAGTTCAGATATTGGCACATTCTGTCGTGCCGGGTTTTATATTCAGTGGGTGCCAATACCATGCAACCTGATACAAGATAATCCATTCTTTCTGGATGTTTATCACGGAATCTGCATTTTGGGCTAACACAATATTTTAGTATGTGTGCTTGATAATTTCTAATTAACAAAAGCATTGGTCCTGTGCAGCAAGGATAATACCTTCAGTTTCAGCTTTTAATCCTGCACTACATAGCCACTGATGGGTACGGGGCTTGTCTATGTCAGCGGGTTTGGTAAGCGCAGGGTATTGGCCCCGAAGCGGTTTATCTTGCCATTGTTACGGTATCTGGTGGGTTGCATTTGTCTTTGCTCTTTTTTAAAAGTATTTTGCAGCTTCAATCGGTTTATTGTGCTTTACTTGTATTTCTTCACACATGTGAAACTCCATTTTGAACTTGTTAGCTTCCTTTATTATTATTATTATTATTATTATTATTATTATTATTATTATTATTATTATTATTATTATTATTATTATTATTATTATTATTCCTTCCTGTTGAAATATACATGTTGGAATTAAGTAGTACTGTTAAATTTGATCAATTTAAGAAATATTTGTCCACAACTAGCTATGTTTATATATCGTATTTGCAATATGACTGGTCATTTTTGCTGTTGGACGAATCTATAAAAGAGAGGAGGAGGAAAGAGAGAAAGAGAGAAAGAGAGTGAGAGAGACTAAAAGAAAAATGCCTCGGAGTGGATTCTAAATAGTTGAAGAAAGGTTTTAAATACCACTAAAACTGTAAATATATAGGTAAAATGATAAACAAATGCGTATATAGAATGCTATGTCTTGACCCCATCAAGACTCAAAGGGTTAAATCACTCTCTTGCCATATTAGAATTGTAGCATTCCCCACAACTGCCTACTTGGTATGTCAAAGCGTCCTCTGAGGGCATTTCCACCCATGTTGTGAATGACAGTATTAAACTAATCCGGGAAAGATTAACTGGAAAAAATATTGTTACACATTAAAAATAAATCGAAACTAACGTAAATGAAAACATGGAAATCGAAATCAGCTAACCGGGCACAAATTCTAGCCTAGGCTTCTTTGGCAGTCAGTCTAGGAAAATGAATAATCCGAATTTGAAACAATGGAGAACGCAACAGGAAAGCCCACTACTATCTTTCCGAAGAAGTCATAGCAGTTCACAGATAATACAAAAGGGATCTGTGTAAAGTTTTGAACGGACAAGACATTTTAAAATGTCTAAATTAAAAACACTAAACGTGCGTAATAAAAATCATTTGTTTTCTTTAGCTAACTTAGATGCCGTCTCCGGCTGCCTTTCGTTCGATGTCAGCTTACTTTCTATTTATAGAATAATAATTATTTGCAAATTCTAAATGAACACCAAGCGTAATTATTACTAATGTATCCTCATTATTATGTAACTGAGGCTGATGGGATTGAGTGACGACAGGTCAAGAAGAACAACTCTAATTAGCATTTAATAATACCGGAGTTATCTACCTAGAATAGTGTTGTAACCTAGGGAAAGTTACTGAGTAGAATAATCCAACGAAGGTTAGTAATGAACGATAATACTTAGGACAAGAACAACACATATAATTTCGCCAATGGCGCGTAGAATTAGTCAACTGCTAGAAGTGACTCAAGTGCATTCCACAATGAATCTCAAACTGCAGTATACCTATCAACCGTCCCACGCGGTCAGATGTGGCACAAGACCAAATTTAATATGGAGGTATCCGAGCCCGTAGGCACGGCCAAAAATTCCTCGTAGTCGGGTCGGGTAGCTGTTTGCCGAAACGAGACTCTGCCTTTCGACATAGCCTCGTCTGGGGACCCTCTCTGCTCGGAGGCAGAGAGTTTGACCGACATAGCTGAAGACGAATATTCAACCGCAGGATATTTGCCAACTGCTCCACGCGGTCGGCTGTGACACAAGACCGAATTTAATGTGGGGTATCCGAGCCCGTAGGTTCAGTCAAAAATTCCCTGTAGATAAAGTATAAAACGGGGTCGGGTAGCTCTTTCCCCACACGAGACTCTGCCCTTCGACATAGCCTCGTCTGGGGATCTTCTCTGCCCGGAGGCAGAGAGTTTGACCAGCACAACTAGTGACGAATCTCCAACTTAATTAACTTAATATATATTGGAAAACTGTTTCTCGCCTAGACTAGAAATTACTTTATTCTACATGTTATCGTATTTTAACGGTCTTGTCTGGTTAAAATTGAACTACGATGTGCTGTTGCTTCTGAGTTACAGTAACAAAAAAGTAAATGTAGAAATCGGATCTTTTTATGAATATTTATTGATTGAAAAATTTATGATTCAAAATAAATTTAATAAGTAGGAATGTTATTGGCTTTGATTGTGCGAACGATCAGCTTTCCACCTGTTTGCAGGCTTTTCACCAGTTTGCAAAATATACAATAACAGATTTTAGAAATAGGAGAAGGTGATTTTTGTTCGAAAAGATTATAATGTCATATTATTTATAATATAAATCAAAAGCGCGGATTTTTATGTTTCTATAATAGCCATGATATAAGAGAGTGTTTCCCAAAACTGGGCGATATCACCCACCGGTGTGCGATTTCAACTGTTGGCTGGGTGATGAGTATTTTAGAGAATTATTGGGTTGCTGTAGAAAGTTGTCAGGAAGATGATTTGTGGCCACAAATCTGTTTGGAATGAAGAAAATCTGAATATATTAACTTTTAAATTACTTCCCCGAAAAAGAAATCTGGCACAAATTAGTAAATAATATTATTTTCTAATAAATTTTTTTCTCAGTTATAAAGTTTTCGATTGTAATTATAAGAGTCAAATGTAATGTCTATTATAAGATATTATATAAGATAGATGGATAAGACGGATAAACATAAAAGCATTCAGAGAGAAGGAGAGACAAACAGCAAGATAGATAATAGGATATATATATATATATATATATATATATATATATATATATATATATATATATATATATATATTTCATTAAAAACGACTGACAAGGTGCTTTTATTTAGTTTTTTATATAATTTCTCGTGCGATCTAATAAAGTTTTTCTTTTCAGAGGATAAATTATATAAAAATTGTCCGAATGTTCTTTTTTTCCGAGCGCTTTCGGCTATACATTTAGCCATTATCAAGGATTATATTTCAGCTGTTAGAATTAGAAATAGTTTGTTATGTGTATGTTTTATAAAGTGATTCATTTTTTTATAATTTATCCTCTGAAAAGAAAAATTTTATTAGATCGCACGAGAAATTATATAAAAAACTAAATAAAAGCACCTTGTCAGTCGTTTTTAATGAAATGTGCTTGAAAGAAGGATTGCTGCCTAAATACACAAATATATATATATATATATATATATATATATATATATATATATATATATATATATATATATATATATAAGTAGTGTAAGAAGATAGAGTGGTGAAGAAAGAAAAAGCGATATACAGAGAACAAAAAAGGTATAAAGAAAAAAAGAAAGGCAGACAGACAGACAGAAAAAAGAGAGATTTTTCGAGAAATAGCTGTGAAAGAGTTGAACGAATATAAAATAAGCATATGATTTTTTATCCTTCATTTAAGTCCATCTCATTCTCTCACTCCCTTTCCCTCTCTCTGAAAACGCGTCTTTTGTTTATCGTTCTTTAAAATTCGTC
>OZ038483.1:41313244-41355744 GCA_964036315.1 Acanthosepion esculentum | reverse complement strand
CAAATGGCTGACATAAGTTCCTATAGTTTGGAGGAGAGACTGCTTGCAAGTGAATGGACACATGATTGTGTGCGTTCTGGTAAGAGAATGGAGGATGTTAGACATGACTTCACTGCAAAATTCGGCAAACCAGCTCCTCCGAAGAGGACGATGCTAGTAGAGCGTGATATAACTGTCGGGTCACCCTGTAGGTTCTGCTTTCTTTTGATTCTCTTGCTTTGTGAGTGTTAAGTTCGGCGAGCCTATTTTTCCTTGATATATGTCCCAGAACTTTTAGCTCTTTCTTTCTGATTGGCAACAGTAATTTCTTTGTAGTTTCTATTTTTAAAATGTCCTCTTTTCTCAAATACTCTGTCCATTGTAGTCTGAACATTGGCAGAACCACATCCCTGTCACTTTAAGTCTCTTCTTCATCAGTGAGGAAATTGTCCAACATTCACTTTCATATGGAAGAATAAACCTTATATAACAGTGCAACCCTCTTTTCTTTTTTTTTGTAAGGACATTTTCCCAGTCTCTTAATACTATGTTTAATTTCTGAAAAATATTTTTCTTAATTGCAATACACGTTCGAATTTTGGTTTCACTTGCTGTCACCTGCTACAATGTACTATGCAGATTTCCACACCAGATTGGCTTCTACGCCCACAATACATAAGTGACACCTAGCTTAAATTAGGCTTATTGCCAACCATGCTTTCCAGCCTCGAAAAGTTAATGGCTATTTCTCTCTTCTTGCCTTCAAAGACTTCATTTTTTATGTACCTTCTCCCTTCAGGACTTGGGCGATTTTCTATCCCGTGTAGCACTAAGCAATGTTTGTCTCCTTACTACCACTCACAGTACCTGTTCTGTCATCCGTTTGCAGAAGCGCATTGCGTAGGTTACTCGATATTTCCCTCTGTTCCTCTTGTCTTCAATATGACCTGTGAGTATCAAATTCTCCAAGCCGTCTTTCGTCATTATGTGTTCTAGTAATTTCAACTGTCTCGTTCTTATCTTAAATAAAAATGCCCATGTCCTTTTGGCTCCCATTTTCCTTAAAATTTCCTAATTGCTCACATGTTCTGTCTGAGGTAATCCCGGCATCTTTTTACAGAACTGTTGCTTCAAGTCTCCTTTTTATCTGTGAAGAAATTGTCCAGCAGTCACGGCCATGTAGGAGGATTGATATTATATAGCAACCCTGCACTTTTTCTTTGATTCTAAAGAAATTTTCCTGTTTCTTAATACTATTTGTTACAATAATGTTTATCCTAGAGGGTTACAGGGCAAGAGGCACAGTTATGCGGGGAAGATGACATTTTGTTTAGCTTTTTGAAGATAGCTTTCGCTATTTCTATGCGCCTTTGGAGTGCAGTGTCAAAATTTCCGCCATTTTTATAACATTTCCTTCATAGTTAAATTTACGTATTTGTTTGACACTGATATTTTCAGTTCGTAGTTTGAATCTTGGGATGGTCCTCTTAGTAACGACGACTGTATATTCTGTTTTCTTACAATTGGTAGTTAGTCATTTATTCCTCCTCACTTTCATTTATTACCTTATATTGTTATGATGATTATGTCCACCAATAATACATTCTGCGAGGACCTCTATTTCTCGCTGTACGGGTTGAAGAAATCCTGTGCGTTGTCTACTAGTGCTTTCAGTTTTACTTCCGAATTTGCCATCAACACAGTATCGTATGTGTAGCATATGTTAAGATTACGTCAGCAATAAATCTTGGTTGGTTTTTAACGTTCTCGTCAGGTTGTCTGTAATGATCAACAATCTCGTTTAGATGACCATTACTTCCGGCCCAAGATCAATTCTAACTCAGTAACGTACAATAGTAACCTCTTTCCGTACAATATGAACTTTGGTAAATAATTTCAGGACTAAGTGAAATTGTTTCCTATAGAATACTGAAAATGTCCATGTTGCCTAAAATCTATGATCGTTATGGATAGACTCGGTAACCTTACTTTTAGGGATGATACCCAATTTCTTTTTTTCAATTCTTGATGTCATACCACCCCGATTCTCGCAGCAAATACCCAAAGAGAAACACGTATTCTTCTCTGCGTGCAAACTGATGAATTATCCGCCATTAAATATGTGTATTGTCATGTCGTAAGATTTTGTGAATTACACGCATTTCTCGTATCTTCATGCATGCATATTACAATTGCTTTCACTCTTTGTAAATGTATTTTCATCTGCAAATAATTCATTGAGAATGGCAGGCGTGCGTATGCGCATGCGTACTTATTCATAGTTTACAACAGACTGGTTTCACATGTACAAATAAGCAAATAATTCCGTGCGTGATGCGAAATTATTAGATTCGTGTTTGGATACGAACGAAATTACATGGACAGTTTTCCATAGTCCTCTTTTCCAACAAACAATGCTTAGTCTGATGATAACAACACGAGGGAACTGTAAAAGGTGCTTGCTAGTGCAAACAGGTGGTAGAGTAGTGAACTGAATGCCAAGAGGGTTAAAATTACAAATTTGAGTTGGAGTGGATTGGTAAAGATTTATATATCACGCACAAAAAGAAAAAAAAAATGATTGCATATCGAATGTGGCGAGAATTTGAAATACTTAGCAATTAAATTCTTTCTTCTCCTAAATTGGTTGGCAACCAAACAAATCTATTGTGCTCTGCTATTACTCCCTAGGTCTTTTCGGAAACAAATATAAAAGATTTGAAATCGGACAAAACTAAAAGTTATTTTTGCGGAAATTATGTCGCGCTGTAACTATATTAGGAATATGTATATTAACTCTGTAGACTCCACTGTGGGCCTCAGCTTCACTACACTAGATGCTGCTGCGGTTCCCATTGCAATACATTTTTATGGGGTGGACGTTCTGTCTCTACACTTAACTGTGATTGAATCTTTTAGATTGCTTGCAAACCAGTCTGCTTTACAATTAACTCTTAGCTTTAGAGGGATTCATACTTTGCTAAGGATATTTGTGCGAAATCGAACGCAACTAAATTAGGGATGTAACAAAATTAGGGTGTACTTTGTAAGGACAGAGAAACTTGGCTGGAGTCGGTCGATGTTAAAAAGTAAATAAATAAAAAGCGGTATTTTAAATGCTGACTTTCCTGGCAATATTTTATGCTTACGGTCACATCACTTTGAATCAAGGGTTCTCGTAAAATCACCCAAGTTAAACAACATCGGGTCTGGTCAGTACCTAGAAGGGTGACTGCTTGGGAATACGAGGGGCTGTAAGCTTGGATATGCGGGTGGTGTAATGGATAATGGCTTGAAATTGTTAACCGGATAACCAAATTCCAATTCCAGTTGAGTTCGTTTTATTCACTTTCGCGTAAATAACCTGCAGAAAGGCATGACTCCACTTCTCCCTCTAGCTAATTAGAAACCATCTCAATAAAACAAAAAATAAAAATAAGTAAAATATTTAGATTTTGGCATTCCAAAGAAGTTGATATGTCGTTAAACAAAAACAATCAAGCAATCGTAAACAAGCACCTTTTTCTCCGTTTATTACTATCGGAAGTTTGTATAGAGTTCAAAGTAGTTTTGTAGTATCTTCTTTGAATTGAATGATTAAAACTTTTGGTGTTTCGCAATTTGGACCGAAGACTCGAAGTTGATGTGGACAATTTGCCCTCATGTATCCTAAACTACCACAGTGATAACATTTTTGCAAGCATTTATTTTTCCGGGAATATATTCTCCCGTGAATTCAGCTGAGGACCACTCACTTCTTCCATTTCCATCGGGTTCTTCCCTTTGATTCAATGTAACATTCAATCTGTTTTAATATTTCGCCCAGAGATTTGAAATCTCCCGCAAGTAGAAAAGTAACCACTTCGGAGTTTAACCCTTCTATAAATTCATCTTGCGTGCGGAGATCCAGAAATTGATCGAAGCTGGATGCATCGCTCAACTCCACCCATCTCTTTAAATGAGTGGTGTATTCTTTAGGGGTCTCTTTCTCCCCAGGTTTTCCATTTCTGAATTTTCTTCGGAAGGTTCCAGCGGTTAGGTCGAAAGCTCTTAATAGAGTCTCTTTCACTACTCTAGAGTCTAAAGACTGGTCCAGGGATAGACGGGTACCAACTTACAGCGCTTTCACCGTTAGCGTTAGACTAAAGTTGGCGGCATCTTCATGTCAGTTATGAATACAGCAGTGCTTTTCAAATCGTATCAAAATGGCGTCCGTGGATTCTACTTTTTGCACAATCGGAAAAGGGGTTACTAATTGTGGTTTTTCCCAAGTCCCACTGAGAATTGTTTTCTTGGATTTCCGCCAATTCTACTTTATGGGCTGTCTTCTTTTTTTCTTCCTCTTGCTTTTCATTATAAACAAGGCGACTCTTTTGCACTCCATCGCTTCACCTCACTTCCATATACTTTCTACCCATTCAAAGGTTATCCATTCCCAAGGTTCAATATTAATAGGAGCATCTCTGAGTCCATTGGTTCTATTATTTTTTTCCAATGAAATTTGACACTCTGCTTCAGTTTTTATTTTCTTCGTCAACAAGGCGGACCAAAATATAAAATATAAAAAAAAATTCTTTAGGAGATTAAAAATTCCATTGTTCTGAAATAAAATTCCATTCTTCTGAAATAAAATTTCATTTTTGTGAAATAAAATTTGTATCTTATCGGCGCAATACCAAACTAATTTTAAATATTTTTTTTAAACCGCAAAATTCCCAGTAGTTATATTTTTGATTTTGTTCTATTGGTCTCTAAAAAAGTAATAGAAGCAGAAAAATTAAACACGAACAAAGTTCCTTTCCTCTCTTTGGAAATTATTAACATGAAAGAACGTGATGTTTTGTCAACTTTTCGAAACTATGTACTCATCATTTTTTTCTTTTTATGCGTCAAAAAATCAAAAAAATCTCTTTTTTATTTTCATTATTTAAAGAAAAACACACGGTTTGTAATACAAGAAGGGAATGTTTTTTGTTTTGTTTTTTACTATCGTCTGCTTCTTACAAATTTTCTTGCCGCTTACAAATATTTGCCATATCAAACAATTAGGCCAGAAAACACTAAAAAAAAAAATTAACGAGTCTCAAGGGAGATAAATTTTAGTTTGTTTAATTCATTTTTTTCATCAACAATGACTGTTACAGCATGACAATATATATATATATATATATATATATATAGTGGCCCAAGAAAAATCTTTAGCCAGGAGAAATAAAATACATCCAATTCCCAAATTTAATTACGTAATCCCAAATCTACATATATAAACAGTATTTGGAATTAGCATGAAGTAGGTCCTCCATTTTCTAATTTCAGTGCTTGTAGTCGATTTTTCATGGCTTTGATCAAGTTATCAACAATCGTCTGAGCCATATTTTGCCACTCCTTTAGCAATCTGTCTTTAAGAGTTACCACTGACATGATTTTGAGTCCACCCTTACGAAGTTTTCGGTCAAGGTGCTCCCAAACGTTCTCTATTGGATTCATGTCAGGACTTTGGCCGACCCATGGCAGTGACTTGATTCCTTGCGATCCCTTAGAGGCCTTTGCTACTATTCTCGCATGATATGACGTTCCATCTTTTTGAAAAAGACATTCTTGTCAATCTGATTGGTTTCAAATAGTGGGAGTAGTCCTTTCTCTAATATTTGTCAGTATTTTAGACCATTCAACCGCTCGTCAACAAGAATCAGCTCATATTTCCCTCCAAATCACACAGCACCGCACACCATTACGCCAATCCTTCCATGTTTCACGGTCGCCTGCAGACATTCAGTGTTCCAAGTCTCATTCTGATTTCTCCAAACAAACCTGTCCCAAATTCGAATATTGACAGTATTTACTTTCATCTGACCAAAATACAAACTGTCAAAATTCATAATCTTTGCTCTCGAATTCTCTTGCCCAGTCCATATGCCTGTTCCTGTTAACCTCTGAAATCAAGGGCTTCTTTCTTGCAACACTTCTTTGATAGCGTAGCTCTTTCAGAGTCATTCTCACCGCTTATGGCGACATTTCCATGCTGTTGGTGACATCATTAACGCTCTGACGACGGTTTCTGATGACTTTCCTCTTCAGCGCCCTTTTAATTTAAAATAACAGAAAAATGGAATTTTAAAACAAACAGTAGCGGTGATTACGCGCTTGTCACCGTCACTGGTCTCTTCAATTAATCATCCCGAGCCCATACCCATTACACCACAACACGTATAGAGAGTACACTTATCAGTTAACGTTAAAACCTTGCCAAAGTAAACTACAGAATTTTTGATAGTCTTACTGTAGACGCTATAAAGTTAAAATGCTAATATTGTATACATTGTTGTAAAAAGTTAGCTAAACATTTAATTGCTAATGTAGTTAGTTCGGTACTCTTTGGAAGCTCCAAATATATGGTCTTGAACAGGATTAAGGTAAAGGTTTGTGAATATCAATATATTTCTGCCGTATTTCTCTGTTCTTTTTAATGTAAGTCGTTACTGTTTACTCTCTCCCTCACTTTCCTTCTTTTTTATTTTTCATTTCATTCTTTCAATTCCGTTCTTTATCTTTTATATGCCATGGTTATTTTCTTTCCTTTTAGTTTTCTTCTTTTCCTATATTCCTAGTTTCCAACAATTTTATTTTTTCTTATATAATATCTTTTCTCTCTCCTTCCTTCCTTCCTTCCCACTTTTACATTTAATTTTCTCTTTTTCTCATATAATATCATCGCTCCTTCCTGTCTTCGTTTGTTCGTTCGTTCGTTCCTTCCTTCCTTTTTTCCTTCCTTCCTTCCTCCTTCCCTCCCTCCTTCCTACCTACCTTCCTTCCTTCCTTCCTACCTACCTACCTTCCTTCCTTCCTTCTTTCCTTCCTTTCTTCCTTCTCCTTTCCCTCTTTCTCATTTCCCATCCATCGTTGTCTTTATTCCATTTCTTTTCTTTCCGTTTACTGTCAGATCCTTTTTTTCTCCGCTTTCTTTTTTCTTCTTTCATTCTATTTTTCACTTTACCTCATCTTTCTTTCCTGCTGTATTACGTCAGTTGTTTTCTCCCTATTTTCTATCTTTTCTTATTTTCCACCATCTTTTCTGTTTTCTGTCGTCTTTTTATACCCTCCCTTCATTCGATTCTTCCTTCTTTTTTTTATATTAATTCTTCCAGTCTTTTCTTTTTCCTTCTTCCCTTCATTTCTTCCTACATTCTGTCCTTTGAACTCTTTCGCCCATTTTTCTTATCCTATTATCTCCCTTTTCTTAATTTACTTTCTCATTTCCTTCTTTCATTTGTTTTCCTTTTTCTCAGTCAGTTTCTTTCTGCTTTCTTTTTTGTCTTTTTTCTACCAGCATTCTTTATCTCTCATATCTTTTTTTTTATCTTCGATAAATCCTAGTATTTTTTTGTAAACACCTTAATGCCTCCTTTATTTTATTCCAATATTTTTCCTTTAATCTATCAATACCGCATCGCTACCCCTTTTATCTTCCTATTCTCCAATCTCTTCTCCTCTTACTCCGCCTCCTTTGATTCTTCCTCTTGCTCTTATTAAAGAGTTATTCTTCGTAAAATCTTTCTGGAGCGAAAACTTAAGTCAACTATCGAGTGTCCTTTTGCCCGTGCCTCAGCCTGTCCACAATTATTTGTATTTCCCGTCAGTGTTACATTGTCGATAAGAATAGGCGTATGGTTCATCGAACCGGCATGGCCCAATGTGTCATAGGCGTCGGCTGATAGGGCCCGATATTGGCAACCCTAATTTTCAGCCAGAATGCTCGATTTCCGTACCAACCAAATATGGCCCATAGGGAGTTGGCTCACAGCGGTTTCCGGGGTGAAAAGGTGACAGGGATCATGTAATCAGACGTCGGTCGAACACACGTGATGGTGGTGTCGAGCATTACAATGTTGTTTGTGTTGAAGTCTCCTGTCTTAGCACTGTTCGCATGATAACGGTCTGTTGGTCGGAAAAAGAGAGTAGAACGAATATAAATCTCACACATGGATTGTTTACATACGCCTAGCCAAGTGTTTGTATGTGTGAACGTTTACTCAAATCCATATGCACATCTACAAGAAATGCATTCTCTCTATTTATTTCGTCACACACACACACACACACACACACACATATATATATATATATATATATGAGAGAGAGGGATAGATAGATAAAGAGAGTTCGCCAAAAAATGTATACCCACTTCAGGAAAGGAAAAAATTGTCTTTCGTAGTTTTATCAAATCGCAATAACACTGTTTACTATAGTACGATATTTTCTCGGCAGATGGCATTATCCTCATGACTGTAGCATCAACAAGTGACGTCTAGTGTACAATATGGCGGACGTGGGATTGTCATTTGAGGAACGTAAGATTGTTTTAAAATTGTATTTCAAATTTGAGAATGTTGTTGAAGTACAAAAACAATCGAGTAGTGAATTTGGAACTCAATCTCCAACATGTTTGAAAATTTTACGGATTCGTGATAAGTTAGCATCACAGTATGTGTACAAGTTTTCCTTTCCTGAAGTGTGTATAATTTTGGGGGCGGATCTCTCTCTCTCTCTCTCGATATATATATATATATATATATATATATATATATATATATATATATATATATATTATGAAATGGAGAAAGTCCGACAATTATTTTAAGACATTTTTATGTCTATACGTTCCCATTTTTTTATAGATACAAATATTTAAGTAAATGCTCTGTTTATAATAAACAACATTTACCGACCTGAATGTCCGAGAAATTGTCATAGAAAATATGCGTCCTCCGACAGGAATCGAACCTGTATCCCATACGGTATGTCATATAGCCTGACGTGCTTTTACCGATTTCGCCACAAAGTAGCGTTTCGGTTAGCAAGATCGATTTTACTGTTTTTAAACTATAATTTTCCATGATTTCTCACGAACATTATTATCTGCTATATGCGTATCCAAATGTAAACAATTATTTTAAGACATTTTTTGTTTTTATCTATAAAAAAATGAATGTATAAACATAAAAATGTCTTAAAATAATTGTCGAACTCAGAGGACGGTAAATGTTGTTAATACTGTTTATTATAAACAGACCATTTATTTAAATATTTGTATCTATAAAAAAAAAAAGAATGTATAAACATATATATATATATATATATATATATATATATATATATATATATATATATATATACGCACACCGGTTTTAGACATGCAATTATTTGCATGTCAGTCATGTGTGCATTCTCATTTACATAAGAGAGAAGGTCCCGGATATGATTCGGATGTTTATTGCCGTTGGCTAGCTCATTAGGGAATTACATGGCCTTCGTTTTCGGACATGTCAAATTATCAGACGTGGATGACAGCATTTTCTGAAATGAAACGTACGTATATATCTGAGTAGGAGGTGCTAAATAACTCACACCCTAACGAGTTAGGATGTGAACACAGACATTTAAATCAATGAGATCAGTTTGTTATTCTCGCCCTCTTAATAGATTAAATATAGATTTGTGTAATCTATTTCATAATAAATTTGCGATTGTGGGTTGCATAAAATGAAGTTAAATATGAATCCTTGCGACAGTTTAAAACTCAAATGCACTGTTTGTATATAATAGTTGGTCAGAGGGGTCCGAGTATGTCAGACAGATGTAGTGAATAGCCAGTTCCTATTGAAGACGCCTTCTCAGGCAATATATATATATATATATATATATATATATATATATATATATATATATATATATATATATATATATAATTGTTTATTTAAAAATTATAACATATTTATGTTATAATTTTAAAATAAACAATTATATATGCTCTACTCTGTATTGAGCACTCTTTTAAGAAGAGTAATTGTTGGTTATTGGAATTTATTCCGTATACACCAATCCTAGACTTGTATATATATATATATATATATATATATATATATATATATATATATATTATTTTTTAATGTTATTGTGAAATTATAAATTAGTTATAATGCTTTCTAATTTAATCTAATATTTATATTAAGGCATTTATTAATTATATTTAGGTTTGTTGTCAAGGTTTTTGAATTATCATATACTTGTCTTTTGATTGGTCATTTTTACGTAACAATGTTTACCCTATTAAGATGTATTTGGTTGATTTTGAACTTTTAAAAACTTTTTATTCTGAGATCAACGTCATCACTAGAAGGGTTGAAACAAAATGGCTATTTTTGTAGTGATGATATAACATGCTTATGTTATAATTTTTTAATAAATACTATATATATATATATATATATATATATATATATATATATATAAGTGAACATAGAAGTCAACACTTAGAGGCGACATATATATATATATATATATATATATATCAATCAGAGACAGTACTGTTTCGCGGTAACACAGCTCCTCAGTGAGACTAGACATCCGAATACCTCAAGCCAAGATTGAAACCCAACCGATTTCGTGTCATTCAGAGTTTCTACCACTTAGCTATCTTCACCCGACAGAATAAAACAGCTAAATCTAACGTATTGTTTGTACGACTGTAAACAAATGCCAATCAGCCGGAGTGCTTCATTCATTTTACTGAAGAGCTTTGCATTAACGCAGGTGTTGTTGCTTATAGAATTAGCGTATCACTCAATAGTGCTCAATTGAAATATTTTTTCATATATATCATTTCATATATATATATATATATATATATATATATATATATATATATATATATATATGAGGTCTGTCTGAAAGTAACGGGACTGGTGTCACGAACAATTTATTACAATTTCGAACAGCAAACTACATGCTTTCTCCTTCAAAGTAACTCCTTCGATGAATCGGCACGTCTACAAAGAGATCATGCGGCATTTGCTTTGCTTAGTGGGCGAGAAAGGATGAGAGTTATGGCAGGACAAATCATGGCGGCTTCGCCATGGCAATGGCGCTGCTAACAACGCCCTGATCATCCGGCAGTTCCTGGCTGAGAAGAACATTGTCGTAATGGAGCAACCTCCCTATGGACCTGACATATGACATTTTTCTTTTCCCCAAGCTCAAGGGGATCATCAAGGGGGCACGTTTTGAAAATGCTTTAGACTCGAAGGGGATTACTTTGAAGGGGAAACCATGTAGCTTATTGTTTGGAATTGAAAAGAATTATCTCTGTCACCAGTTACGTTACTTTTCAGACAGACCTCGTATAAAGTGAGGATAAGGTTTATAAATAAATGTGCAAATGCAAACTACATGTCTAATTTTATAGGTGTTGGAAAAGCTTAAGATAGATAATGAAGAGACTGGGAAAGAAAGGATTGATAGGAAGATGTGTACAGAATAATATATACATACATACATACACACACACACACACACACACATATATATATATATATATATATATATATATATATATATATATATATAGGAAGAGAGAGTGAGATAGATAGATAGATAATGAATAGACTGAGAAAGAAACTGAGATTGATAGGAAGATGTGTGCAAACTGAGATATGAACTGACTTAGATAGATAAATAGATAGATAGATAGATAGATAGAGTGAGTGAGTGAGTGAGAAAGTGTGTGTAAGAACATCATCTGCAGTATCGTGATGGTTTAGTTAATTCCCTTTTATTAACTCAATTCCACAAGCTTTTGTTCCCGCTACTATAGCAAGGTATTGAACTTACAACTGTTTAGGTCAAGTACCTATTTGGATCACTCAACCAATGCATGTATCCAGAGGAACCAAAACCTTGAAGAATTGAATTGTCTAGGGGAATTAACTGAAACCAACATATCCCAAAATGGAATGGCACGTAGAATTAGAAGACTTTACCGCCGTGGACTAAACAAGCGGCTCAGTTCGAAATTCCGACATATATCACCTGAAGAAGGCCGGAGCATACAATGACCGAAGCTTCATGAATATGGCAATAAAACGAGGACTGCAGCCCGAACAATGTCAATAGTTACAATACTTCATCTTGGTACCTCTGTATTTTTCACCTGCTCTGCCACGATGGCCTTATCCCAAGATATGGAGACGTCAATCAGGATCCGTTCATAACTGCTCTTGTGCACAAGTGCGATATCAGAGCGACTGCCCTCCAAGCGCTGTTTTGTTAAAATGGTCATATTGCACATGAGCTTCATTTGCTAATTGTCAGCTAGTTACGGTGGTGAATGCTCGTTCCACACGTTTCTGCATAGTTTCCAATTTATTGTGAGGGTTACTTTGCCATGGCGTCGTCTCCGTATTCATCTTGGACCAGCTGACCAACACCAGTACAATCATAGAGATGACATTGTCATGGAGTCACCAACCATCGCGGAAGAGATGCTCGCTGTCCTTCGAAAGATCAAGAATGGGAAGTTATCGTAAATCGACATCCCCCCTATAACGTAAAGATTGTTGTGAAGAATATTGATAACATCCGGTTTGCTGACGATACGACTTACTTCTCGACCTCCAAGAATAGCCTGATGACGTTACTACAAACTTAAAGTGATTTCAAAGCCCGGCAAGGGCTTCTACTAAATACCAAGAAGACAAAGGTAATGGTGACTGGCAGGGGCCTCACAGACTTTCTGCTGGATGGTGATATGATAGAGTAGGTCGGAGGATTTTGTCTATCTGGAAGGCTACTGGAGACGACGGAGTCAACCTGATCTGCCAACTCTGCAAGGCATTATGGAATATGGTCGCTCGACTGGTGTTGGACAGTTTTAGTTCCTTTTGTCAAAGCAAGGAGACCTCAAGGACTTCGGCAACTATTGCACCATCAGCCTCTTAGTCCACGTGAGCAAGGTTCTGTGGAACGTCATCAACAGAAGAATAAAGAAAAAGTATGCACAGGAGATCTCAGAAGAACAGGCTAGATTTGTGGAAGAGTGAGCAACCAGGGAGAAAATGGTTAGCATCAGAATGGTGGTAGAGAAGTGTAAGGGTCACAATATTCCACTGTACCTGTGATTCATTGACTACACCTAGGTATTTGATTGTGTCAGTCACGCCCACCTGTGGCAAACGATGGCGAAGATGGGATTCCCACATCACATTGTCCACCTTTTCAGCAGTCTCTGTAGAGATCAATAAACCGCCGTACGAACATCCGTAAGTTTAACAAAGTGGTTTCTTGTAGGAAGAGATGTTAGACAATTCTTCATCCTATCATCGATGTTGTTCAACACGTATGGCGAGGACATTATGCGGGATGTATTGGAAGGGCAGAAATTTGGAGTCAAGATTGTTGTGAAGAATATTGATAACATCCGGTTTGCTAACGATTCGACTTACTTCTCGCCCTCCAAGAATAGCCTGATGACGTTACTACAAACTTAAAGTAATTTCAGAGCCCGGCAAGGGCTTCTACTAAATACCAAGAAGACAAAGGTAATGGTGACTGACAGGGGCCTCACAGACTTTCTGCTGGATGGTGATATGATAGAGTAGGTCGAAGGATTCTGTCTACCTGGGCTCCACCATCAATACACAGAGCAACTCTATGCAGGAGGTCAGGAGACGTTTGGCATTAGCAAGAAGTGCTACAATAAAAATGGGAAACATCTAGAATAGTCGGAATATGCACATCAGCCTAAAGTTGAAATTACTACGAGCTACTGTTTCGCCATACCCAGCTACGGATGCGAATCATGGGCACTGAACAAGGGGATTAATGCTTTCGAGATGTGGGTATATTGCGGAGTCCTTATAGTTTCATGGACAGCGAGACGCGCTAATAAGTAGATGCTTGATATTATCAGAATAAGGTACGTATTGAGAGAGTAGATGGCACTAAGGAAGCTCCATTACCTTGGGCATATTATGCGACGAGGCGGCTTCGATAAGGACATTCTGCTGGGCCCAGTGGAGGTCAAGCGGCGCAGAATGCGCTAACTGAATAAATAATGGCGATGCTGAGTGCAACCACTGATATGCTCTCAGTAACTTTTCCACGCATATTATTATTATTATTATTATTATTATTATTATTATTATTATTATTATTTCCTTTGATTTCTGGTGTGTACATATTTCTTTCCGGGTCTCGCCCAGAGACCTACGGTCAGAAATGGCATCGTGACATTTTCCCCTGACTAAGAAGAAAAAAAAACACAAACATATTTTACATAGATAAATCCCTTCGTGAACAGTGGGCTGTACTCGCGAGAAAAATGTTTTGTATTTCTTTAAGGCATGGGCGTCCAGTAATCCCTTCAGTGAGTCTACTGAAATCTTTTCCAACAAATCCGAGGGATCCAACTACAACAGGGATTGTTGATGTTTCCATGTGCCATATTTTTGATATTTCGATTTCAAGGTCCTTGTATTTTGAAAGCGTTTTGAAGATCTTCAAAAATACTTTTCAGTCTGCATGGACTGCCATATTGATAAGGAGGCACTTTTTATTTTGTTTGCGGTCTCTAATAACAATGCCTGGACAGTTAGCTTTGATTGTTCTGTTTGTGTGTATTGTGTAGTCGCATAAAATTGTAACGGGTTCTATCTCTGTAGCCGGGTCTGTGTGGTGTTCATACCAATTTCTTTCAGTTTCCTATCCGCAGAAGTTGCAGATTTTCCAGTGCAGATATTGGCCCACTCAGTCATGCCGGGTTTTATATTCAGTGGGTGCCAATACCGTGCAACCTGATACAAAATGATCCATTGTTTCTGGATATTTATCACACAATCTGCGTTGTGGGCTAACACAATATTTTAGCATGTGTGCTTGATAATTTCTAGTTAACAAGCATTGGGCCTGTGCAGCAAGGATAAAACCTTCAGTTTCAGCTTTTACGCCTGCACTACGTAGTCACTAATGGGTACGGGGGTTTGTCTACATCAGATTGTTTGGTACGGGCAGAGTATTGACTGAAGCGGTTTATCTCACCATCGTTTCTGTCTCTGGTTGGTTGCCTTCTCCACCGTTTTGGAATTCAGAATAGTCTTTTCATCTAAGTCTAGAGAACCCAGTCTACCTTGCCTCAGATCTGGAAAGAGAAAAGATGGAATCTTGTTTTTGAATTCAGAGCAGTCCTGCCATCCAACTCTATAGAGCCCAGTCTACTTTGCTTCAGGGCTAGGAAAAGAAAATACGGAATCACGCCATTCCCACAGGCATTCTAGCGAATCTCTTCCGGTATGTTGCTTCCCAGTCAAATTCGATCTTCAAAATTTAAATGAAATGTCAATTTTTATCTTCTGTCTTCTTAATTGCTAGTCTAGTATTCTTCTCTCTCCTTAATAATGTTTTTTTTTCTTCATATTCTCTAACACTCAGTAACCCCTTGAGTCTTCATGGCTTTATTGCCTTACTTGGGGGTGAAAGGATTTAACAAAATAGAAATGAAAGAATAACTATTGTAAAATGAATGACACTGCTTAATCTTTAAAAAATAAGGCTAATTTTCTCTGTCGGTGCCAACCGTAAATTAATAGAACAAAAACAGACAGATTAGCCAGACTGTAAATAATGTAAATTGTTGGTATAGATTTGAAATCAGATGGAATTGTGTATTAAATAATTTTTATTGATAGCAGGAAAATGTTTGTTTTTGTTGCTCAAAGTAATATAATGATATTTTTACAATCTTACGTGAACGTAGAATGCGCTTTGCAGGACACAGCTGGCGGGTAGACACAAGAACTTGAGAGTGATCTACTGCGCTGGAAACCTAACCATCGTGCAAGACGAGCTGGTCGTCCAAGTAACAACCTACAATGACTAGCTATGTTATGACACACAATGCCACCTTAATAATCTTTTTACCTCGATGTAGGACCTTGATGGTTAGCGTGATAGACTCATGATTATCCAAGCTTGCTCGACCGAATAATAAAAAAAAAAAATAACGGAGGCCATAATCCTAACAGTATAAAATACTCGGATAATACTGTATCGATGGTAGACTCAGAAACAAATCTGAACGAACAAGAACTTAAAAAAAGTTGGAAAGGAAAGCAAGAAGAAAGGAATAACAATTAAATGTAAGACAGTGTATGGTTATCAGCAAAGGAAAGAACGCAGGGTGTGATCCTTGTACTGTAGATGTCAAAATCAGGTAGGTATTGAAAATTAACAATTTAGGTTTTATAGTTGACAGACAATGGAAAATGCGATGCAGAAATTCATAAGATTATAGAAATATCGAAAGATGCCTCCCAGAAATTAAAGCTTACTGAAACGCCAGTTCTTGCACAATCAGCGAAGTTAAGCAACGTTGAGCCTGGTCAGTACCTAGATGGGTGACCGCTTGAGAATAACTGCTGCTATAAGTCTGGACGTGCGTGTGGCATAATTGGAAATCGGATAGCCGAGTTCCAGTTCCAATCGGGTTCGTTATATTCACTTACACGCAAATTCTCTTGGGAAAAGTATGATTCCACCACGTCTCCCCACCAGCTATGTGTTAATTACTAGGACTTGTATCAGTAACTCATATAAATTGTTACAATCTAAAAATATTTTCTGACTTTAAATAACCTGCAAAAGGTTGATAAGTCGTAAAAAAAACCCAAATCCAATCCAGAAATTAAGTAACGTATTAAAATGTAGGAAACTGTCGTTAAAAACGAAGAGAAGAGTGAATTGATAATCCCCCGACAGATGAAGGAACTTAAATAATAGAAATGGAATTCTACCGATTTATGCAGAAAATGCTATGGATAGAAGATGTTAACAACAAAGACTTTTTAAGGAAAATAGGAAATACAAAAAAAAAAAAAAGAAATGTATAGTTACAATCATAAAGAGACATTAAATTTCTGGGACGCATAAATGCGGAAAGACGGTTTCGAGATTCTTAAGCTTAAACATTCGCTAAACAATTTGGGAAAGCAGGAGTATTTAGTTGTTTGTTTGTTATACAGTGAAGTAGTAAATGAATTGTCATTGGATTCTATGAGAATGTCAAGGAATGGAATTTCATTGTTATTATTTGGAACAGCACAAGCAAAATCCTTGAAAAACAGATTAGTCGAAAGACTTCGGAAGGAACAAATATTTGAACAATTCCTGCAATCATAAAGTCTCAAAAAGAAATTGAATGTTTGCGTTTTAGAAAAATACAATAAAAACTTATCAGAAGTACCTTGTCGGTGATTTTTAACGAATCGCACGCACACATACACGCATGCACACAATCACCGCCACCCCACCCCCACACACACAGACACGTCATTTGAACAGTAAAAGTTTTATCTCACGTTCTCTGTTTAAGATTGAGTTTCTGATTCCTTCAAAATTTTTTTTATCCTCTTAGATTCCCAGTAATACCTTGCGCCTTATTGGCATTATCACCTTGTTTGGGGTATATATATATATATATATATATATATATATATATATATATATATATATATATATATATATGAGTGTGTGTGTGAAAAAATCCGTGGTTAAGTAATCCAAGTATATCCTATTAATATCAAATATTAAAAATATTAAAACTGTTCCACAAAAGAGAGCTTAATATAATTTTTATTATATAGCATATGAGTGAATTACAATTAATGAGATCTAAACGATTTACCCCGTACAGATGATCATTTTGTCCATGGGAAAGTAGTTTTCCCTGGACTTATCAATACAAATACATTTTATTTTTTTTAGTAAATGTATTTGCATTGATAAATCCATGGAAAAACTACTATCCCAGGCATTAAATGATCATCTGTATGAGATAAATCGTTTGGATCTCATATATATATATATATATATATATATATGTGTTTGTGTGTGTGTGTGTGTGTGTGTGTGTGTGTGTGTGTGTGTGTGTGTGTAAAATCCGTGGGTAAGCAATCCAAGTGAATCCTATTAATATAAAATATTAAGACTGATACACAAAAGAGAGCTCAATATATTTATTATAGAGCATAGAAATGAATTGCATGAAAATTAAACTCAATTTTACCCCATTTCGTCCCTCGGGATAAATTTCCTGATGCTTGTCAATACTAAAACGTTTGATAATGAATCGTAAAGTTTTTTTTAATTAAAAATAAAGAAAAGATAGAAAAAAATTAAGGAAAAAAGAGAGAAAAACAGAGGAACAAACAACAAATAAGGGAAAAGGCATTTAAGAGGGAGATAGAAAAAAAAGAAACACCTAAGTAGATAAGGGGAACAGGAAGACAGGACTTATACAAGTCTAGGAAGAAGTTCTAAACGGTTGAAGATTAACAATGACCTATATTTAAAATGTTAATTCTTGTTCAAATGGGAAAAAAATAAAATTGGAAAAAATTACATGAGAAAATACAATCATTAAAGTTAAGAAAAGGAAGAGTTTTAAAGATTGTAGATAAAAGAAAAATTAAAATTTAATATTAAAACTATTAATTAATTTTAATATTAAAAAAAGGAATTCAATATTATAATAAAAAATACATTATTAGTATATAAACAAGAAAAACCTGAATATTAAAAATAAGATAAAGGAAGAAATTAAAATAAATAGGTAAGTAATAGCCCAAATGAAAATTTTACAACATAAGTGGAAAAAAATTAAATAGATTAATAATAGGTGAAAACTAGAGTAAATTTAAGATTAAATTTAAAGATATATATATATATATATATATATATATATATATATATATATATATATACACCATATGCTTGGTGAATAAGTGTTCATTGAAATCAAGATCCAGAGGTGACAGACCGTTACATGCTTGAACGCAATCGTCATCATGAAACAGACTGTTGCCTCTAGGTGTTCGTTTCAAGCATGAGACAGACTGTCACCTTTGGGTGTTTACGTCCATGTCCACTTTCATATTTGCACACACTCTATCCTGGATATTAAGCACTTTAACGCATAAATATACCATAACCTAAATTATATTTTATCATATATATATATATATATATATATATATATATATATATATATATATATATATATATATATATATTCTGTTTATACGTTATTTTTATGGATACAACTTACTTGAGTAAATGCTCTGTTTTAATTAAACAGTATTAATTATATTTACCAGCCTGAATGTTCGAGATATTTCGTAGAAAATATGCGTTCTCCGACAGGAATCGAACCTATATCCCATACAGAAACCGCCATACAGGCTATATGACGGCTTATCTTAGACATTAATATTATTTCATTCACATATTAAATGCAAAATTCATATTTCAATCTCTACTTATTTGCTGTGGCATTATGCATTTTTTAAATTATTTAACCAGAAGCAAGGCAATAAAGACACCCAGACACAAGAGGTTACTGAATGCGAAAGAATATTAGAAAAACTTTATTAAAATTATTATTTATAATAATTAAGAATTACTATTATCATCATTATAATTATCATTATTACGAAAAAGAAAACATTATTGCTATATCTAAATAAATAAGAGCAAAAAACATTATTAAGGAGAGAGAACAAAAAAGAATAGGAATTATGAACACAAAAGATAACGATTGACATTGTATTTAAATGGGAAAACAAGAGGCCGCAATCAAGTTCCACAATTAAGAAGCTAGAGAGAAGAAACTGTTAGCATAGAACTTACGGTTACATCTAGCCATTTTAGCTATAAAATGATCAAACCTAGCTGTCAGTTTAATACTGCGTTTCAATTCGTAAAGTCTAGGTAGAAAAGAGGGAAGCTCATCAAAACAATTACCATGAACATATTCATAGAAAAGGCACAGGGAGTCTACATTACGAATTACTGAATGTTATCAGGCAGATAACATTGTAGATTCGTCTTTTAAATTCATGAAGAATCTCTAAATATATAGCAGGAGCACCAGACTCGATGTGGCAGCAATATTCATTGCATATAAATTTTACAATAAAAGTTTTGATGTATTTGTTTAACTAAATACTATTTTTGATATCACGAGTTTCACATCCTACCCGAGATATCACTGATTGCATAAATATTTAATTTTATTTCTGTTAATATGCATTTAAAAAAAAAAAAATCCAATCGTTTATTGTTTTTGCATTATAGAATTTTAATTTTATCCGTACTGAGAGCTTTCGAAAAAGTAAAATATTTCTTCAGGCATTGGGTGGTGGGCTTCTACGTGCTTCATCGGCAGTAGACGCTGGGCCGGTCATTCAACTTTTTCGCTAGAACTGAGAATTAAACTGTGTGTTTCTTCTTGGCCCCAATGACAGCGATACTAATCAGAGATGTGTCATTTGTCTAAAATCGTTACTGCCGTTCATTTTCAAAACAAATCAGAAAATTTCTTACTTTGTTTCCATTAATGCCCCCTATTCCCACGAAAACTTCTAAAACTTCCATGTATGTTCTTATATGAAGAAAATGTCTTCAGATATCACTCCAGAAGATAATTACAAACAAGCAAAAAAAAAGTGCATTTAAAATCAAAACGTGTTTACAGTACGATAATCGATCTAAAAACATATCCAATTTATGAAAGGATCAGATAAAAAGCAAAATACTGAATCATGAATATTTGAAACTTATTTATCCCCTCCCACTTTAACATCTGATATTGAAGCCCCACCCTCACATACTTTAGTTTGTTACGCCCTACAAGTATGTAAATTCGGCCTTGCGCCAAAATTGGTTGTATCTTCAAAATAATTAATCCGAGTCAAACATCATTTTAGACATTAGCTTATTGAGTTGAGATTCATGTTACAGAATTGTTGCTGATCCGGCAAACATAAGATGAATCGCCAGGAGCGATATTCTTTGACTTGAAATTAATCTTCAGAGATAGGAATTTTGAAATGGTTACTTCTAAAGCTACCGAATTATTTTCTTGGGTACAAAAGTACAGGGTAAATTCAGAAAGACGTGAGACAACCGTTGAAAATTTGTAACGACTGATGTGACTGAAAAAAAAACACACAAAAAACAGGAAGAATTTCTGCATATTTCGTCAATCCGCACGTCGGATGTTCTTTGAAAAGCACGATAACTTGATGCTCAAAATCAGTGAGTTGTTTAGCCACATAAGAGGGGCAGAACGAAAGACGAAAGTTGTCTGCAAATAACCTTTAAATGATGAGTCACAAGATCAAGCAGCAATTAATGAATCATAAAAGAACCAATCAAATTTAAGTAATTACTCTACAGTCGAATGATTATTCAAGGTCATGAATATTCAATAATTTTATTCAAGGTTATTCAAGGTCAGTTATTCCTGAAAGATAAAACAGTGATAATAAATTTTCCGCTTTTTTAGTGGGTACCCTATAGTATATTCTCAAAGATTCGCGGAGGATTTACTGAAATTATTTAGTTCAATTTAAAAATAAATAATGATAAGAAAAATAAATAATTTCGTCATGGAACGATTGTAGAGTCCTCCATATACAGGCTCGTTTTGCCAAAAATCATTTCGATCATACAAATATCTATAGTACTTTCGTTCTTATTACTAGATGTAAAAACAGCGATATGAAAAAACAAATCCAACCTTTGCATCAAATGAATAAATTCAAGTCTTTGGTTGTTTTTAGAGAGTAGAGATAGATTAATACTTTTCTCAAGGATACTTGAATGTAATGAACTCGACTGGAATTCGAACTCGGCTCTCCAACTTCTCATTGCGTACCACTATCCATTACCACCGCACATCCATCCATAAATAATACACTGTATGTCATACTATGTAATCTGCTTTCCTCATTTTTAAATAAGTCTAATCAATCTTTTAAGTTATAAATGAAAGCAGTTTACATATAATGACAGGGGAAAGCGATATATGATTTTTTTCTATATTAAAAACAATTTTAGGGAAAAAACCATGACAAGGTTGAAAAAGTTTTCGCGTACATGTTTCATCCTTTCGGACTCCATCGAACTAAAGTGATGTTTCCGTTGATGCAACTACGCATGTGCACAAAGCAGGAGGAGCACTGAGAATTTTAAATTTAAATTTAAATCTTTTAAAAAAATTTATTTTAACATGTGATTGTCTTTATTTTAATAACATGATCATATATGTCATCATATGTGAATGACTACTTATTTAAAACAAAACAATCAAACTTATCATTTGAATGAGGAATGCAGTTTACATATAATGACATATATGATTGTCTTTCGGCTCGTCTTTTTTTTTAATCATTTCACCCCAAGCAAGGCAATAAAGCCACTATGACGCAAGAAGTTACTGAGTAATAGAGAATATGAGAAAAACTACTCTTAAGGAGAGAGGTTAATAAAAAAAATAAGAAGACAAGAGAGAAGACAGAAGATAGCGATTGACATTGCGTTTAAATTTTTGAAGATCAAAATTGTCTAGGAAGTAAGAATCCGAAAGAGAATTCCACAAGCGAGAATTGTGATAAAAAGAAACTGTTAGCATAGAACTTGCGGTTAGATCTAGCCATTTAACTGTAAAATGGCGAGAACTTGCCTCAAATCTAGTACTGCGCTTAAATTCATAAAGTCTACGTATCATAGACGAAAGATCATCAAAACAGTTACCATGGAAGTATTTATAAAAAAAGACACAGGGAATCTACGTTACAGTGGTAGGAAATGGACTGAAGCCGAAATGCCAGTTCAGGGCCAATAACATTGCAGATTCTTTTTTGGATTTTATCAAGAATCTCTAAATATATAGCAGGAGCACCAGACCAGATGGCAGCGATATTCAAACAAGTACCAATGGTTGACTGTCGAGAAAAATTGTTTAGCATGACATAGTGAATGAACTTTCTTAGCTGCAAACTTAGCAGTTGATTCCTTATATTCTTTGGATTATATGTCAGCTGAAAACGTTAGTCTGAGAAGGCGCAATGAGTAATTGGTCTGGAAGTTAGCATCAGCCATGCTGATGGAAGGTTCTCTCAGATTATTAAAAGAGAACAGTTTCGTTTTTGAGGAGTTAAAATTAACAAGCCACTCCTTGCCCCATTTAACAACATTGCGTTCATTTTCTTACAAATGAGAAAAGCAGGATTTCATCCCCTTCTCCCAGCTGTGGATCGACTGAACTCGTCTTGGATACCAAACAGTCTAAGTGTGTGTGTGTGGGGGGACACTGAAATCCAAACCGTGGCGAAAGCATTGGAAAACCATTTCAATATCCTTCCGAAGATCGCATAGCAATTCACATAATAAAAAGAAATAGAGGAGAGGCGTGATCGCATACGTATTGATGGGACATTGTATTTTAAACAAATAAAGTCAACTTATATTTATGAAAATCACTCGTATTAAAACGATTTACTGGAAAATGAAAATGTCTACATAACATTCTTTCTTTCTTTTCTTTCTCTGTTACGGCTTACGGCCATATCAAGTTGAAACGCCAGTTCTCGTAAGATCACCAGAGTTAAGCAACGTTGAGACTGGCCAGTACCTCTCTAAATGAGTGACCGCTTGGAAATACTAGCTGCTGTTAGCTTGGGTGTTCGGGCAGTGTTATAGATAGTCAGTTACGTGCCATACGTGATACACGCTTAGGCGATCACGTATCTTTCGATACATGACTGACGCGGCAGATTTTTTCCCGTAGTAGG
Organism: Acanthosepion esculentum; assembly: GCA_964036315.1. Taxonomy (NCBI): domain Eukaryota; kingdom Metazoa; phylum Mollusca; class Cephalopoda; order Sepiida; family Sepiidae; genus Acanthosepion; species Acanthosepion esculentum. Next base: position 41,332,300 of record OZ038483.1, on the reverse strand, counting down.
TTGCCATTTCTTTCTGCGGTAGACCTGTTGCCATCCAAAGCTATAGAACCCGGTTTGTCCTGCTATTTACTCATAGCTGGGGGAGGGGGAAGAAGCGTAGGATTCATATCATTCCGAAGGGAAAAGCACATAAGTAAATGTAACGGATTTCGAACTGGAATTCGAAATCGGCTCTCCGATTCCTCAGTCCAAGTCGCTATCCATTGCTCCACCGTCTCGGAATTGGAAATCGAAGAACCGGGTTTGAATTCCAGTCAGGTTCGTTATATTTACTTCCACGCAAATACCCTCTTCCACCCACCAGCTATGGGTTAATTATTAGAAGTTGTATCAATAAATCATTATCTCCCCAAAATTATTACAGTCTAAAATATTTTCTAACCTTAAATAATCTGCAAAAGGTTGATAAGCTGTACAAATTGTATCAATCAAAAATCTGTTTTTTAGCTTGTTACTTATTTAAATTATAACATTGTCCCATTTTACAGGAATGATTAAACTTGTTAAGTACAATGCCTAATACATGGATATGTTATTCAAAATATTTGCCTTTAGTAAAAACAAATACTTTTTTAGAATAAAATTGTTGTAACCTAGAAGGGGTTACTGAATGAGGAATAACCAAAACGGAAGTTGGAAATGAAATGATAATCTTTATAACATCAACGAAATACAATACTCGCTAGCGACGTGAAGTAGGTAAACCACTGCTACTGGTGGACTACTTAGACATCATATTATCCCCACGTACAATAGTACCCAACGTATTTATGAGGATTGGGACATACCCATTAGTGCTCATATCTACGGTATATAACAAAAATAAACAAAATACATATTTTTTAATAAAATTCAATGTTTCGAATGAAGAAAATAGTGCTTTTAATAAACGCGCTTTTAAATGTGAATAACCTATCGCCGACGAAGTGATCATTTCTTTCTCTTCTTCAATTTATCGTGTCTTTGTCTTGAGACAGATTTTTTTTCTCTCTCTTTTTCCTCTGTATCTTTTGTCGGATATCTTTAGTTTTGTCCATGCGACTGCGTCTGTTATTGATCTTGGATGACCATTACTGAACGCAGCTTGGTGAATGTTTGTTAAGATGGCCGATGGGGTGAGGTGAAAGCAAGGACTAATTTCTCCCATCATGCCTCAGTGAGCAGAATTAGGCTTTGCCAGAAATATTCTCTCTTTTTCTTCCCTAACCGGCCTCTGGAGATTAATTCTCAACTGCTGCTGATCCCTCACAGCATCGAGAAAACAATTTCAACTGTCCGGCCCGACCACACATCCAAACACCCACATCCCACCCATCGAAACCGGATCACTGCTCATCCTACCGGCCGAAAACAGAAAAAAAGAGAGAAGTCTACAAAACTTTTTCCTGTCTTCATATTTCGATCATTCTCGACAAATGTCTCCGGACAATTTATTCTTTTTATTTATTGATGTCTTTCTTTCTTTCTTTCTTTCTTTCTTTCGTTCGTTCGTTCTATTTCGCCTTCTTTTTCACATTATCGGAGTCGTTCTTTCTTTCATTTCTTTTCTTTCTTGTGCTATTTCTTGTTTTTTCTTCTGTCTCTTGCCTTTATTCTCCTATACCATTATTATTATTATTATTATTATTATTATTATTATTATTATTATTATTATTGTCGTTGTTGTTGTTATTATTATTATTATTTCCCTCGATTCTTTCTTTTCTTTCTCTCTGATATTTTTCATCAGTTTTTTACGGTTACTTTCGGTTATGAGCTCGACGTGGCCGATGTTAAGTGGTTAACTCATGCGCAAGTACATTTGGTATTTGCTATGTATTGCTTAGTACGGTACAAGGCCATGCACTAATGAAGTTAAAACATAAAATGATCAGCATAAATATTAGTACATTTAGGCAGCTGTTCATGTAAGTTTGACTGATGACCAGCGAAAGTTCTTTATGTGAGATATTTTTAATTAATGATTTTTTAACGGTTTCGACAATTTTTTCTGGTTTTCGTGAAAAAAAATTGAATATAAATCCTCTTGTGTATTCTGAAGGATTTCGATTTTCATAAGTCATAATCGCTAAAAGAAAAGAAATGTATACCTGCAGCTTCAATCTTCACAATACAACCAACATTTTTAATAATGGTTTATAAACGCTGAAAAAACTCAGATTATGTCCAAATTATCTCAGGAAACGGAGAAAATTTTTTTTATGTCTTTAAAATGTTCGTTCAACTTCAATCAAACTTACGTAAAACAGAATGAAAATTGTTAATACTGAAAACTACAAATTATCTACATTTTATGTGATAAAGTTTTTCTTTATTATTCGTTTAATTTTCATCTAATCGCTTATTTCTTTCATTATTTAAGCGGATTTCTTTTTATCTCAGGAATTTTAACTGTTTCTTTCTTTCATTTTTCATTCTTTTTTTCCGTATAACAATCTTTTTCAAATTATCCAGTTCTTTCATTTTCTTTTTAAAATTGCATCGTTTTCGTTCGTTCTTTCTTTCTTTCTTTCTTTCTTTCTATAAGAAATCTTTTTCAAATTATCTATTTTTTCATTTTTCCTTTTTCAAATTTGCATCTCTTTCTTTCTTTCTTTCTTTCCTTTTTTTCTTTCTTTCTTTCTTTCTTTCCGCTTAACGACCCTTTTCAAATTATCCAGTTTTTCATTTTCCTTTTTCAAATTGGCATCGCTTTTTTCTTTCTTTCTTTCTTTCTTTCTTTCTTTCTTTCTTTCTTTCTTTCTTTCTTTCTTTCTTTCCGCTTAACGACCCTTTTTCAAATTATCCAGTTTTTCATTTTCCTTTTTCAAATTGGCATCGCTTCTTTCTTTCTTTCTTTCTTTCTTTCTTTCCTTTTTTCTTTCTTTCTTTCCGCTTAACGACCTTTTTTTAAATTATCCAGTTCTTTCATTTTCCTTTTTCAAATTGGCATCGCTTCTTTCTTTCTTTCTTTCTTTATTTATTTATTTCTTTCTTTCCTTTTTTCTTTCTTTCTTTCCGCTTAACGACCCTTTTTCAAATTATCCAGTTTTTCATTTTCCTTTTTCAAATTGGCATCGCTTCTTTCTTTCTTTATTTATTTCTTTCTTTCTTACCTTTTTACTTTCTTTCTTTCCGCTTAACGACCTTTTTACAAATTATCCAGTTCTTTCGTTTTCCTTTTTCAAATTTGCATTGATTGATTCATTGAGTAATTTCTTTCTTTCTTTTTAACGATATTTTTCAAATTTCTTTCTTTCTTTCTTTCTTTCTTTCTTTCTTTCTTTCTTTCTTTCTTTCTTTCTTTCTTTCTTTCTTTCTTAGGTCATATATCTACCGTTTTCATTCGCCCTTCATGTTGTCTTTCTATTTCTTTTCTATTTTGACATTTACTTTCGCTTTTTCGCCCTTTGCATCACTAATCTCTTTATTTCTCCATCCCTTTCGCCTGCTCCCGTCCTACAGAATGTGTGCCAAGTGTCAGGCAGATGTAAGTATTCCGCGCAGACAAAATTTCATTTTAAAGAGACTAGCTTATAAAATAACAGTTAATCTTCTCCGGTCAGCATTAATTTGCAACCACATTATGAACGACAGAAAACAATCATTCGCCAACATTTCGCAAGTATTCTCATACATATGCTCAAAGGTACGCGCATGCAAACAAGTTCAGGGATGCATGGCATGCAGTAATTTGCTTGCATAAAATCGATTTAAAACTCATGCGCTAATTGGCAAAAGAACATAGGTAGAGAATCATAAAACTATGCACGAGCAGATTGGAAGCTGAAAGAAAGTTCTAGAATAATCGAAGTTCTCATTTTTATTTTTCTATCTCAGTCTGTTCATATCTATCTATCTATCTATCTATCTATCTATCTATCTATCTATCTATCTATCTATCTATCAGAGTCTGTTCATATCTATCTATCTATCTATCTATCTATCTATCTATCTATCTCTCTCTCTCTCTCTCTCTCTATATATATATATATATATATATATATATATATATATATATATATATATATATCAGAGTCTGTTCATATCTATCTATCTATCTATCTCAGTCTGTTCATATCTTTCTCAGTCTGTTCATATCTCTCTCTCTCTCTCTATATATATATATATATAAATATATATATATATATATATATGAAGAAATATAGTCTTAAAATGTGCTATATTTATGGGATGAAGTGCTCAATATCAGAGATAGAGCGTGTGTAAATATAAAAATGAACATAGAAGTCAACACTTAGAGGCGACAGTCTGTTTCATGCTAGATGCAATCGTCAGGCCACAAAAAAATTTACTACGTTAATAAAAACACCGATCAAAATAAAAATAATATAATAATAAATAAATATATAAGATAAGAAATAAAAATAAAAAATAAAAATAAATAAAAACAAGCAAAATAATTTAAACCAAATAAACAAGTAAACGACTTCCGGTAAAATAACCGCCAAAATAGACTGTCGCCTCTAACTGTTGACTTCTATGTTCACTTTTATATTTACACACGCTATATATATATATATATATATATATATATATATATATATATATATATATCAGTTCGTTCATATCTATCTATCTGTCTGTCTCAATCAATTTGTTCACATTCATCTATCTATCTGTCTAACTAACTATCTATCTCATTCTGTTCATGTATCTCTCTGTGTATATATATATATATATATATATATATATATATATATATATATATATATATATATATATATAACAGTTGAATAGAGAGTTTATCTTATTCTCCTGTTCACACTCCTCGATCTTTTGAACAGTGGTAGAGATTTATCCTTCATTCCTCTTTAGGATTTGATTTCCGATTTCTTCTAAAGTATTTTCTTTCTCTTTCACGCCCAGTAACCTCTTGCGTCTTAGTGACATTGTCGCCTTGCTTGGGTGAACTGATTAAAAAAATTGCAGCTGCTATCTTTGTTTTTGGAGGGATTTAGGTGATATGAAACGAGAAACATTTTTTTATTCGACAAGATACTTGAACAACGCCTTTGATGTTCGACTTTGTTTCACTCTCCTTTTTATGCGTGACTGGATAAACACTCTCAGCTACGGAAATTTGCAGTATCTCCTCAAGACGTTGGAGATCATGGCCCTCCACATTTTACTGACTTTTGTTTCGAGGAGCAAATTCAACATACCTATTTGTCCTTGTTCTATCACCCATTCACGCAAACTCTTTTAGTAGTTTACTCGCTGTTTTTCCCTGCTTATCTTACCTTCAACATGTCCTGTGTGTGTTAGATTCTCCAGACCTTCTTTCCACATTGTGCCCCCCAAATATCAACTCTCCCTTTCTGGTTGCATGTATAAGTTTCCTTATAGATCATATTTCCTTAAAAGCTTTTATTTGTTTCATGTTGAGCACCTTGCTTCTCAACATCCGTCAGTAGCATCTACATCACTTCAAATTTCTTCTTCATCTGCGAGGAAATTGTCCAGCAATCACTGATTTTTATCGATATTACATATCAGTTCGGAATTTTTTGTTTTTAAGGACATTTTCCTATATTTCTTAATACTTTGTTTTGTTGCATGAGGAGATTGTCTAGCTTCACTGCTCTACGGGTGATTAGATATTGCATAGCAGTTCAGCCCACTTTTCTTTGTTTCTTAATACTTTGCTTACTTTCTAAAAGGCATGGTGAGGTTGTCCAACATTCATTGCCATATGGGTGATTAGATATTACATAGCAGTTCAGCACTCTTTTCGTTGGTCCTAAGGACATTTTCTATCTTTTAATACTTTGCTTAGTTTCTGTAAGGCATAAGAAGATTTACTGCCATATGGATGATTAGATATTAAATATCAGTTCATCCGCTTTTCTTTGTTTCTAACAACATTTTCTGATGTCTTAATACTTTGCTTAGTTTCTAAAAGGCATGGTGAGATTGTCCAACATTTATTGCCATATGGGTGATTAGATATTACATAGCAGTTCAGCGCCCTTTTCTTTGTTTCTAACTTTTAAATTTCCCTATCTCTTAATAATTTGCTTAGTTTCAGAAAGGTGTGAGGAGATTGTCCAACGTTCACTGTCATATAGGAGATTATATATTACACAGCAATTCAGCACTCTTTTCTTTATTTGTAACGAAAAATTTTTCGTCTCTTAATACTTTACTTACTTTTTAGAAGACATTTTCCGCTATTGCTATGCGATTTCGAATTTCTGTGTCAGATTTGCCGCCCTTTATACCCTACCCAGAAACTTCCGCCCCCGCTTGATTCTGACACCCTCAGTGCGTAGCTCGGATCTTAGGCTGTTATTCGTGCTGACAACAGAGCGTTCTGTCTTACTGTTCATAGATACTCCTTTCAACTTGCTTTCTTTTACTACCTAACGTAAGAGTTTTTTTTTCCAGTTTTCTTTCTGTGTCTGTCATCAACACAGTATCATCTGTATATATTACGCTATTAAGATTATGCCCTTCGATAATATATCCTGTTAGTTCATTTAGTTCTGATGTCATCAGTTCCCAAGTAGGCATCTATGCAGACGACACCACTATTTACTCCTGCCTAAATAGCAAATATGGTATCGCTGACAAAACTATCCTGGCCGCTGGTCTCGAAAAGGACCTCCAATCTGTGGTTGACTGGGGCAGGAAATGGCTGGTAAATTTTAATGCCTCAAAAACAAAACTGCTCTCATTTACCAACTACAGAGAACCCTTCCCTGCCTCCCATTAAAATGTCTGATGCTTAACTCCACGAGAGCGCCTCTCTGCGCATGCTTGGTCTCACGCTGTCCGCTGACTTAACATAGAACAAATGCATTGAATCAATAGCTTCATCTACCGCAAGGAAAGTTGGTTCTCTGTGTCGCGCCAGAAAGTTTTTTCTCGCTTGAGTCTATCCTTCAAATCTATAAATCAACTATTCGCCTTTGCATGGAATACTGCTGCCATATATGGCCGAGAAATCCCGCTGTTCGTCTTAAGGTCCTCGACAAAATCCAGAGACGAATATGCAATGTGGTTGGTCCTGGTCTGGAATCTCGTCTACAGTCACTTTCTCACAGACGTGCCGTCGCTTCCCTCTGTCTTTTCTACAAGTACTTTCACGGTAACTGCTTCGACGAGCTATTTTCACTGGTTCCCAAACTGCATGAATTTAAGCGTCTTATTAGTTTGGCATCTCAGTCCCACGCTTTCACTGCAAAACGTTTAAATGTAACCGTCTCCAATAGCTTCATGTCTCGCACTTCCCGTCGGTGCAACTCCCTTCCTCTTACTTGCTTCCCTGACAGCTATAGTTTTCAAATATTCAAATGTAATGCCAATCGAAATCTTCCGATGTCTTGATCTAATTCCCCGTACTTTTCTTTATTATTTCCTCAATCACGTCTCTTTACTCTTGCATCCAGTCTCTGTAATCCCTTGCGTGCTACTGGCACTCGCGCCTTGCTTGGGGGTGAAATGCTTAAAAAAACTTCTTTCAGGATGGTCTCGCAGTATAGGCTAAATAGAACCGATGAGGAAACGCATGCTTGTATTATTCTTGTTTCTATTTTCGTACGAGGGTCATTCAATAAATAAGGTGAATTTTTCGGTATAAGGACTTCTAATACAGATAGAAGCTTACTTTTTAAAAATTTTTCCACGTAGTCTCCCAGTACTGTCACACACTTTTCCCATCTGTGCACAAGCTTCCGTATTCCAATCAGCGTAAAAATCTTTTGACTGATGTCTCAGCCAGTCGCTCACAACACTTTTGACTTCATCGTCACTTATAAACTTCGTGCCTCTCGCGAACGCTTTCAAGGGACCAAACAGGTAAAAGTCTGAAGGGGCAAGGTCTGGGCTGTAAGGGGGATGAGGGAACAGTTCCCAGCCCAGCTCGTTGATGGTCTGCACCGTTTGGGCTGCTGTGTGAGGCCTTGCGTTGTCATGAAGCAAGATGACTCCTTCTGACTGATGACCCCTGCGTTTGTTCTTTATGTCTTTCAAAGTCCTTGCAATGTCATCCACTGTCACCCTTCTGTCAGACTGAATGAGGTCATTGACTGATTCGATGACCTCGGGAGATCTCCCATCCTCAACACTGCTCCGTCCTTCTTTAAACAATTTAGCCCACTTGTAGACATTTTCTTTTGGCTGAACATGTGGCACCATACACAGTTGACATTCTCCTATGAATTTCAGCTGGTTTGCACCCTTCAGCAACCAAAAACTTGATAACTGATAGCTGTTAAATCTTGCATCATGCTTCTTGGTCGGCCATCTTTGTTAATCGCCAAAAGTTTTTTTTAATCTGCAAAAGAAATTAAATCCATGTGAAAAAGAAGTAAAACAATAAAAATAAAAAGAGTAAACTTATATCTGTATTAGAAGTCCTTATACCTAAAAATTCACCTTATTTATTGAATGACCCTCGTATATTTATTGAACTCGCTCGCTATCCGTATACAGAGTGTTTGCTCCAGTAAATGTTACGGATTACTCTTTCCTATATAAATCAAGCTGTCCAAGTGATTCAAGTAGGTCTTTGACTGGCCCTTAAATATTTAAACTCGTGTATTCCGTTGACCACCTCTGAGTATGGCTAACAAAAGAAAATAAAACGGAAAGAAAATCAAGCTTTTCTTTTCTATGCCCGACTGCTTCCGTCTATCGTATTATACTTAAGACGAACGTTCTTCTTTTATGAGTCGTGTCCTTTCAGGGCGTAGGCATCATGGCCCTCCACATCTTCCTGCACCTTAATAAGTTTTGGCTTTTTTTTTTCTCCCAAACCCTTGTTCTGCCATCCATTTGTTGAGGCCCATCAAGTATGTTACGTGCTGTTTTCCTCTGTTCCTCTTTCCCTCAATCTGTCCTGTGAGTATTAGGTTTTCCAAGCCCGCCTTCCTCATTACGTACCCCAGAAATTAGCAACTGCCTGTTCATGATGATAAGTATAAGTTTCCTTTTTGTTTCCATTTTTCCAAAACCTCGTTGTTGCTCAGATCTTCGCTCCAGCATCTTTTCGTAGAACCTCATTTTTGTTGCTTCAGAATAACAAAAAAAAAGTTATGCGTACAAAGAATACGAGCAAAAATAACAGATCAGTTGTCCACCTACCTACTTACCTACCTACTACCTACCCACTTAACTACTACATACCTACCTATCTATCTACCTACTTATCTACTTACCTAATACCTAACTACCTATACACCTACTATCTATCTATCTATCTATCTATCTATCCCTACCTACTACCTATATATCTACTAACCTACCAAACCGCCCAATGCGACAAATCTTGGAAGAAACCAAAAAAAAAAAGAAATAGAGAGAAAATCCCACTTACCAAAAATCCATTGAATGTGTATATTTTTTATATGCCAAGTCCTTTCAAGATATGGGCGGTCATCTCTCTCCACAACTTCCTATCTTTGGTTGCTCTTTAACTTTTAGCTCTTTACCATCAACCCTTCTCCTTGTTCTGCACCCCATTCATGCAAACTCGTTAAGTAGCTCAAATTTATATAAATATGATGTAGCAACTCGTAACAAAAGCGTATCCAAGTCCTTGCGGGTGATAAATTATTTCCTACTGTACAAACCCTCTCTCACAAATGAAACGTCGTAAGCCTCTCACTATTCTTGCGCTATTTCCATGGAAAGAGCTCTAACGAGCTACATTCCTTAGTTCCTCGTCTAAGACCATTGTAGCGAATCACCCTCACTCCTTTCGTTTTGGTATTCTATTTGTGAAATGTAATTCCACTCGAACAGCTTCTTTTCGCGAAATGCTGCTCTGTGGAACCGACTCCCAAGAAAGTTTTTCCCGATCACTATAATCAAAATCTGTTCAAATCTAGGATTAACTGTTATCTTCCCCACATATCCTAATAAACTGAGCTTCTTATTCTGTAACCATCTACCCCAAGTGACTCCCGGGTCTTGTACAGGGTGAATACCATTGTGAAAAAAAAAGTGTCCTTTATTAAACTGAAGTAGCCGTGTACGATGTCAAAACTTGGATTACATCTGGTTATATTAATATTAGAGAGATTCCTTAGCACTGCGATGGTGAACTGGTAAAACACCGTCTGTCTTTTTTACATTTGATGCTTCTGCCAGTGAAGAAAAGAGAGATACACGACGCCAGCCGGGATCACGTATTTGCATGTGGAGAAACATCATTAGCGATACTTGATTTAGTTCAAGTCAAAACAAAGTCCAGGGAGAAATTGTATTTCAAGTAAACAATTCCTGCCCTTCATTTGGATTTGATCCAGCGAATAAGAAACGTCGTATCTTTTCCCACCGCCGCCACCCACCAAAACATTTGGCCTCACTAAACCACTCACACTTAGTTACCCACCGCACAAGATATGGATGTCTGAAACAAGAGGTCATCTAATGGTGAAAGCCAGTTTGTTTGTCAGCACCGGTGTTGTTAACATGTTGTTTCTTACCAGTGTAATAAGATGAAATGATTAGCCTGGCTGCAGGCTGCAATAACACGAGTTTCAACTTTGCTTTCGCCACTGGCTGTGCTGTTCCCTGGTTATCTCCCTTCGCGTTATCCCTTTCTCGCCCCTGTCTCCACCATGCCATGACAATGTTTCTCAACTCTGTAGATATACACTTTTCTTCTGTCGGGTTGCGGTCACTCTCCCTTCGACCACTTCCTGCTTGCTCCTAATCATCTCTTACAAATTCATGGTAATTTGGGGGTCAGAATCGAATCAAAGACTTACCCAAGAATTTTTCTCTTTGCATCTATTGACCCACGTAAAACTTTCATTCGATTTATTAAGTAAAAATATAACACTTTTTAACACATTTTCCGTATTAACTTTATTACGCAACATAAAGTTTTCTTCCATTGTCCTCTGCTGCCCTGGAAGCATTTCCTGATTCTATTCTCCCAAAACCTTCTATCCTCTTTAATAATAATAATAATAATAATAATAATAATAATAATAATAATAATAAAAATAATAATAATAATAATAATAAAACTGAAAAAGTGCGTGAAATTTATAAGAATTTAACGTAGTTTCTCAGGCGAGAACTTTTAGGCGATCATGTCTCTCCACAGTTTCTTGTCCTTTTTAGAGCTTAATTTTGTTATCTCTCCAAAACCTTGTTCAGTCATCTATTTACTCACGTTCGCTAGATATGTTAAGTATTGTCATACATTGTTTCCTTGCCCTCAGCCTGTCCCACGAGTACCAAATTTTCCAAGTCCCTTTTCTTCATTATGTGCCCTAAAAATTTCAACTGTTTCTTCCTGATGTTTCAAGGAAGTTATCTGGCTAGCATAAGCTATTTGTTATATGTTTTAGAATAAGTAACTTGAACTTTACTTCATTGATGATATATATATATATATATATATATATATATATATATATATATATATATATATATATATATATATACATGTGTGTGTGTGTGTGCGTGCGTGTGTGTATCACTTTAAACGTTTTTTAAGTGGATACTCATATCTGAGTAGACGTTCCATTTATTTATTAAACACTATATTTATTAATTTAAATAAATATACTGTTTAATGAATAAATTTAACGTTATATATATATATATATATATATATATATATATATATATATATATATATAGAGAGAGAGAGAGAGAGAGAGAGAGAGAGAAAGAGAGAGTGAAAAATATTTTCAATTTACGGAACTACTGTATATACATCCACAGATATTTTAACCCCTGAAGATGGTCTCAGATGAAATTGAAAGTAAAATTGAAAGAAAATTTTGGAATTTTTCTAAATCAATTTTCTACAGCCACCAAAAAATTCATTTGTGGACTGGAAAGAATTAAAAGTAAAATAAATAGGCATAATACATCTAAATTATTAAACCAAGCCTGCTTGAATATATATATATATATATATATATATATATATATATATATATATATATATATATGTCATTCGCAGACAGTACTGTTTCGCTGTATCACAGCTCCTCAGTGCGACTAGACATCCGAATACTTCAAGACTGGATGGAAACCAAACCGATCAGTCAGAGTTTCTACCACTGAGCTATCTTCAATCGACCGAGAGAAACAACTAAATTTCCAAGAGGAGAAAATCCAGGTAGAGCTCTATGTACAAGACAGAGCAAGAATATAATATAAAAGGCTCAAACACTAATATTCCACGGTTATAATTTATTAGATTGGAATCGTAATCACGATTCAATTCATCAGACCTACAAATTCAGACAAATTTGTAGGTCTAATGAATTGGATCGTGATTACGATTCCAATCTAATAAATTACAAGCATAGAATATTAGTGTTTGGGCCTTTTATTTTATATTCTTTCTCTCTCTCTCTGTGTCTCACTCTCTCTCTATATATATATAGAGAGAGAGAGAGGAGAGAGAGAGAAAGAGAGAGACCAATGAATTCTGGGAGTAAAAGAACACTGTTTTCGATATAAAAGGGCTAAATATATATTGAAAATATAAAGTTAATATAATTATATTAATATTATATTAATATAATATATATTGAAAATTCTTCCTCGCCGTTTTCCTATGAACATGCGCAATTCCTTTATCTTTCCTGCAGCCATTAAATAAAGGAGTGTGATGACAGACAAAACAAATTTTAAGTCTGGTTTTAACGCCGTGGATGAAACTTCATGTAGCATTATGCAGTAGGAAACAACCAGATAATCTCTCTCCCCCCCTCTCTCTCTACATATATATATATATATATATATATATATATGTGTGTGTGTGTGTGTGTGTATGTGTGCGTGCGTGCGTTCCATTATAATGTTTGAGAAGCACTCAAGGTTACTGTTAAAATCGTTATTATAAATAAAGTGTATTCTGTAAATGAAAGAAAAAGTGATATTTTTTTTAAGTGTTTCACCCCAAGCAAGGCGGGAACCACTAGCACGCAAGGGGTTACAGAGGGTTGGAGCGAGAGCAAATAGCAGTGATAGAGGAAAGGATGAAGGGAAGGATAGGGGATAGGTCAAGGCATCTGGAGTATGAGGATAGGGAGGATAGATAATAACCTTAGATTTGAAAATGTAAAGAATTTAGTGCTCAGGAAAGCATCGACGCTGAAGCATTTTTTAAATCGGTATCACCCCATGCAAGGCAGTAAAGCCACTAAGACACAAGGTGTTGCCGGAAGGGGAAGAATTAGGAACAGAAACATTAATAATGAGCGGGAAGAGGAAAGAGTAATCAGGAGGTCAGGAGATAACGATTGACGTTGCATTTAAATTTTTGAAGATTAAAGTTTTCTGTAAAGCATGAAGTCTCACAAGCTAGAGAGAAGCTGTTGGCGTATAACTTACGGCTAATATCTACCCAGCTCAGCTGTAAATTGATGTGATCTTGATGCCAGTCTAGTACTGCACTTAAAGAATACAGACTAATGCAATAAACAGTTAATCGTTAACTCCTCGGCATTTACCCGAGACCTCCCTACAAGACGGGATGTGGCATAAAGCCGGTTTTTTTTTAAGTGGGGCCTTTCGAGCCCGTAGGCTCGGGCAAAAATTGCCCGATGATCCCGTATACACTGGATCGGGTAGCTGCCTACCTCCCCAGACGAGACTCTGCTCTTCAGCATAGCCTCGTCTGGGTTCCTCTCCGCCCAGAGGCAGAGAGTCGACAAGCAGAGTTAACTATAATAATTAACTCCCCTCCCCCAGTAATTGAGAGAGAGAGAGAGAGAGAGAGAGAGAGAGAGAGAGAGAGAGAGAGAGAGAGAGATTAAATAGTGTTAGGCTAGTCTGTTTTGTGGGGGTGTTCAGCTATTCCACAACAATTTTCTAACCGGGCACGGACTTTTGCAATGATCTAATATTTCTTTCTGAACAAAGAACTGCTTGAGTTACATTTTTATTTTCCTTAAACAAAAAACATTACAAAACTGAAAATATTCCTTACTTTCTTCCAACTTCAGTACTAGAATCCTTTATTATGTGCGAATTAATATGCGATTTTGAAAAGAAAAACTAATGGGGTGGTTTTCCCGTTACCTCCTACACGGTCTGGAATTCAACGTTCCCCTTCTGTTAGCGTGATCGCAATCCAAGGCTTGAGAGATGAGACTGCACTGCCATTTAAACCATAATTTGGTAGAAAAAAGACTGACCTAAGCCTATCCAAGGGCGTTCATGCGAAATTGAACGCAGGGGTCTAGATTGGAAATTGAACTCCGTTCGCCGATTTCACTTTCCGTAACGATATCCGGATATACCCACCCCGGGTAGGATCATATTCATCTTGTCCTAACCGAATAGGAAGAGAAGAAAGGTTTATTAAAAGGAACAAAAAATGTCCCATGACAGAAAGAAAAAGAAAGCATTGTGTTATCTCCCTTGGCGTGTTTAGTATCATGTTTTCGTTAAAGGTTATAGTTACATCTTTATTATATTGAGTGGTGAAAACAGCAAACAAATGTAAACATTGACAGAATATTGACAAACGGGCACTTTTATTACGACAGCTGTTATCTTTTGTAGCTATTGCAGGAATCGAGGTGAAAATATATTAGATGTTAGACCGACAAGCAACACAAGAGAGTGAGTGAGAGAGAGAGAGAGAGAGAGAGAGAGAGAGAGAGAGAGAGAGAGAGAGAGAGAGAGAAAGAAGATATTTTTGTTGGAAAGGACTTGTACGAGTGAAAGAAAATAAAAACTAGAAATTCTTGTTGCTACAAAGCAACAGGGACTTTTTCTAACACGGCCATAAGTCGAAAGAAGTGGAACCAGTTTTTGCCATCGGAGTGTGTCAAAACTATTGAATTTCTAGTATAAGTAAATCCAATACTGTTTCTTTGGTGTGAGTTTTTTTTTTCTTTTCTTTTAGGAAGCAGTAAAAGACAAGCAATTTCTTTATTTGATCTTGTTAGGGCCCCCGGGCATTACAGCAACGGATACTTTTCCTACGTGCAAGGCCACTTCGATTTCACTGAGGAATCTTTTCTCTCTCGCTGGATGTGCGGGTAGTGCAACGGAAACGGAAATCGGGGTGCTGAGTTCGGATTCTGGTAGAATTCACTACGATCACTTTCGCACAAATAGCATTAGGGGATGGTATGGATTCATCAATTCTCATCCGAGTTAAACGGTAAAGCAGAGTAAGCTCACATGCCTTGCGGGGAAAACCAACGTAGGAGAAAGAAAACTCAGAATTCAAATCCAACTTGATGAGGGATGGGCTTCGTCAGGTTATCTTGCCTGAGATACACCTCTATGGCAGTACATGTGGCGTCCATACGATCTTAACGGGATACGGGGCTCGTGACATTTGTTTCTCTTTCTGATAAAATGTATTATATTCATAATGTTCTCTTTGGCATTAATGGCTGACGATTAACGTTGCGTTTAGTGCAGACGAAACGCTGAAAGAAGTTTAGATTAAAAACTGTAAAAAAAATATCGAGTTTTGTACAGAAAATGACAAATGGGAAGTAATGGTGTGGCAGCAAAATCATTGTTCAAGATTGAGAAAATCCATAACTCTAATTTGGTACGATGGATTCAAAGAAAGCCAATTTTGAAATCCGAAAGTCTAAATTTATAATTAACTAATATGCATACAGTCTTGGGAATAAGTTAATCTCTATCTATATTTTAATGAATCATACGTATAATATATATTTCATAAACGAGTTCTTTCTATCTATCTATCTATCTATCTATCTATCTATCTATCTATCTATCTATCTATCTATAAGAGATTATCCCGATGCATGGGAGAAGATTATATATGATTTTTTATCTATCAAAATCGTTTAACTTTAACCGGTTCTGCTGTGTACCTTTTCAATAGTTTGTAAATGTTTATTAGATTACCACCTGTGCTCGCTTGCATACATACATACATACGTCTATATATATATATATATATATATATATATATATATATATATATAAAAGAAACAATTAATTATTTTTAATATGTGGAAATCTCCACGCTTTGCCTGATGAAGGTCGCGAGACCGGAAACACGTGTAATAAAATTATGGAAAATAAAGCATAATATACTTTTTTTAAAGAACCACATTGCAACCAAAAACGTGGATCTTTTAAAAAAATATTATGCTTTATTTTCCATAATTTTATTACACGTGTTTCCGGTCTCGCGACCTTCATCAGGCAAAGCGTGGAGATTTCCACATATTAAAAATAATTAATTGTTTCTTATATATATATATATATATATATATGTGTGTGTGTGTGTGTGTGTGTGTGTGTGTGTGTGTGTATATATATATATATATACGTATATATGTACGTATGTATGTATGTATGTATGTATACAAGCGAGCATACATATATATATATATATGCATGTATGTATGCAAGCGAGCATATATATATATATATATATATATATATATATATATATATATATATATATATATATATATATATGAAGAAATATAGTCTTAGAGTGTGCTATATTTATGGGATAAAGGGCTCAATATCAGAGATAGAGCGTATGTAAATATAAAAGTGAACATAGAAGTCAACACTTAGAGGCGACAGACTGTTTCATGCTAGATGCAATCGTCAGGCCACGAGTGCTGTTATTTTTCTCGGCTATTTATATATACGGGACAGTGGTGCATTGTGGGTAGTCTATTTTGGCGGTTATTTCACCGGAAGTCGTTTATTTATTTAATTAGGTTAAATTATTTTGCTTGTTTTTACTTATTTTTATTATTTATTTATTTTTTTCTTATCTAATTTATTTATTTATTTATTTAATCGGTGTTTTTATTATGGTAGTAAAAATTTGTTTATATCGCTTATTTAATAGTTTTGTTTTGGTTTGGGAAGATAATTAAAGCTATTTATTCAATTTTTGGGTTGATTGTTGTAGTTTATTCAAACTATTATTTTGGCAGGAACAGTTTTTAATTTGTTTATTACTTCATGTATTCATTTGGATTGATTATCGGGATTGGTTTGTTAGTTTATTTATTTATTTGGATGAATTTAGATCAATTTATTTTACTTGTTATTATATATTTGTTATACTGTATATTTTCTCTTTTCGGTTTTCGATTTTTAAGTAACGTAGTATTTTTTTATCGCTATATAACAATTATAGCTATTTTTTCGTCCGATTTTTGGTTTGATTTTTATAGTCTAACTAATATGTTGGTCATAATGCTTTGCTAATTTGTTTATTATTTACTTTATTTATTTGGGTGCATTGATTTTCTTTCTTATTTTTATTATTATACATGCGAAATCATAGGTATTTACTTACAACACGAACTAAGCAAAATAATAAATATAAATGATACAGGACTCTACAGGGACGACGTTCTCATAAACTTAAGAAACTATATATATATATATATTACAATGAATCATTTATACAAAAAGTAGATTCGTAAAGTTAATGATATAAAATAGCGAAATCCCTTCGCTAACAAAATTTTAAATGAGCATTAACCTACAATGAATATTATGATTCTTGTTTTTAAAAATTATAAGCTGTATAAGGTCTTTCATTACTTGTGTATTAATGAAAGAGCTTATACAGCTTATAATTTTTAAAAACAAGGATTATAAAATTCACAAGTGATTGGTAGGGTAATGCACCTTTAAAATTTTGTTTGCAAAGGGATGTCGCCATTTTATATCATTAACTTTGCTAATGTACTTTTTGTATGAATGATTCATTCTAATATAAATTGAACTGCATGACATATTTGATATATATATATATATATTAGGTATATTTGGGCAGGAATTTTCCGTTCATACATGCTTCGTTAAAAATGAACGAAACTGCTTTGCTAATGATATTTCTTATTTTTTCTACATTTCAGAACATTGACGCACGATGTGCTTAGTAATCAACATGTCATCAGAATATAATTGTCGAGCTGCTGTTTTGGCGAAACTTTACGGCGTCCAGAAAGCCAAGAAAATTACTGAATGTAAATTTCCTGAAACCATGGTCTACGACCTTACAAATGTATATGGGGCCGACAAGGAAAATTTCAGGCCAGAACACATGACTCATAAGAAGAACTCTAGCGACGCCGTAACGCCCGAGTTTATCACCGATGTTGTTGAGGTTGTCAAGGAAACCCCCAGAAAAAGCCTGAGGAAAAGCACCAAGGAATTGGGCACCAGCGGGCGAAGAATCGGACATATTCTCAAGGAGGACTTGAATTATAGATCTTATGTGCTAAAAAGTCGTCAATTTCTCCCCTCATGTCCAGACTGTAATCATCTCGACTATTTTGTGTGGATCGTCTTGGAGAGGGAGGTGAACTGCAACTCTTACAACACCAAAGAGGCTCGCAAGGCAGCCATCATGGACACCATGGCCAACTTGGACAGGCATGCCATCGCCAAGGCCTGCTCCAGTTTCCGATCCCACTTGCAGAAAGTGGTGACCGTCGATCATGGCCACATTTTGTACCTTTTATGTGTGTCTGTGTATAAAGATTCATTGAAATATATTTATTTGTTATATAAAAACGCTGTGTTTATTGTACATTAAGTTCATCCGGATTTATCAGCGACACATAATATATATATATATATATATATATATATATATATATATATATATATATATATATATGTGTGTGTGTGTGTGTGTGTATCTGCTGAAATCTACCGTCGTTTATCGACGTATGAGGGTCAAGCAACTCAGTTCCTAGGAACCAACAGCTAGACACCTGCACGTATGATTTGATTATAGTGGTGTAGGCTTTGTGTAGAAGCAACCAAAGTTTTTGAAGAGCCGAATACGGATACCTGGTGTATACGTGTACAAGGTGCCGCAAGGTCCCCAAATGACCCTCTGCAATTCAGAGTTGTCTTTCTCCTAGACCAGTTGCCATCCAATGCTATAGAACCTAGCCTGTCCTGCTATTTACATACACACACACACACACACACACACACACACACACATATATATATATATATATATATATATATATATATATATATATATATATATATATATATATTTGTTCAGCAAATTTTCTTTCAAACGAGTTTTGTTGAATATGACTACAAGGAAAATTTGACGAGTTTTTATTG
>OZ038483.1:41265744-41308244 GCA_964036315.1 Acanthosepion esculentum | reverse complement strand
ACTACCTCTATATAACTCAATGATTCTTTCGATTGTAACCTATCTTAAGCTTATTTTTGGTGTACAAACCTGTAATTTCATTATAATACGTGGAGGCATCTGCTTCCAGATAAACATTCTGGGTATGTCGGATACCGTATGAATTTTAGCCCAATAATTATATTAGGGGAATAAATTGTTATCCCACGCTGTATGTAAAACGTCTTAAATTAGTTGCTAAGTTGAGTTTATTCTGGTTACTGGCAGATATAAAAGATCCAAATTATTATCTTAACAATGAGATGCTTATAGATCTGAGGCAGGGCCTTTTGTTGGTACTTTCATTTATTAGAATGCGTGTTTCACGGCTTGTTGGAAAGAATTGAACACGTATGCGTTTCTTTAACATAATATATATATATATATATATATATATATATATATATATATATATATATATATATATATATATATATATATATATAAAATAAAAGGCTCAAACACTAATATTCTATGGTTATAATTTATTACATTGGAATTTTAATCACGATCCAATTCATCAGACCTACAAATTTGTCGGAATTTGTAGGTATGATGAATTGGATCGTGATTACGATTCCAATGTAATAAATTATAACCATAGAATATTAGTGTTTGAGCTTTTTATATTATATTCTGACTCTGTCCTGGACATTGAGTTCTACCTGAATTCTATCCTCTTGGGAATTTATATATATATTGACCACTAATATTATCTATCTATCTATCTATCTATCTATCTCTCTCTCTCTCTCTCTCTCTATATATATATATATATATATATATTATTATTATTATTATTATTATTGATCAATTCACCCTAAGCAAGGTGATAATGACAGTAAGAAGCAAGGTGTTACTGGGAGTGAAAGAGAATGAGAAGACTTTACAAGGAACCGGAAACCTAATCCTAAACAGAAAACAAGGGGTAAACCTCTACTCCTGTTCAAAAATCGGAGGAGGAATGTGAACTGAGCAATAGGCGAGCCTATCTGCTCCTATTCAGGAAAAAATAGTAAAATAAAATTCAAATAGATATCAAATAAAATTTTACATTTTTATATAATTTCAGATTAAGCGGAGATTTTAGAAGTATAGAGTTGAAGTAGACTTTCGTCGGAACCGGAAACAATTCTAAACCGGAAACAATACGTATTATATATTAAGAAATAGGCACTGTGGTTAACGAGTCCGATTTGAGTTCTAATCCAACGGTATCATGAGTTCGGTCATTACATTTGCCTCACTGTTTCACGGAAAATGAAAAATGTCTTAACAACTAGTTTCCACTGTTTCTTCGAAGTCGTTCAAAACAAACTTGTTCACAAAATGCATAATTCCCAAAAGCGTTTAGATTTTTAACTTAGTGTACCTGCAGGAGATTTCTGGCGCACTTTTACAAGTTGGGAAAGGAAAACAAAAGAATTCACATATTTAAATAATAGCAACATGCTAAAAAAATGTATATCGTATATACTCGTGTATAAGCCAACCTCATGTATAATGCGACCCCTGAATTTTTTCATGAATTTTAACCCTTTCAGAAAAAATATCTATGTATAGTGCAACCGGTCACCGAAAATGCATGGTTTTTAACCTCTTCAATACACACACACACACACACACACACACACACACACACACACACACACATACATACACACACACACACACATATATATATATATATATACATATATATATATATATTTTTTTTTTTTAAGCTTATCACCCCAAGCAAGGCTGGAAGCTACTAGCACGCACGGGGTTACAGAAGGTTTGGAGGAAGAGCAGATAGGAGTGGTAAAGGAGAGGATGTGGAGAAAGATAGTGGATCGATCAAGGCAAGGGGGTTACAGAAGATTTGGAGCGAGAGCAGATAGGAATGAAAGGTGAAAGGATGTGGAGAAGGGAAGTGGATAGATCAAGGCAACTGGAGATTTAGTGTAATGAACTCATCGACGGAAGGCAACTGGAGATGTTGATTGACGTTACACTTAAATAGTTGGAGATTGTATTTGTCAGGGAAACAGGAATAGGGAAGGGAGTTCCACAGGCGAGATGTGCGAGACATGAAACTATTGGAGTAGAAGAGACGTCTACATCTAACAGTTTCAACGGTGAAGGGGTGGGAACGGGATGTCAGCCACGTAGGACATTTAAATTCATGAGGCCTGGGAACCAGCGAAAGCAGCTCCTCGGAGCAATTACCGTGAAAGTATTTGTAAAAAAGACAGAGCGAGGCAACGTCGTGTCTGTGAGAGAGCGACTGCAGACGAGATAACAGATCAGGGCGAATTACATTGCATATCCGTCTCTGGATCTTATCAAGAACCCTGAGGCAAACAGCAGGGGCTCCAGACCATATATGGCAGCAATACTCCATGCAAGGGCGGATGGTCGATTTATAGATTTGGAGGATCGATTCTGGGGAGAAAAAATTCCTGGCTCGGCGCAGGGAACCAACTTTCCTTGTGGTGGATGATGCAACTGACTCGATGTATTTGTTCCATCTCAGATTTGTTTTAGAGGCGTTAAAGTTAACCATCCATTTCTCTCCCCAGTTCTCAACCGATTGGAGGTCCTTTTCTATTTGAACTGCCAGGTTAACTTTGTCAGCACCACTAGATTTGTGTTTGAGGCAGGAGTAAATTGTGGTGTCGTCAGCATAGATGCCGACTTGGGAGTCTATGGCGTCAGGAAGGTCGTTTATGAATATGAGGAACAGAGTAGGGCCTAGGAGTGAGCCTTGAGGAACACCTGCGTTAGTGGGATAGGAGCTGGAGATATATATATATATATATATATATATATATATATATATATATATATATCTGTGTATAGTGCGTATTTTTGCGTAAAAATAATCATAAAATTTCTATACTCAAATAAATATAATAGGTTTAAATTTTAACATATGACCAGATAATCCTAACCATCACATATAAGATTTAAGATTTTTTACAAACAATAATATTTTATGATTTTTTCTCTACCTGATCATTGTTGCAAGTGGCTCTGCAATTTACGTTTTAAACTTTATATCCATTAGATAAAACATCAATAGCAAACTGTTATTATGCTTATGCGATTAAATATTATGTGAATATTATTATGTTTATGTGATTAAATATTATGCGAATATTATTATGCATGTGTGATTAAATATTATGTGAAATTTCTCATGCTTATACGATTAAATATTATGTGAATATTATGCTGTAATTAAATATTATGCTTTGTGACTAATTTACCATGTCACCACAAATAACGACATATTTCCCAAAGTTCTTACGATTATAAGACGGTTTTCATGCGGGTGTCTTCAAATATATATATTCCATTTTTTTTATTTTTGTGCACACCTCTTTCACGGAATCGGTCTTTTCGACTTCCGGTTTAGTAAATATTACAGACAAAAATTTACAAATACATTTTGCGGGTTATAAATAGATTTACTAAGCATAGTTTGGTACAAGACAACATCTGTGACGCACTCAGAGATGATAAAACACATGACTTTAGCAAAGTAAGTCGCTATATTAGTTCAAGAATAATCTTGCTGCATTAGGTGCCTTTTGGAGCTTATAATTTATCTATATAATACTAAAAATCTGTGAATCCTGCATATGTCGACCATCGGCCGCCGGGCGCATAATGATTTAAATTTCTTTTCACTTCTCTCTTTCCACCTCTTTCTCTTTCCACATCTCTCTCCTTCCGCCTCTCTCTCCTTCCGCCTCTTTCTCCTTCCGCCTCTCTCTCCTTCCGCCTCTCTCTCCTTCCGCCACTCTCTCCTTCCGCCTCTCTCTCCTTCCGCCTCTTTCTCTTTCCGCCTCTCTCTCCTTCCGCCTCTCTCTCCTTCCGCCTCTCTCTCCTTCCGCCTCTTTCTCCTTCCGCCTCTCTCTCCTTCCGCCTCTTTCTCCTTCCGCCTCTCTCTCCTTCCGCCTCTCTCTCCTTCCGCCACTCTCTCCTTCCGCCTCTTTCTCCTTCCGCCTCTTTCTCTTCCCCCTCTCTCTCCTTTCGCCCCTCTCCCCTTCCTCCACTCTCTCCTTCCGCCTCTCTCTCCTTCCGCCTCTCTCTCCTCCCACCTCTTTCTCCTTCCGCCTCTCTCTCCTTCCGCCTCGTTCAATCACCCGTTCGGTATCTTCTTCAGAATCCACTGTTCTTTTTTTAAAATCCAGGAAGAAAATGGAGGTCCAGGACGGGAGATGGAAGATCAGTAGGAGAGAATGTCTAAACCAAGCTGCGACATTAAGGAATGTTCTTCTGCTTCAGGGTAAATATACACACAACCGTTTTGAATTTTCTTTCTTATAGACTGGCTGCCACTCATGGCTACAGAAACAAGTATAGCTGGAGGGAGAAAAATGGGTTCCTTCCTTCTCTGAGGGCACAATAATTTAGTATCTTCTCATATTTTGCAGGTCAGGATTTTGGATGCTGGACAAAGATTCGCAGACCATAATATCTTCACGACAATTTGGTTTTTGTCTCGCATGTTCTAAACTAAGTAAATATCAATGAATTCTCCATCTCTGTTGAATCATTAATAGTTTTTGTAGCGGGAGGGGTATAATGATTAGCAGGCTTGTCTTGCTAGAACTAATTATAATTGAATAGTGAGTTCGATCATCACGGGGTGCCCCAAACTTTCGGCCTTGTACCGCATCTAAGCTACGCGTAGAGAATCAATTGGGCACCTAAACGCGATGTAATGGTTAGCAAACTTGTCTCGATGGAACAATTCTGACTGATTAGTGAGTTCGATCCTCACTGGGTACCTCATACTTGTGCCACATCTAAGTTACGCTTAGAGAATCACCATTAATGGTTCTGAGAAGAATAAACTTAAATTTAACGATGTGGTGTCTTGAGCGAGGGTTAATGAAAAATTGAAATTATTTAGGCGTGTACAACCAAGTACATTAGCATCTCCTTTTAAAGTTTTAACATAAAATGATTGTTATAGTAAAATTAAATTCACTATCGACACAGTGCCTTACATATAAAGGCACTGTGTCGATGGTTTGCTCAAAGGCAACACTCGTGCCTTTGTTTATTTCTCTGTGACGATGGATTTTACTGGCACTTGAATCTGAATTTGCAAGCCAGAGACAGTGACACGCATTTATTCACGCAGTTTCCAGGCGAATTCAGCCAATGTTTTTCTCATGTGGCAATAAATATGGATTCGTCTTGAGGCCAGACGTTTTATAATCATTTGTTGGTATTTACGCGTGACTTAGTCTTATTGATTTCTTTCACTGTTACGTTCTTCTTTTCTTTGTTCTGCTTTGTAGATTCTTGCATGGAAACAGTAAGTGATGTTTCTCTGCCTTTGTTTCACATCAGTTTTTCATTTTGTATTATAAATGACTATAAAATACCCATTTTATTAGCGTCATTACTTTGTTTCATATACATACTATAGTGATATGCGATAAATGCTATAGACACACGCATATATATATATATATATATATATATATATATATATATATATATATATATATATATATATATATATATACTTTTCTTTACAATTGTAATTAAGATACCTTTAGTAAAAGACCATATTCACCTACGAATTTTAATTTTGAAATTCGCAGGAGTTTTCAAACTGTATATGGTATAGTGTACACTACAAATATATATATATATATATATATATATATATATATATATATATATATATATATATATATATATATATATATATATATATATATATAATGAAGAGGTTATAATGGTTCCAAGGATTTAAAAAATATTATTCTTTATTTTTCATATTATGAAAAATAAAGAATAATATTTTTTAAAAATCCACATTACAACCCAAAAAGTTTGCGGTACCTCTCTTCTTTTTAATATATATATATATATATATATATATATATATATATATATATATATATATATATATATATATATACTTTTCTTTACAATTGTAATTAAGATACCTTTAGTAAAAGAACATACTCACCTACGAATTTCAATTTTAAAATTCGCAGGATTTTTCATACTGTATATTGTATGAATTTTTAATGTACGAAAACTATATATAATTTTTATATATCAAGAATAAGCGTATCACAAAGTGGAAAATAATTTTTGTGTGACGTTGTTCGTCCTTTTGGTCATCATCAGACTAAATTTGTTACGCTGGTGTGATTACACATGCGCACGAACGAGGGATAATGAGAATTTAAAATTTTATTTTAATTGAATATGACCAGACCGATTCTTTTACTTTTTCTTTCCATCACTTTTGTTTTTTAAATATCTCACACTGTGATAATAAAAGATCTGCCAGCAATGGTGAAAACTTGTAAAAAAATAAAAAAATAAAAATGTTAAATTCCCAGCATCACTCGTTCGTGCGCATGTGTAGTCGCACCAACGTAACAAATTCCGACCGATGACGTCTAAAGGGCAAAACGTGTCATAAAAAAAACTCTTTTCCACTTTATCATACACATATGCTCACACACACACACACACACACACACACACACACACACACACACACACACACACACACACACACACACATATATATATATATATGAAGAAATATAGTTTTAAGGTGTGCTATATTTATGGGATAAAGTGAACCGTATCATAGATAGAGCCTATGTAAATATAAATGTGAACGGTGAAGTCAACACTTAGAGGCTACAGGCTGTTTCGGAGTGTTGACTTCAATGTTCACTTTTATATACATACATATATATATATATATATATATATATGTATATATATATATATATATGAACATAAGGCAGCGTGTATTTTATATACAAAGAAACAATCACGCATAGAATCAATCAGCAATATTATTCTATGGATTAACAGTATTTTAATGCATACAATATATTCTACTAGCGATGTGATATCGCAAATAATCGCATTAATATTGCTGATTGATTCTATGCGTGATTGTTTCTTTGTATATATATATATATATATATATATATATATATATATATATATATATATATTAAAAAGAAGAGAGGTACCGCAAACTTTTTTGGTTGTAATGTGGGTTTTTGTTTTTTCTTTTTTATTAAAAAATATTATTCTTTATTTTTCATAGTTTTACATAGTTTTATATGAGACATTCTCATATAGAGAAGATGTAACATTGAAAAGCATAAAGGAAAAAAATTAATTATTTTTAATAATTATTTTTAATAATATGTGGAAATCTCCACCCTTTACCTGAAGACGGTCGTAAGACCAGAAACACGTGTTGTAAAACTATGTAAAACTATGAAAAATAAAGAATAATATTTTTTAATAAAAAAGAAAAAACAAAAACCCACATTACAACCAAAAAAGTTTGCGGTACCTCTCTTCTTTTTAATATACACGCTTTTCTCTCGTTGGAACCATTATAACCTCTTCATTTCATTTTATATATATATATATATATATATATATATATATATTGTTAAATATAACAGACAATGAATATAGATATTCATTGTCTGTTATATTTAACAATATATATATATATGTATAATAAAAAGAAGAGAGAAACAGCAAACGTCTTTGGTTGTAATGTGGAGCTTTTTAAAAAAGTATATTATGCTTTATTTTCTATATTTCCGGTCTCACGACCTTTATCAGGCAGAGAGTGGATATTTCTACATATTATTAAAAGAATTAATTTTTCTTGTTTTTCGATGTTAAATATTCTCGATATTTGACATTCTCTTTTTTGCATGTTAGTGACCCAAATGTCTTTCTTGAACTGGCAGTGAAAGAATTCTGCGTGAAGGCTAATAAAACAATTAAGACTGGTTCGAAAAAGGCTGAGAAAGATATCTACTTCCTTATCTTTTAATGACTCCTGTCTGTTCTTAGATCCATTTCCATTTTTTGTGTTTTTGTCAGAATGCATACGCATACGTATATTCTCTCTGCATATATATATACTGTCTTATACACATACGTACACACACACAAATACATATGCATACACACACGCACACACACACACACACACACACACACACACACACACACTTCCATATCTGTATCTAATTAAAAAAATCAGAAGTTTACATTTAAGACCTTCAAAATAAACATGGAAAAATAAAAATATTCAAAAAATTTTAATATAGACAAATATTAAAATTTGTATTTTTATTATCGACTTATATTATAAAATTGATCTATTTATAACCGTCGATTTTAACACGACTATAATTACTTAGATAATGTAATACTTGACCATTTTTCATTATTAAATGTTAATTAATCGGTAACTATAACAAATCAATTTTCAATTACTATGGTTAAGCTGAAGAATGTTTTAGTGTACTAATCGAGTATTATGTATCCACTAATCAAATTTTGGCATATTAAAATTTTAACGCACTAATCGAAAACTCATTAACTGAATGCGCATTAATAGAGGGATTCATATATACATATATATATATATATATATATATATATATATATGAAGAAATATAGTTTTAAGGTGTGCTATATTTATGGGATAAAGTGCTCACTATCAGAGATAGAGCGTATGTAAATATAAATATATAAGGGAACATTGGTGTCAACACTCAGAGGCGACAGGCTGTTTCATGCTAGACGCAATCGTCAGGCTGACGAATGCGTCTAGCATGTAACAGCCTGTCGCCTCCAAGTGTTGACTTCAATGTTCGCTTATATATATTTATATCACTTCAACAATTATTCTTAGTGGATAACCGTGTTTGAAATAGACGTCCTGTTTGTTTTTAAAACTGTGTGCATTATGTCTACAAACCTATGCACCTGAGAAAACTTAATAAAGACAAATTTGCTCTCCGACAGGGTTCGAACCTATGCATTCCCAATTTTATAGGAGAAACACCCAGTACGATTGTATTTATACTTTGAAGGAATGCATCCATTCTTTCAAATTTTCTCGAAAGCCGATATCTTCTCGATTTCGTATTTGAAACGTAAAGAAAGCAATTACTATGAAAAAATGAATGGATTTACTTTTAATCGAATATTTTTATTTTATCAAACCTTATTTTCATTGCGTTCCTGTGTTTTAAATAGACATCTCGTATTTTTAAACTGTGTATTACGTCTACCGGCCCGCGCAATGCAGAAAACTTGATGAAGAAAATGAGAGCACATTTATGAGTTATGGAAGAGAATGTTTCGCTATATGTATGTGTATCATATTCCTGGTTAGGCGTGCGGCAGCTTCTGATACGCAAGTGCTTTCTCATTTCACACTTCCATCTTCAGAATTTAAACACACACACCCACACTACGAGGCAGGCACAAAAATGCACACTATGTTTTAGACACACACACACACACACACACACACACACACACACACACACACATTAAGGCCACAAGACAGAAACAGAGATCTACCTGATCAATGAAACAAAGTACGAAGAAGGCGTGACTGAAACGTTTTCGGGCAAACCCACACATCGAAATTTAGCAACATGAGCAAAGATCAGAATTTCCTTTGGAATCGTTTCTTGATGGACTTGAGAAATTTCCTTTTCAGCATCCTCTTGTATAGAATTTCCAATACTCCCAAACATATTTGCACACACACACACACACACATACACACACACACATACACACACATACACACACACACACATACACACACACACACACATATATATATATATATAAATATAAAAGTGAACATAGAAGTCAACACTTAGAGGCGATAGTCTGTTTCATGCTAGTGCAATCGTCTGTCGCCTCTAAGTGTTGACTTCTATGTTCACTTTTATATTTACACACGCTCTATCTCTGATATTGAGCATTTTATCCCGTAAATATAGCACATCTTAGGACTATATTTATTCATATATATATATATATATATATATATATATATATATATATATATATATATATATATATATATATAGGTTGTTTCAAAAAATACTTTTACAAAATTTTGGGGAGGGTTCCGCACACCAAAACAAGTACAAAAGTTCATATAAACATGTCCGGAAATCTTTCGCTTTTGAGTTATTAAGTTTAAAGTCTACGGTAGACGCTGTTAAAAGTACAATCCAAGATACAATCAAAACATACTTTTACAAACTTTGCCTCGGATGCTATCTCAGAAATGCGACGATAAACAGCAGCAAAGGTTGGAATACTCGGCTGCTTCGGTCTGAAAATCTGATACACCCGTGCAGCCTCTCGCGGCCGTATGTAAAAAATATATCTCCATATTCACAATATGAATATCTTGCCATTGTTAAACAATTCCCAGTTAACTCACTACTAGACACGTTAAACATTGAAGACAGACCAGCCACAAATATACAAGAATGACAAATGTAACCTAGTCTACATGGCAACACAGCGCAATCTACCGTAAACTTTTCTTTAAACTTAACTCAAAAACGAAGGATTTGTGGAAATATGCATATATGAACTAATGTCCTTGTTCTGGTATGAGGAATATGCATCCAAAAGTTGTAAAAGCATTTTTGTTACATCCTATATATATATATATATATGTATATATATATATATATATATATATATATATATATATATATATATATATATATATATATATATATAGAGAGAGAGAGAGAGAGAGAGATAGAGAGATTATCAGGATAAAGAACAGATAGGAATCAATCTAATAGGTTTCACTCTTTATTAAAGCGTAATCACAGAATGAGATATGGAGAAAAAGAAACAAGACCCACTAAGAGTGGATAGAATCTCTGAAACTCAGATTAGAAGCAGGTAAGTGAACATTTAAATCCTTTCTAATCATTTTATAGAATTTGGGCTTGATTAAATGGCGCTCTGATTACGAGAGATCAGATGGTTGGAATACAAAACTTATACCTGTACTTTCAAATCCCTGTAAAAAAAATTTAAGCATGCGTCTTGATATTCATATCTATCTCAGTTCTTTCTTATCTATCTATCTATCTATCTATCTATCTATCTGTCAATCTGTCTTTTATGTGTGTGGGCAAAGTACAAAGAACAGGACTTATTTTAAAGATATTCACTGAGTTAATCACGGGGAAATATCTATTTTAGACTCCATCAAAATAACTTTCTTTCGAGTCACCAGTTAAATACTTTTAAAACCTGTGATGTGTGCAATCTGAACATCAGACGTGATTTCAATTGATTATTCAAATCCTACAAACATTTGCCTGATCAAAATCTACATGGAAATAAGACGAAGTGCTGTGAATAAAATGAGGCATCAATCACAAATCGATCGATACTGCAAGAACAAATGGTATCGATTTCATAGTCTGGTTGGCATGGAGGAAAAAAGCTATTTGCAAGATTTATCAAAGTTTGGGTAACGTTCCATTTGACTTCATTGAACGCAAATCTCTTTCGATAATTGCATTGACATTTTGGCTGTCATAACTAACAAAGTATATAAGAACCCGTAGTAGGGAAGAGATCACCGTGCTTTGTACTAAGTCATTTCATACGTTTTGGCCTAAAACTGCACATTCACGGCTAACAATGGAAAAGTTAGAGGTAAATTTGGATTCTTACTTTTCTTGGAGGCACAAAATCGAAATCATCATATGTTGTATTTGATTAATGAAAAGTTATGCTCTGAACGATATCGAATTATGGCTCGACATTGATTATGCTGTAATTATTTCCCATCTACTTTCTCTCTTTATATATATAGATAAATATATATATATATATAATATATATATATATATATATAAATATATATATATATATATATAAATATATATATTATATATATATATATTTATCTATATATATATATATATATATATATATTTATCTATATATATATATATATATATATATATATATGTATATGTGTGTGTGTGTGTGTGTGTATGAGTATATATAGTTGCTATATTAACGTAAACGTCACCTATCCAATAGGAATGACGTAACACGAAAATAATTTTTCACATTGTCATATATATATATATACATATATGAAAAATATTTTTAGGAAAATTCGGTTGAAGACGAAACAGAACTAATGCTTTTAATTTAATTATATAATTAAAATTGAAGTTTTTAGTTTCTGTTTTAGGAATATTGTGATTCCTGTGTAGCGATGGAACCATATTTTTAAATCAGTTAATTTATAATATTTATGCCCTGTAAATTTACATTTATAAAAATAAAAATATCAATAAGAACACCGGATTATATATCTTACTGTTCTTTCTTTTTTTACTAAATATATATATATATATATATATATATATATATATATATATATATATATATATATATATGTCTGTGTGTGTGTATAATCTGTCTATATTTCTGAGATGAGGTATTATGTACACTATTTACATTATTCGGACTAATGTAAATAGTATATATTTATAAGTATTTTTCTTTAATACATACATACATACATACATACACACACACACACACACACACACACACATATATATATATATATATATATATATATATATATATATATATATATATATATATATATATTCAAACAGATTTGGTTAAATAATTTCGACGTATTATGTCTATTTATTTTAGTTTCAATCCTTTCATGTGTACGAATTAATTTCTTGGTAGCTGTACAAAATTGATCAAGAAAAATACCAAAATTTTCTTTCAAATAATACGTATACATACATATCTACATACATATACACACACAAACACACGCATACACACACATATTTACACACAAACACACACACACACACACACACACATATATATATATATATATATATATATATATATATATATATATATATATGTAAATTAATTTTTACCGATCTCCGACTAGCAGTTTCATATAGTCTCGTAATTTTTTTATTTTTATTTTTATTAATTATTAATATTTGCTCATTTATTATTTTTATTGTTATAACAAGTTTCATATATATATATATATATATATATATATATATATATATATATATATATATATATGTATGTATGTATGTATGTATGGGAAGAATGCTCCATGTCTGCGGGCGTACAGACGTATGAATCAACACAACATTGTGATTCACGCCTCAGTACGATCTTCAGACCAACTGCCACTAGTCTTATAACAGGCTGTATATAAAGTGGTTTCTGTTTGTAATACGAGCATCTCAAAATCAATTGTCTATTGCGTGTTCAAGCACATTCATTAGACGTTTTCTGCTAACATTTTCTTTGTTAATTTCCTTATTCCATAAAGCCTGGAATCTATTCTTGATTTCTTTCTGAAATTCGGCCAATTTCTCTTTGGCTGTATTACAATATGTTTCCTTTAGGAAAATAATTTTGTCTTTCTGTATTTTAAAGTCAAATTTATTTCTCTAAATTAACGAACGATGATCGCTTCTGACATTATCTTTTATTATAACGGTTGCATTATTTAATGTTACTGAATTTGTTAGCGATCTGAAGTCAGATTCATTTTTTTCTCTATCTATTCTATTCTGAGTACATTTAAGAAATTTTCGCTCTTAAAAGATTACATTTTTAATTGACATATATTATCTTTCTGAACAGTCAACTAGATTTTCCTTTCTATCATTTCTCTGATCTATTCAAAAGTTTCCTACACTAGATTTTCTCTCTTTTCCTCACTTGCTTTGAAGTCGCTCATCGAAATGGTATCTCCATTAATAAAAATCAATAACGCTACTGACGTCGTAAAACCGTTCTATTTCTTCCTTTTCGAAGTTAGTGCATATATGCTACAAGAAAATTTTTTGAATAAACCCCACCCACCCAGCATTTCTTTAAAAAATACTTCAAAATATGATATTTTTGCATTTTTTAAGTAAAAAAAATTCAGTGACGACATTGTATTTGCTTTTTCAATAAAATCCGCATCTGCTTTAATTAGCGGTTTACAAAATCTTGGCATTCAATCAATCAGTTTTTTGAAAAAATGTAGAGATTCCTAAGCATTCTTCAAACACTGAATGAAGGTCTTTTCGACGTAAGAAAGAAGCGTAGTGGAAATTAAGGTCTTCTTTTTCACGCAAGAAGCGTAGTGGGAATAAAGGACTTCTCGTTGTACGAAAGAATCGTAGTGGAAATGAATGTCTTCTTTCCGACATAATAAAGCAACATGGCGGGAATTAAGGCTTTTTTTGACGCTGAAATGAAACGTAGTGGGAATGAAGGGCTTCTTTTCGACGTAAGAAAGAAGCGTAATATGAATGAAGGTCTTCTTTTCGGCGTAGAAGTTTTAAGAAGAGTTTTGAAATTGACTTAATATTCATTCTCCAACGTCATATTTAGCTATCAGTTTTTGCTTGTGAATTGAATTATTTTTGTAGTAATTCTTCTTCGTGTAAATGGAGTAATAAACATTAATATTAGTTGGGCAATAAGACTTTTCATAAATCATTTGTCTGTTTAATCTTTAATTTCTAATATACGGATTGATTGCCGAAAACTTGTGCAAACAAATGAAAATAAATTTGTAATTTAAAAATGTTTGCAAAATTCGATGGTTAAATCATTATAACTGAATTTTAAGTGATAATTTTAATAGCCTTTTTATTTTTATTCCTAATCATATAACCGCAAGTAATGTGGGAATGCAACTAGTGTGCAGGGTGTTACAGAGAGTGAAAGTGAAAGCAAAGACTAGTTATAGGGGAGATTGAGGAAAGGATGAAAGATGAACGGAGTTCAAAAAGAACAGAAGATGGCGATTGACATTGCATTTAAATTTTTGAAGATTTTATTTTTCAGGGAAGCAAGTAAACGGAAGCGAGTTCCACTTCCGGGAAGTGCGAGAAAAGAAATTGTTGGAGTACAAGTGGCAGTTACATTTAATTATTTCAACATTAAAAGAGTGGGACCTAGACGCCAATCTAGTAACACACTTAAACTCATGTAGTCTTAGCACCAAGAAAAAAAACTTGTCAGAGCAGTTGCCATGAAAATATTTATAAAAAAAAAACAGAGGGAAGCCACATGACGTCTGTGAGAAAGTGACTGAAGTCGAGATGCCAGGTCAGGATTGATCACATTGTAGATCTTTCTTTGGATTTTGTCAAGGTGAACCTCAAGATGAATTACAGGAGCATCAGACCAGATAGGGCAACTAAATTCAATGTACGGCCGAATGGTAGATTTCTAAATATGCAAGATAGACTCTGACGAGAAAAACTTTCTGGCACGACACAATGAACCAACTTTCCTTGCAGTAGATGCAGCTATTGATTCATTGTAGTTGAAAACGTAAGGCAGTGTGTTGCTCTTCATGTGTCTAACATCAGCCATACTGATAGCGAACAGGAAAGTTTCTCCATGGTGCTTAAATGAGAACAGTTTAGCTCTGTAGGTATTGGAATTTAAAAACCATTTCCGGCCCCAGTTAACCACACTGATTGGGGGTCCTTTTTAAGAGCAGCAGCCAGGTTACATTCGACAGGAGTAAATGATAGTGTCATCTGCATAAATGCCTACTTGGGAACTGATGACATCAGGAAGATCATTGATGAAGATCAGAAAGAGCGTAGCACCCAGGATAGAGTTCTGGGAGACACCTGCGTTCGTATGAAAGGATCTGGAAGCAAGCCCGTTCAGAACGACCTTCATTTCACGATTTCATAGGAATGATTAGATTAAATCAAACAATCGTCCCTTAATATTGTAGCCCTGATGCTTACGTAGAAGACCAGTGTACCAAGGGCTGTCAAACGCCTTTGAGATATCTAGAGCCACAGCTTGAGCTTCACTTCATTATCATCAAGAGCTTGATATACGTATTCAATGGTAGTCGTAACACATCAGCGGTAGACCGGGCATATTGTTTGTCAGAGAGTAGCTCATGAGAAGTAAGATACTTAACCACTTCAGCATTGATTAAAGCCTCGAATGCATTGCCCGAAAAAAGAAGGGCGATAGTGGTGTCAGAATGTTCTCCAAAGTTCTTAAAACAGGAACTGCAGAGGAGGACTTCCAACAAGCTGGAAAACAGGAAGCAGCGAGGCAATAGTTGTTGAATTTGGAGGGAAATGGAGCCAGCTCGGGAGCACATTTCTTTAGCCTTGTGAAGGATCTTCAAACATAGGCTTTTACAAATCTTGAATTATTTATATGTTAACTTTCTCTGCTAACACTTTAAATATTCTATGGAAATTTTAACATAACCTTACTTCCTGTGTTTGTTTAATAAATACTGTATATATCACGTGTTGCATAAACAATTAACACATATTAACCTTGTAGTTCAGCTTTTATAAAATCTCTTTCTTAATCTGTTTATCTACCAGCAAATACTTGAAGTTCAGTGTTTGTCTCGTATACGCCTGCGTGGTGATGCAATAATTTCACGAGCCCGACAGAATGTTACAAATACGACAAAAATGAATATATTGCCTCGAACTTGTAATTAAATCTCAATGACAATTCATTTCACAAACACAGAAACCAATGATGAAGCCTCTGGAAAATAAATATTGAATTCCTGCGTGTCTTGTGTTCACCAATTATCCTAGAGTCATTCATTATTTGAAAAGAGTCAGCCTTTTGAGTCTAT
Organism: Acanthosepion esculentum; assembly: GCA_964036315.1. Lineage (NCBI taxonomy): Eukaryota > Metazoa > Mollusca > Cephalopoda > Sepiida > Sepiidae > Acanthosepion > Acanthosepion esculentum. Next base: position 41,291,692 of record OZ038483.1, on the reverse strand, counting down.
ATAAATTTTCAATGAAAACAAAATCCTTTTGTACATGCGTTCCGGTAAACGAACTATATAATTTATATAATTTGAATAAATATAACAGCGGTCTTTCAGTTTAAATTCTTTCACCTTGTTGCGCGTTTCCATCCACTTAGCTTGAACCTTGCTATGCCGATAGTCGTCTGTTGCATCCCGGTGTTAGCCCGGCAAATGTTTAATGTTTAAATGTTTGTCATGCACCGTTTCTTCAGAAAAGATATAAAGTGCTCATTAAGCCCGATCTGAAGTCTATACTGAAACGAGAAGTTACGGACTGACGACATCAGACGTTCCTTTCTGAATATGATTTGCTTTTTCATTGTTTGTTTGGTCAGACTGTAATTTTCAAGCCCCGTTGAAGCGTGGCTGATGAGCATGCGCATTCAAGCGGAAGTGCAGCTAACTGATTTGACAATTTTAATCAAAGCAGATTAAGCTCCTCGCATTCAATAATTAAACCGTCCATGTTTTAATTCCAGTCTTTCAGAAACTCTGCACATTTCCTCCAAGCAGTTATATCGATTGTTCTATTTCGTTACAAGTCTTTCCGTTTGCTTTTCATGTTTCGCCTTTCGCGATATATTTATTTGAACCTAACTGCATAATGTCGTTCTTAATTTGATTTGTTAATTTTTGGGAAACGGCATCCAAAACAAAGTGAAGTATGAACTATGGAATCTCAACACGTTCCATTGGTAACATTTGCTCTTATCTATTAAAGTCTGTCTTGGATTTATAAATGTCTCTTTTTCTATATCAACAATTGCATCACAACCAACCAAAATACAACCAAAATGCAACTATTAACATAAGACAAATATGAGAAAATAATACCAAAATTCTAAACAGCACTCACTTCAAGGAAAGACATAAATAACCAAAGCTATTAGTATGCAAAACTGTGAACACCGGGTGCTGCAGGGTTGCATATGCGGGTGGTGTAAAGGATAATGGCTCAGAATTCTTAATCAGAGAGCCGAGTTCCAATTACCGCTGTGTTCGTTATATTTTCACTTACACACAAATATACCTAGCTACGGGTTAAATAATAAAGCTTCTATCACTGAACTATCATTATATCCCCACCACCAAATGTCAAAGTGTAACACTATTTTCTGACATTAAATAACATGCAAAGAGTTAATAAGCCGTAGAAAACGAATTAATCAATTATAATGAAAAAAAAAAAAAAAAATCACATTAAAGAGAATAGCTTTCACCAAAGGAGACGATATATTGAGGCATGTATAAAATGTTTTTTCTTCTGTGGGCGATGCCTCTTTAGGAAGTTGGCGATCATGGCTCTCCACAATTTTCCGTCCTTTGTAGCTATTAGTAAATTTTGTCTTTTTGGTATGTCTCCTAAACCCTGTTCTGCCATTCATTTACATAAGCTCGCTAGGTAAGTTATCCGCTGTTTTCCTCTGTCCGTTTTGCCTTCACTATGTCCTGTGTGTGTCAAGTTTTCCAAGCCCTCTTCCCTGATTATGTGCCCTAGAAATTTCAACTATCTCTTTCTGATGTTAAGTATAAGTGTCCTTTTTGTTTCTATTTTCTCTAAAACGTTGTCATTACTCACATGTTCAATCCATGGTATTCTCAGTATCCTTCTGTTGAACCACATTTCTGTTGCCGCATATGTCTTTTCTTCATCTGTGAGGAGATTCTCCAGCATTCACTGCCTTATAGGAGAAATGATATACATAACAGTTAAATACTCTTTTCTTAAAATAAATATTTTGTTAATCCTCTCTCGAAAAGTCTGTTTTCGTACACAAAATAATTAAGTCCAATAACCCTGTAAAAGTCAAGGATCAATTTAACACGGTATCGATATTATAAACAGAACATCACTTCTAAATCGATAAAAAATTGTTTTAACAAGTATGGCAGCCTAAAGAATGCTGATATATCAAAAATTATTTCTAAAATAATTTTATTCCTACATTTATTTCGAGTTGACCAGTTTATCTATGTAGAATCAAATAGAGCCTAATACTTTGTGGAAGAATCTTTGTTCGTCATGACAGCTTCCAGTCTAGTCTTAGGTATGATGATAAACTACATCCGGCAGCAAGGCCTCTGATCGGGAGATTGGAGGTTTTGAGGAGCTTAGAACCACCTCTTAATTGCAGTTGTTCGCAGGTCCACCCTGACCCAGGGTGACAGCACCTGTTAGGGTTTCAGCTATGCGAAAATAGTGAACTCCCAAACAAAAACAAAGCACTAGGAGAGTATAAAATACATTTTATAGAAAAAAATACCAGCGATACATTTTTATATTAAAAAAAATTATCAACAGTTCCTATTTATAGTAAAATTACCAACATAATCTATTTATAAAATATATTGAGTTGAAAACATAAAATGATGTTCAAAATATCTAGATTTCGCCATTAAACAACCAACAGGGGTGTTGGCATGCCGCTAAACAAAATCAAGCAACAAAACAACCAACTTGAAAGAACTCTTTCTTGACATCAGTCCACATAATATTCTACAATTTCTTAAAGAAATCAAACTGTATCCCAACATATAACTTCAACAAAACTACAACATAAAGCATACATATGATCGAGAATCCTTTTTACCCTCCATCAGCATGGCTGATGCTAGCCTTCAGGAGAGCAACTCATTGCGCCTTTTTGGTTTCGTGTTTTTCACTGACATGAAGTGGAATGATTATATTGAATCAATTGCTAGGTCTGCGTGCCAGAGGATTTTTCTCGTCAGAATCCATCTTGCACATTAATAATCTACCATTCGTCCGTGCATTGAATATTGCTGTCATATCAGGTGTGGTGCTCCGGCTATCTCGAGATTCGCGATAAAATTCAAAGAATGCTCTGTAATGTTATTGGTCCTGACCTGGCATCTCGACTTGTGCCGCTTTCCTACCGCCGCGACGTGGCTTCCCTCTGTCTTTTACTATAAACATTTCAACGGCAATTTTTTCTAATTAGATCTCCTCCTTAGGACCTCGACTGAATGAATCTAAGCGTATTACTTGATTGGCAACTAGGTCTCATAGTTTTACCGTTGAATCGTGATTCTACAGTAAAAACCATTCTTTGATTCGGTTATGTTTTTTTTTGTCATGAGTGAATTCGCCCAAATATTTTCGGACGCCCTTTCATCTCAATAAACATTACAATGCAATATTCTAAATCCCTGCTTAATATTTACTCTTCATCTAAATTCTTGATTTTGAGCTAAACATTAGAACACGGAATTGACGACTACATTTTCTCTTCGGATGCCACCTTAGCAAAACTCATTAGTATTTTCTCTAACCATTTCGCATAAATCTTCCGTGACAGTTTGCTTTGTGCTGTAATACCAAGGCAATGCTAACTGCATCTGCCCCGCCCAGCTGTTTGCATTTGTTTTCACTAAAGTAAAAGATTCAAAACCGTCATTTCCGAGATTCTGCTTCGAGTCATGGCGTGGTTATGGTCACTACCACAAGTAACCTCCATAAATTATTTAAAGCATTAACAAACTAGAAGTATTTTCATGGTAGTTGTTCCATTGAACTCTCCTCCTTTTTACTGCGAATCGCATGAAATTAAGCGTAGTACTAGATTGGCAACTCGGTCTCATCGTTTTACTGTTGAATTTGTAAGATGCAACCGTAAGTTCTATTCTAATAGTTTCTTTTCCCGCACTTCTCGTTTATGGAACTCCCTTAGGGTTTCTTGATTTCCTTCCATCTACGATCTCAAAAATGTAAAATGGAACGTCGATTGCCATCTTCTTTCTTCTCGAATTTTGTTCTTTTATTGTCTTTTCTCCTCGCTAAAGTCTTCTCATTCTCTTTCCCTCTCAGTAAGCTCTTGCGCTTATTAGCAATATCGTTTTGCTTGGAGTCAAATGATTTCTAAAAAAAATATACTCAGAAAAACTCAATTAAATATGTTCAATAACTTTGTAAGACAAACCTTCCTTTAATTCATGTCACATAGAAGACTTGGTAAAGCTTGGTTTCAAACAGCTTAACAGGACATCTGGAATCATTATTATTATTATTCTATTATAACTGCGGCTGTTCCTCACTTCGTTTAATTCACACGACCTTTACGCCATGCCAATGCATCATAAATAATGAATTATTCATTTTTGATCGCGTGGAAAGAGGGGTAAAAGGCACTATTTGGTTTCTGTAAGAAAATGAAAGAAAGAAAAACGTCTCTTGCCAATATCTCATTAATAATTGACATTCCGTTTTGATCGTGTGGAAAAATGGGAAAAGACACTACTTGGTTTCAATGAGAAAATGAAAGGAAAAAGAAAAAAAAAACGAACAGAATTTTTGTAATGCCCGTTTCTAGGAGACACTTTGTAAATCATAGATACAAATCACAGTAACTCGGTCAGACGCCGCGCTAATTCCCATATATATATATTTTTCCTTTACCCGTCATGTGATTTAATTATTTCAAGATGAGGTCGACTGTGCTTGCTCTTTGTCGGTCCGTGTTCAAACCCAAGTGTCGGCAGCGACACTTTATTCCTATATGATAGATAGATAGATAGATCGATCGATCGATAGATAGATAGATGCGAGCAGGCTGAAGTATATATATATATATATATATATATATTTGCTTTACCCGTCACGTGATCTAATTATTTCAAAATGAGGTCGACTGTTCTTGCTCTCTGGTGATCCGTGTTCAAACCCAAGTGTCGGCAGCGACACTTTATTCCTATATGACAAGAATATAGACGTGTTCAACGGCTATTTCAGTGAAATAGAAAATATTGTCAATTTTAAATCCTTTTATTTGTACCCACTTGCGTATATTATTTAAAACATGACTGACATTTTCTATTTTAACCTGCTTTTCTGTAAATAGTCCTTTTAATCAATTACTTCAAAGTCAGAGACATTTCGACTATCTATATTTGATCTGGTAATTATCACGGATAGCAAGAGATTTGGTCAGTTGCTTTCTCCTCCCTTGAGGCCATACACCTGACAATCATCACTGAACCGTAGATAATATCGTAGCCGACATTTTTGTGTGTATATGTATGTGTGGTATTAATACCTGGCAATACCTCTCCCACCTCTTCCGGTTTTCTATTTTATATAGTTTGTATTTTCTTCGATTATTTTCTTAATTGTATTGTTTCTGTTTATTTGTAACTTTTCTTCAGTTCTTTTTATCTTATTTCTTTTTTTTTTTTTTTTTTTTTTTGCTTTAGTTAGTTTTCTACTTTGCTTCACTTCAATATACTAATATTCAGCTATTTCTTTCTTTCTTTCTTTCTTTTCTTCTTTCTTTCTTTCTTTCTTTCTTTTCTTCTTTCTTTCTTTCTTTCTTTCTTTGTATGCTTTCCCCGCCAAACCTCCACTTTCTTTCTTTCTTTCTTTCTTTCTTTCTTTCTTTCTTTGTATGATTTCCCCGCCAAACCTCCACTTTCTTTCTTTCTTTCTTTCTTTCTTTCTTTCTTTCTTTCTTTCTTTCTTTCTTTCTTTCTTTCTTTCTTTCTTTCTTTCTTTGTATGATTTCCCCGCCAAACCTCCACTTTCTTTCTTTCTTTCTTTCTTTCTTTCTTTCTTTCTTTCTTTCTTTCTTTCTTTCTTTCTTTCTTTGTATGCTTTCCCCGCCAAACCTCCACTTTCTTTCTTTCTTTCTTTCTTTTTTTCTTTCTTTCTTTGTATGATTTCCCCGCCAAACCTCCACTTTCTTTCTTTCTTTCTTTTTTTGATTGCTATCTGGTTTCATCTTTGGTTCTCTAATCTGAAGTTGCCCTGCTATCTTAAAACATTCTATATCTTTTCCTATTGGCCTGTTTGCAAATTTACTTTATTATTCCTTACCTCTTTCTTTCTTTCTTTCTTTCTTGTTCTTTTACTTTTATTTTTCATTATAGTTTCTCCTCTTCCTTTTCGTAACATTCTTTCATTTCATTTTTTTAATTTTTTACTTTTATTTCCCTTAGTTCATGTTTTTGTTATTTTTTTTTGTTTTTGTTTTTTTGCTTTCGTACTTTTTTATTTCTCTGCTTCACTCCTTTCTTTTTTGTTAATTTTAGATTTCTTTCTTTCTTTAGGTTTCTTTTTTCTTCTTTTCATCATTTTTTCTTTTATTTAGATTTCTTTCTTTCTTTCTTCAGATTTCTTTCTTTCATTAGATTTCTTTCTTTGTTTTCTCTTTTTTATTTCTTTTATCGTTTTTTTCTTTTTCTTTTCTCTTCCCTTTCGATTTCTTTCTTTCGATTTTTCTTTCTTTCTTTCTGTTTGATTTTTTCGTTGTTTTTTCTTTTTCTTTTCTCTTTCCTTTCGATTTCTTTCTTTCTTTCTTTTATATTAATTTTTTTCTCTCTTTCTGGTTGAGTGCTTCCTTCTTTCTTTATTCATATCTTAATTTCTCTTTCTCTCCCCCAGACTCTTTTTCTCTCTATCTCCTTTTAATCTATAATTCTTGTATTTTTTCATCCAAATCTCTTATATATCATTATCGACATCGACACCACTGACAGTACTACACCCACTTCCTCTCTATAATCTTGCTTTAATCCACTCACTCTGTCTTTCTCTCTATATTTCCTTTTTTTTTTCTTCCTATTTTTACATTCCTTTCTCTCACATACCTACGATCCTTCCGCCCCAAGACCGGCCGTCACACCATGTCACCTCACTTCTTTGCGTATTACTAGTGATCTAGTCTATTCCCGGTGGATTTCCTGCAGCTACGATCGAAATCATGCGTGATGGTCATCTATCAGTCGTATGGGGATGGCGGTAATTCTTAAATGTCAGTCAAAGGATAAAACTGTCTCGGCTGCAGCCAGCCAGCCAGCCAACCAACCAACAAAGCAAGCCCAACGTGATTTGACCAACTCACGGACACGAAAAGCCTTCCATTTCTACACTCAACGCGTCTTGTAAAGGCTACGACCCTATACAACCCCTGCACCTTGCAGCGATCCTGCCAAATGCCCTGGACCGATTACTACTGGACGATTTCTTGTCTTTCAAAGAAAAAAAATGTAGAAAAAAAAGACCAGTGTCAATCACTTCGGTACATGGCGTCTGAGCTGAGCTGGAAGCTATTTTCAACTGCACGGGGAAGGTAGTAGAGTGGAAAAAAAAATGAATGCTTGATGAGAAAGGTCGAGCAACGATATATATATATATATATATATATATATATATATATATATATATATATATATATGTATGTATGTATGATAAACCAGCCAGGTAAATTCTATTCTTCACTGTTGAAAGATCACCGCGGGAAAGTTAATCTGAAAGAGTTATCTTACCTGGTTTGTTTATGTGCTCTCTACCGCCTGCTGCACAATTCCGCGATCTTCCGAAAGTATTAGGAAGGAAAAACAAAAAAACAAATGTTAGCAAATATAAGACAAGGTCGAGGCGCGCAATTTACTTTGGATAATTATTTTGCGTCGTTTCTTGAAATAAAACATTTTCTGCGTGTAATTGACTCCCGTATTCAATGACAAAAGTATTAGAGTCCGACCGACCGTTTCTAATAACATGAACTTATTTAGTTAGCAAAACTTTCAGCATCATACAAGTAACAATAAAAAAATCAAAACAAAACCAGATTTGTAGTTAGTCGCTTAGTATATCCTTTTCTAAATAGCAATTCTCATTTATAAACACACACAATTCTCATTTATAAACACACACACACACACACACACACATATATATATATATATATATATATATATATGTATATATATATATGTGTGTATATATATACCGTTCAAGTCATCTGAAGATCACGTGTGTGCGAAACTCGCGTCACGACTAGAACCGTGCTTTCATAGCATTTAATGCTTTTGCTGGGTCTATGCAATATAGGCTTCGAGCACTTTACTGAGTCGGTAAGTTTGCTTTCAGACCTCTTTCCACTTTCTGTTTTCAGTATTGTTATATTTATTCAAGGCTATATATAGATAAGAGTTTACGTTTTGGCAAGCTGTACGTCTGTCCCAATAACGCTCTTTCTTTTACTATATATATATATATATATATATATATATATATATATATATATATATATATGTAAGCAAATATGTGGATGTAGATCCGACGGTATGATGAAAAATATGGAAAAGACAAAACAAAATCCGAATATGCAAGTTTACTGTTTTAAAGTTGTTTTACTGTCGACGTCAGAAGTTTCGGTCTGTTGTGTCTTGTGTCTATCGTCTTGTGTCTATCGTCTTTTCATGTTGACTTAAATATCGTCTAATCCTAAGTATGTTTCTAATAACCATGTCCTGAAGATGGTCTACTAGACCGAAACGTCTGTCGTCGACAGTAAAACAACTTTAAAACAGTAAACTTGCATATTCGGATTTTGTTTTGTCTTTTCCATATTTTTCATCATATATATATATATGTATATAAATGTGTGTGTGTGTGTTTGTGTGTGTGTATAAAAATATAAAAGTGAACATTAAAGTCAACACTTCAATGTTCGTTTATATTTACACAGACTCTATCTCTAATATTGAGCACTTTCTCCCATAAATATAGCACCCCTTAAGAGTATATTTCTTCATATATATATATATATATATATATATATATATATATATATATATATATATATATATATATATGTATATAGATAGATAGATAGATAGATAGATAGAGAGAGAGAGAGAGGGGAGGGAGAGAGAGATGAATGAAAGAAATCTTAAAAATAGAAAGCAGCTCATACGATACGCCTTTCGTTCCAAGAAGGAACATCTTCAGACTAATAATGGTTTTATCGATGGTGCCAATCTAACATGTGTATAATATTCGGTGGAGTGAAGAAATGCACACATAAACCCACACTAAACCCAATAACTTTAATAAAACATGCTGGAACTAGCTAAAAATTTAACTCAAGTTTTGTTTTGTCTAAATTAATAGGTTAAGTTTTTTTCAAAAATTGTTCAACGCAATACTATATATATATATATATGTGTGTGTGTGTGTGTGTGTGTGTGTGTGTGTGTGTGAATTGCATATAAATCAAATTCAATTGTACCCCATTTACATGGCCATTTCGCCCCTCGAGAAATTCCCTGGAGCTTGTCAATACCAAAACGTTTAAATCTAATATATATGTAATTCATTTATATGCTCAGTAATAAATATATTGAGCTCTCTTTTGTGGATCAATTTTAATATTTTATATTATTAGGATTCACTTGGATTACTTACTTACCCACAGATTTTGACATATATATATATATATATATATATATATATATATATATATATATATATATATATATATATATTCAACAAATACTAGTTACAAGTTTATTTAATTCTTCCACCCCTAGTAAAATGGAATTTATTTTCGAAAATCATGTTTTCCTTAAAAGACATTTTTCATATTAAAAATGAATTATGATTCAAAATTTAATTTTACGATCAAATCCGTTGTAGATTGGTTTGGTTTGGTTTGTTTTGTTTTACGGCATATCAACCTCAATGGGTTATTTAATGCCGAAATTTTTTTTTCCAAAAATCTATTTCTGGTAATATTTTTTCCTTCAAAAATCTATTTCTGGTAAGAATTTTCCTTCGCTGATAATTTTTTTTTTTTTTTTAAATGTATTGATGGTAATAATTTTTTTTACAAAGTATTTCTCGTATTAAAACCTATTTTTACATTTTCATAGTATTTTGTCGCAAGTTTGGCTGTTAACTATTTGTCCATAGTTGAGACACTGGCAGATGCTACCACTCGGGTCAAGGTGGATCTGGGAACAACAGCAATTAAGAGCTGGTTCCACGCTCCTCAAAACTTCCTGATCAGAGGCCTTGCTGTTGGACGTAGTTTATCGTCTTACCCAGGACGCGGATGTAGTTTATCGTAATACCCAGGACGGTTTGTAGATTGGATGTAATCTTCGCGAAACTCAGGAAAGAAACAAGATAATTTAGTAAGTGAACACTTGGTTTTATTCATTACTTCATATTGAGCTCTTTAACTGCAAAAACTGCTTGCCTTAAAAACGTTATCTTCGAGAAATGCTTTGATCGATCCCTTTTTTTGTTGGCGCAAACTATTCTTTCTTACACACACACACACACACACACACACACACACATACATACATACATACATACATATATATATATATATATATACGTTATGGGCACATGGCTGAGTTGTTAGAATATTCGCTTTTCGACGATGAAACCTAGGTTGATTTGTCAGGAAGTGGACTTCATGATGTTATTCCCATGAGGAGAGAGGTGATCCAAGCGATACCACGCTTTGTTACAAGCATTGTGAGTGAAATTGGGTAGACGGAACTATCTGGGAGCCGTTAATGGTTGTTCTAGCGCGAACTCACACAGAAGGTTTGAGCGTATTGGTCTTGTTTGAGATTGCTGGCCTTGTTCAGACTGTTGGACACATCAAATAATGCACTCTTTCCCAGAAACTGTAACTAAGGTCCGCTCAGCATAGTCGCAGTATAAACCTTTGGCGGGCTCTGTGGGTGTTGCATAAACACAAATGTGTCAGAGGAAGCCTCTGCAACAGGGATTGGTTAACCGCACTAATAGACCGGTATACAGAGAAATATATATATATATATAATTAAAGTTAGAAATTATTATCTTAATGTGTTACGTCATCTAACAGCAGCCAGACATTAATTTAAAGACTGATGTTTACATAAAATGTATACATGCCAGACAATCAATAAGAAATAAAATGGAGGGGCGAGTAGAGAGTTAATTTAACCTAATGCCAAACAAGTTATATGCTTTGTGGATTTCCTACCTATTTTTTGTAGCTGATTTTGTAGCCTCTTTAAGAAACTAGTAAATAAACTAAACATTAATTGGTAAATAATATGCAACCATTAAATAAATATTATCCATATAAAATGTTAATAATACCAACCAATCAATGTAAAATGTCAAAAATAAATGATATTGCTCTATCTATTGAGCCCTCTTTTAAATTAAATGTTACGAACGTTGGAAGTGTAATCTATTCATTCTCATCGTACCTGGATATATATATATATATATATATATATATATATATATATATATCAAAATCCGTAAATAATTATATACGCCACACTACAACATGTTTGACACGCAGACTCACTCTACACCTTTCTGACCATAAATATTCATGGAGACCTACCGGGCACTATTTGTAACTTACTTGTTGACAACACTAATATAATAGTATCATCTACATGCAAAAAAAAAGGCTAAAAACAATGGAAGCCTTATTAATAAAAACAAAAAAACAACAACACTTAATAATATTAACTTTGAACATGGACACAATATCTTGGCCGTGTTTTGAAAAATGAAAACATTTTATAAAACATACACGCGACAAACTATTTCTTATTTAACAGTTAAAATATTTAATCCTTGAAAATGGCTAAATGTATAGCCGAAAGCGCTCGGATAAAAAGAACATTCGGACAGTTTTTGTATAATTAACCATCCGAAAAAAAAAGAAATGTTAGATCGCATGAGAAATTGTATAAAAAACTAAATAAAAGCACCTTGTCTGTCGTATTCAATGAAGGATTGCTGCCTAAATTGACACACACACACACACACACAGACACACACACACACACACACACACATATATATATATATATATATATATATATATATATATATATATATCAGATACATGCCGTCAGTAATTACCTAGTGTAGGCAACTTGTGACCGTTATATTGTAAATCTCCAAAACATATTTTGCATTTTATAATTTGTTAATATTTTTCATTTGAACTGAAAAATATTAACAAATTATACACCAGATCACTTAGTACAAAATATAAAGAAACGCAATGATATTCATTTGAAAAAAAAAATTCTTTTTCTTCTATGTGCTATGTCTCTTCAATACGTGTACGATAACAACTCTCCCAGGCTTCATATCCTTTGTAGCTCTTAACACGTGTTTCTCCTTTTGCTATATTTCCCTTTCTCTACTCTGCTATTCATTTATACAACCGAGTTAGGTAGCTTACGCGCTGTTTTCGTCTATCTCGCTTGTCTTCAATATATTCTGTGAGTATCAAATTTTCCGTGAATTTTTTCCTCATTATTTGTTCCAGAAATGTCCACTGTCTATTTCTGAACTATGTATGTGTCCTTTACATTTCCATTTTCATTAAAACCTCCTCGTTGCTTACGTGTTCAGCGCATGGTATTCTCAGCATCCTTCTGTAGAACAAAATCTATGTTGCCCAAAGTCTTCTCTTCAGGTGTGAGGAAATTTTCCAGCAGTCATTACCATATAGGATGAATTATATTACATGGCAGTTAAATGTCTTTTCTTTGACTCTAATGAAAAGTTCCTGTTTCATCATCCTTTCTTTAGCTTTTGGAAGGCAACTTCCGTTACTTTAATTCGCCGTTGGATTTCGCTGTCACGTTTTCCGTCATCTGCTAAAATATATTTAAATTTCCGTAGTTGCTTGATTTGGACATAAAAAAATTCGTAGCTCGAGACTTGGCAGTTCCGCTTACTGACGACCAAACATTTTGTCTTCTTACACGGTTAGTCCTTTCTGCTTTCCTTTACTGCCTTGCCTACTGTTTTCTGTCATCAGCACAGTGTCATCTGCATATCTTACGTTGTTGAGATTGTAGAGGTGCTTCACAGCAAAGGTGAAATAAATCCGGTGAGAAGACGCATACTTGTCTTACGCCCCTTTTTGTTTTGTATACTGACTCAATTCATTTTCTTTCCGTATGCAGGCCGTTTCTTCCCAGTAAACGTTCTGGATTATTCTAATAAATTTAAATTGAGAGATAGAGAGACGTGTGATTATTCCAAGTCTCTGGTGCGAGACTTATCATGGCATAGACACATATCTACCCCTCTCAATTTAACTATTGAAAATCATAGAACTGTGGAACCGGTAAAGCTTCTCTAAATAAATATTCTTAAAGACTCCAGTTGCCTTTTCGTCTTCTTCTTCCTATCTTTTTACACGCGTGGAATACATATATATATATATATATATATATATATATATATATATATATATATATATATATATATATATATATATATATATAAAAACTTACTTTCTCATATATACATATATATACATATATATACATATATATATATATATATATGTATATATATATATATATATATATATATTACTGCAAACTTTATTATAGAATGGGGCATCTCTTTTAAATAGAAAGTATCCAACTTCGTATTCGAAACAGACGCTCCATTCTTATTTGTTCAAGTGTTCTTTTTTCAAATGCGAATATACACTAAAATAACGTTTGAAATAATTAACTTATCTGATTAAAAATAAATCCATGAATTCTTTTGAACTATGGAGCACTTTGGCTGATTGGCATTTGTTTACATTTGTAAAAACAATACGCTAGATTTAGTTGTGTAACTCTATCGAGTGAAGATAGCTCTGGCTGACACCAAATTAGTTGTGTTTCAATGCTGGCTTGAGGCATTCGGAAGTCTAGTCGCACCGAGGAGCTGTGATACAGCGAAACAGTACTGTCTGTGAATGACATAATATATATATATATATATATATATATATATATATATATATATATATATATATATATACGAGGGTAATTCAATAAATAAGGTGAATTTTTCGGTATAAGGACTTCTAATACAGATAGAAGTTTACTTTTTTTTTCAACGTAGTCTCCCAGCACTGTCACACACTGTCACACACTTTTCCCATCTGTGCACAAGCTTCCGTATTCCCTCAGCGTAAAAATCTTTGGACTGATGTCTCAGCCAGTCGCTCACAACACTTTTGACTTCATCGTCACTTTTAAACTTCGTGCCTGTCGTGAACGCTTTCAAGGGACCAAACAAGTGAAAGTCTGAAGGGGCAAGGTCTGGGCTGTAAGGCGGATGAGGGAGCAGTTCCCAGCCCAGCTCGTTGATGGTCTGCACTGTTTGGGCTGCTGTGTGAGGCCTTGCGTTGTCATGATGCAAGATGACTCCTTCTGACTGATGACCCCTGCGTTTGTCCCAACAGATAAGCTCAAAGTCCTTGCAATGTCATCCACTGTCAGCTTTCTGTCAGACTGAATGAGGTCATTGACTGATTCGATCACCTCAGGAGACCTCACTTCTGTAGGCCTTCCAGGCCTGACATCAACCTCAAGACTGCTCCGTCCTTCTTTAAACAATTTAGCCCACTTGTAGACATTTGTTTGGCTGAAACATGTGGCACCATACACAGTTGACATTCTCCTATGAATTTCAACTGGTTTTCACCCTTCAGTAACCAAAAACTTGATAACTGACCGCTGTTCAATCCTGGAGCATGCTTCTTGGTCGGTCATCTTTGTTACTCGCCAAAACTCAAAGTTTTTTTTTAATCTGCAAAAGAAATTAAATCCATGTGAAAAAGAAGTAAAACAAAAAATAAATAAAAAAGAGTAAGCTTCTATCTGTATTAGAAGTCCTTATACCGAAAAATTCACCTTATTTATTGAATACCCTCGTATATATATGGTTTGTTTGTTTGTGTGTGTGTGTGCGTACTGGGCACATTGTGACAGCAAATTTCATTCGTGCAGAGTCGGTTGAAGAATAGCAAAAGATTTTTGTTTTGGGTTCTTTTATTTAGTTTTCTGCAGTTCGAAACATTTAAAAAAATTTTTTTGCTATTTTCGAAGAATTGTGAATGCTTTCAGTTTTCATAAGTCACAATCAAGGAGATTTATTTTTGTGTTAATAGGACTTTATGCAAAGGTCAAGGATATACATTATGTTGTTTTGTGTTAGATGTTGAGTGTCGCGTCGTGTCGGTTTTTTAAGAAATAATAATAAAAAAAACTTTTTTGATAATGCTTATGAAGCACTCCGAGAAGAGACTGGACAATTTATGAAGAAATTTATTCCAGGGATCAGAAAAATTGGTCCAAAATGTAATAAGATGTGTGGATGGAGTTCTGACTTTGATGTCGGCAAATGTGTCTCATTTTCTGATAACTATTTTTTTCTTTTTCCTTTCCTGTTGATATACAAAATCCATTTTTTATTCAAATCCAACAATGTGATGCAAAAATGAAAGACAGGCATTGTTAGTTAAAGAAATACTACTAAGAATTGTGGAATCGTTGTGTTCGATTCTCAAGTCAAAGTTCTTGAGGAAATCAAATTTCTTCATTGCAAGTTTTAGACATTCGTTTGAAAATTTCGTGTAGAGTTAAACATGAGGCAATATTCTTTACCCCAAATATGGTACTTTGATGTGGGTCAAATCTGCTAGTCTCTTTCAAAAGGTCTTCATTCATAGTGGATACTTTCCAGATGGCGGCCTGTCGGATATGTCACAATCGCCATTTTTAAGCCTTTTAAACCAGGATAAAATATACGGATTTTCATTTCATCCATTTACGCATCTCAATTTTTTTTGGAACTCCACTGTAACAATCGTGCTCTTTCAAACTTCATACATTAAACAAATTTATGTTGCTTTTTATAAAAGTTATAATCCACCCCAGGTCAGAATCTGAAATGCAATATAAACGACCCCACTTTGGATAGAACAGATAGTAAACTAATTCTAGACGCGGTTTCGTACCATTAAACCATGTTTCTGTTATTGTTTTTTGGTTGGCTCGTATTTTCCTAGCAGTAAAATAAATACGTAGTTACTTTTTAAACTTTGAAGTATATATAAAAAGTAGTGAATGAAAGTTTGTCTGCAATGCTTAAAAAAATCCAGTCTGTGATATTACGGTATATACAGCAGCTAACACAACAAACTATTTAACCAGGTGCTCTAAGCTTGAAGGTGCGGCTGGTGTAATGAATAATTGGTTGGAATTGTTAATCGGAGAACCGAGTTCCAGTTGGTTTCGTTATATTCACT
Source organism: Acanthosepion esculentum (assembly GCA_964036315.1). NCBI lineage: Eukaryota > Metazoa > Mollusca > Cephalopoda > Sepiida > Sepiidae > Acanthosepion > Acanthosepion esculentum. The sequence continues at coordinate 41,275,778 of OZ038483.1, read as the reverse complement.
TACGCACAAATAATCTTGGGGAAGATATGAATCCACCTCTTCTCCTCCCCGATATGGGTTAATTAGTATGACTTGTTAAAACCCCAAAATCTTTACAATGCAAAAACATTTTCTGGCTTTAAATAACCCGCAAAGAGTTGATAAGACGTAAAAAAAAAATCAATGAATAAACTATTTAGCTAAATTTGATAATAAAATGAAAACACGAACTATTTGCGAAATCTAGTCTCGTTTACATTTTTTTAAACTTTAGGATAACTGCTCATACGTGGACTTAAACTGATCACTACGTCCTAAGTTAGAGTAGTGTACGTTGTGGAAGCGAGTAGACATCTGAAATAGAACCTTTGGTCAGTGCGGCCTTGAATCTTCGATTTTGCCAATTGAGCCAAACCCGCAGGTGCTTTGAAATAGCAGTATTGTGACTGCATTATCTCACGCTACGCTAATAGGACGCAAGGTTACAAACGAAACCTATTTAAATTTCATTTACAGTGTATGAATACATATCAAGCCCGAAGATATTTCTTAGTAGTATTGCGTAGCATTTTGTGGTTGAAACAATAACTGGAAGTTCATTGAAGCATCTAGAAAGAGAGACAACAATGCAACTTCTCCCGCCTGATCACTGTAGGCAATGTTAGGATATGTGGCAGACCTTTGCTGAACTCAGTGTCGTATTTGATATATAAATGGCATTTCCTGGTATTCTTTATCTTTCGGAAATATTAAAACTAAGAAACGACTGGGTCATTTTTCGTACAGAATTTCGGTAGAAGTGGAACAAACGTTTCTTTTTTTTTTATACTGGTAATAAATATTTTAGTATCAAAGAATTTACATACGGGTCATTACCGTTGTTATAATTTATACGAGAAAACATTACCAATAGTAATACAGTTTGTGATGGCAAATGTAATGCTAAACGGTGGAGTAATGGATAGCGGCTCGGACTGAGTAATCAAAGAGCCGAATTCGAATTCTAGTCGAATCCATTACATTCATTTACGTGCTAATACCTTTGGGAAAGGTATGAATCCTCTTCTCCCCAAGCTATGGGTAAATAGCAAGACAGACTGGATGGCAACTGGTCTACCGCAGATAGAAATGACAACCTACTGCGGGGAAAAAATCTGCCTCGTCAGTCATATATCATGTAAAGATACATGATCGCCTAAGCGTGTATGGGACATAACTGATTGAATGCTAATATTAGCCGTTTGCGTTTAAGAAAAAATTCGGTTTTCATTTGCCGAGAAGCCAGTGTTACTTTGAGTTAATATTTATAAAATCTTTCTCTTAAAAAAAAATTTCAGGACTATAGGTTCCTCAAGTCTACTAACCATTTCGAGTATTGATGGAGGCTTCCTTCTTAACATTTTTTTAAAAATATTGTAGAATATTAATATCTTGATTATGTCATTATTTTCTCTTCAAGTTACATGTGCTATCCATTTTAGTTGTTGCCGCTGTTGAACGTCCTCAAGTGATGTGATTTCTGTTATTTGGTACAGTTCTTTGTTTGTGATTCTGGAGCGCTAGTACACAAGGTTCCAAGAAAGACTGGCGCTACAGAATCACAACGAGCTGTACCAAAGGATAATGTTATCACTTATTGTTATCAAATCAGCCATTCCAAAACGTTTTATTTAAAATGAATAAAAAATTCGCCCGTTTATTATAATGTAAATTTGTTTATAACAATGCTGATAACATCAGAATTAATTTAGAACAATGAATATAAACTGTTTTACATGTTTATACACACACACACACACACACACACACACACACACACACACACACACACACACACACACACACACACACACACACACACACACACACACACACACACACACACACACACACACACACACACACACACACACACACACACACACACACACACACACACACACACACACACACACACACACACACACACGAGAAATGGATAGCTGCTTGATTGAGGAATCGGAGAGCCGAGTTCGAATCCATTACATTCACTTACGTTCTAATCCCCTTGGGAAAGGTATGAATTCAGTTCTTGTCCCCTCAGCTATGGGTAAATAGCAGGACAGACCGGGTTATAAAACGATCATATAAGCGATCATATATCTTTCGATACATGACTGACGAGACATATTTTTCCCGCAGTAGGTTGCCATTTTCTCTGCGGTAGACCAGTTGCCATCCAAAGCTATAGAGCTTTGGATGGCAACTGGTCTACCAGGAAAAATATGTCTCGTCAGTCATGTATCGAAAGATATATGATCGCCTAAGCGTGTATGACACATGGCACATAAATGACTGACTGAATACTTTTTGAACTGCTATTTGTCAGTAGGCATCTGTCAGTCTCGGGAGACGACGAAGTCTCCTAGGATGACTATCTAATCCTTGTTGCAGAAGCTTTTCTCAGGCCCATTTTGTGTTTCTTCAGCGTCCACAGAAACAACCAGTTGTTTATAATGCAACTTTTCTTGAGCGGACATTAGTGACAGTTTCTGAGGGAGAGAGAGTGCACACTGGCGTCATCAGTAGTTGAATAACGCCACTTGTCATGAAGTCAGTATAAATAACAAACCTAGGGAAGTCTTATTTCAAGTCATCATCATGGAGAGTTTGACTTCGTGCATTTCTCGTTTGTAAATTTGTGTCAAAGCTTTAAAAGCAGTGTCTTACTGACAATGGCTTGTGACCAAGCCGTTAATCTAAAAGATACCCAGTAAATGTATACAGTGTAACCCGGATATAAGAGAGTTGTCGGGACCGGAGAAGAAGTCTCTTATATCCGAGTCTCTCTTATATCCGAGTTTCTCTTATATCCGGATCTCTTATATCCGGGTTACACTGTACCGATTTTGCTAATGAAAATAATAGAACGTTAAGTAAACGCTTATATTCTATAGCAAGTTCTTATAATTGTGTGCGAGAATACTCTGTGAATGAGCTCTCTATATCAGTTGACTTTTGTATTTCAGTCACTTGACGAGTTAAGTTATGGCCGTCTATAAAATGAGAACATTTAAAAAAAAAAACTAATATTTTACTTTCATAAATTTATAAAGAATATTTTTTTTATTATTTTAGGTAAAAATAATTGCTGCAGCTAAGAAACCAAGCCTGCATATATAATAAAGTGTCGGTGTCAATTAAGTTATAACATGAGAATTGAATCTTTAAAATTCCTTAACATTTTATTTACTCCAGTATTTCGTCAGTTACTCCGGGCCAGCGTAGATGTGAAGCTGAGCACTTGATCAGATACGTGCACCTTATATTTTCCGCCTGCGATATCTGAGAGACCACCTAAATAATATCTGGGGCTGTTGTTTATACATCGAACAGTCCAATATTTTCTTTGTCACGATTGCAATACCAGATACCGGTATGAGATTATGTATTAGGTTATCCCATAAGTTCTGACCGAATTTTAACTTTTTGTTAAAATGAACGAAATTTAAAGAGTATTTTATAATGTCTAATGGAGCTGAACATTATTTTTATGTTTAGATGCATTTATACTGATCAAATTTTATTTCAGAGAAAAATAAAATAAAATTTTGTTTGATTAAAACCCTGCTAACATGGAAGTACCCAATAATCATTTGAGGCACATAATGCTTTATGAGTTCAAGAAAGAAAACTCAGCAGCCGAAGCGGCTAGAAACATTTACTCAGTTTATGGAGAGGAATGTGTGAATGAAAGAACTTGCAGAAGTTGAGTTTGATAAAAAGCTTCTTGAAGCAGCCCATGAAGAAAATCCTGCTTTATCAGTTGAGGAATTGGCAGTGGTTCTCAGTTCAAACCATACAACTGTTCATCGTCATCTTCAACAACCTGGAAAAGTTCCTAAACTTGGAAAATGGGTGCGTCATGAATTGTCTGAAAACAACCTCAAATCCTGAGTTGACATCTGCTCTTCTCTCCATTTTCGCCATCTTGTTTCACCTTTTTTGGATAGACTTGTGACTGGCGACGAAAAATGAATCTTTTATCGAAATGTTAAGCGTCGTAGACAGTGGCTTGGTAAAGGGGAAGGACCCCAGCCACAGAAGAGAAGGGAACTTCATGAGCAAAAGGTTCTTCTTTCAATCTGGTGGGATTGCCAAGGAATAATCCACGTTGAATTCTTAACACCTAATTCAACAATTAATGCTCAAATGTCAGCACTTAGAGCGTTTGAACCAAGCTTTGAGGAAAAAAGACCTGCTCTAGTGAATCGAAAACGGGTGATGTTTCATCAGGACAATGCTCGACCACACACAGCAAGAATCACGTCACAAAAGATCGAAGAACTTGGTTGGGAGAAAATTCCTCATCCACCTTATTCTCCCGACCTTGCTACTTCAGACTACCATTTGTTTTGTAGCTTACAGAATCATTTGGAAGAAACAGCATTTGTAACACAGGAAGAGATTAAAACTGACATTTGTGAGTTCTTCGAATCAAAGCCAAAAGAATTTTACAGTAATGGAATTAGTAAGCTTGTTAATAGATGGAAGGAAGTCATAGATAATCATGGAAAATACATTATTGATTGAATCTGTAATTAAATGTAACATTTGGTTACTTGTTTTCTTTATTCAAAATTCGGACAGAACTTATGGGATGACCTGATATTTCAGCATTCGGTAGCTAGGACTGCTTCCATATATATATATATATATATATATATATATATATATATATATAAAGTGATATAATGTTGTGGGGTTACAATAATCATTATAGTAATTCATCGAGTCTAGAAGAATATATATATATATATATATATATATATATATATATATATATATATATATATATTATAAATTTATTTATTTAAAAAATATGGTTCCATCACTACACAGGAATTATCATGTTTCAAAAACAGAAGCTAAAAACTTCAAATTGAATTATAGAATTTAAAGTCCCTAGTTCTGTTCCATTTTCAAGCGAATTTTGAATTCCAAATTATTGGAATACAGAATTTTGCATGGGATTTGGTAAGCCTTTTTTTTAATATATTTTGGTCGGAACAAATGTTCGTGTCGTTTTTTTTTTATGCCACTCTCAAAGACAATATTTATATTATTGCAATTGAAACGGATATATTTACATTATTTACATAGTTCAGATTGTTGTCATCTTTATTGCCATATTCACGACGTTTCGGCTGTTGTACGCACCAACCTTCTTCAGGTGATATACGTTGGAATTTCGAACCGGACACTTTATTTAGCCAACGAGGGTAGATTGACTGCTCTAATTCCACGTTCCATGCTTTTTGGGATATCTATATTTAGTTGAGTTACTAAAGGGAATTAACCGTGACTGAAGTATCCCCATCAAGAAATAAAAAATAGGCATGGCACGTGGAATTAGAAAAATCTACCCCTGTGGACTAAATAAAGAATTTTGGTTCGAAATTCCAACGTATATCACCTGAAGAAGGCCGGAAGCGTACAACGGCCGAAATTTCGTGAATATGGCAATAAAGATGAAGACAGTAGTCCGAACGATGTAAATAGTGTAAATAGTTACAATACATCATCTCAGAACTATAGACAGATAAAACAGATATAGTCAGTGATAGAGAAAGGAAAAAATATATTTACCGCGAACAGAAAATGAAAGAAAAGATGGAGACAGCTGACCAGTTTTCGTTCGTCTTTCTTTTTCCTTCTTAAGAAAATGTTATTTGACTGCTAACTCACGTATTATTTTCCCTTCCCAACCAGTCCCCAGGTCTATCCGTAAGGATGGTCTACCTACTTATTATACCTTTGTGTCGCATTTGTATTTTATTTCACAGTGGCGAACTGGGTCTAAAAATATTGTTTTCCAGGGAAGAAAGTGGGCCCAGCCATAACTACAATGCTATCATTTAATTTTCATAAAGAATAAATAAATTTTTCGAAAAATACATATGGAAAAAAAGAATATTGTTAAAATTCTTATAAAAATGTGTATTTCTTAGAAATTACAGTGTACATGCAGTATACATATTATTGGCAGTAGATACTAAGTGTAAATACAGAATGTTATAATTGAATTTTTATTTATTTTAATTTATTAATTTTAAATATATTTTAAAAATAGTATACTGTAAAATTTTCACATTAACAGATAGTTCAAAAGTACAACAGAGCATTCAGTCGACTATATGAAGAGCAATCATTTATGCTGATAAATGATATTTCAGATCTGCCAATAATTGCTTCTGCATCCAATTCGACTAACAATTCCTTTCCAATGGATAAACACATGAATGATTCCAAATTCTCCTCAGACATCGAATTTCGTAACCTTGTCTTTATGATCTTTAGCTTGGAAAATGTCCTCTCACATTTGACTTTAGTAACTGATAGCGTACAGATGATTTTATAAAGTTCTTATTCCTTTTTATTTCTGAAACAATTGTGTTTGTTTTTTGATTGCATTTTTATTTGATATAGGATGTCCACTTGCCATCGGGCAAGCTAACACACTGGCCAGTCGGTCACTGCTATTGCAAATCGATATTAGGAGCGCCTTAAAGATCATAACTACAATTTACTATCTGTCTATATTTCTGAGATGATGTATTATGCAGACTATTTAGATTGTTCGGACTATCGTCCTCATCTTTGTCGCCATATTTATCACAACGTTTCGGCCGTTGTAGGCTCCAGCCTTCTTCAGGTGTTTGGAATGTCGAACTGAACCCTTTATTTCGCTCGCTGGGGTAGAGTGTTCTAGTTCCACGTACCGTGTCTAATGGATGTCAGTTATCAGTTATCTCCTGTTAATTCTCCTCTCCAAATTCTCCACTGCCTTAAACAGGTATTGAACTCACAGTCTTTGGGTCCTGTCACTGGATCTAACTAACGCCTTTATCCACTGTGCCATGTGTCCTTGAGGAAACGTTCTGATAAATATGGCAACAAAGATGAGGACGATAGTCTGAACAATGTAAATAGTGTACTATTTACTACTAGCAAAATCTCATGGAAGAGGGAAAATATACGAAACTCAACTCTTTGAAAATCATAAAGAAGTCTTTTACTTATTTGTCTGTTCAGAAAATAAAGAACTATTTTAACTGACTGTTTTCGTTAAGAAAAACATATTCAACGTGATAGATATCTCACGTAGGTACTGACGTTTTGAATTTTTCTTTTTTAGATAATAACGATTTATTTATACAAGTTTTATTAATTAACCAATAGCTGGGGGAGAAGAGGTGGATTCATACCTTTCCCAAGGGTATTTGTGCGTAATTTAATATAATGAAACAGACTGGAATTGGAATTCGGCTCTCCAGTTAGCAGTTCCGAGATATTATCGATAGCATCACCGGCGCATACAGGTTTACAGCACCTGGTATTCCCATGCGGTCACCCATCTTAGTATTGTCCAGGCTCGAAGTTGCTCAACTTCAGTGATCTACGGAAACCAGTGTTTTAATGTGATATAGCTGTATGCCTAAACCATTAAACGATTCGGTGGGCAGTGTAGGAACGATTATCCAAGTGGAGATCCATCTCGTACAAGATAAGTGATTTTTAGGCGTTTTCCATCGGTTTAATGACCTAACACGCGGAAAACAAGCGGTTATCTAAATGAACAAATAGGCTATCGTAGAAAAACAAATTATTTCCATAGATTGATAACGTTTGAGGCTGATAACGTTTGAGATAGACAGATACCTACAAAAGAATATATATATATATATATATATATATATATATATATATATATATATATATATCAGAAGATTCGGAGGCCTAATTTAATATTTATTAATATTAGATAGATAGATACCTACAAAGTAATATATATATATATATATATATATATATATCAGAAGATTCGGAGGCCTAATTTAATATCTAATTTAATATTTATTGCAGTAGTCTAATAATGAGCATTTTAGATTATTGGATTATATAATTTAATGTATAGTTATTGCTAGTATTAATATCTAGAGTTATTATGTTTTTTTATGTTATATATATATATATATATATATATATATATATATATATATATATATATATCACTTAATCGCTATGTTTAGAATATATTCATGCTTGAGTAGGTCGGTTTATTTATTAAACAGTATAGGTATTTATTTTCGTCTACCGGCCTTAATATTAGATAAATCTTACTAAAGAAAAGGTGTGCATTCTGGTAGGATTCGAATCTGCATCCCTCTTAGCATGAGAAACCGTCGTTAGATCTTACGTTCTTCAGACAAACTCGGCTAGAAAGGGTCTCGCTGATCAATCAAAGCCAAACAGTGCCTTATAAGCGCTAATTTCTTCAAAGATTCTCGGCACAGTCATATCTGCCCTGTTTCGCATGCTAACGTAAACAATTACTATATCTATACTGTCTTTACATGTATTTATTTATGTCTGAAATTGAATTTTTTTTCTCTGGACTTATCAATGCAAATACATTTATGCATTTCCATTAATAAGTCCAGGGGAAAAAAAAATTACTTTCCCATGGACAAAATGATCATCTGTATGAGGTAAATCGTTTGGATTTCATGAATTGTAATTCACACGCACACACATACACACACACACATACACACACATATATATATGTGTGTGTGTGTGTGTGTGTGTGTTGTAGTCTCAAGTAATGGGCAAATTCGTCTCATTCTTATTTGGTCGAAACATTTCGTACCGACAAAATAATCGATATTTCTTTGTTTGCACTCCGACTTTTCTCAAGGAAACATGTATATGACACTACAGCACACTGCCGTCTGTGAGATCCATTTGTTCCGCATTATTTTACGGCGTGTGTCAATCGGGCCTGGTTTATAGATTACCAAACGAAATGAAGAATTGAAGAATGAGAATAATGTTGCACCAAGGATGGAGAGCCTGTCTGTATACCCTGAAAAATCAGCATTCCTGTCTATTTACTGATTTGAACATCGTCCATAGGGAATTTTCTTCTATGTGTTGTGTATCGTCAGCAGCTGTTTGTAAAGTTTCGCCATCCCTCTTACACCCTGTTCTGCCATCGATTCACTCAAGCTCCTCAGGTAGGTAATCCGCTGTTTTTCCAGGTCTCCCTTTCCTTTCATATATTCTAATATATCCCAAATTCTCCAAGTCATCCACATTAAGTGTTCAAGAAATTTTACCTGTTTTTTTTCTTCTAATTCTGAGCTATTTCTTTTGCTTCCATTTTCTCTCAAACCTCTTCATTGTTTACACCGTCCATGGTATTCTCAGCATCTTTCTGTAGATCCTAATGTGTATTTACATTCGTAGAACACACACTATGTCAAGTTCAACATGAAAACACAATAGTGTATTCAAAACTATCAAGTCAAACTCATTCGAAAGGGGCAAATTACCACACGGATATTGAATTTTATATAAATTCTTTTTTCTTGATTATGGCTGAAGAGAGTTGAAAGCTCAGAAACTTAACAAGAATCAACACAAACTATAGACAGTTCCTTTAAACTGCCAACACCAAAGATATAGAATGTAATGCACCACAAATAAACCTGTTGTCTCATTAGGTCTTCAACTCGTGTGTATATATATATATATATATATATATATATATATATATTTTTTATTTTTTTATTTTTTTAAGCTTATCACCCCAAGCAAGGCTGGAAGCCACTAGCACGCAAGGGGTTACAGAAGGTTTGGAGGAAGAGCAGATAGGAGTGGTAAAGGAAAGGATGTGGAGAAAGATAGTGGATCGATCAAGGCAAGGGGGTTACAGAAGATTTGGAGCGAGAGCAGATAGGAATGAAAGGTGAAAGGATGTGGAGAAGGAAAGTGGATAGATCAAAGTGTGTGTGTGTGTATATATATATATATATGTATATATATATATATATATATATATATATATATATATATATATATATATGCGCGGTACATTTTAGAAAGTGCTCAATATCAGTGATAGAGCTAACATATTCAGTTGTATGGATATTTGCTTGTGTTCCTGGGTTTCCCGCTTTTGCGATCATCAGAAAGACTGGTTTATTTTTTGAAAATTGAATCTATCCATG
>OZ038483.1:41223244-41260744 GCA_964036315.1 Acanthosepion esculentum | reverse complement strand
CCACATTCCCTAGGTATTCCATGGGTCAGAAGTAAGTTCCACTCGAATAGCTTCTTCCGCGAACAACTGTTCTGTGGAACCGAGTCCAAAGAGGAAGTTTCCTAGGTCATTACAAACTTAACCTATTCAAGGCTAAGGTTAACCGCTATATTACCCTCCTATCCACATAAACTGCCTCTTAAGTTAACCCACTACTTGTACAAGGTGAACCTCTCTGCAAAAAAGTATATATATATATATATATATATATATATATATATATATAACCAAAAAATACTATACTTAAAAGAGTGATCAATACAGAGTAGAGCAAATATAATTTATATATATATATATATATATATATATATATATATATATATATATATATATATATAATTTATTCGAAAATTATAACATACATATGTTATAAGATCACTACAAAAATAGCCATTTTGTTTCATCTCTTCTGGTGTCTTATCAAGTCATGGTGTTGAACATCATCACTTGATAAGACACCAGAAGTGTTGAAACAAAATAGCTATTTTTGTAGTGATCTTATAACATATGTATAATTTTCGAATAAATTATATATATATATATATATATATATATATATATATATATATATATATGCAGGTATGCAGAAAAATAGGAAAGAACACGTTAGGTAAATAATCCGGTGTTCCCTAGTATTTTTGCTTTTATTTTCAAAAAGACAGTGCTCCATACAGAAGTAGAGCTTATATTATAATATTTTTTGTTTTAAAAATATGATTCCTTCGCTACATAAGAGTTCTCATGTTTCAAATGCGAGAGCCGAGACCCCTCATATAATTTTTGAAATTATGTTGAGTTAAGGTGTCTGGTCACGCTTCCGCGTCAAGCGAGAATTTGGGACCCAAACAAGACACCTTAACTCAACATAATTTCAAAAATTATATTAGGGGTCTCGGCTCTCGCATTTGAAACATGAGAACTCTTATGTAGCGAAGGAATCATATTTTTTAAAACAAAAAATATTATAATATATATATATATATATATATATATATATGTAAAAATTCGTCTACTGGCCTGAATATTTGAGAAATATTATTAAAGAAGAAAAAACCCCGGCATGATTCGAACTTGCGTCTATCTTGGTAGGAGAAATTATTATATAGTGTATATTTAGCAATCAATACATTTATGAATCAATGCTTCATTAAAACAACTTTTATTAATTTCAACCTAAAATTAATGTCTATTTCATTTTTAAAAATTTTGAATGGCTAGTTGTGTGTCCGGATCAAAATTAGTTATAAGCTATTCATTTCTCTAAGTAAGGTGAACCGTCTTGGTCATTATCAAGAACTAAATGTTGTCAGTATCATACTACGAACATTTTAGGTAGACTCAACTACACACACACACATGTGTGTGTGTGTATATATATATATATATATATATATATATATATATATATATATATATATATAGATAGATAGACAGATGAAAAACAGAGAGATATCTAGATAGATTAGAATTTCCTTTTTTGTCTACCAACTTTATTCTTTAAAAAAGTACACTTTAATTTTTTCAATTATATATTCACCATTATTAGCAATAAATTGTTATTAGTCTGCCATTCTAAACCTTTTCAGTAAAGTTTCAGTGAAATTATATATATCATGTAATTCACAGACAGTACTGTTTCGCAGCTCCTCAGTGCGACTAGACATCCGATTGTCTCAAGCTAGGATTGAACCAAACTGAGTTTCTACCACCGAGCTATAGTCATTCGACAGCATGAGGTAGCTAAATCTAGCGTATTGCTTTTTATGAATGTAAACAAATGTCAATCAGCCATAGTGCTCTATTCAGCCTACTGAAGAGCTTTGCATTAGTGCAGGTGGGTGTTGTTTATAGAATTAGCTTGTCATTTAACAGTGCTCAATTGAAATATTTATATATATATATATATATATTTTTATTTCTTCAAACGTTATTTTCTAGTGTATGCACGTATTTGAACAGCAACTCTGTTTTTCTTTTTAACAGTATTTATTTCGTTTGCCAGCCTGTGTAGGTAAAAGAGATTCTGGATTTATAGTGTAGCTCTTTGTAGCCGTGCGGTAAAAGCACGTCGGGTCAGACAGTGGCCCCTTATGCATACGGAGACGCAGGTTCGAAGATTGTTTAACTTTTTTTTCGTGAAACGCAGGCTGGCAACCGAAATATGAATTAAGTCGGACAATTATTTTCTCTTTATACGTTATTTATATAGATACAATTTATTTAAGTAAATGCTCTGTTTTTTTTTGTTTTTTTTTAATTGAACATTATTAATTACATTTACCGGCCAGGATGTTCGACAAATTTCGTACAAAATATGCGTTCTCTGACAGGAATCAAACCTGTATTCCTATACGGAAGCCGTTACTTGACCTGACGTGCTGTACCATTCAGTTACAGAGAAGCGTATAGTTAGCAAAGTCTGAATTACTGTTTATAGACGCTCAATCTTCGACGATGTTTCTCGATCGATCATATCTGCCCACGAAACGTATCTTAACGTAAACAATGACAACATATAATGAAATTTCTCGAACATTCAGGCCGATTATAATATTTATATATCATACATGCACGGTACTTATTGGAAAGCGTTCAATATCACTGATAGAGCTAACATATTTAGTTGGATTGAGGTGAGTTTGTGACCCAGCGTTTCACGCGCTCTGTGATCGTCAGACAGTTTGTTTTCTTCTTCGTTACACAGTTTCTTTATTTACATCTCTAATCTTTAGCTTCAGACAGTTTGTCTGACGATCGCAGACAGCGTGAAACCCAGGGTCACAAACTCACATCAATCCAACTAAATAATAATAATAATATATATATATATATATATATTATTATTATTATTATTATTATTTAAAAGTTAAGTAATCTTTTCATATAATATTATATATATATATATATATATATATATATATATATATATATATATATATATATATATATTTATATATATATATATATATATATATATATAATATTATATGAAAAGATTACTTAACTTTTAAATATCAATTTTATCCCGAAATCTATGTTTCTTGGTAGAATTTCCAGTCTTCAGGGTTTGTGGTTTTAAACCACAATATTACATTATATTATATATTACAGTAATATATAATATATTATGTTATAATAATTAATATTTATATTTATTAATATATAAATATCAGCTGTTTCTTAAATCTTAAATCTTATATATATATATATATATATATATATATATATATATATATATATATATGTATATATATATATATATTTATGTGTGTGTGTATAAAGTGAGAAAGAAAATAGGGGCAAATTATATGTAAAGAAACATGTCTCGCAATCATCTGCCCTGCGTCTTCTTCGTGTGGTTCCTGTGCTATTATTCCATCTTCTTCTATAAATGTCATAAGGCTTGACGCGATCTGACGCACATTGTAACTAAGTAAATATTACCCAGGCGAAATGACATACGACTTGTGGCTGGATGACGCGTGGCGTCGACATGAAACACTCCATTCTGATGGGAAATTTCTGTTCGTATATGTTGCTGTCTCTATGGATCACTTGCTTCGGATAGAGAGCTGCAGGGTTCGGGTAACATGACCCTGTAAATCGTTAATGACCTGACAGTGTGTTATCTCTAATTTACAAGTGATAAAATAGGCAGAGAAATAAGTAATAACAAAAAAAATATTTAATCTTGCTTGCTGATCTATGTATGTCTGGCGTCATAGACTTTGCTCTGATCTCTGTACCTTTTTTTTTATGAAGAATTTTGGCTTCTTTAGCACTGGTCAATTTCCGGCTTGGGTTATTTTCTTGAAGTATATCATTTCTCATATTTCTCGTTATTTGATTATTCTTCTCTTAGCTTCACTTGTCTGTTATCTTTTTTTTTAATTATTATTTGGTCATTATTTTTTTTTTCGTCTTGTTTATTTGTCACTTTTATTCTTTCTTTATTTATTTCATATGTTTTCTTCTTCGTTACACAGTTTCTTTATTTTCATCTTTAATCTTCAGCTTCCTTTCCTTTTAATTGTCTTTTGCGATGACTGTATTTCTTATATTTTCTTTCAATTAAAAAATTGGTTCGCCATTTTTTTCTCATTATCTCCCTTTATATCCAATCTCGACTTCTTTTTCTTTTCTTTTTTTGTATCTTTCTTACAATTTTTTTATATATTTTTATTCCTTTCATTTTCCTCCTCATTGAAATTCTACTCCTGTCTTTTATTCCTTTGAATCTATTTTACCAATCTGTTTTAAAGAAACCCTGCCAAGTATCATTTTATGAAATAACGCTTTTTCCTTGATAGAAGTTTCAGACGTGATATTGAAAATGAAAGAAGGGAGCGTGACTGAAAGAGCAGTTGAGGTGAAGGGAAGACATCGAGGATGTGGCTATAAAAAGCGAGTGGAATATTAATTCAGTAATGTGTTTGATATTGATACACAGAAGCCCGAATGTAAGGCTTAAGACGTAGATCTCTTAATAGGACAAGGCAGGGCTGAGAGTGATAAAAAGCAAGAAAGAGAATCATATTTGCGGACTGGCCGAATTAGACTTGTATTTTTTATGTATTCTCTAGAAGACAGGAGACGGACGGTTGAATTAATGGTTGGGAATTGAAGCCAAACAAGGAAAGATAAAAAGGAATATTTAGTTAAGACTTTTCGAATATATATATAATATATATATATATATATATATATATATATATATATATATATATATATATATATATATATTTGTGTGTACTTATGTGTAAATAAGAGTGCGAATGCATCTATTTGCACATGTGTGTGTGTTCTGAAATATGAATATACCTAAATATTTGTTCGTATATATATATATATATATATATATATATATATATATATGTGTGTGTGTGTGTGTGTGTGTGTGTTTCTGTGAATATAAGTCTGAAGTATGTATGCGTATGAATAGATATATATGTTGTACATATTTCAGAGAACACACGTATATATGGATGTAATAAATATATTTATGTGTGTGTTTGTGTGTGCCTGTGTGTGTGTTCTTTAAAGTTTTGGAAACTTATGTTATAAAATGGCTTCAACGAAAGAAAATTTTATATAAAATAAGATGGTTATTTCCTGGTGGAGTGACTTCGAGAATCATGTGATGTACCCAACGAGACACGGGAAACCCTCTGTAACTTTGTAGACGAAACGCCCAAAATTTCTGAAATTCGGGATGGAACCACGCACACACACACACACACACACACACACATATATATATATATATATATATATATATATATATATATATATATATATATATATATGGGGGCGATTAAGAAAAGTAAAAGTTCGTTACTTAGCTGATTGATGTTATGTTCAGTATCGCGACTCCAAAGTTTAGCAGGCGGACATGTCCGTCCACTCGTCAGTGGTTATCACCAATTTACTGCTTATATATTTTATTTTTTTTTTATACACTTATCATTCGTGTGAGATGTTTTTCATTTTTTGTGTTCGTCTGTGCAGACGTGCGTTCGCGGGCTGGCACGCGTCTGCGTGATGGTGCTTATATGCAGGGTGTCGAGGGCATTTGTTCTGTTATTCGTGTTTTCACTTTAAACTAATTTAAATTATGACATTTTTATAAGGGAAGCGTGTCCAATATTGCATACAGAGCATTGGTAGATATAGATAAATTGAACAATATATAAATTTTATATGTATATGCGGGACATGAAAATTCTTAAAGCAGGTGAATATATAAGCAATAACTGAGTTGTAATTAGCAGATCTTAATTTAAAAACAATGCAGATGTAGTAAGAAAATGCAGTGTTTAAAATATTAACACGAATCACGTTCTACCTCTCCAATTTGGATTTGGTCGAAATAATATCCATTCATCTAACGAAGTTGTTTGATCAGTGAAACATGTCAAAATAAGATTTTCCAAAATTAAATTGTCTCATATATTTACCATATTGTTAGATTCTCATCCAAATTTAAATTATTTGTTTCAATATACGTTCTCTCTATGGACGCAATCGTCAGGCTGCCTGACGATTGCGTCCAACATGAAACAGCCTGTCGTCTCTGAGTGTTGACTTCAATGTTCAGTTTTATATTTATATTTACATACGCTCTATCTCTGATATTGCGCACATTATCCCATAAATATAGCCCACCTTAAAACTATATTTCTTAATATATATATATATATATATATATATATATATATATATATATATATATATATATATATATGCACATATCTAGCAAAACCAAAACGTTATTTTGTAGATATCTATGAGTAGACTTTCTATTTTTTCTTTTTTTTAACAGTGTGAACCGGCTTGTGCATTCAAGAAGTCTAATAAAGAAAATGTACTCTACGGTAGGGTTCGAAGCTTACATTCAACTTTATACATACATACATATATATATATATATATATATATATATATATATATATATATATATATATATATATATATATGCATATATATATGTATATATATGCATATATATATACATATATATATATGCATATATATATATATGCATATATATATATACATATATATATATATATACGCATATATATATATATATATATATACGCATATATATATATATATATATATATATATATATATATATATATATATTATGAAATATATTTTCCGACAATTATTTTGATATATTTTCCGTTTATATGTTATTTTTATAAATATAATTTATTTAAGTAAATACTTAGTTGTTTTATTTTTTAATTAATCTGTATTAATTACATTTATGACCATGAAGGTCCGAGAATCGAAACTGTAACCCTTCTGGCAACCGTCATAAATTACTGACGTAATGTTAACATTTACCCACAGACGCTTCTCTGTTCTCCCTTGTCAGGTATTAAACTCCCAACTCTTTGGCCCAGTCGATAAAAGTTGCAGGTTGAATCCAGTGATTTGACACAAATATTTTGAGTTCAATACCTGGCTTCAGCTGAGGTGAGCAAAATCTTGGAGAGTTGAGTTAAAGGGAGATAACTGCTACTGGGACATCCGGAAGTGGCATGGCACGTGGAACTAGAACAATCTATCCCGGTGGATGAAATAAAGTGTTCAATTCAAAATTCCGATTACCTGAAGAAAGCCGGAGCGAACAACAGCCGAAACGTCGTGAATATGGCAACAAAGATGAGGGCAACAGTTTGAACAATGTAAATAGTGTAAATAATTGCAATACCTCATCTCAGATATGTTGACAGACATTGTAGTATATATAGTGAGATTTTTCGTATTTGATATCTATATTTCTAATTCTCAAAATGTGTGTGTGTGTGTGTGTGTGTGTGTGTGTGTGATCGGATGTTGTTTCTGTATTTCCACAGTTTTCATCCGATTTCGATGAAATTATTTTGTTTGATAGATAATTCTTCAGTGCCGGTTTTGAGTCCAAATTGTTAACGACAATGGCTCTCCACTACTTCCTGTCCATTGTAACTCTCAGCAATGTTTTACTATTTACTATCTGTTCTTGGATATATATCTTTTATAAAAACTTTAATAAAAATAAATAGTTTAAATTATTACTATAATATTATTATTTTACAGTTCCTTTCCCCCCATTCAAATTGTTAACCCTCGATGTGCCTCAGTTGCACCCAAATGTTGTTACTAATATTGATTTTCGGGTGGGATGACTTTAAACTTAGACTGCTCCAATTCAGCGGCAAAAATTCCCAGTAATAAAAGACTCGGTCAAAGACGGTTTATTCTGCTAGTGATGTTAATATTAGAAACAATTCTAACAGGTTTAAAAGAAAACTGATTTATGATAAACGTGCAATTATATTAAATCATAAGAATATTAAAAATGCAGCCAGCCCTATATGTATCATACAATGTTGATATCTTTTATTAATTGCTGTATCCTCTACACCGTCATGAGTTTATCTATGCCGTACGCAGTCCTGATATCCGGTATGGTATCGTGCATTGATAAATATATCCGCATCAAATTATTGAAAGTAACAGAGCTGCAAACAGTTATGAAGAATGATCAGCTTTGTTCGTAAGAGTCTAAAGTCAGTGAGGCCAGTTGGCTATTTACAATTTTTCAGCATTGGCCAGATTACCGAAAGGGATATGCAGACGTTAAATCTGCATCATTTATCAAAAGAAGCGGTTATTTCTCCGCCGAAACAGGGAGATGGTCTCTGGAACATCAAGCAAAAAAAAAAAAAAAAAAAAAAGAAGGTGGATTTGTTTAATTTATTCTGTCGACCAAGCCTCACTACCCAATGTGTGTAATTCCTGGTTTCTGAAGCTCGTTCGTAAACGGAGACGAAAGAAAATAGTCCAACAACATATTTTAATGCGTCTCATCTCTGACCCTCCATTAAAAAGAAATCAATTGCGAATGTGTTTTTGAAAAGCGAAAAGATCACAAGTTAAGCAGTAGCAGCAGCAACAGAAAGAACAACAAACGAAAATGATAGCAACGGCGGGAAAGACACATAACATCAATGCGGGAGAACTGTGTCTGGCCAAGTAGAATAAATGTCGGATACTTACATATCCAGCTTTTTGTAGGGGAAAGAGAAATAATAGACGAAAGAAAAAAAACGGAAGGATAATGTGACGGTGAAGCATGGCTACATCGAAAGGATAATATAGGAAAGAGAATCTGCTTTTGTAGTATTTAGGATGGGCGGAATATCGAAAGTTAGAAAAGAAGTGAAGATCAAAAGTACATAGAAGAGAGAAGTAGAAAGAAAGAAAGAAAGAAAGAAAGAAAGAAAGAAAATAAATGAAGCACATACGATAGTAGGAGGAAAGGCAATTTGGGGAGAGGAAGAAGAACATCTCAGCCAAAGAAATAAATAAATAAATAAAGAAAGAAAGAAAGAAAGAAACAGAGAGCAACAGTAACTTGGAGGGAGGAAGAATATAAATAAGAAAGAAAGAAAGAAAGAAAGAAAGAAAGAAAGAAAGAAAGAAAATAAAGAAATGAAGTACATACGATAGTGGGGGGAACGGCAATTTGGGGAGAGGAAGAAGAAGATCTCAGCCAAAGAAAGAAAGAAAGAAAGAAAGAAAGAAAGAAAGAAAGAAAGAAAGAAAGAAAGAAAGAAAGAAACAGAGAGCAACAGTAACTTGGAGGGAGGAAGAATATAAATAAGAAAGAAAGAAAGAAAGAAAGAAAGAAAAAAAGAAAGAAAATAAAGAAATGAAGTACATACGATAGTGGGGGGAACGGCAATTTGGGGAGAGGAAGAAGAAGATCCCAGCCAAAGAAAGAAAGAAAGAAAGAAAGAAAGAAAGAAAGAAAGAAAGAAAGAAAGAAAGAAAGAAAGAAAGAGCAACAGTAACTTGCAGGGAGGAAGAATATAAATCAGAAAGAAAGAAAGAAAAAAAAGAAAGAAAGAACAACGGCATCTTGGAGGAAGGGAGAAGAATAAAAGTTAACGAGAAAAAGAAAGAAAGAAAAGAAATGGATATTAGGATTAAATAAACAAAGGAGAAAGAAGGTAAAGGCAAAGAAAAAAAATAGTTACATTGGGATGATAAAGAAGGAAGGAAGGGAAAAAATCCTGTAAAAAGGAGGAAAACTGAGCAAAGAAAAAGAGACGAACGTGAAACAATCAAAAAAGAAGATTATGAAAATCAATGAAATGAGAAAGATTGTAAAATTAGACAGAGAAAGGTGAAAAGAAGAAGAGAGAAAGAGAGAAAGAGAGAGAAAGGGAAATAAAAAGCCGGAAGAAAATGAATGAAAGTAAGATGTCCGAGAAATAAGAGTAGAAAAAAGTCAATTAGATAAAAAGAAATAATAAAGAAAGAAAGAAAAAGGGAAGAAAGACGTTGAAAATGAGACACAAAGACACGGGTTTTATTCCTGACTCTTATCAGACATTATTATTTCTTTCTCTTTATGATTTATTTCTTTCCCTTTTTCTTCTTTTCGCACTGACCCTCAACCTCCAGCCACTCGTCCGTCTCTTCCTCTGTTCATTTCTCTTTCCTCGTCTTGCATGCTCAAAGCCATTCGATTCTCTTCAGGCGTTAATCCCGGATCATCTTAATTGTCAGATAAAGAGCCCGCCCTGATCTGTCATATCATCTTTTGGCTCAACTAATACCTTCTATCGCCGCCGACATCATCATCATCATCATCATCATCATCATCATCATCATCATGATCAACAACAATATAAGCAACAACAATCATCAACAGTAGCAGCAACAACAATCATCAACAGTAGCAGCAACAACAATAAACATAGCAACTTCATCTTCTCAGTTTCGAAAAAAATATAAGGAGAGGATTGGTTTGGAAGTCATGAGGTCATTTGCTAAAAAAATCACAGTTGTGATGAAGATGAAATAATATCGATAATTCACGGGAGAAAAAAAAGAAACACCCTGAATTCAAGCGATGAGGAAAGGAAGTTTATTCTTTGACTGAGAAAAGTATACGCAATATAAATGAGTGTTTGTGATTTAAATCACCTAGTAAACATATTATTCACAGTCTTTCAAACAGTTTCGACAGATTTACTATTTCTATGCATTCAAAATTGCAGATTAATACATTGAAAAGTTGGTCCGTGTTTAAAACAATTTTTCTCTGTTAGCTATATGAAGATTATTGTGTTGTTTGTTCACTTTACGTTGAATTGGAAGCCTTGGGCTAACGTGTTAATGCTTTCTTAGGTCATATCCGGTGATGATTTCCAACTGTCTCGGTCGTTGACTGTATTAATGAACAAAAACAATAGGATGTCGTGGCAGTCAAGCTCTGTGGGCGCTGATGCAAGGTAGCGCTTACATTTACTCTATCGTTCAAAACAGAGCAACAATTAATGTGAATTGTCCAAAATGCTGAATGTTTCAGTAAATATTAATGGTCTCTTAATGTTAACTCATTTGTCTTAGCTTTTTTTAATAGGTACACCCAATTCAAGGCTCGAGAAGCACTCAAGGTAGAGTGTTACCGAGTGAGGTGTGTGATATGAATATGAGGAAGTTATGAGCATAACGACAGACTTTTGTTTCGAAGTAGTTGAGATTGTAGTATTCAGGGAAGCATTTATGCGGGAGTCTGTTCCACAATGTAGCAGTTCTTTGGAAATGGCGGTCCAAGAGAAACGTTCTGCTTACATTTCGAATGTAGAGGAAATGAGAGGCATTGGACTCCGTTTCCTAGCTGTAAAGGTTTGAACCGATGAAATACATGAATGGGACTCATCTGAACGTTTCCAATGAAAAAAGCGTTCGATTAGGGACAGGCTTGCGACATTGCGTCCGTGGGAAAGAGGCTGCCAACTGCAAAATAAAATCACCCCTCACCGGAACGGGTAAATGATTATATTGCATTTTTGGTCTAATTAGATTCCTGCAAATATAAAGCAATGCAAAAGGTGACCGCTACTCTCTGCAGAATGGGCTGATTATTTTCCCAGTTTCTTAAACAGCTTAAAGCAGTTTTGTCGATGCGTGAACTAGTCAACATCCTCCCCAGAGGAAGTTACAAAACAAGCAAAAATGGCGGCTAGAATGATCCGCCAATATGTTTATAATTCTATAACTGTAACTCTGCGTCGATGAGTTCATTACACTAAATGGGTCATTAGCCTATTGCATCTTAGTGGCTTTATTGCCTTGCTTGTGGTGAAATGAATTTTTTTTAAAAATTGCTCGGTTATTTAATGCTGAATATAATTCCAATATAACAAAAATAACAATGACTTAAATGATAGATAAACATGCCCTTCGGCTTTCACTAGAGTAAAAAAAAAAGGTGGATACAGGTTGATTTTTTTAGAGTGTGCAAAGAATGTAGACATGTCACATCAGAAAGATAGACATGGGTTCAGATTCCAAAAATGGTATACCGGGTGTAATAGCAAAATTGTCAAAATTGTGTAACAGCATAATTTTCCATCCCACAAAATGTTTAATATTTAAAAGCCACTAAACTAATTGAGTTTCTTTTTTCCATGTTCTCTGAAAAGAGGTTTCGCCATCTTGACACCATTTGTCGTAAGAATCACTGAAAAACCCTTTGAATTATTCAGCTAGAAAGAGAACAGGTTAAAATCGTTTTGTGCCAGCACCACAGTCTTCCCAAATGAGCAATGGTGAGAGGAAAAAGACCATTCAAGCCTTCAATAATAGTACCAACATTCATACTGTGGCTTCCATCTTCAAAATCCATTCAAGAACTATCAAGAGAACGGTAAATAAGTTTTATTAAAATGGAACAGTAGAAAGGAAAACTGGACCAGGAAGTCACAGCAGACAGAGGGATCATCATTTCAACTTGGAGCTAAAGAGATCGATTAGAAAAGATCCAACCCAATCCATAAGACATTTGGCACGTGAGAGAGGAGTTTCAGCTACGACAGTCCAAAGAGCAGTGAAAAGAGACTTGAAAATGAAATCGTACGTGTGACGAAACTTGCCATTTTCGTTTCTGATCGATTCCATCACGATTCTTCTGTTAAGCTTGGAGAATAATTACACATTCTCATTGCCCAAAGCAGAGTCCATCACTACTTACATTATTCGCACTATTGTCCCCATCTTTGTCGCCATGTTTATCACAACGTTTGAGGACACATGGCACAGTAGATAAAGGCGTTAGTTAGATCCAGTAACAGGACCCAAAGAGTGTGAGTTCAATACATGGTTAAAGCAGTGGAGAACTTTCAGGTGAGAATTAACAGGAGATAACTGACATCCCTTAGACATGGCACGTGGAACTAGAACAGTCTACCCCAGTGAGCGAAATAAAGGGTTCAGTTCGACATTCCAACCACCTGAAGAAGACCGGAGCGAACAACGGCCGAAACGTTGTGATAAACATGGCGACAAAGATGAGGACAATAGTCCGAATAATGTAAATAGTGTACATAATACCTCATCTCAGAAATATAGACAGAGTCCATCAGTGTTATAATTCGGAGAATTCCAGTAAGATATCTTTAATCATTTCTAAGATGCAACAGTTCAGAACTTAATCTAACAGTTAGACAATTTTGTTGTTAAATGATTTGGAGAATTTTCCTGTTACACCCGGTATTATAGGTCCAGTTTGCACATAAGTAAAAAGGTTAAACATAGATCCAATTTACATGATTGTCAAAACGGTAGATATTTGTCCGCTTTACACTAGAGCCCAAAAATGTAGCTATTTTTCATGTTTATAGCCGAGTCTTTACTTGGAAGGTCGCAGTTTTGGTGGATGTCTTACCACTTTGCCGATAATGCCGTGGGGTTTTACTAAGCCCGCCGACATGACAAGTATTTGTAATGAATGATCAGTTCAAGATCTTCACCTGGGAATGTGAAACGGAGGTGACCTTTGACGAAAGGTCTTTTTTGTTACAAGAAAATAAACTTGCTTTTTCCAAGTTTCTTACTCGACGCTATGATAAGTGCGTCATACTTCTTGTTTGTTAAAGGGGGTTATAATTTCTACCTTTGCCCACACAAAACTAAAAGTTGAAAATATCAAGAACAGGTGTGTTTTGTTTCTTTCTGTTGCACGTCTTGATTTTCTAAGCTTAACTTTATACGGCATGTGGCGGAATGAACTTGAAATAGAGCAAGGTAGATTGCCAATTTTCTAAGCTGTTTACCTTAGATATTCAACATTAATTATAGCTCTAATCCAGTTTCCCAACCTGACCTCTGGCACTGGCAGAAAATATATTTATATTTCAAATATTTCAAACATCGGGAAGTACACGCCACAAATAAAGTGTGTTGAAAAATCCTCAGTTCGATCAATAAAGAATTCCACTACCGACCAAATTCGTATGGTTGATCATTTGGCCAGATGTTTTGAATTGGAGAGTATTGTAACGCTCATTGTAGCGCTTATAATATTAGTAATGCTTCGGCAACTGTATTACATAGTCCAAAGACTGGCTCCAAACGGCTTCTGGTATTTACCCAAAACCTCCCCACAAAGCGGGATGTGGCATAAAGCCGGTTTTTATGTGTGGCGATTCCGAATCCGTAGGCTCGAGCAAAAAATCCTCTTAGGCCCTGCATACACAGGGTCGGATTTGTTTACCTCCCCAGACGAGAGGCTACCTGTACGCATAGCCCCGTCTAGATTCCTCTCTGCCTGAAGGCAGAAAGTTCGACAAGTCTGTCAGTGAACTGCCTGACTCCAAACGGCTTCTTTCTCATACTTCTAACTTGGAGATCTTTATTTGTAGTTATGGACTAGTCACCGGGAATATACTATTTACTCCATTACTCCCACCTTTTGAGATTAATGCTTTTTATAAATATTTTATTTTTTATTAGTATCTCCCCATCCTCCTTCTGTAGACTTCGCCAACGTACTTGACTTTGTAGCGTTTCTGTCTCGGGCCCAATTCCAGTTCTTCTGTAAGCTTTCTTTTTCTGGAACTTGTCCGTGTAGGTTCCACGACTTGTTGTGGTAAGGGCACATCGAAAGCATCAAAGCATTTCATCGATGAAACTTTTTTTCAGTTTTTTTTATGCTCAATTCTTTTCATTTTTACCATGGAAATCAACTTCCCGATTCTTGCTGATATTTTGTCGTCTTTTCAGGTTTCTTTACCAGCTTTACATGCTTTGAAGAACATCTAATCGCCGACCTAGAAACTTTTGGTGTCGTTTTTGTTATCCTTTCGTGTTTTTCGACTTGTTAATAACTTGTCGAACACCGATTTTACGTAGACATGATACTACCAGCGCAGGGACGAATCCCTACACCAGTTAAGTATCA
This sequence comes from Acanthosepion esculentum, assembly GCA_964036315.1. Taxonomy (NCBI): domain Eukaryota; kingdom Metazoa; phylum Mollusca; class Cephalopoda; order Sepiida; family Sepiidae; genus Acanthosepion; species Acanthosepion esculentum. The sequence goes on along the minus strand of OZ038483.1, from coordinate 41,245,950 downwards.
AGTGACGCTCTCAGCCAAAAGGCCGGTTTTTTATGTGGGAAGGGAGGGGGGTTGACTCGAGTGTTTTCACCCGGGTCGCTGGTCTTTAGCTGGTCTTAGCTTGTCCAAGCTGGTCATAGCTGGTCATAGCTGGTCATAGCTGGTCAAAGCTGGTCAGAGCTGGTCAAAGCTGGTCAGAGCTAGACGTAGCCGCGATACTACCAGCGCAGGGACGAATACCTGCGACCGGCCTGTATCAGTGATCGAATCTCAGCCAAAAGGCGATCATTCAGCGAGTAATCCGAGAACAGATACTACACCGTGATCGGGATTTACTTGACCTCCCACAGGGTCAGGTTGTGACACAAGGTCAGGGTTTAATGTGGGAAGGGAGGGGGAATGGACCCGAGTTTTCACCCGGGCCGCAGTGCTTTGGCTTTAGCTGGTCTTAGCTTGTCCAAGCTGGTCTTTAGCTGGTCATAGCTAGTCTTAGCTGCGATACTACCAGCGCAGGGACGAATCCCTGCGACCGACCTGTGTCAGAGATCGAATCTCACTCCATAGGCGATCGTCCAGAGAGTAATCTGAGAACAGATACTACACCGTGATCGGGATCTACTTGACCTCCTACAGGGTCAGGTTGTGACACAAGGTCAGGGTTTAATGTGGGAAGAGAGGGGGAATGGACCCGAGTTTTCACCCGGGCCGCAGTGCTTTGGCTTTAGCTGGTCTTAGCTTGTCCAAGCTGGTCTTTAGCTGGTCATAGTTAGTCTTAGCTGCGATACTACCAGCGCAGGTACGAATCCCTGCGACCGCCCTGTATCAGAGATCGAATCTCACTCCATAGGCGATCGTCCAGAGAGTAATCTGAGAACAGATACTACACCGTGATCTTAGCCAAAAGGCCGACAAAGCGAGTGATCTGCGAACAGATACTACACCGTGATCCAGGCCTTCGGGCCGAGCAGCGTCAACAACTGTTTAATCCTGTCAGGAAATCCGCGCAAACACGAATTTTTTTTTCTTCTTTACATACACCGCTGGAGCAGCCCATTTTGAATGGTTAATTTTTTCTATTTCAGTATTCTTTCGAAACTGTTCAACTCTTCGTTAACTTGTTCCAATGCTGCGAATGGTTCGCTCCGTTTCGGCTAAAATACTGGTGTCGAACTTTTTTTGCCATGAAAATCCTTCAAATGCATTTAATAATTCACTTGCTGCTTTACTCTGCTTTACTTGGCTTCAGCATGTTCTGTAACTGTTAAATCCTCAAGTCGTTTTCATGTTTGTATACAGGGTGAGAGGGATAAATTGTCGTCTAAATTATGCAAACATGAAAATAACACTGACATCTCATTTTAACATATATATTTACTGAAATTACACAAAAATATCTTGAAATACTAAAGGTTAAAATAAAATCACCATTGGCTTCACCCACTACCTCCCGATGACTTCGGAATTTCCTGCAACTCTTCTGGACGGTCTCCTTGTTTAAGTTGGTGAATGCTGGCATAACCCTTGCCTTCAGTTCATCTTTGGTGTTACGAGGAGTTTTGTTCGTTTCTTGCTCAACTGCTCCCCACAAATAAAAATCAAGGGGGTTGCAGTCTGCGAAGTTAGGTGGCCAGATGTAAGGGGTGATGTGATCGCAAGAATTGTTTAACAGACATGACTGGATTCTCCATCTTGTATGGCATCGTGCAGAGTTGCCAAACACAGGATCTTTCAGCAGTCACTCTCTTGACCCTTGATTTTTTTTACAGCTTATCTACCTTTTACAGGTTATTTAAAACCAGAAAATATTTTTTGATTTTAAGAACATTTATTTTTAGATAATAATGGTTTAATGATACATGTTCTGTTAATTAACCCATAGCTAGGGGGTGAAGAGTTGGATTCATACCTTTCCCAAAGGCAATTGCGCGTAAGTAAATATAACGCACCCGACTAGAATTGGAACTCGGCTTCACGATTTCCAATTCCGAGCCGTTATCATCTTTTACACCATCCGCACATCCAAGTTTACAGCACCTGGTAAAATCTCGGTGCTCCACATTGTTTAACGTCGTTGATCGTGTTTCATCGTGATATGGTCGTGTGTCCAGAGAGAGGGACAGAGAAAGAGAGAGAGACAGACAGACAGACAGACAGAGTGAAAAAGCCATAGATAGATAAATAGATAGAAATCATTACCATAAAATGAAAAAAAGAAAGATAGTGAGTGAATACAAGGCCAATGAACAAATTCGATTAAAACGCAATGCAAGAAAAAATGATTATTATTCCTTTAAGATGTATAAGTAAATATAAACTGCTTTTATACTGAAAGTGTATTTAACTTAATGAAACCTTTTCTTTACGATAAACACATATTAATAACATATCGTACATTTCCTATCGTTACTTCCATCTATTCTTACTCCTTCCGGCGTCTGTTCAGCAACAATAGTAATTTGTCGCGTATACATCCATACATACTTATAAATATATCTCTGCGAGTGTGGTATTTAGGTCAATGAGCACTCACCCAAACACACCTACATATGTGTGCGCGTTTATATGCACTATTAATAGGAGCAGAAGTTGTGTTTCCGAAAGCAGTTCAAAATGCGAAGCCCTCATCCTGCACTTAGGCCAAGTTATAGCCTTTCACGGAATTGGCATTGAAGTTGCCACGGGATTTGGATGGCGACTCTGCCCAGAAACCATGGCTGGGGCCATAGACATTTAAGCACATTTAATGGAGGGTGGATTCATATGGCAGATGCATTTATAAGCGCCTTAAGCAAGGCCATCTGACCAACTTTCCATGGACGATATACATAGCGAAGCAACGGGCTGCCATGTGAATTTTCTACCGACATCTATAAGGTTGCTCAATAAAGACAACTGTAATATTTAAAAAGTTGGAGGGACAATGGCTATCCGCCTCGGTTATATTATATTCCAAAATAACTAATAATTCAAAAGAAAATGTTTTCGCCTTATGAAAACTTAAACCGTTTAAAGAAACAAAAACAAACTCAGTTTATGGCAATCAAAAATCGAAACAGGATAAATGTTTAAAACATCTGAACATTCAAAACCATATTGTCATAATAAGTATAGATAAGACAGATCAGAAATAACTTACTTACTTCTCGCGAAAAACAGCCCTGTGGAACAGACTCCCAAGAGGATGCTTCCCCGGTCACAACAATCCTAACCTGTTCATGTCTAGAGTTAACCGTTATCTTCCCTTCCTATCTATATAAACTATCCCATAACGTAACACTCTGCCTCGAGTAGCCCTCGGGCCTTGTACAGGGTGGACATTACTATAAGAAAAAAAAGAAAAAAAGAAAAATAGATAAATTTTCCCAAGTCTATGCATTTGAAGACGATATCATCATCAAAAGTTTCATCATCGGATGTGGTCGTAGGGTCGCTGTGCAACAGGTGACCTGGACGGCTGCCTTCACATACCTGGGTTGAAAACCGGGGGAGGTCTTCATTCATCTGTAGCTCGTCCTGGCGGAGAACATCTGTCACCTGGTCAAACTATAACCGATGTCCTCTAACTTGAAGTCACGGTCTTAGTCACGGACATATGGCCGTTGATTCTATCAGGGTAATCCACCGATGACTTCAGACTATAAAGCCGTTCAACTAGCAATGCCTGATCATCACTGCATTGGCTGCATACGTAGTTATGAATCCTATTCTACCCTAATGTGTTGGGTTGCCTTTGATTCTGTAAGGTGGTTAATCTGCCCATTAACACGTCTGCTGGGTGATTAGCTAGTATCCTCACAAGAAAAGCCTGACAGGTGAGCTGGCTTAGTCACCGACAACCCAACCATGCAGCAAGGGTTATTATTGGGGTAAATAATATCAATGTTTGCCACCAAGTTTTCACAATTACAGTTTATCGCTTTTTTTAAAAATCGACAACTCGTTTGTTGTTGGAGGCACGGTGGAGAAAATGGATAGCGGCTCGGGTTGAGGAATCAGAGAGCCGAGTTCGAATTCCTGGCGAATCCATTACATTTACTTGGGAAAGGTTTGAATCCTTTTATCTCCAAGCTATGGATAAATATCAGGACAGAGCGGGTACTGTAGCCTTGGATGGCAACTGGTCTACCGCAGAAAGAAATGGCAACCTACTGCGGGAAAAAATCTGCCTCGTCAGTCATGTATCGAAAGATACATGATCGCCTAAGCGTGTATCACGCATGGCACAAAACTGACTGACTGACGTTTGTTGTTGACAGTTTAGTAGACGGGAAATCTCTCATTGACATGTCCGATACTCTTACTATTTAGATATGTCATTTCGGCGTGGTGTGATGGTTAGCGAGCTTGTCTCGCTATATCAATTACGACTGAGTAGTGAGTTCGACCATCACTGGATGCTCCACACTTTCGGCCTTGTGCCACATCTAAGATACGCTTAGAAAATCAATTTAAGCCACAGAGGGCCTCTCCGCTCCCACAGACAGTACCTCATTTGGAAAGGGTTTGGGTTTATTGCCCGGTGCTTGAGGCGCCCCCAAAAAGCAAAGTACCTGGCGTTGGGCAATTTTTGCTTTCTATTGCCTATGAACCCACTTTAAAGCTCGATCTTGAGTCACATTCGATAACGATGTGGGCGCGTTGAAAAATACCATTACCATTTAGATATAAGACGTTTGTTAAGTTGGAATAGCAAGGATATGAATTTCAAATTATTGATTGTATCTGAGTAAAACCCATGACGAAAAACAAAGACACATTACTGTAAGAGAAGAAATGATTTAGAAAAAAAAATTATTTACATTGTTACGTTTCGGCCGTTGTATGCTCCAGCCTTCTTCAGGTGATTGAAATTTCAGTTCGCATTTCCAGTCACCTGAACAAGCGCATACAACGACCGAAACGTCGTGAATATAGCAAGAAAGATGAAGTCAACAGTCCGAACAATATAAATAGTATAAATAATTACAATACCTTATAACAGAAATAGACGGAAAAAAGAAGTTAATTAAAATTTATTATCTGTTTTGCTATTCGGACTTGCATGCTCTTCTTCGTTGTTATACTTTCAACGTTTCGACTGTTATATCTTCGGCTTTCTTCAGGTCTGTACACGGTAACTTTCATAGAATTTCAAACCAAAATCTTTGTACAGTTCGTGAAAGAAGATTGTTCTCATTCCGTTTTCTTATTTGAGGAGTATCTGTTTCATTCGCGATCTTATTTCTTGTGCTTTTGTTCCACTGAACAAAGGCTTCACGCCGAAACAATGGTTCTCGTATGGTCACCGAAGTTAAGTCAGTAGCTAGATGGTGATCGCTCGGAAATACCAGGTGCTTCAGTGTGCGGGTGGTGTAATTGATAACGGAGAGACGAGTTTCAATTCCATTAGGCCTCGTTACATTCGCTTACCCGCAAATACCATTGGAAAAAAGAATGAATCCACCCCTTCTTCTCTCGGCTATGTGTTAATTAGTAGAACTTTGTATAAAATAATCATTATTATCTCCAAAGTAATTCTTACAATCTAAAAATACTTACTGGCTTTAAATAACTCGCCAAATGGTTGATAAGACGTAAAAAACAAACAAATCAATCTACTGAGAATATTTGCCTATTCGGCGCTACCAGACCCAGGGATTGAATTCAAACCAGTATATTGAATAAAAAGTTCAGTTTAAAATTCTAACAGGATTAACGAGTAATACTACAATCATTATAAGAAGGCCGGAGAGTAAAACGGCCGAAAAACCAAGACAAGCATGCAGATTCAAATTCTTTCTTTTTTTTGTGTCGTGTCTTTTCATGGCGTGGGCGATCATGGCTCTCCACCTCCCTCTATTCCTTGTAGCTCTCAACAGGTTTTGTGTTTCTGCCAACTCTCCCAGACCACGCTTCGCCATCCACCTACCCAAGCCCTCCACTTATGTCATGCGCTGCTTTCTCCTCTCTCTTTTTCCCTCTATTCTTTCTCATCAAATGTCCCAGAAATTTCATCGGCCTCTTCCTTATGTTAAGCATAAGCTTCCTCCTTGTTTGCATCCTCTCCAAGACCTCATCGTTGCTCCCATGCTCGATCCATGATATCCTCAGCATCCTTCTGTAGAAGCACATCTACGCCGCCTCGAGTCTCTTCTTCATCCTTGAGGATACCGTCCAACATTCGCTGCCGTACAGGAGGACAGATGTCACGTGGCAGCTCAGTACTCTTAGCAAAGGATATAGTAATGATAATACCCCATCTCAGACTTTCTGACAAAAATTGATTTTGAAAACAAAGATAAATTACTTTAAAAGCTTCCCAATAATTCTCAGCTTTATGCATGATGAGTAAAATCATTTTTTTGTTCCCTTTGGAGCCGGAAAAGGTTTATTTAATAAAACACACAAATCATAAATGGTTTCAAGTGTTATTCTTTCTGTGCTGGATGGAAGGTGGGATCTCGAATAAAAGTTACTGGCAGTGTTGGTTATACCAGTTAAAGCCGTTTATATTTGCTTTACATGGTTACTCATAGTCAATGTATGAATTCGCCTAGCCAGACATCGTAAAAATATCTTGTCACTAGCATGTCAAGATAGTCATCATATAACAAAAAGGTTATGTGAAAACTTGGGTAAATAGTTTATCTTTAGTCGCACAAACTGATCGGCCAGTAACAAAAAAAAAACAAAAAAAAAAAACTGCTATTCTGTTTCGGAATGGACATAATTTAATATCTCTGCCATTATTCGTTTTTGGGGAAAAAACACTGGGACAGGAATGACGTGAATTTATTAATGTGATTTTTTTTAATGGCTGGCTGTTTTTCTTGTTTTTTTTTGGTTTTTGTTTTGAAAAAAATGTCACACGGAAAATTTATCGTGTTGCAAAGGTTTCTGGTATAGGAAGGTGTTGGAGATCGACATTGTAATTGTTAATTCAGCATACGAAGAAACATTGTTACTATGGGGCAATGATGTTACCACATTTGTTCTCTTTTCGTTAATTTGCTTTTTTTTTTTGGTTTTATTCGCTTTTTTTTCTTTCTGACTTTTCAATTCGGTATTTTCTTGCTACCCGTCGGCAAGTGTTATCGATTTCCAATACTCCTACAGAGTTCAATGGAACAGGACAAAAACTAAAGTAACAGACTATAAACAAAGGGATTATTGAATTGAATTTCGCGATATCTAGAGTTATTTCGGTCAGGCTGACCACTTCAGGGACGGCTTGCTATAATAAGGAAGGGGTTTACTCTCTGTCCCAAAACATGTTGCGCAATTTATAAGCTATAACAAAGTCTAGAACAATTCTGGTACGATCTTTAAGATCGCTACTATCTACTTTCGGTTTCACTTTCTTTTTTGCTCTGTTTCACTTTCGCTTTTAGGATTGGACATCATTCTTCATGTTTGAATAATCTGCACGCATCACTGCTGCGAAAGTAATCAAACAGCGGCTCTGGCAAAGGTGATAAAAAGAGACATATAATTTCGATAGTCGGATTTTATGCATTTACTTTTTTGTCTTATTTACTTTCGTTAGTTTTCCTATATAAATGAAGCATTCGGGGACGAGCGTAAGTAGGACATTTTCGAGCCCGTCTTTCTTGATGAGATTGCTAAGCACTGCGCCCACGTCAGATTTCATGCTTGCAGACATCCAAGCATTCGTCTGTACGCATCAGTGCGCACAGAAGCGCGTACAACTCGATATAGATATTTACTAATATTTAACATAGTACAAGCAGATGTTTGTTCAACACCCGGTGAGTTTTTGAATGACAACACGGGCTTATTAACTATCGGATTAAGATGTAGTGCCCTGGCCAGTTTTTACGCATGTCCCAGTATTTGTTTGAATGCTCCTTAACGTGCATATACGCACACATATGTACACTCAGGATTAAAAAAATAAATTAAAAAATAACTATCAGGAAATAATTCTCTAAACTGTCTGCAGAATTAAATGCTCTAAAATTAAGATGTCATCAGCGTCCATGTTTCTGTGACGAAAGCGAGTCTTCAAGTTGGGGGACATTGGCTGTGGTTTAACATAGAGTGATGAGCTCTGCTCGTGTTACTTGCCGAACAAAATGCTACGCATGAATACATTGATATGTGTAGAAAACTGATTAAAGGATCAGCTACATAGCGACTCGAAAACCACACCTGGTCATGGGAATGATAATGGTGATGATAATGAAATTTAAGACAAAAATCCCCTGAGCCGACCAAGCATATAAATGACTACAATATGGGAACCAGTAATAAGGAGTGCCAGAGAAAAGCGATAATAACAACGAAAATAGCAATATGAGCTCTGGTAAAAAAAACATGCAATGATAACAGCAAAAATGAGCACTGGTAAAAACATGATGCCTGAAGACATTAGGTTTATAATACCCAGAAATTCACACAGATATGTCCTCAAGGACACATGGCACAGTGGATAAAGGCGTTAGTTAGATCCAGTGACAGGACCCAAAGAGTGTGAGTTCAATAACGTTTAAAGTGGAGAACTTGGAGAGGGGAATTAACAGGAGATAACTGATAACTGACATCCATTAGACATGGCACGTGCAACAAGAACAGTCTACCCCAGCGAGCGAAATAAAGGGTTCAGTTAGAAATTCCAACCACCTGAAGAAGGCCGGAGCGTACAAGGCTGGAGCATACAACGGCCGAAACGTTGTGGTAAACATAGCAACAAAGATGAGGACGATAGTCCGAATAATGTAAATAGTGAAATTTAAGACCTTATCAGAAAAAAAAATGTTGGAAAGGAAATTCGGGAAAAATTGAAATAACAGATCGATTTGAAGCAATAAATTAATTAATTAAAAAAAGGAAAATAAAACAAAGTGAATTAATATTATATTTAATTATCTGTTTCCATATGTGGAGACATTCTACATTCACAGATCGAACAGCCAGAGTTATTGTCGGGTGAAATTTATAGAATCTCTCCATTAAAACTATTTTTCAGTCCACTGTTAAGGCTGATTTCACTATTTACGTGGGTTTCCTTCCGAACCTTTTGCTTGAAGCACTGTGGAAAGCCAACATTTTGATTGACTCTAGTCATTAAAATTTCGCAAAAAATTCGATTTTACACAATTTTTGCGAAAGAAAATAAGACAATTCACATTTTTTGTATATCGCTCGGATTGTTGTCCTCATCTTTGTTGTGATGCTCTGACATTACCCACAAATCTCTAACTCAACTAATTTACATTAATCTTAACGGACTTAAATTTAAATCCCCCATCGCTTAGTATTACGAAAACTATTTACTGTGAATCCACTAAAACACAACCGGCGCCATTATAAGAAACGCTACATAGTAGGAACTGATATTAAACTAAAACCAAAATCCTGGCCTTAAATATTCTCCAAACCTAGACCGCTACCTCTGGGATAAGATACTTTACGCCCACACCAATCGCTAAACCAAGGCGCCGACTAGATGAAAACTGACTTTGAAAATAAATTTAGAACGCTGCTCCGAGATAAGCACTTAATGGCTGACGATAGCCGTGTGAAGAACGGTTTGACATAGACTATACCTATGTTGAGGTAATTTATTTTAATTTATTTTTATTTTTTTGCTGTAAAAAATACATATACTTTGTTAAAATAAAAACATCCAGCTCTCTAGGGATCAGTTTTAATAATCAATATTACTAGGATCCACCAGGATTATATACCATTGGATCCATTACCTGTACTATATATATATATATATATATATATATATATATATATATATGTGTGTGTGTGTGTGTGTGTGTGTGTGTGTGTGTGTGTATGTGTGTAACTTTTATATATATATTAATTATATAATATATATGCGCGGTACTTATTGGAAAGCGCTCAATATTAGTGATATATATATATATATATATATATATATATATATATATATATATATATATATATATATATATATATATATATATATATATATATATATATAGCATGACTCTTCGGCAGAATTGAGTCATTGTCAGTCACTGTGTGTTTATCTAAATCTAAAAATAAACACGCTAAAATTCACCTTCATCCCTGCCGTGCGCCGACAGCTTAGTGGTAGAAGTTCCGACTGACGCCAATTCAGTCGGGTTTCGATCCCAGCTAGAGGCAACCGGATGTCTAGCCACACTGATGAGCTGTGAAACAGCGAAATAGTCTGTCTGTGGATGACAAATATATATATATATATATATATATATATATAGGTCATATAACGAGCATATAACCGGTTAGCATTGTCTTAAATTACCTCCCTACTCCTTTTAGCTTTTACTTATTTGAAAAGTTGAATGTCAGACTTCGATACATCGTACGAAATAATGTCACAAATTGTATCTGTCCTTAAGGAAATTGTCTAGGATTTATATGCAGACAACTTCGTGTCATGACCTGTATTAACAAAAATTTCCGGTGCGTTTGAATTTAGCGTAGATCATATTTGACTGGTTAATCACAGCAAAGCCCACAAGCCCTTCTTAAAAAAAAAAGCATTCTGCTTTAGAAATTAAATTAATCTTTCGCTCGCCAGTGCGTTGACATCGACTGTGTAGACACATTTGTGGTGTTGAAACATGATTGTAATCGTGTAGCGATTTTTAATATTTTTTTTATTTTAATATCCTAAAATAAATAGCATATATATATATATATATATATATATATATATATATATATATATATATATATATATATCTTTCCTCGTAGATTAGCACCTTTCTTGTAAAATCTGCAAGAGAGTTGTAAAAAAATCACTCAGCATGGGTGTGATTGAACAATCGCTCTTATAACTTCATATCTAATGTTCGAACCGCTTTTCTATTTTCTGGTGAAAAAAATGAAAGGTTTGGAATAGAATCAAACCGGATTCACTCTATAAAGGACTTTAATTTGCGCAAAACCTTAACTGATTTTAATACCTTTGGCGATTCTGTTTTGGTTCACTAGAAGACCGATTCCAAGTTACTTGTATATTTCTTTACACCTCTACTACCATTGCTTTAGCTAGTAAATTCCTGCCACTGTGTGATCAACATTACAATGACTACAAACAAGGGCGAGGCAATTGTGCAGTGAATATGACCGAATTGTCAATCAGACGACACGGTCTGGCGGTGTAGTGATGTGTTGCCGGTGAACTTGTTAGCTGCTGAGTTCTTTGCCCATTGCAATGTTTCCGCCGGATGCTTAGCCGCTAAAAATAGGCTGTCATTTGCTTTTGAATAAGGCGCGGTCGTGGTTGTATAGTGAGTGCTATCAATGGACTGACGGAAGTGTCTTTGAATGATATACAAAGAAAGATTGGTTGGATCTTAGTTACTATAGAATCTGGAATCATTGTTTTGATTTGTTACTTCGCTTACTGATCGATTAGGAGTAGGCGGAAGTGCTTCTACTAAAGCAAGGAATGCTGGGATTCATTTTATCAAAGTAAGGTGGCGCAAAAAAGGATGGATGAAGTGGTAATTCAACAAAAAATGTAATTGGCTGCGGAAATACGAAGAAAAAGAAAAGTAAAAAATTAAAGGAAGGAAGGAAAGAAGGAGAAAGAAAATAGAAGTGAGAAAAAATGCCAAGTAATGGAACAAAATTGTAAGTAAAGAAATACAGAACAGCAGATGTGTAAAAGTAATGCCGGAAAGAAGGTAAAGAAAGCAACAATGAAGGGGATGAAAATAAATAAAGACAGAAATAAAAAAAAGAAAGAAAGAAACAAAGAATAATGTTAATTCGACGTTTTGTTTTTAAAAAAAGAGAGAAAGACATTATGTTAGGAGAAAAGGGGAAGTATTGAGAAAAGTCGGAAATTGTGGAAAGAAAGAAAGAAAGAAAGAAAGAAAGAAAGATATTTTATGTTTTCAGGGAAGAAAGAACGACATGATGCCTGAAGATGATAAAATTAAGAAAGAGAGAAAGAAAGAAAGAAAGAAAGAAATTTCAAGATTTCAAAGAGTAAGAGAGAAAAGAAAGACAAGATGCCTGAAGATGATAAAATAAAGATGGAAAAGAATGAAGAAAGAAAGAAAAAAAGGAAAGAAAGATATTTTAAGTTTTCAGAGACTAAAGGAAAGAAAAAAGACGAGCTGCCTGAAGATGATAAAAGAAAGAAAGAAAGAAAGAAAGGAAGAAAAAAGACAGAAATAATTTTTTTAGAGTGTAAGAGAAGAAAGAAAGGCGAGATTCATGAAGATGATAAATAAAGAAAGAAAGAAAGGAAAGAAGAAAGAAAGAAAAAAATGAAAGAAAGACAGAAACAGAGAAAGATATTTTAAGTTTTCAGACAGTAAGAGAAGAAAGATGTGATGCCTGAAGTTGATAAAATAAAGAAATAAAGGAAAAAAAGAAGAAAGAATGGAAGAAAGAAAGAATAACATTTTAAGTTTTCCGAGAGTAAGAGAAGAAATAAAGGCGAGACGCCTGAAGACGATAGAAATAAATCAATGAATAAAGTAAGAAAGAAAACCGCCTGAAGATAATAAATAAAAGGACGACAAAAAGAAATAGAGTAAAAAAGAAAATACTTGAAACAAAATAAAGGGAAAAGAAAAGAGAAGGGGTATAATACTGAGCAGAGAAAGTAAGAAACGATATTTGAACGAAGCCGTGACCACTTGATCATTTTACAAAACGTGTCGTCTGACTGAAGCGGTAACTCTTTTTCTGCTGTGACGTGCAAACAAAACATGTTAATTACGCACATCATTCACACACACTTCCGTTTGTTGAACTGATGCCAATAAATCTGAGATTCTTGTCAGATGATTATTCTCCCTTTGAGAGTCGATTTGGAAATACGTGAATTGAACTGAGATATTCTTGTTTTCATCAGCAACTTGAAAGCGTAATAAAGATGCTAAAGTTTAAAGTAACTTAAAAGGGTTATAAAGAGGATTAAATTAAAGACAAAAACAGTGTTACATGAGAGGTACACACACAGAGTCAGAAACAGAGCAAAAAACGGCACTCTCTCTCTTTATATATATATATATATATATATATATATATATATATATATACACACACACACACACACACACACACATATATATATATGATAAAAATATAGTTTTATGGTATGCTTTATTTAGGGGCTAAAGTGCTCAATATCAAGGTTAGTGCGTACGTAAAAAGTAAATATTGAGGTCAACACCCGGCGGCGACAGTCTGCTTCATGCTTAAACGCAATCGTCATGGCCGGACAATTGTGTTTAAGCATGAAACAAACTGTCACCGCTGGTGTTAATCTCAATGTCCACATTGATACATAAATAAAATAAATAAATTTATAAATAAAAACACTTTCTGGTTTCAGTGTGCTGATTTAAATCCAGCAGACTGCAACGTCTCTGATATATATATATATATATATATATATATATATATATATATATATTATATAACAAAAAAAAACTTTCTGGTTTTATGCGCGTCGGATCGATCTGGTAAGGTAATGTAATTTATTTTCACTATTATATTAAAAAATCCCAACGCATTTCCTTACAGATAGTTTGGTTTTTCATGCTGAACCGAAGAAGCCGAAACCACCAGACTTACGGGGAAATGCGACGTTTATAGCTTTTCCACTTCGTTTCATCTTCACGGTCATATATATGTACAGGGTGTCCATAAAGTTCGTGTGCACTTAAAAAAATTATAACTTTAAAGTGCACGCAAACTTTATGGAAACCATATATATATATATATATATATATATAAGGCGATGGACACGCCTAGACACATACACACAGTATATATATATATATATATATATATATATATATATATATATATATATATATATATATATGTGTGTGTGTGCGTGTGTGTATGCGTGTGCGCGTGTATTCTCAGCGTTTCCGAAAATGCCAGTATGTACCCAATAATATTTTGCCTTACACACTGACAATACCCAGTTCTTGATAATGACTGAGTCGTTGGAAATTTATTCAATAAAAACATGTCCTTCAGGTAGTTTATCCAAAATTTGATCTCGATGTACATCACCTTATTAAAAAAGTGGAAAAAACAATAAATATTAAACAGACAGACTTTGTTGGTTTAAATTCAATAAAAACTGTTGGGACGAATTATTTCTCCTCTCTCTCTGTCCATATATATATATATATATATATATATATATATATATATATATATATATATATATATATTTCAGATACGTAACTAAGCAGATATGTGAAAATTTGAATGAGTCGATGTGCTTTAAAGGAAAAAATGAACTTTGCTTTATCCGACGGTGGGATTTCCTGCAATGCTGGGCGTAGGTTCGAATATTGTTGGAGGACACATTTTCTTTATTAAGTATTCTCGAAAACGTAGGCTAGTAGGCGAAATAAATACTGTTTAAAATAAACAGAACGTCTACTCAAATACGGGTATCCACTAAGCGTAACATTTGAAGTAATAAAAATATGTCCGAATAAAAAATAATATCCATTAATTCTTTAGAAATATATATGTCAAATGTAAATAGACACTCGATTTTTATCTTTCCATCTCATGAAGAGCCAATCGGCGCTTCGCCGTGGTGTATTGGTTAGTAAGCTTGTTTCGTTAGATCATTTGCGAATGGATGTTGAGTTCTATCCTCACTCGTTGCGCAGTACTTTCTAACCTTGTGTGACATCTCAGCTTTCCCTTAGAAAACCGGATAATGCTCTAAATTATCTTACTAATCTGTGTTGTTTCTTTTCAGAATTGATGGTCTTACTCTACCGGTCAATTCCTAGAGAAAGAGGATCAATTGGATTGTCGAATTTTTTTAAGGAGCGGATTTGTTGGAAATCCAAAAAAGGACCCAGTTTATTTCATGGATTATTCTTCATTATAACTTTTCTTTTTTCATTCACACTTCTGGTCTTTATTGTCTTTCACTGGATCTGATTTCGAAATTAACCCCTTGCCACAGTCAATAGAGCCATCATTCAGTTTAGAAATCAAGAAAAAGAACAAGTATTACCACATTGTGGGTGACACGGGACCTCAAACAGATGTCTTCCAGCTGTTCAGCAGTCTGTGGAGAGCACCTCAAGCGAGAAGGCTTTCGTCACAGCAGCGGTTATTGACATGAGTCACAAAACAGCTGCTCGTTATTTCGATATCTCCATAGTATTGGTTATCAAGGGATGGCCGGTAGACGCAAGCCTTTTGCTCACCTCAACCAATACTACGAACATAAAGGAATGGGCTAATAGCATGTCCAAGAAGATTCCAAACTTTTGGCAAGGTGTAATCTTCTCAGATTAATCATCCTTTGCCCAGTGGACATATCTGAGTCCGAAGTAAGTCTAGTCTGAATTTTTCAAGAATCGCCTGCAATCAACTCTCGGTGGATTTTTGGTGATGTTCTGGGGAGCGATTCTGGTTGCTCCGTTTTGGTAGAATGCACTGGTGAAATTAATACTGCAAAATGCATTTCGATCTTACGAGAAGGACGTCCCCCTTTTCGATTCATCAAATGGCCAAGGACAGCACATATTTCCTGCAAAACGCTACTCCGTGCCTGAGCGTAATGAAAATGGAAAGGCAACATCTTATGCTCCTTTTAATATCTTAACAAGTTTGCATATTTCCTTCGATGTGCAAACTTACAAGATCACCCACCCCCAGCATTTATGCAATCAGTCATAGAAGGATGCACATTGTATAATTTTCTTCATAACGAACTTTTGTGAAGCTAGACTCAAGACTCCGATGTTTTTAACTTTTAAATACAGATTAAATCTTTATGCGAGGAGATATGCTCCAAAAACCCCTGCAAATAACTGAAACTGCTAGTATTACTGCATTATATACATCCTTTTTTTCCTTACATTTGTATACATATGATACACTTTGATTTACAAATTAAACACGATAAGAGATTAACAACAATCACTAATTATAAAATAGAATAGTTATAACAATATACAGTGTCCCCCCCCCCGAAAAAATTGACGTAATTAAATATCTGAGTAACTACATATCCCAGGAAAACCAAATTAAATAGGCTTTATGTTGAACAATAAAATATTTATTTATCAAAATTAACGATGGTAGAAGGATGATAAAGGGATGTAGATTTTAAAACCGATTTCACAAATGTTCAAGATGCTCACCACTTGTGACGCCATACACGTCAAGTCGGTAGTCCAACGCTTCAGTGAGTCTCTGCTTAAGCTCCTCCAGACCTGTAGGAAGAGTGCGGATATAGACCTGTTCTTTCACATAGTCCCATAGAAAAAAAATCACGAGGTATCAAATCAGGTGAACGTGGTGGCCATTTCAACAACACATTGTTATTATCACTGGCACGTCTGATCCATATTCCTGGTAGATTTCTATTGAGGTAAGTCCACACAATCAACTTAGATTTTACACATTTTGTTAACATTTGAGTTAATTTGAACGGGAATTGGATGGTATTAGACCACAAATTGATGTCAGTTTGGTGGGGGGGGTAGCTGTAATGAATATTGTGTCACTGATAGAAGGTATTACTCGCAAAATAAGTAATTAACAACAATAACTAATAACAAAATAATTTCCACCATAAACTAGAATAAAAGTCGTAACTGATAGAATATTTGTTTTTATCGTAGATTTCAGCAATTTTTTTTTTCTTATTAAGTCGAGAACTTCCATTTTTTTCACGGAACCATTTGAATGTTTTGCATTAGCATATCGAAATTGCTAAAATCCCTACTCTTTTTCACTTTGACTAATATTAGGTAATACCTATGTACTCTTTATTTCTAAGGTTAGCCTTGAGTAACAGAAATTACCAAAAGAAATCTGAGGATGGGGGTGGGGAACTATTGTATAACTTTGGGAACCGTTTAGATGAGAGGCGAAAAGTTTCGACTTGCAACCAGGCATTTTGTATCACTGGCATTCCACGTTCACCTGAGCTTTTGAATGGTCTCCGGTTTTCAACCAACTTTGAAAGTCTTACGCATCTGGCCTCTCCTAAATTTCTTCTTCGTTCTTCGGGCAGAGACAGAAAGCACCCAAAGAATTAGACCATACTAATCGGATTATATTATCAAATAAGCTCCGAGATATTGAAAGGCTTTCGCGCAGATTTCCATGTTGAATGTTCAAAAGTTGTTTTATTACAATATTCTACTGAATCAGCAGAAATGCCCAATGATGTCGGGTGATTGCGACGGAACCGAAGACGAACAAGAACATTTTAAACCTTCGTTAGAGCAGAAATCTGGCGAAAAAGAAAAAAAAATATGTGGGGGTTGGGTGAAGGGGTGTCTATTCTCAGGTCTGTTTTCCTCCTCATCGACTTTCATCTGAGACTAAGGAGTGAGATCTTTTCTCATCTGGTGTCTTTGATCGGCTCACTCAGATTCCAGACAAAGCGCCGAAATACAATCTTTTATACCCCACATCATCTACGGTCAGTGTAATGGCCATAATATCCCCAAACATCCAAGTGACGCAAATGCTCGATTTTTAAACTAGCTAAAAGCCGCATCTCTTATCGGAATTTACGTTCTTTGATAAATTTATGCAGGTTTAAGTCTTGTACGAATTTACCGTCGCTTTTACTACGAGACTGGAAAGTTGTTTCTCGTGTTGGTATTGGTGATGGCTATACATCCGACGTTGGTAGCAGTAAGCTCTTTTTCGTTCCAGTGAAGATAAAACTATGAAATTCTATTACGTGAACAAAGAAAGAATTCGTTTTCATTTCTTCGTTGTTTTTATACTTATTATGTTTCTATGACGTTTAATTTCTGTCAATTAAGCATTATTTTAGTTTACGTTTCCATATTTACATTCCGAATAATGTCTTCACCTTTATTTTTTTCATTATCACAACGTTTAATAAGTAATGACAACTCATCAAGCCAAAAATTAAAACAGAAATTATTTCTTCTTCTATGTATCGTGTCTCTTCAGGATGTGGACGACCATCACTCTTCACAACTACCTGTCCTTTATCGCTCTTAGTAATATTTGTCTTTTTACCATTTCTCCTACTTCCGTTCTGCCATCCGTTAATACAAACTCCTCCCACTACCTATTGCCTTCAGTATGTCCTGCGAGCGTAAAATTCTCCAAGCCCTCCTTCCTCATTATATGCCCCAGAAAATTCTCTGCGATTCATTTGTTCGTCTTTTTTTCTATTTTCGTTAAAACTTCCTTGTGGTTTATGCGCTCTGCTCATGGTATTCTCAGTATCCTTCTGTAGAACCACATGTCCGTTACCTCAAGTCTCCTCTTTACCTGTGAGTTAATTGCCCAGCATTCACTGCCAGATATGAAGACTGGTAACACATAGAAGTTTAGCACTTTTTCCCCCATTGTTTCTAACCAAATGTTCCTGTTTCTTTTTGGCATGCATCTTTCGCTATTCCAGTGCGCGTTCGGATTTCGGTGCCACATTTTGCATTTTCAGTTAAAATAGTTCCTAGATATTGACACTTCTGTACTAGGTTTAATATGGCGTCGAAAATCGAAACCTCGAAACAAAACAAGTTTTCCATGAATAGTAAAATTTTAAAAGTTTCTTTTTTGGTAATTTCTTTGTATAATTATTTTAAAAACAATATTCAAAATCTGGATTTTCCTTGGCATAAGGATAAAATAATGAGGCGGACACAAAGTATCGAACTCAGTTCTCTTGGTAATCAATTTCCTAAACAAGTTTATTGGTTGCTATAGGTTCGGCTTTCTTTCGCATATTTAATGACGTTATTTTTTTATGAGCGGCTTGGGGATATCGACTATAGCGATATGGTTAACGATCCCGCTAAGACCATTTTATACATGTAAAAAGTTTGATTCTCGCAAGTATCTTACATTCTTAGCCTTGTACCAGACTAATCTATGCTAAGTAAAAAGTAAGATTAACTGACGGAGTGGATAGCAAAAATCAGCCCTCAGACCATAATACCTGCAGTGAATTTGATCTTCACCGGGTGTTTCAAATTTGTGGATTTGTACCAGTCTTAGCTAGGAAAGTAGACGTTATATCTGCCAGAGATTGCGCAATTCATGGGATTTAAGAATTTCAATAACACCTGCTGTCCCCATCCCACCCACGAGTGGCCCAGGTTCCTGGACGATGAATGTGTGGTTTGAGTGAGTCAGCTTCTTTAGACTGTTTGCCAACCAACGCTAGAGAGGACAAACTGCTATTTGATCCATAACTACGTAGGGAGAGAAGTGATGGATTCATGCCTTCTTCAAGGGCATTTGTGCAAAT
This sequence comes from Acanthosepion esculentum, assembly GCA_964036315.1. NCBI lineage: Eukaryota > Metazoa > Mollusca > Cephalopoda > Sepiida > Sepiidae > Acanthosepion > Acanthosepion esculentum. Next base: position 41,226,737 of record OZ038483.1, on the reverse strand, counting down.
GTGAACGCAATGGAATCGATCGGAATATTCTGAAAATTCTCATTTCCAGACGTTAGCGATCGCTCTTTCCGAAAGACTAACGGTTTTCTCATTCCGAAAGGCTAACGATTTCACATTCCAAGACGCTAACGATTTCTCTTTCGGAGAGGCTAACGATTTCACATTCCAAGACGCTAACGATTTCTCTTTCGGAGAGGCTAACGTTTTCACATTCTGAGACGCTAACGATTTCTCTTTCGGAGAGGCTAACGTTTTCAAATTCTGAGACGCTAACGATTTCTCTTTCGGAGAGGCTAACGTTTTCACATTCTGAGACACTAACGATTTCTCTTTCGGAGAGGCTAACGTTTTCAAATTCTGAGACGCTAATGATTTCTCTTTCGGAGAGGCTAACGTTTTCACATTCTGAGACGCTAATGATTTCTCTTTCGGAGAGGTTACCGTTTTCTAATTCTAAAACGCTAACGATTTTCTCTTTCCGAAAGGCTAACATTTTTTTTTAAATATTCTGAGACGCTAACGATCTCTCTTTCTGAGACGCTAACGATTTTACTTTCCGTGGCGCTAAACGTTAGACAACTAGCTAAAATCCTTGATTGATTCATTCATTATTCTGTTTTACCGACATATTAATAGTGTTGGTTATTTAATACTGAATAGTTTTTTTTAACATATAGCCTGTAAACAATCTTTTGGGTCGTTGGTTCCATCACTCTCCAGTTATGTCTTTAGAATGGAATTATTTCATACTATAATTTGTGGTATAGACCAACCTCCTTCGAGTAGGCCAGGATAGTCTTTACGTCTTCACTTTTTTCGTGTTGAAGAGCTCTTCTAGCCTAGTCATGTCATAAAATCTTTGACGTAAGAGGCGATGTGACTGCAGTCTGTTAGAATATGTTTTACAGTATATACCTCCTGACATGCTGTTTATTCTGATTCTTGATAGGATGAATTCTTACTGCCGATAATGTATGAGATCATGGCGACATTCTCCTAGAATAGGTTTAATTTTATAAAGTTTATTGTTTGGGTGGGAGCTCCAGAATACTGGCGACCTGTTTACAATGAGTTTATAGTTGCATTTGAGGGGATTTTCAAATTTGAAATGTTTATTTTAGCCATTCCTTTGCAGCCATTTTTAGCGATTCCTTTGCTTTTCCATTTGAACGAATGCCGATATATCTAGGTACCCAAGAGGTGAGATTGACCCTGTTTAGTAATTTAATTATTAAACGATTGTTTGTGTTTTTGCTTCTCAGCGATGTCAGTACGAATAATGAATCTGAGAAAACCATGATGTTGTCTGGCTCATAGTCTGTTGTGATGTCTAAAGCTGAGTCAATGGCTATAGATAAAAAAAATAGAGATTTTGTCAGTGAGGTGTTTTTTGATTGTTATGTCATCCAGATCGGCTGGACATCTGACTTTATCAAGAAGAGATGATTTTAAAGGTATAAATCGTCAGCTAATAGAAAACATGAGATTGGCGTATTCTTAACAATATAAGATATGCAGATGACACTGTGTTGATGACCGACTCGGAAAGAAAACTAAAGGGAGCCCCGAGACAGAGTCTTAAAAGAAAAAAAGACTAGCCATCAAAAGGAAAAAAAAAAACGAACCATCGACTGCGGTCTCACACTCCACCTATATATACATATATATATATGTGTGTGTGTGTGTGTGTGAGATAACGATATATATTTTTATATATCAAGGAAAATATTGGGGAAATGTGTATGATTATGCGGAAAAAGCGTCACAAGAAAAGTTTTTCCATTTTGTCATACACTTTTCCCTAATATATATATATATATATATATATATATATATGTATGTATATATACACACACACACTCGCGCGCGCGCGCACACACACACACACACACACACACACACACATATATATATATATATATATATATATATATATATATATACTATTTTAAAACACTTTCGTCATTTAACCAATTAGGTTAACCCGTGTTATGTTTTTTTAGATAGTTCTCAGTGGTGGCGGCATACTGGGATAGTCTCCAGATATCATGAAGCAAGTGACCATGACAAATTGACCACGGTGAGATTCGAAACCGAATCTCATATGGTCGGGACGCTAAAATTCTCCGTCACGCGGCCACACCTTTAAATAATGAAATCGTAAAAGTATTGAAAGCAAGTAAATTTTTCAATTATCTGAAATTTAAAAAATGACTTCTGCCTAAAATGAATTAGTTCTAAGCATCGAGAAAGAACTCGCCTTAGAATAAACGAGCAAACTTCTCCGAAGTAAACGAGTTAGAATCATGTTCTTTTAGAAATACAGTTAAGAAATTCAATAGAGCCGAATTATTTTGGACAGATTTAAGGGTCAAACGGATTTATAACTGTTTCATTTTAAGTTATTATGTGACATGAAATTTTATGCCCGCCTTTGGCGCTCAATTAATCGATAATTGAATTTAGATTTTCGCCAACTGATTAGGCAAGCTGCCAATGAAAACGACTTGTGAAGCAATAGAAAAGATCTGGTCACCTGCAGATTTAATCATTACGGCCATGATTTACAAAGAAGGACTGGAAATCTTCAAATAACGATAATGAATTGTAAATCTCCCAAGAATCCACTCACTAGTGGTGGGTTCACATCTGTCATCGTCAACGCTCACAATTGATAATGTGTAAATATCAAGGTCAACATCCTTTTGAAGCGTTATAATAAACATCAACTAATGTATCTTGAGGAATTGCTCGATTACTCGCAGAATATACACGCAGTTAATCTACTGGTGAGCATGTTGCGCTTTTTCTGGAAATTCCAAATATTTATTGTGAATATTATTGTATTATTTAATAACTAATATAAAAAATAACCCATGTTTTTCCGCTCTAAACTTTATGAAAGTATTTGTTCTTCATTATCTAAACGGTTAAGTTTCCTGGAATAAACAAAACTGTTATTGATAACGAGTAGACAAAGATGTAGCCGAGCAGTAAGAACACGCGAAATGGTGGTTCCTCCTGGAAAGGAGAACCCAGGTTCGAATCCTGGAGAGCATATTTTCTTAAGTTCTCTTGAGTACGTAAGCCGGTAGATAAAATAAATACTAGTTACATTATTTACATTATCCGGACTGTTACCCTCATCTTCATTGCCATATTCACAACGTTTCAGCTGTTATACGTTCCGGCCTTCTTCAGGTGATTGGAATTTCGAACCGAACCCTTTATTTCTTCCACTGGGGGGGGGGTAGATTGTTCTAATTCCACTGCCATGCCTCTTTCGAATGTCTCAGTTATTTCCCTTAACTCAACTCTCCAAGATTTGGTTCATCACTGCTGTGGCCTGGTATGGAACTCACAATTCTGTGGGTCTAGTTACTGGATCTAACCAACGTATTTATCTACATGGCCCAGTGGATAAAGACGTTGAAGAAGGCCGGAGCGTACAACGGACGAAACGTTGTGAATATGGCAATGAAAATGAGGATAA
>OZ038483.1:41208244-41220744 GCA_964036315.1 Acanthosepion esculentum | reverse complement strand
CAGGTCCCTTGTACCACGGTGATGGTCCAAGGTAGAACCAATGAAGCATAACTCGAACACAGGTATGCAATAACACAGATATATTACAAACAGAAATATGTACAAAAGTAGTAATAGATGTTAGTATTAACAATCAGGTTTAGGTCAGACGCGACTCTGTCTCTGACTTACTCACTCTGTAACGATGTTCATTAACACGCCCACGTGTGTCAAATGTGGCACAAGGCCGGTTTAATGTGGGCTTTCCGAGCCCGTAGGCTCGGGCAAAAATTGCCCGTAGAACCCGTATAAACGGGATCGGGCTGGTCAACCTCCCCGAACGAGGCTCTGCCCTTCAGCGGAGCCTCGTCCGAGTTCCTCTCTGCCCAGAGGCAGAGAGTTCCCCTCTGCCTCAGAGGCAGAGAGTTCGACCGTCTAGCCGAGTTGTCCAAAAAGGACTCACTCTGCGACTGCTGCTTCCTCTTGAGGAGCTGTATTTATGGTGTACGGAATAGTCCATTATCTATTATGGGTAAGTTCCCTTAACACCCCCCTTCCGAAGCTTTTGCGTAGCAGGGGTTTTTAATATCTTTTTTTTTTTTGGATCCATTTCCAAAGGTTCTGTAAATTTTCTTTTTCGAGACGATTTTCTTGGTTCTGGCATTTTTTGCGGTCTTTTTATATCAAACGTATCGAAAATCGTCTCCATTACCTCTTCTTGAGGTGGACCGTTAGCGTCCTGTAACAGTCTTTTCCTTATTTGGTTTATGTGTCTTCTGTGTGATAATTTTTGTCCCTGAACTATGTAAACCATCTTGCCAATTCTTTTGTCAATTGTACCTTGCTCCCAATACGATGTATTATTTTTGTAGGCTTAAAAAAAAATTTTCTCCTGGGAGAAATTTTCTTTTTGGTGCATAGGACTGTGTTACTTGTTTTGTTTTACTTGGTAGCAATTTATCAAATGCAGATCTGATCTTTCTAGCAAACATCACCTGTGTAGCATTATTTGGCGTTATTCGTTATACCTGAAGAAATTGCTGTAATGCTTTCTCGGTAGGCACATCATAGGCTTTTCGTAGCGCTCTTTTGTGTATCAACGAATCTCTCCGCCTGCACATTTGATCTTGGGTGATAAGGCGGGGATTTTATGTTTTACTTGATAAACTTCGCAAAACTCTTGGAAGTCTGCTGATGTGAATTGGGTTCCATTATCTGTCACTAGGCAATCCACTACACCAAACCGAGCAAATAGCTTTTGGAGGCAATTTATGGTCGTTTCTGAAGTAGGATTTTTGCAACGAAACACCTCCGACCATTTACTATAGCTATCTACAATGATTAAATAGTAATTGGTCCTCCATAATCTGCGTGTATTCTTGATCACGGACGATCAGTCTCTGGCCATGGCTTATGTATGACTGGCTGTGCCTTGGCTGCTAAATTACAACCCTTGCACATTTCCACCATCTGAGTAATATCCTGGTCCAACTTCCAATATACATAGCTTCGCATTAGCGACTTCATTCTATTTTTACCAGGATAGCCCCTATGGAAATCCTTTAAGATCCGCTTTTGTAATGTTTTGGGAATTACAACCCTTTCGTTGAAAAGTAACACATTGTCGCATAGAGAAAAGCTGTTCGAAATTTGCTGATTTTTTCCTGCTATTTTTTCTTTTGTTTAATTTATAAATTCGTCGTTTGTGGCTTCATTTTTTATGTCTTGCAATGTGACTGGGAGGTTTCTGACTGTACAACATAGTACTGTCCTGATGTCTTCTTCGTTTCTTAAGGCTGCGATTACCGTATCTTCCAATGGCTCTGTCTTTGTTGGTATAAGTCTCGACAGACCATCCGCATGCCCGATCTTTTTCGTTGGTAAATATTCCATTCTGAAATTATAATTCAGAAGAATTGTTCCCCATCTAAGTAACCTATTTGCAGTGTAAACCGGTAGACCTTTTTTTGAACCAAAAATTGTTAGTAAATATTTATGATCCGTCTGCAGAGTAAAATGTCTACCATAGAAGTACCTATGAAACTTCGTGACTGCGAAGATAATTCCTAGAGCTTCTTTCTTTATCTGTGAGTAATTTTTCTCCGCTGGTAGTAGAGTTCGAGAAGCATGTGCGGTGGGTTTTATTGTCCCATCTGGCATTTTATGTAATATACACGCTCCGACTCCGTAGGGGCTAGCGTCACTTGCTACAATAATTTCTAGTTTGGGATCGTAGTGTGCCAAAAATAAATCTGAAGTTAACATTTTGATTATTTCGTCAAATGCTTTTTGGCATTGATCTGTCCACTGCCAAACTTTTTCTTTCTTTAGCAGCTCGTTCAGTGGTGCGCGAGGTTTATGCATTTGAGGTATGAATTCCTGGTAGTAACTTACTAATCCTAGAAAACTTTGTAGTTCTGTTATGTTTTTAGGCATTGGCACTTTTTTTTTTATTGCTGTTGACTTTTCAAGGTCTGGTCGTCTACCTTCTTGATCTATTATATGGCCAAGGTATTTGATTTCCTTCATGAAAAAATTGATTGGGACTTCATCATAATAGGTAGGGAGGGTAGATGTGATTGGCAACAATAAACTACAGAAGAACTCAAAATTGGTCGCTGCATTTAAGTATTGCATTAATATTAAAGCTTACCTTTTTTAAAGTGCAACGATAATTCTTTTGTTGCCACTTAATTTAAAGATAATTTGATGTACGTAGGTCCTTACTTTCCGTACGAACAATTATTTTTATTTTTTGTTGGAATCTTTGTAAAACTTTTTTTTCAACGAAGACGCGTTGGCGATTAATTATTAATGTAAAAATTTGCGACTTAAATATTTTTTCGAATAAAATTTATTCATGAAAATGTTGGTGGTTATTACAAGAAGAATATCATTTTCTCTGACTTTTTAAAATAAAAAAAGTATATAATTAATGAATATGTACAACAATTTTCATTTAAATTGGATAATTTCCCGATTTTTAGTAATTTAAAAAAGTGCTGCCATTCACCCCCATTTTTTCTTCGACGGTTTGTGTCCCCCAGGTTGGGAAATCGGCATGTAGTAGAGAGGGGAATGTAGTAGAGATCCCAGAGCCAGCGCTGATATGTAGGGCTACAGCCTCTAGGAGTAAAGTTGAAAAAGTGTGACACACTGATATTCGCATTTAATATATATATATATATATATATATATATATATATATATATATATATATATATATATATAATAAGAATATATCTAGAAAAAATTTGAATTCTTTTCATTGATATTGTTAGCTGGTGATCAAATGTCAACAGAAAAAGAAATATATTTTGCAGATGACACTTTAGTCAAGTGTAAAGTGTAAAAAAAACAAAACAAAAAAACTAGCTGTGGAAATAAACATCCTTCTTAAAAAATCCAAACACCAATAACCCTCCACCTCTCAAAATTGAAGCACCAGTGATACCACTAAGAAACCTGGATCAACCGAGGCTTTACAATGGCACATAATTCTGACTGACTAAGGTGTGGCTACATTTATTCCTAAAATTTCATTTATTCCCTCATATATGCCTTTCCAATTCAAGCAGCTGCAATTCCCGGTGAAACTGAGTTTTGCAATCAGCATTAACAAAGCTTAGAGGTAGTCTTTAGATCTAGTATGCAGGACCGGTTTTCTTCCAAGGCCAACTTTATGTGGGATGTTCAAGAGTCCATAATCCCAATCATTTGTTTACTTATACCCCACACGGAAAGACCAAAAATGTTGTTTATCAAGAGGCTCTGCAAACTTGATAACCACCCAATCATCACATCTTTATGATTTAACTGTTTTATTTGTCAGTGTTGTAAATGTTTTGTTAATTTATATGTTATTCTATTTGTAAATCTATTTGAAGGTCAACTGTGAAACTATATGTCAGTCTATTCATACATCGCTTGTAAATTTATTTTAACATTAGTCCTCCTAAGGGTTACATTCTCTGTGAACGCACAAAAGCCCTTTTCGGAGATACTTGAATTGTTGCTTTGGGATAACCGTTTTGCCTGTTATTGCGTAAGTTTCTTTACGATTTTTGTATTCATAACTTATTGGTATTCCCTCCAAAAATTGTAGGGGCGGCGGTTGGGTATTCTCCTTGAACGCACAAAAGCCATTTCCAGTGCTACTTACTTTGAATTGTTACTTTCGGATAACCGAAAAAAGGATATGAGAACGGGGACTGGGGATAACATCCGCTTTTCCGGGAATTACCAGGTACGTCAGCTAGTCATAAATAAAGAAAAGTAGTAATAAAAGACCAAGTGATGATGTGAAAACGTAAAAATCGAAAGCGAAAAATAAGTATAACGAAAAATAAGAGAAATAAAATGTCAATACAGATGAAAATAAATGCGTAAAATGTTCCTAAAAGATTGACACAAAGGAATTGAAACAAATAAGAGAAGCAAGAAGAAAATAAAAAAGAAAGGAACGAACGCTGGAAGGACGGTAACAGTTCAACTCAATCAGGAAACGTATGAAAAGAACAGCATGTCTTCGCCATTCTCCTCTCAAGATGACCTGGTAAATTGACCTCCTTCTTAAGCGTTCTTCGTCCACGAGAAAATGGATGTCTATTACATCTGATTGAGTTGCTATTATTGTTGTTAATCTTTATTTCAAATCATTAGCTCCCTTTTTCCTCGACACAAATCGCTTTTACTCAACAGAATAATAAAAAATAAAATGTATTCAATCAAAGTCGCCATCTCAAATTGTGACATGGCCTTACGTTTCCGCCCCGTAAAGTCTTTACACTGGATTAAATGACTCGCAAGTTCACTATTTAAAGTCAAATATAAGACATCACACATTCGTGGATTGCATTATATACATGGTGATTGAAAATCAACTCCCTATTTTATGTATGCGTTGCCAGCAAAGAGTCCTGACTGAAGACCCTGTGCCTTTTTTCTTTGGGTTTGGTTAAAGCAGCAAGTCTACTATACTAAAGCAAGACTTTAGAAAAACTTGAAGGGCGAATACAGCAAGTTATTTCTTCCATAACACATGAGTCCCTAGTGAAATCAGATTGACGCGATACCTGGGCGGCTCGAGAAGCTGGTAACAAAATCTGGTGCCCATATCGAATTTTAAATAAAGCCTCATGCTGAACGCTTTTCTGTCATATTCATTTCTTGTGAAAATTATAGTTAATAAATAAATTATAAGTATTTTACAACGGGGAGTTACTTTTCAATTACCCTTATACTAGGGTCTATGAAAAATACTCCTTGTTCCTCTTTAATTACAACTGATTTAATCGTAGAGGCTCACAAATAATTCTAAAATGAACGCAAGTTTTCAAGATTCCAAATCTAGTTCTAAATAGAGTCACTTTTCAAGCCTGATATTCCATAAGAATATACCGTTTTCATTTCGTAGAAGTTTATTGAGTGCTTTCTTAACCACGAACGGATTGCTTCTTGCACCTCATCAAGTTTTCCTCTTGTGTGTCTGTTATGGGTCCTTACCTATAACTACAGAATGAACTCTGCCTAACACTATGTATACTACGCCTCTCAAGAGAGAGCGACGAATCGATTCGAGCCAATAGTAGTTCACTCCAAACCAGACTGACAGTCATACTAACACCTTCCACATCTTGTATTATTATTCCGTGTAATATATCTTCGTTATTTCTACTCTTGTGTTCGTGTTGTTCTTCCTTGGTTCTAACCTGGACCATAACAGTGTCGTACTTGGGCCCAAAGAGATGACAGTCTAAAAGTGTTTAATTAGGACTCTTGTGTGCGTTGATCAAAGTAGGCCTTTGCGCTGTGATTCCATGTTATAGTTTTAAGCTTCTGTGAGGCTATGCGTTTCCAAGTGGCAAAAGTACATGATCTATTTTGAAATGTGATTTGTTCGATGAAACGTTACGTAATGAGAGCGGTGAGTCTATTTGGCCTTGCAGCAGCAACATATCACAAAGATCAATTTCTCTTTTCTTTCTAGGATTGCCATCTTTATGCTCTCTGGACCATCATGTTACCACGCTTGCATAAAGTCCAGTTTTTATAAAGGTATTCACTAACTTCCTGTGAACGTTTGTAGTACATTTTTCAGATACAAACCGAAATTATATGACATATCTTTGGTGTCTAAATGTTTCTAAAGAGTCATTTTGAATAGTTTGAAACAAAATCATATATATTAATAGAAAGTAACTCTAAAAAAAGAAACAAGTATCTATTTTACACAACATAACAAATATAGTTAAAGCCGAATTCTGATCTGAACTTTTCAGTGTATAATGTTCCATATAAGCGATTAATACTTACTACTGTATTAAGTGCATTGACAAGGAATTAGATAAAGTGCACTCTGCAAAATGTTTTTTCATCATTAGTTAACCGACTTCTTGATGTACATAAGTGTATATATATATATATATATATATATATATATATATAAATATCTGTGTATTTAGGCAGCAATCCTTCTTTCATGCGCATTTCATTAATGAAATGTGCATATATATATATATATATATATATATATATATATATATTAACCAATTCTATTCAGCCAAAAGTAGGTGATAATGACACTAAGATGCAAGCGACTCCTGGGAGTGAAATTGAATGAGAAGACTTTAGAAAGAATCGGAAACCCAATCCTAAGAAGGAAACAAGGGATAAACCTCTACTCCTGCTTAAATGACCGGGAAGTCTTGGGAACTGGGTGATAGGCAAACCTATATATGACTAAAGACAAAAGGAAAACTTATCGTAATCGATGTGTTTCGTCCTCTGATTATCAGGGCAAATGTAAGGATTTTATTTTGCAATAAGCACTTATAATCAAGAGTAAAAAGAAGAAAAAAAGGAAATTAAAAATTTAAGAACGCTCATAAGTATTCATCAGGTATATATATACACACACACACACACACACACACACACACACACACGCATATATATATATATATATATATATATATATATATATATGCTTTAAAAATCAGGAGATCAGTTGAATCCGCTACCTTAGTTTCAATCTTACGGTAATTGAAAAGTCCATCAGCAAGGACTCAAGATTTCGCAATTCTGGTCCCAAAATAATTTCAATTACCCCCCCGCCACCGATACTTTTTTTTTTTTTAATTTTTTTTATTATTATTATTATTATTATTATTATTATTATTATTATTATTATTATTATTAATAATAATAATAATAATAATATTATTATTATTATTATTATTATTATTATTATTATAATCATCATCATCATCTTCTTCTTCTTCTTCTTCTTCTATATTATTTATATTACAGTTACACCAAACGTCATGCGTTTATTTATTTAATAATAATATTATCGCATTCATTATTTTTTTTGAAAATAAAGCGTTAAGTGGTCAATGGATAAAATTCACCTGAGGGTACCATAAGTTTGAAACCAAGGTAGCAGATTCAATTTACATTCTGGTTTTTAAAGTTAAAAGCTCTACATGTTATTTTTATTTTTTTCACACGTGTCTTGAGCACTTTTTAATTCTACTGCTTTCTGGTCGGATTCAACTCTAACCACTAACCTTATATATATATATATATATATATATATATATATATATATATATATATATATATGTTTGACTGTTTAATATGTATTTTTGTATTGTTTTGGATATTAGTAGGAGCTATTTAACAGTTCGAATGGTGCGTTGAAAGGTTTTAAAAAATAGAAAGATGCTCGCTCGACTTCCAGTAGCGCTCAGCAGACGAGGGTTGGGAATAAACGCTCCTATTAGTACTAAAAATACTAACAAATACATCTTAAACAGTCAAACATGAAGAGAAATTACCATCTCCAAGAACAAACCCTCTTGAAAATGGCTAAAGAATCGGCCGAAAGCGCTTGTGAAAATATTTGCATTCTCAATGAAAGAACGATGGAATAACTAAATAAAAAATCAATTAAATTTTCTTTGTCTGCCATATTTAACGAAACATATATATATATATATATATATCAATACGTCTCGTAACCTACCTCAAGGAATCCAGTAAAATTCATTAAATTACCCTACAACTAGAATATAAAAGACTTACATACAATGATTAGATATCCCTTTAAGCAATAAGCGAAGCGAATTTATTATAGAAAGATGAAGAGTAGCATTTTATGTCAGGCGGAAAATAGAAACATGACCACAAAACTGATTTCTTCAAGATATATCGAAATCAGCGAGCAACTGCATTTGAAATGACTTCCCCATAGAAAGAAGGATCGTACTGACAGTCGAAGCCAAAAGCCGATAATACTATTACGAGTTGGTAAAGCCTGGCGTGGCCTTTCACTGTGTTTCTAGGCTAGCTTTCCTTCTCTTGTTCATTTGTTTGCAACACGGTAACAACGTGCCAATCCTAAACGTATAACTTGAAGAATTAAGAATCTCAGCGTTGTAATATCTGTATGTGAAATATTTCTGTCTCCCTGACAGTCTGTCTCGGTGTACTTATTAGAGGTATTCAAAAATTAATTCCCTCGGCAAAGACCAAAGTGAAACTTGTTCCTTCTCTAAGTTGCCACTACGGAATCAGTAAATGACAGCGAAAACATCGGTCGTATTATTAATTGGATAGTTTCTATTGGTCGTCGATGGGAAGATCAAATGACAGTAAGTTTTCTTAGATCTCCACTTCTCTTAACTTTCTCGCTCGCTATCAATAGTGTCAAGATTTACCTCGGCCAATTTCTTCTTCTCTGAATTATTATTATTATTATTATTATTAGTTGCATGGATTTTAAGAACATGCAGAGTGCTCCTCGGATTACATGCACAACAGTCACTCTCCATTCTCTACTGTTTCTGCTGATCACGAGCTAAATGACCCAGAGTTTGATTAAGCCTGTAGTATATGTTATAAAGTGACCCGAAATTTTTTAAAAAGAAAAAAAAAACTGCTCTCTATCAATCATTTGAGACACTCTTTCTGCCTTCCACCAGAAATGGCTGATGCTATCCTCCAGAAGGTTGACTCATTGCACCTTCTCGGGCTACTATTTTCCGCTGACATGAATGTACAATTCCGAGCCATTATTCATTACACCACCAGCACATCCAAGCTTGCATCAACTGGTATTTCCAAGCGATCACCCATCTAGGTACTGACCAGTCTCGGCGTTACTTAACTTCGGTAATCGTACGGGAACCGGTGTTTCAACGTGATGTTGCCGTAACCCTTCAGAGTTCTGGAGAAGCTGAGTGCTTCCTGAAATCTCGAATTCATTCAATCTTGACTATTTTTTATGAACACATCTATAAGCTTTCACTTCCAAGGTTACTTCAGCGCCTATACCTTCTTGTCAACGTTTGACTCTCTTCTGTCTTCAACCTGTAGTCCGCTGACACAACGATATCTACAATCCGACTGGTTCTTCTTAACTTGTTTACGGCTATCAGGTTTAGTTTTCCCACGTACATCGGGTAATCTGTCTGAATCTAAAATTCTTAACCTATCTTACCGTTTTTTACCAACAGCCTATTATTATTATCATCATTATTACTATTATACAATGATTTTCACACTGTACAAGGCCAAAGAGCCACTCGAGGTAGAGTGTTATAGAGTAGGAGATACAGTTTACGCAGAAAAGATGTGGAGAAGATGACGGTTAACCCTAGACTTGAACAGATTAAGATTGTAGTGATCGGGGAAGCATTCTCTTGGTAGCCGGTTCCACAATGCAGGAAGATGCTGCTCTAGTGGAACTGACATCTCACCACTGGAATACGAAGGGAATGAGGGTGATTCGCTATAATGTGTGTGACTTGGCGGATCTTTGTCATAAAGATTAGAAATGGCGAAACTAAGGAATATAGTTCCTCTGAACATTTTCTATGGAAATAGCGGCAGAGCAGCAAGCGGTTTAATTACTACTATTGTGATCGCTTTGCCGTGTGGATAGAACGTTAGACCCGGTTTTGAATCCCCTCGTGTTCGATTTGTAAAAGACGTGGCTTCTTGATGATATCGGTGTGGGCAGGTGAATCCAAGGTGCAGCATTGTTGGTAAATGCCTGAAAACCATGTCCCAGTTTTGACAAAAGTCTTGCGAGTGAAATTGCGTAGACGAAAACGGTTTGGAAGGCGTCGAAGCTAGCACTTGATCAATCCTCACATCGTTGTTAGATAGAGGACAAAGTCGGTTGACAACCTCTCTAGCGACGGTTTCTTGGCAAAAACGCCCATCTCTGCGCAACCGGGCCACACACAGGAATGTATAGGCTTAAAAATTCACAATGACTAAAAATCCGACAAAAGAGAATTAAGTCACAAGAGTCCACAAACTACGAACAATAGAGCAACATTATTATTATTATTATTATTATTATTATTATTATTATTATTATTATTATTTCCTCTGATTTCTGTTGTATACTCATTTCCTTCCGGGTCCCAACCAGAAACCTAAGGTCAGAAATCGTATCATGTCATTTTGCACTGAATATTATTGTAAAAAAAAAATTGATTAAAATGAAAACTACGTAAGAGAACATATATTTTATATAGATAAAGCCCTTCGTAAGGTGTGAGCTGTACTTACGAGAATATTTTTTTGTGTGTGTTTCTTTAAGGCCTGGGCTTCCAGAGATCCGTTCAGTGGGTCTATCGGAACCTTTTCCAATCAAACCGAGGGCTCCAACTGCAACTGAAATGACTGATGTCCTTATGTGCCCCATTTTCTTTTTTGAGATTTCCACTTCAAGATCCTTGTATTTTGATAGTTTGTTCTTTTTTAATATCTTCAAAGATACATTAACGTCTGCATTGAATTGTCGTGTCAATAAGAAAGCACATTCTGTTTTCGTAGCCCTTGACCACTAAATCTGGGCGATTAGCTTTGATTATTCTGCCTGTGATTATTGTTATTCTTCTTATTATTGTTATTATTATTACTGTTATTATTATTGTTGTTGTTTCATGTATTTGCCTTTTCAGACCATACGCTAGATAATTGGCTACTATTGTAGAATAAGTGTGGTAGCAGACCTACGGACGATAATGGGTATGTCCTCATTTACATAAATACAGTAGTAAATACTGTATGTTGGTCTGCAGTTGGAGAGTCTGATAAGTATATAGCGAGTACATGTATCGCAGCCAAATATACACAATATGGTGAGAGGTTTTGATAAAAGCAGTGAATAAGCTTGCAGTTAGAAATACCTTCAGGTCAGGTAACCAAGTTGGCTCAGATGGCCTTCGACTGAGGATGTTCCCAAGAATCTAGATGTGATACCCAATATGCCTTGGATGCCTTATCCTTCAAAACATAAAAAACTTTCGACCCCCTCCCTTATTAAGTTATCCCTCTATGGACAAAGATGCACTGTGCATCAATCGCTGGTGAACAAGCCCAGCTGGTTAAGATCAGGCAACTAACAAGCAAATCTGTGATGCTGAAAGGGCGATTTACTGTAGCCAATTTTAATATTCCAAAGTAAAAAAAAGTATTGGTTAACAGCTCCAATATCAGAAGTCATGAGAGTCATGCCTGGTATAACATCAGGGCTATATATTCGTTTTCACTCGGAGATCTTGCATTATGGGCGTTCCCCATCAAGTCGTAGGACCTCACAGGGATATTACATTTCGCAGAAACATCGCCGACTTATGAAGCAATGAGATACAAGGCATCATTTCGATTTGCTTTCTGTAAGAGTTTACGTTCGGCAATTGAGAATCCAGCGTCCAAATAAGAACTGGGAAAATAGTGGCCAGAAGGTCCCACATTCTGGCAATTATTATTATTATTATTATTATTTATTATTATTATTATCATCATATGAATATATATATTTATAAATTATGCACATACATATATATATATTATATAATAAACATTATTATCATTGTATTTGTAACATCTGAAAATATTGCCTACACTGTTTTTTCATCTTGAACATAAATCATATATATATATATATATATATATATATATATATATATATATATATATATATATATATTCCTGACAGAGTATATATCTGTAAAAGCATAAAATGTATAAAGACAAAAGGAAAATTAATCATGACAGAGTATATATCTGTAAAAGCATAAAATGTATAAAGACAAAAGGAAAATTAATCAAAAAAACAGAGAACGAAACCTGTCGTTTAAGATAAGTTTTCCTTTTTTTTTACACACACATATATATATATATTTTTATATATATATATATATATATATATATGTGTGTGTGTGTGTGTGTGAAGATGATGAGAAATTAGAGATGCATTTCGCCGGAGAAAAGCTCATGTTGTCTTTGGCTTATATATATATATATATATATATATATATATATATATATATATATATATATATATATAAAAGTGAACATAGAAGTCAACACTTAGAGGCGACAGTCTGTTTCATGCTAGATGCAATCGTCGGGCCACAAGTGCTGTTATTTTTCTCGGCTATTTATATATACGGGTCAGTGGTACATTATGGATATGTATATATATATATATATAT
>OZ038483.1:41173244-41200744 GCA_964036315.1 Acanthosepion esculentum | reverse complement strand
TATATGAAATGGATTCGGGAGCACCTCGAGGCAGTGTAATAGTTAGCAAGCTTGTCTCGCATTGTTTACCTTAACATTACAGAAGTTCTCTCTGGCTGAACGTTCATAGCACGTCAGACTTAATAATAGTTGCATATAGGTTCGATTCCTGTCGGATGATGTATATTTCCTACGAAATTTCTCGAACATTGAGGTCAGTAAGTGTAATTCATAGTAATTATTTAAAACACAGAGCTTTTATTGAAAAAAGGTGTATTCATGAAAAAAATTATAATATATATATATATATATATATATGTTTATATATATATATATATATATATATATATATATATATATGAAAGTAAAATTGTTGGACAATGTTTGTCTTTATTTTCACCCGAAATTAAAGCAACCATACGAACATTATAACCGCTCATGATCAGACATAATAGACATTCATTGCCTGTTATATTTAATATGTTTAAATAATGATCTGCTGCTCCAATACGCTATATATATATATATATATATATATATATATATATATATATATATATATCTGTGTGTGTGTGTGTGTGGTAGTATTTATCATCTGACATTTCATATCAAGAAACGCTGGCAGAACTGATGGCTCTCACTGAAAATATTGGAATTAAATTTACGTCTGCTATCATTTACTCTTACAGAAATTTATTTCTTTAGTCCTTTCATCTCTTTATGGCATTGCCGCTTCCAAAATATATCTAGTCTTAAATAATACATTCTTATCAAAGATGAAACGGAAAGCGATGGATATGTCCAAACTCTAAAAATGACTTCATTGCAGACGTCACTTTTTAAAACAGTTCCTAAGTCAAAAGACCGAAGCTCATAAAAATAAAAAACGCAGTAAAAAGATGTAACGTCGAGAAATCATCGAATAATAAAAGATAGAAACCAACTAAAAAAACAAAACAAAAATCATGAAGTTGAAACGGGAACGACGCGTAAAACACAAAGTTAGATACAATTCACCTTTATCTAAAAACACCTAAACTAAAGAGATAAATCCTTGTCAAAAAACAAAAACAAAAAAAAAAGACATGGTGGTTGTATATCGTCGCCGTTAGATCAGAATAATTGGTGCCGACTTATCGATTTTCAAATAAAAATGACCGGAGATTTGTTTGAAGAGTCACGTACAGAACGATAAAATACTGCGAACAGACTGTCCATTTAGTTTCCGATGAGACAAGGCGTCCAGTCGCCTATTAAGTCGATAGCAGCCAAACGGTCAGTATGTCCAATCAGTGACCGGACACAATATAAGATCCGCAGAAAATAAGTGGCGGGGAAAAAATAAGAGAAAACTTTCAACCGATTCTTTGAAAGTAGATCAGTAGATGTTTGTTGCAATTCATAGTCGCCTAGCACAGTTCCCTTAGAAGTCTCATCAGGACATAAGATGTGGGAGAAAATGGAGAAGACATGGAAAACAAAACAAAATAAAAATGTTGATGGGATAGTATGATAAGAAAGAAGAAAGAGTAAATATGGGAGGAGGAAGAAAAGAAGAAAACGAAATAAAAAAAAAATTAAAAAATGAGGGACAAAGTAAAGAGCGAGTGGGTAAGTGCGTTATTGGTATGAGGCGAGAACGAGAACGAGAAACGAGAAAGAGGTGAAGTTTTTTTCAGCGTCACAAACTTTTTCTACTTGAGAATCCAAGTGTTGCAGGATTGGATCTGTTATTGAGGTATGGTGATTTTCCTGGCTTAGCTTAGATGTGGCACATAGCCGGAACTATGCGGCACCTGGTGAAGATCGAAATCACTATTCATTTGTAATGGGTCTACCGAGAACAAGCTTGTTAATCATTACACCAGGTCGAAGTGAGCTGGGTTATTGAGATATAAGATATTTCTTATTCTGTTTTAACTCATTTGACCATGTTATAAATGCTGATACCTAGACGTTAAACCAAAGCGGATAAAAGCTGTTGAAAAGCGTTTAGTTCGGTTTATTTTCTTTTACGACATATAAACGTCAATGGGTTATTTAATGAAGACAAAAGATTTAGCATAGGGTCATATGAATAGAATATATATTCTTTATAAGAAATCAGTTTATTGATCAGGTTTTCATTGACGTAAAGATGGTTTTTGTCAAGAGACAAAGGTATTACTGGTAATTTTTAAAAAATTATTGCCGGTGATTTTTTTTTCAAAAATGTATATGCAGTTTTTTATTATAAAAATCTATTTTTATACTTTCATATTGTTTTGACCCCAGTTTGGGATTATCTATTTGCACATAGCTGGGACCCTAACAGGTTCTACCAACTCGGTTCAGGTTGGACCCGGCGACAACAGCAATTAAGAAGTGGTTCTACGCTCCTCAAAACCTCCTGATCAGAGACATTGCTGCCGGATGTAGTTTATCATCATACCTAGGACGCAGAGTTTAGTAGATATCTATTTCTGTAAACTTTCGGTAACGCAACGTTTAGGAAGTAAGTCTCATTCACTTAGTTAGTCAAATCCCAAATAACTACCTCTCCTTATGACAAACTAAATTAAGAAAAATGATCATCGCCTCTCTCGCTATGGAGCTGAATAAGGCAGACCCGAAAACTATTACGACAGTAATGTATTCTATCTTCAATGGAAGCTTAATACCGATGTCCTTCAGCTAAAATATAGCAAACTTTATATATTTATATGTTTGATCTGACATATGACTGAGCAAGTCGTGTATTTTTTAACGGTGCCAATGATCAGTGTTCGATCTTAAGAATAGGTAAGCTTTCGCCACTTAAGAGTTGGCCGAAAGTAATTTTCTTCCATATATCAATATTATATATATATATATATATATATATATATATATATATATATATATATATATATATATATATATATGAAAAAAGATAAAAAGAAAAACTGATCTTAGCCGACGTGTTTCTTCCGCTGATGGACTTTATCAAGGGAAATGTAAGGATTTAATTTTACAAGTATTTATAAACAGAAGTAAAAATGTCGTTAGTTTTTCAAAACAGAAGTTTTCATTGTGTCTTCATATATATATATATATATATATATGATATAACTATATATAATTTTGTATATCAACAAACATGTTTATTGTTTCTTTTATATATACATACATATATATATATATATATATATTAAATAACATTTACCGGCCTGAATGTCCGAGAAATTTTCATAGAAAATTTTCGCTCTCCGACAGGAATCGAACCTGTATCCTATACGGAACCATCATTTCGCGTGATGTGCCTTAACCGTTCGGCCACAGATGAGCGTCTGGTTAGCAAGATTTTACTATCTTTAAACTTAAATCTTCCATGAATCTCTTCTATTCATATCTGCTCTAGCGTATCAAATGTAAACAAATGACGTCATATATTTTAGAATTGGACATAGTCGATTCCTGTCGGAGAGCGAAAATTTTCTCTCTCTCTATATATATATACATATATATATATATATATATATATATATATATATATATATATATATATATATATATATATATGTATGTGTGTGTATAGTATTAATTCAAAGACTATTTTGAATCCCAAATTACTGGTTTGCTGATAAGGAGGCATTTAAGCCAAGCAGGCTTTGTGGTAGTGCTCAAAATCAAAAATAGACACAGAGCATTTGTAGAAGATTTAACAGACTTTGTTCCGACGAGTGCTTACATCTAAGTACGAAACTTCGAAGTAAACATGATTTAAGTGAAAAATCTTTTCATACTAATTCTTATATATATATATATATATATATATATATGAAATGAACATTGAAGTCAACACTCAGAGGCGATAGTCTGTTTCATGCTAGACGCAATCGTCATGCTGCCTGACGATTTCGTCTAGCATGAAATAGCCTGTCGTCTCTGAGTGTTAACTTCAATGTTCACTTTTATATTTATATTTACATACGCTCTATTTCTGATATGTAGCTCTTTATCCCATAAATATAGCACACCTTAAAAAATATATATATATATATATATATATATATATATATATATATATATATATATATATATATATATATATATATATATATATATATATATATATGCCTGTGTGTGTATGTATATAGTTCTCGACCTGATTAAGAAGTACGTCTCCTAAAAATGTGATATTTGGTCATCTGGTAAGATTTTTGGAAATGGGCAGGATTAGAAATTTTTTAACGCCCTCTTCATATATATATTGTTAAGCCCGAAGATGTTCCTTCACCGGCAAAAGTTTTTTTAAAACTATTTCTATTTTTTTAAAAAGTACTTTTGGGGGCCTAAATTGATACAGAAAAAAGAGAAAATATATGACAGAAACCCTTACTTTGTTGCATTACGAATTGAAATTTCAGCAAAAAAAGCATATTCAAATTGATTTCTAGCCATATCTTAATAATCAGTTGCCAAGTTTTTACTTGCTACCATAGCCGGCACGATCAATCGCTAAAGATGCTGGAAAAATGATCGTATATTCCAAATTTAACATACTGACCACTACCCCACAATAAGATATATATCTTCATTCACTTATAAATTAGCATTTACCAAGTTGAGCTTAATCAGGTACAAGGTAAAAGGAGACAGGATATTTTTCTACTCAGAATCTTCCAACAGTTGGATAGCACTTTGCATACAATTTTGAAGAAGGCAGATAATGCTAAGACTTCTCTGTCGCTTACGATCTCACACAGATATAGCAGGGCATCAGGCAAGCCTCTTAGACGTCTTCCTCACATCCTGCCCTGAAAAATACCCCTGAATTGTTACCTACCTTGGACACTTCAGACCATCCACTAATCAGTGTCAGAGGCGATGTCAAACCAAACTGGTGTACCGTTTCATAGAACGATCTTTCGATAAGGCAAAGCTGACTGGGATAACTTCAGATCATACATGGCAGAAGCTCCTATCTCAGTATTCTTCAAATATAGAGCCTCCGAAAGTGTCACCCTGAATGGATCATTTCTGGCAGGAAAAAATACCAACAAAAGCCGAATAGCCAGTCCTGCTTCACACCGAAATGTGCCGCAACCAAAGCTCACCGTAATAATTTCTACAATATCTGTCACGGCCTTTTCTACAATCGGAACTGCCCGCAATAATTGCAAGGGAGTTCTAGAAAAAGCAACGCGCAGCTCTGCATAAGCAGTCCAAGTCAAGGTCGAATATAAAAGACTTAGATTCCGTGAGTTCTGGAAAATCTCTAACCAAATTCTCAATAGAGGCAAAGCTTCAGTGTCTACGACCAAAAATGGTCCTGAAGTTATCTCATCCTTGTCAGATAAAGCAAAGCTTTTCACAATGAACATTATATCTAACTCCATGCTAGATGACAAGGCCCACCCTTTTCCCGACTTTAGCCCTCTCACGGAGCACAAATATCTCTATCACGCCCCGGGAAGGTTCGACTTTAAAAAATTCTTGACCCTAAGAAAGATACCGGTCCAGATAAAATCCCCGTTGTTCTTTCTTAAGAACATTAGCTTCGATCCTGGCAAAATTGTTTAACCGCTGTCTAATGGAGGAATTCTTGCCAAGTCTATCGAACGTATCAAGTGTATGTCTTGTTTTCGAGAATGCAGTTGAGCGCTTATCCCCGTCTCAGTATCGTTCCATCAGTATCCTTAGTATCATCAGCAAACACTGAGGATGTCATCAACAAGAATGTTGTTGATCGCATCAAAATGGACAAAATCCTGAGCGACAAACAATACGGATTTCGATCTGATCGGTCCACTGCTGATATCCGAATTCTGATTCTGTGAGGTATTAGGCAATAAATACATCACGATCACCTTAGATATATCGAAAACCTTCGGCAAGGTATGGCATAGCGGTTGCTACACATAGCTATGGAATCACTGGAAGTGTTTTCTCAATTATAAAGTCCTTCCTAACAGGAACGTTGTTGTTAATGACCCCATGAGATCAATAAAGGCATCTCTTAAGGCTCGCTTCTCGGTCCTATTTTCTCTCTTTCTGCTTTATATTAATGATCAGCCTAAGAACATGATCCGATCTTTAGAGAATACCAAGATATATGGGTGCACCTCCAAAACTCTAGATGACCAGAGTCCGGTAGCTGATCGCTTCTATGACCGAGTTCTAACAGCTCAAACTGGCTTGTCATATTCAATACCTCCAAAACCAAACTAGTAACGTCCCACCATCACCAACCGCAACCTGAAATTTCACCTATCATGATGGATGTTTGCTCTCTCAAGCAGAGGAATTAAGCTCACACCAGAACTCAAATGGAAACTAGGGGAACTAGATTTTATTCCAATTTTCACTGTGTAGGACTTTAAGTTTGGTGATATAGACTCCAACACTCATGTGATAACTGCAACAATAGTGACATGAACGTTCTACATTCTGACACTTTCTGTGCGGGGGTCGGTGTATTTCTTGAGCTTATTTTCTTTAACCTTCATATTCTAGTCAGAGATAGCCACGTCAGTGAGGAGGTATTTCCTTGTTTGCTCGTTTTTCTTTTTTCAGCGACGCTGGAGTCTGATTTGGTGGCCTCACTGATGTGTTGTATAGCCACTTCATGCTGTGTCGTCTTTGGCGACGGCGTTAATTCGAAAATAAAGTTGCATTCTTCTCTCGCGGCCGGTGATCGCTAGCTGTTTTGAGTTCAGAGATAAAGGAACTTCAACACAGGGAATTTTAACTTAACTATTTTATTAACGCTCATGTCGACATGTTCTATTTATCCAGTGGCAGACGTTTCCCCTCACTGGGGAACCGTTTCAGACCCGAAAGATAACACGTCTACATTGTTTGACGATTAAGACTTGACTCCCTGCAACCTTTCTCCTATCTCCTTTCCCACGCTAGCTCAGCCAATCAAAATCGACTACCTTATTTTGACTGGCATCTGACCTCGAAGGTCAATTTCTGGAAGCCGCAGCTGAGATACAATTACTCCCAAAATATAATCTGCTAAACTAGTATTTAACAGATGCAGTTTCTTTGGGCGTTGAAATCTCACAAGATCTTGACTTTGTCATTTTCGATCACCTTCTCTGGCTTGTGGCGGTACAATTTCTCATCGACTTCAAGTCCATACTTCTTGCATTATTATTATTATTATTAGAGTTTTACTCGTGAAACTTTCCACTGATTATAATTTACCGATTTGGGTATCCATACATCAATATATTCCGATCATATTTTGAAAAATACTTTTCTCGATATCAAAGAGATTATATGTTTTTTGCATTACACATTCGAACAGTCCCATATTGTGATGATGAAGATACTGCCAACTGGCGTGTACTGTGAAAAGGAGATAAAGATATTTTAATTCTTGCATTGTTGACCGTAAAAATCTTCATACATTACAGACAAAAACATACAATTATGCAACTTAGTGTATTATATAGTAAGACGGATAGATGGGGCTTGTTAACTTGAAGAGAAGTATATATAAGAGAAATAAAAAAATGATTTAAAATCCCTGTTACTATGCAACGAACTACATGGAGCTCTTTATCCGTAGTAAAGGAAGACTTATTAGGTTTGGTTTGTTTTGTTTTATGGGATATCAACCTCAATGGGTTATTTAATGCCGACAACTTTTTTCCTGGTAATATTTTGTTTTGTCAAAAATCTATTTCTGGTAATATTTTTTCCTCAAAAATGTATCGGTAGTAATATTATTTTAAAAGATGTAATGCTCGTAATATTTGTTTTCAAAAATATATTGCTGGTAATAGTTTTTTTCCTTGAAAAATCTATTTTGGTAATATTTTTTTTACAAAGTATTTCCGGTATGTATTAAAACCTATTTTTACACTTTCATAAGGCTTTTTACCTCAGTTTCGGGGTTAACTATTTGCCCATAGCTGGGACCCTAACAGGTGCTACAACCCTGGGTCAGGGTGAACCTGGGAAAACCAGCAATTAAGAGGTGGTTCCACGCTCCTCAAAACCTCCTGATCAGAGGTTTTGCTGTTGAATGTAGTTTATCGTGTCTTACCCTGGATGCGGATGTAGTTTATCGTTATAAGACTTATTAGGAAAAGAAAAACCTCCAATATGAAAAAATTATATTGTGGAGATATAAATTCCAGGCTGGTGCCTGGCTCGAGTAAATTTGCTTTATAGAAGAGAAAAATCTTATTTTAACCTATTCGTATATGAATCTTTCTGAATCTTGTATAATACTCTCTTCCAATTTGCCCGAAGCCAACATGAAAGAGTAGACTTTTTAATCTAGCATAAGAGTGCCAATTCAAAGATTTTCAAACCGGAGTCGGCTATCTCCGGATGCTCCCAATGCGATCAGAGCAAAATAAATACGGACACCCAAAACCGAGCACCATGGAGAGAACAATATCGTGGTAGTGCGCAATATGACGTAAACGATGGTGATAGTAAGACGAGTTGCTGATTTAATCTTGGAGAAAACAAGTCGAAAATATTTTATGTAAATACGTAACGACCTACACTACTCTATTGATTGCATATACAAATTACGACGACAAGATCAAGGAAACTTAAGTCGCGAAATGGCTTCATTCGGCCTTTTTGGTCAAGAAGTAAAAAGAAGCGAATATCTAGTTCTCGATGGTAGTCTCCACCCAACAGGAAACACCTCACCTTTACACTTAAAGTATGCGTATCAGGTTTAACCCGAGAACACTAAGCATCTATTAAAGTTACACCACTACTAACCATCGGTATATCAGACCCGATTTTGAAAATATCAAATAAAATATTAAATGTAAATCTTTATTTGAAATATTTTACATGCAGGCACTTCAAACTTTGTACTTTGACATTAATAGGAACGGAAAAACATATTATTTAGGTAAGAAAATCAGGTACTGAAAATTGTAATTAAAAATATGAAAATTTGCGCTGGGTATATATATACCCATGGTTAGTGTTCTAGGATTAATCACTGATGCTTCAGGGTTCTCTAAATGTAGTGCCTAGGGAACTGGATACTTTTTTGGCTTGAAAAGCGAGAAAGAAGAATTCTTTTAAAAAATAGTCACTTTCTACTAGAGTGCTAAATATGTAAAAACTCAACGGGCCAAGAGAAACGCTGGATAATTTTGACGAATGAACAAATCACATGATCGAACAGTTCAACCATTCTCATCAAATTCTCCGAAATTTCATACAATGACTCTGAAAATTCTGGTAGGGATAAAGAGAGAGAAATAAAAAATAATGATGAAGAAACATCAAAGAAAAATACGCTTGTTTTGGAGAAGCAACTGCGTTTGAACTCGGATATTCAAGTAGAAATTTTAAGGATGTTTAAAAATGTAATAAATAAGCAATAATTATAACGAGTCGTTTTCTGTATCTGTCTATATTTCTGAGATGAGGTATTATGTAAACGATTTACATTATTCGGACTATTGTCTTCATCTTTGTCGCTATATTTATTACAACGTTTCGGCCGTTGTACGCTCCGGCCTTCTTCAGGTAGGTGGAATGTCGAACTGAACCCTTTATTTCGCTCACTGGGGTAGACTGTTCTAGTTCAATATGCCATGTCTAATGGATGTCAGTTATCAGTTATCTCCTGTTAATTCCCCAGCTCTACCAGAGAAAACAGCGATTTCGGACTGCACGCCCTGTCACTTAGCCGGCGAATGAGGGGCTTCAAAGCCAACGCATAAAGTAAGACCGACTGCAGACAACGATGTCGAACGGATCGAGACAGCTCAAAAGCACTCGACCGTTTCCCGTTAACTTGTACCACAGCAATGGGGGAGTGATACAGGAGGCTGATCTACTTGCAGAAGTCGGGTTCGAATCCGGCGGGCTGCAGGACAGCAGCCAGTTACTGATGGTCAACCCTGTTAAATGCCTTGGACTGATCCAAATTGAACAGCGCGGCCTCATCGTCGTCTTTTACACCCTCTATGATCGTGCGGATCAGATGCACGTGGCTTTGAATTGTTTGTCCCCTCACAGCACAAGATTGCTCAGGTCCCAACACGCTCGCGACAACTGACTGCAACCTCTCCGTCAGGATATTGGCCCAAATCTTTAACTCTGTGTTTAGCAGAGTTATGGGCCTGTAATCATCTAAATCCCTCCCAACCCGTATCTGTCTATATTTATGGATGTCAGAGGGAAATTGACAGGAGATAACTGATAACTGACATCCATTATACATGGCATGTGGAACTAGAACAGTCAGCGAAATAAAGAGTTCAATTCGACATTCCAACCACCCGAAGAAGAAGTAATAAATTGTTGTAATAAATATGGCGACAAAGATGAGGACAATAGTCCGAATAATGTAAATAATGAAATCGTTTTCTGTCTCGTCCATTTTTTCTTTTGCCATTTTGACAAACTAATAATTCATGGTGTTATAGAATCAATTTGATGGTTAAAATCGAATTTAGATATTATTTTAAAGTACACTTTATTTTACCAACTTTCAGCAGTTTATAAGTTGTGCATAGAAAATCAGGAAGAAAGGGATTGTCGGATGGTCAAGCCTTACTGATTGAAATAGGGACAGAAATATATTGCTAATAATTTTCCCTCAGATTTGCAAATATTTTTTACTAAAGAATTAATGGACCTATTTTCAATCCGATATTTTCATTACTTCAAACTTTATTATAGTGGACACTTTGTATTCGAAATAGACGCTCCATTTTTATTTATTAAACAGCGCGCATTATGTCTATCGATCTGCGCATGTGAAAAATCCTAGAAAAAAAAAAAAGCGTTCCACGTCAGGGAACGATCCCGTGTCTCTCTTTATACGGAAAACCACCTTCGAACCAGCGTGTCCGAAAACGTTGCAGCAAATATTGTTCTATTATCCCATTTTTTAAAAACATTCTCTTCATTTATATTATTTCTCGAAAGCTTCATATCTACTCAGGTTCGCATCGGAAACGTAAAAAAAAGTAATTTCTAAATTTCTAAAGAATTCATTGATTTAGCCATTAGACGTAATACACTGTTTAATCAATAAAATTAGGACGTGTAATATAGCAACGACTCTAGGCAGAAGCTTTATTTGACTAATTCAATTTTAGCGCTGGAAATGTTTATTTTAATATAGTGGATTGTTACAAGTGAGATCGGATATGGTTATTTTATTACCACAGGGCGTCTATTTCAAATACGAAGTATCAACTACATTAACGTTTGAAGTAATAAAAGTTCATTTTACTATAGATGAAATCAATAAGAAAGAAAATGGCAGCGTTCAAGAATTAAAGCAAGCATTACTGAGAAAATATGCATAATAATCAGTGCGCCCTCAACACACACACACACACATATATATATATATATATATATATATATATATATATATATATATATATATATATAAGTAACGAGAAAGAACAGTAAAATTTATAATCTGCTGTTCTTATTAATTATTTTTATTTTTTAAAAACAGTGCTCAATACAATTCAATAATATATATATATATATATATATATATATATATATATATATATATATATATATATATATATATATATGTATGTATATTTGTCATGAAAACAGTCCAACGAGTGCTCAGGATAGCCTCGTCAGTGATGTTATGACTTGGGGTCATGACAAGTTTCGGGTCTTTCAACATCATACTTGTTCGCCCAAGAGACCCTACCGAAACAGTGTATTTACTTGACCTCCCCTCCCACCACTGAGTCAGGTTGTGACATAACGTCGGTTTTTAACGTGGGGACCAGAGTGTTTTCACTCGGGCCGCTGGTCTAAGCTGGTCTTAGCTAGTCCAAGCTGGTCTAAGCTAGTCCAGGCCAGAGCCAGTCCAAGCTAGTCGTAGCCGTGATACTACCAGCGCAGGGACGAAACCCTACAGCAGGTAACTATGACCCTACCGAAACTACTATTCCGGCAGGCGATCCTGATGCAAAAAAGAATACGCCAAGCACGCAACAAATGGACTCATTAAATAAATGCCACTGCTGACCAATCACTAACGACTTACGTCACTTCCTCTTGAGCCAAGACGAAACAAAAAAAGAATAGACAGCATGCTCGTCTTTTTTTATCTTAGGTTCACCACGCGGAAAGATCCACATTCTCAACGAACAGTTTGACATCACAGGTAAGTAATGACAAGAAAAGTTTCCTTTCATATGAAGTGTTACTTTAACCAAAAATATATATATATATATATATATATATATATATATATATATATATATATATATCGAACACATTCGTTGGTCATAGGAATTATGATCAGAAGCGTTTCTTGCCTTCTTTTCCCACCACCACCACCACCATTTCTTCTTTCTACTCTTTCTTTACTCCTCCTCTCTCCCCTCCCGACTAGGAATGCAAAAACAAAATTAGGAACACCAAGACGGCGTTGTTGAACAAGGTGAAAAAAAAAAAAAATAAATAAAAGGACCCTCCCCACCAAACAGTGACTATCTACATATCCCTTTCCTTTCTTCCCCACTGCCCCTCAACGCCCCTCAACGCCCCGTCGTAGAGCTCCATGGAACAGATCTTTTAATCCATAGCCATTTTGAGGCTTTTTCTGTAGCTTTTGATAGAGTCCTGATGGCCTTTCTCTTTTTTACTCCCCTGACTCCAAGCCGACTTAGAGCACTGCATACAGATCTTCCTTCAAAACCAACGGCATCAGACTTCAACCGCCATTTGTTAGCTCTGCATCTTTCAACTAGCTCCTTGTATTTTTCCAGCTTTCTTTCAAATGCTTCTTCCAAATTCTCCTCCCAAGGTACCGTAAGTTAGAGCATTATGACCTGCCTGGAAACAGTCGACCAGACCAATAAATCCGGGCGCAGGGACGATGTCGTTATCTGCACCGGGATATTCAACTGGTTTCCCAGGTCTACTCTTAGCTGCCAATCTCGGACAGAGGAGAGCATGCAGGTTGACGATTTACGCACCATGGAGAAGTTTTCACCGGCCTTGATGAAACAGATCGCATTCATTTCGGGCTTACAACTGCAACTGCTAATTGCTGTGGCCACTACTTCGGCTAATTTCCTAAGTACCTGATCATGTCTCCACTGGTACCTCCCTTCACCAAGCGCCTTCGGGCAAGCGCTTAGAATATGTTTCAGCGTACTTTTCCTGGCACAGAGTGGGCATGATGGTGACTCGCTCATCCCTCAAATATGCAAGTTTGCAGGACTCGGTAGAACATCGTACACGGATTGCACAAGAAATTTAATGCGACTGGCGTCGGAGTGCCAGATCTCCGACCAACTTATCTTCCGCTGTAAAAATTTTTCCCATCGTGTCCCTGCACCCTGCTGGCTTAGTCCCACCATCTTGCATAATCTTTTTTCCTCAACGTTGGCACGTACTTCCTTTTGAATTAGTTGTCGTCTCTGTTTACCTCTAGCCTTCTCGATTCGGGTACCAGGAAAGAAGCCCAAGCCCGCATGACCTGATGCCACTGTCCCCATGAGAGCCTTCTGCCTCAAACGCACCTCCGCAATACCCAGTTCGCCCTCTGCACTCCATTTTTTTCCATTGCGGACTTCTATGCCTGCTGCCGCTACTATATATATATATATATATATATATATATATATATATATATATATATATATATAGTCATCCACAGACAGACTGTTTCTTTTTATCAATTCTCTTCAGTGTGCCTTATATATATATATATATATATATATATATATATATATATATATATATATATGTATGTATATATATACATATATATAGATATGAAAATTTTGTTTAATATTAAAATACCTTTTTTTCGTAGAGGGTGAATCTTGCTTGTAAAATTACCGGAATTATAAGTATCTGGTTTTATGCGCTTATGCAGAGAGACAGTTGAAAGACAAGCCCATTGTTAGACTATCGTTTCTTTCGTCCACAGCTAACTGTATTGGCGTCTCATGGTACAGACACTGTGGATATTTATAGCGCCTGGATATAACAGATTTTTGATTTTCAAATTAACCCTGATACAGCGTCAGAATTTTCATTCTTGCCGGTGAACTTGCAGTGGCGCGTATTAACGACCTGGCCACAAAAATAGAACCCACAGCTTTCTAGGCATTTAATCTTTTTCTTTAAATACTTAACCATGCTGGTGAGTTTACGAAAATGGCAGTGGACGAAATCTGATTGTGGCGAAGAAAAAGGGAAGGTGAAGAAATCGCTGGTGTAGGCATTGTTCTTGTTGCAGGTAATATTGCTGAATGATTATGGCAATACAAAAGAGCAGTGACACTAAGAAAGCCGCCGTTGCTACGCTAATCCTCGCTTAAAAGAATACGCATTTATCTACACAACCTTTGGATTATTTTTGTCAACGCGAGCCGTGCAGGTAACATGAGTATCGGCGGTGAAGATCAAGAGATTCACTGTCAATCTATTTACGGAAAGATAAGTCTGAAAAGTTTCTTCTGACATCTCTTAGCGAGAAGACAATCGACTTGATATGGTTGTCACTTTTCAGGAGTGTTCTCATCCTTTGATGTTAGATTTTAAATCAAGTAGCTTTGTCTTTTAACTAAATTTTTCGACAATTTTCGCGATTATCGGATCACGAATAGACCACGACTTGGACAGGAGAGAAGCAGGCATCTATTTTGATACGTTCCATGCAGGAAAAGGAACGTGCCAGACGCGATTCGGAGAGCCCCGTTCTGTGTTGTCACTCCGTCTATAATCACAGCAAAAGGTCTACAAATCCCGGCCATCAAAAAATTAATTAATAGAAAAAAAACAAAAACGACAGTAAATGGATGAATAACTAAATAAAATTCTGTAAAAAATAAATAAAATAATTTATACACCGGAATATTATTTACAAATTAATTAATTTTCTATGTTCAGTTCCTGCAAATCTTCTTTTGGACTCAGTTTTGGCATAAGGCAAGCTCGAGCGCTCTATTAATTATTAACTAGAGTTGCTTACTAACCACTGCTTCACGACGTTATTTTGGATAAATTTTTAGTCGTTTTGAAGCTACCGTGATTATTCGTGTATAATACGTACTTGGGTATAATACGCACCCCTAACTTAAGCCTACATAATTTTGGAAAAACTTCTCTCTTGTATAATAAGCACCGACTTGAAGGAATTTTTTACGCTGACAACGTGGATGAAATTGTAAACTTTTGACACGGATAGGCGTGAAGCAGATTAAAATCTGATTACTATCAATGTGAATTTATTTTTAAACAGAATAATTTTTTTTAAGAACAAATGCTTTGGGACACATGAAGTATTTTAGATAGTATATAGAAATATGGTGGCGCACGTGACTGGAAAAAGTTAATATTTAGTACTCATTTATAGAACGGACCTCTAATTTTTAGATTTAAAAATCTGAAAAAATGTATTATATCATACACGAATAATTACGGTACATTCTGAAATGGAGAAAGCTATTTTTTATGCGAATAAAAGTTTAGTTGGTGTTTACATGACACCTTGTTCGAAATTCACTCTTTTTTTTTGGTACCCAAAACAATGCCACAGTATATTTCTTATAGAACCAGCATCGCTATTTTACTCATATTTCAAATAAACGCAGTCAGTCTTTGAGCTTCTTTTAGATCAAATCTGGTTTGACTTCTGAGTTTGCATATTTCTTGGTCTCAGCTATGGGCCCCTGTCAGTAGAGTTACCTATACTTTCCTTTTTGTTTTGATTACAGCAGAGAAAATGGTATGCATATCTCCTCAAAAAGAAAAGGAAGCAAAATAATTAAATGCTAAAACCTCCTTTTTAATCATCTACTACATATTTTAATGACCACTAAGTTTAGAATCAACTTTTACTCTTGAATCTATGTATTTAAACAGTGTTTAAATCAGTCAAAAGAGGAACCCTAGCTATTTATGTATTTCTGCCATCGAGTTACACGGTCATTTATGCCTTTACAATAAAACTCTAAAGGTTTGGAACTGAAAAAAAAAATCGTCGAATGCAGTTTCTGCATCTTCTTTGCAACTGAATGTCTTTTGGCTTAAGAAAATGACAAAGTGGTAGTCAGTAGGCGAGGGGCCAGAGGAATATGGTGCATGTAGCAAAGGCTTTTATCCCAAGTCGAGGAGTTTCTGTAGAGTCAACAGGTCACGGAACATTGTCATGAAGCAGAATTTGGACCGAGTCGATTAACCAGTGTCGGTCGTATTTTGATTAAGTGAATGTGCATTTCATTCTCTTTCTTCGACATGGATGCTCTCGTTAGAAAGCTGTAATGGCGGACTACCAGACAATCGTCATAATCTTTTGTTGGTTCAGTTTCAATTCCGGTAAGTGTTTGGGTGCATCGTTATGATCAAGCCATTTAGTCGACCCCTTTATGGTTGTCATAAATGATCCATTTCTCATCACAAGTCCCTGTTCCAGGAATAAATGAACCATTCGAATTCCGCTGATGCAGCATCGGACACACTTCAAAATGTCCAACTCTTTGACTTTTACCGAGTTCATATGGAACCATTTTATCGGGTTTCTTCACCTTGCTAAATGTCTTGAGATTATCCGATATTCTTTCAAATGCTGGCATTTCTCTGACAGTCTGACGCGGGTTTTGTTCGATTAGTGTTTTCAGATGCTGATTGTTAATTACGGGTGGACGTTCTCTACCACCTTAATCTTCAAGGCTCGTATCCCCAATGAGGATATGAGCTTCCGAAAACCGTGCAGTACTGTCTAGTTACAACTGGATCCTTCACCGTATGATCTGTTAATATTGGCAGCAATTTGAGAAGGATTAAGACCAAGCTTGAACCCACGCAAAAAAGTAAACGCCTCTCCTATTTTTGTCATCTTCAAGATGAGTAGTATGTAAGATTTTAAATTAAATTCTGAAAGAGATTGATATGCCATTAATAAAGAGGATACTTTTATCATTAGGACTCACTAATATATTTTGTGCAACTATTGTAATAATAATCTAAAACATAACTAAAAAGATTATTCTAAAATCGAACATTATTTTCCGGACAACCAAATATTTACCAACGAAGGAAACTGCATTTGCATTAAAAAAAAAAACTTTCTCGTATATAGTATTTTCTGCGCTAACATTTTAAAAAAGCAAATTTAATACTAAAGTTCACCCAGTACAATGTTTGATAGTCAGGCAAAGTAGATGTTTACCGTTAAAATGGTTATAATGAATAATCTGATATGTGTAAGAGAAACTAATGTATACTTTCTGAATATATTCGAATATACCTGTACAGCTCTAGTGATTAAAAACAATTGTATGCAAGGGCTATCTAACTGCTCCAGGTAGCTGATTAGAAAAATGATTCCTTTGATTCTCTGCTAAACTAAGTTCATTTTTATAAATACCAATATGTAAGTGAATGAAGATACATATGACTGTTCCGTAGCGGTCAGTACGTTAAATATTGAGTCTATTATTTAGAGTGAAACAGTTGGGAGGAATAGAACATTAGGCCACACAGCACCCAAAATGCAAAACGACCCTAACCCTGAATTACCCAAACTTAAATGCGTTAAAAGCAGATTCAAGGAACTAAATGAAAAGAAAAATTCGGAGTGGATTACTTTAAGACTGGGGTCGACAACCTTTTGGATAGGGCGGGCCAGAAAGCGATGCATTGTCTTGGAGGAGAGCCATGTATTATAACAAATTGTCTCGATCTCAGACTGCTTTGTCGATAAGGCTGCCTTGGTCTTGAAGTTTAAAGAAAAAACAATAAAGTTAATGCTATATTATTTAAACAAGTATCCTTATTTACTATACGATAACAATTAACACAATCAACAAAAATGCAAATTACTTACTACCAACTAAAATACAGTTAGAAATGGCAAATTATTTAATGAGACACTTGTTTGTGTTTATTATTTGATAACGTCTTCACATCAGGTGAATATTTGTTGATGACAGGAGCAAAACATCAAGGTGATCATCACTCAATCTTGTTCTTAAACGTCTTTTAGTAGATTTCATTTTCGAAAAAAGTTGTTCACAAACATATGTATTTCCAAATAATGATACCACCCTTTTCGCATTATTTAATAGGTTTTTCTATTTTCCGTTTGTCAAAAACATATTTATTGTAGAAGTCAACAGTGCATTCGGAATGAAATTTTGATTTTAAAAAATCGTCTCATTGTAATTCAATTAGCTCCAAATGACATTTTTCTGAAACTTGCTCCACAAATTAATTACATAATTAATGTCCAGTTATTAAGCTGGCGGGCCAGACAAAAAACCTTCACGGGCCGGATGTGGGGTATAGGAATAAACTAAAAAACTAGTTGTGAACTGAATAACACCGTCTACTACCTAAGATAAAATTTTACCATCATCCAGATTATATATATATATAATATATAATCTGGTTCAAGTTTACGAATCACTGCTTGATTAATATCGGAACAATATTTGGCTTGGTTTGGTTTGTTTTACAGCATATGGGTTATTTAATACCCACAGGATTTTTATTGCTGGTAATATTTTTTTTCCAAAATCTCTTGCTGATAATATATATTTTTTCAATATATATTGAAATTATATTTTGTTAAATATATATTGCTGGCAATTTTTTTCTTTCAAAAATGTATTGATGGTAATATTTTTTCTCCAAAAATGTTTTGCTTGTAATTCTTTTCCAGAAATGTACTGCTGGTATTAAAAGCTATTTTTACACTTTCATAGTGTTTTCACTCCAGTTTGGGGGTTAACTATTTACCCATATCTGGGACCCTAACAGATGATACCACCCGGGGTTAGGGTGAACCTGGGAACACCATCAATTAAGAGGTGGTTCCACACTCCTCAAAAACTCCTAATCAGAGGCCTTACCGCTGGATGTATTTTATCGTTATACCGATGACGCGGATGTAGTTTATTGTCCTACCCAAGACGCCTCATTGGTGAGGATCTGACAGAGGTACAGATTCTGAAGCCCCAGCCGACGGAGCAGACAATATTTGGATTAGCAAGCATTCAAAACTTTGATCAAAGAAAAGATTTCCTTGGCTGAGAAAGGTCGTGCATCTTGTTAACAAGATTAAAGGAAGTGTTTTAGCAATGGAAAATTGTGGTTACTCATCTTAACAAAATTATAATGTTTCACTTGCAAGTCTTTTCAAAAAGCTAAGACCTTTCAGTGAGTTTTGGTTCTTGCAACATGTAATCGTCCGCTGCCATTTTAGAGAAAGAGAAACGAAAACTTATTTCGTTGTTGCCTTCAATATAAATAGATTGGAAACCATCGATTTATAATTATAATTTCTTCATGTAAACTAAAGTAAATACATAGGAATCACATTTAACCTGGTACTTATTTTACATGAAATATTTGAAGGTATCGTTAAAGTGAACATTAATCTCTCGAAAGGTGGTACACAACATTTTTTTGGCCTTTTCTTAACCATATAACATTGATCCCTTCCAAGGGTGCATTTGGGGAGGGAGTTGTAGCTAGTAGAAAAATCAATATTGTAAAGGTTTCACTGCTAATTCCTTATTCCATACTGAAAATCTAAAATTTCATTCTCGTTGAGAATTGAAAAGATTGAGAATATTTTTAATTCAAAAGAAATTTTACGAAAAAGTCTTTTTTCTTCCTTAAAAAATCTGACACGTTTCCCCCACCACCACCTCTCTTAAGAATTGTTCTTCATATTATTGGGTAAGTGAATGACAAAATGGAAAAATACTAGTTGTCATTCAATTACTCACCATTATTATGATACAAAGAGTTTATATACAGTGTAACCCGGATATAAGAGAGTTGTCGGGACCGGAAAAGAAGTATCTTATATCCGGGTTTGGTCTATTATATATACATTAACACAGGCTCTAATTTGGGACCAGAGAAAATCTCTCTTATATCCGGGTCTCTTATATCCGGGTTACACTGTATCATATACTTCCATTTCATTTCTTCTGCAAGGATCTTCATGTATTATATACTGCTAATGTGTTAGTTATTAAATAATTTGAACGAAGAGTTGATATTAATATTAAGTGATATTAATATTAAGGCCTACTTACTGTAAATAACAGCCAGCTTTATCCGCAAAAATATCTTAAACTTATGAAGCAGAAGTTGTAACAAGTCGAACAAAGAGGCATATTTATTTTGGCGATCCTAACACTTCTTCAAGTTACGTTATTAGAATGAGATCAAATATAACAATGTATGTATATATGTATGTATGTATGTATGTAACACAATACATGAAATCTACTGTTAACATTACAAAAAGCTGACAACAATATTCAGTATTAAATCTTAGGAAATCTCAGTGCGTATTTTGATATAATAGTCAATTAAATGTTTTTAATTCCCCGTCAAAACTGTTTCGACTTGAAAACAGTGTAAATCAACGTGATTTCCCATCTCGTTTCTGTCTTATCTTTGTTACTTCAACACTCAAAGAACCAACCTTTGCCTCATACTGTAACTATACTAAGCGAATATTAGTTACCTGGCCGCTGATCTCGAAAAGGACCCCCAGTCTGTGGTTGACTGGGGCAGGAAATGCCTCCAAAACGAAACTGCTCTCCTTTATCCGCCACAGAGAACCCCGCCCTAACTCCCATCAGAATAGTTGATGCCCAACTCCTTGATAGCGCCTCGTTACGCCTGCTTGGTCTCATGCTGTCCACTGATATGAGGTGGAATAAATACATTAAATCAATAGCTTCATCTACCACAAGGAAAGTTGGTTCTGTGTCGTGCCAGAAAGTTTTTCTCGTCTGAGTCCATCCTTCAAATCTATAAACCATCTGGCATGGAATATTGCTGTCATATATGGTCTGGTGCTCCCGCTGTACGTCTCGAGGTCCTCGACAAAATCCAGGGACGAATATGCAATGCAATAGGTCCTGATCTGGCATCTAGTAAACAATCGCTTTCCAACAGACGTGCTATGGCTTCCCTCTGTCTTTTCTACAAGTATTTTCACGGCCACTGTTTCGACGAGCTACTTTCGTTGGTTCCCGGACGGCATGAATTTAAGCGAGCTACTAGGCTGGCATCTCGGTGCTACCCTTTTACTGATTAAACGGTTAAATGTAACCGTTTCTTCTACTCAAACAGCTTCTTCTCTCGCACTTCCCGTCTGTGAAACTCCCTTCCGCTTGCTTGCTTCCCCGATAACTACAATCTTCAAATATTCAAGTGTAATGTCAATCGACATCTTCTGATACCTTGATCTTGTTCGTTCTCCGTCCTTCTCTGTATCATTTCTTCAAACACGCCTCTTCACTCCTGTTCTCAATCCTCTGTAACCCCTTGCGTGCTAGTGGCACTTCTGCCTTGCTTGGGGTGAATTGCTTAAAAAAAAAAATCAAGTACCGTATATACTTGAGTTTAGTGCGAATTTTATGATGATTTTTTTTTACGCAAAGAATAGGTGGTCGCACAATACACAGGTAATATTTTTGAAGAGGTTAAAAATCATGCACTTTCGGTGACTGGTTGCACTATACACAGGTAATTTTTTTCTTGGGGGAGTTAAAATTCTAGCAGAACAATTCAGGATTCGCACTATACATGAGGTCGGCTTATACACAAGTATACACGGTATGTCCCCCATTTTGAATTCAGAGTTGTTATTCTCCTATACTGGTGGCAAAACATGGCTAAATATTCTAGTATGCCCTGCTAATAAAACCGTAGATTGTGTGAGCAGCAAAAGAAGTTATGCGAAGGTAAATGTCACGATCTCAACCAGAATTCGAACTCATCACGCCGATTTCTGGTTCAGCCTCTCTAACCATTGCATCAGCTTTACATCCTATGGCTTTTATTTTGTATCATTAAATGTTTTGTTCCTGAGCCTCCATTTTTAAGTATATCTTTAAAGTTTGTTTGGTTTGGTTTTTGTTTTACGGCATATCGATCTCAATGGGTTATTTAATGCCAACAAAATTTTTATTGTTGGTAATATTTTTTTCCAAAAATGTATTGCTGGTAATTTTTTTTTTGTTAAATGTATAGCTGGTAATAATATTTTACAAAGTATTTCTGATATTAAAACCTATTTTTAAACTTTCATAGTGTTTTGACACCAGTTTGTGGGTTAACTATTTCCCCATAGCTGGGACCCTAACAGGTGTTACCACTCCGGGTCAGGGTGGACCTGGGAACACCAACAATTAAAAGGTGGTTCCACACGCCTCAAAACCTCCTGATCAGAGGCCTTGCTTTTTGTCGTAGTTTATCGTCTTATCCAGGATGGATCTTTACAGATAGTTCTCAGTAAATTAGTTGTTTTAACGTATAGCATTTCTCCATACAGGGTGTCAATTCTCGGTAATATATGAGGCAAGAATACAATATTAACAAATATTTGTAGTGATAATTTCTAAAAGAACTGTTCAGCGACCAACTCACTGCAGTGACTAAAAAAGTTATAACGTTATGTCTTACGGCATATGTGTTATAGATATCTCAAAATATCTGTTCTTACTGAATTAGTTGATCAACTGTATTTTTATTCTTTTGTAAGTAAATTCTTTTGACTGATTCTATTCTCCGACTGGTCATGACGATATGACCCTCAATGCTGACGTTTAGACGAGACAAGATTTCATTGCTCTCTCGAGTGCAGTGACACTCGACCCAACAATAATTTCCAAATAGCTAGTTGTCTTGTTTGCTTCCTGAGTGACTAGATGCCATTTTGACCTGACTGTGCGATCGTACTGAATGATTACCAAAAAAGAAGAGACATTCTGTTTCCAATCCCAGAAGCAAACAAGCAAATAAATTAAAATAAGACATAAGAGATATAAAGCGAAAGAATTGACCGGAGCGAGTAAGGATCTTGAATCTTGGGGAACTTAGAAGATAGAGACAAAAGAAAAAAAATAATAGAAGAAACTAAAGAATTAAAAGAGAAAAAGAAAACTGAACAAGTTGGGAAAATTAGGAAAATATACATAGATGACCAAGTAAAAGAGAAAAGAAAGGAAGAAAATATCAACAAAAAAAAAAAGATGCAGAAGTAAAAAAGACAGAAAAAGTAGAAAAGAAAAGAAATATAAGAGAAAGAAAGAAGACGTTAATGAAAGTAAGGACAAAGGTAAAGAATATAAAGCAAAAAAAGAAAGAATGAAAGAAAGAAAGAAAGAAAAAAGGGAACGAAGAGAGAGAGAACGAAAGAAAGAAAGAACGAGTGTAAGAAAGAGAAAGAAATAAAAAAGAGAAAGGAGAGAGAAGAAGAGAGAGAGTGAAAGAAAGAACGAGAGTAAAAAAGAGAAAGAAAAAGTGAGAGAGAAAGAGAGAGGGAGTGAAAGAACAAAAGAAATCAGAAAAGAAAGTGTAAGAAAGCGAATAAGAAAGAAAGGAAAGAAAGAGAGAAAGGTAGAAAAAAATAAGCTACAAGTAACGAGGGGAAAAAAATAAAATTTAAGGAAAGAAAGAAAACGTATGGAAATTATGAAAGAATGAGAAAAAATGAAATGTAAAAAAACAAGACATAAAAAATGTGAATGAAATTACAGACGAATAAAGAAAAAATTTTTTTTTTAAAAGACGAAAGGAAGAAAAATATATGAAAAGAAAAAAGAAATGAATGAGGACCGAAAGAATAAAAGAAATACAAAACAAATAAAAGAGCGTAAGAAATTTAGGTCAATTATATAAGATCTGGCAGCAGCAGAACGGAAGCGTAGTGACCATGCGAATATTGGCGTATCAGTAAAAGAAATGAAGAAATAGAAATAAAATTCTAGAGAAACGGTTAACATCTATTGGAACTGTTTGTTTCCTTCATTTTCCTTTTACGGAGGGTAGCCATTGCACTCAGTTGCAGAAAACGGAAGGGTCACCATCGCCGAAGGAGCTGTCAATACGTTTCTTCGTGTGAGGATCTCGTTAACTAGCGCCACCGGCGCCGAGAAAAGCGGAAAGAGGGAGCTGAATGAGCTCTTGGTTACGATGGTCTATCTTACGAGACATGCTTCTCTATGTCCATCTCCAAGATGCAATCGAGTGCGAAATCTTCGCTGTCGTTCTGCTCGCTAGCAAAGAGGAGTCAGCGGAGTGCGATTTTATTATGGAGGACATTTCGCGCCTTTTTATCTGGTGGGAGGAAGGATAAGGAAAAGAAGGAAGGACGCAGACGATGATGATGCAGAGGGTCACAGATGCATTCTCATTTTCTTTTCTCTCTCTTCTGCTGTAGTCTGCTTGACATATTTTTGACAACAATTGCCGGCTTGCACTTTCTGCTTCATCAATTTTTTACGGCATTGCCAATAGGTTGATGTTGTTCAGTGCAGCATTTGCTTGTCTGTCTGGCTTGCACAGGGTTGGTCAAAGATTTTTGAAACGAGACCTTGCCTCTATTTCGTGTATTTAATACATTTTCATGAATCACATTTTCAAGACAATTACTGTATATTAATGGCAGTTAGTAAACTCGTTAGCAATCATATTTGTGGATTTCTGTCATTATTTTATAACTTTAATGCGAGTCAGAAAATTGAAATCGTACGCCGGAGTTGAAGAATCATAGAATCATGAATCGTAACAACTGCGAATATTTTGTTACCGTACACAAGAACCGGAAGCTGCGATAATTTGCTTCATTTATTCTAGAACAGATCTCAGGTAAGATCTAAAACTGATCTAATATAATATAAGCACTTATAAAATGGAACGTGTGTTCAATATTTACTATCTACAGCATGTTTCCACATGTTCTTTACAAGATTTTGTAAGTCTAAAAATTCCTGCCAATTAAGAAATGTTCAACTCTAACGCCACAGGTCCATCCTTCACTGAATTTCACGATTCAACGATTATATATATTCTATAAGTTCAGTTTTTATTCGCTTACATAAATATGTATGAACTTAAAATACCATCCTTATAATTCTGCTTGTCCACCCTTTCATTACTTAGTTCTTTAGTTCGCACGACCGTTACGCTCTGTCAGTACCACATAAATAATGGCCTATTCCGTTTTGATCACATGAAACACAGAAACGACATATCAGACACGCTACTTGTTTTCAGTGAGAAAGAAAGAAGCTAAGATAGAATAGTTTAACGTCCGTTTCAGTGAAATGAAAAAAGTCAATTCCGATTCTTTTCATTTGTACACTCTTTTTACAATAATGACAAACATTCATATTATGAAGATTGTTATTGCTACAAGTTGTCAAGCTCAACTATTTAACGGTGCGATAGAGGAATTTCTACAAATATTTTATTGTCGTAGAACTAGCCATGGGCTTATACAATCAATAACTTTAATCTTCTGATGAATCGTAAGGATTAAGATTCATCAGAATATGAAAATAGGAAAAACCGTGAAATTTTCACGGGTCTTTCTAGTGCTTGATAATCTTTAGAAAATTTATATTTACCCGTATCTTCTTGTAACACAATGTATCTCATGTGTTCTTCAAGCCAGCTGTAGACTATTATCGGTTCGTTCGCTGTGCACCAGTGAACCCAATTTTCTCTGTTGTTCGTTGCGCGATCCAAATCCATATTTGTCGACTATTTCTCTGTCTCCTACTTTTCTTAATTTCGTATTTAGGCCACCTATGATGATAATAATTGCAATTTGCTCTGGCTTTTGGTATTATCTCGTGTGTTATAAAATCTATCTACTTCTACTGCCCTATATTACTATGATGACGATATTACATGGCTTCCCTTTCTGTTTCACTAGAAGAAATCTGTCCGACAGTTGCCAGTATCTCAGAATACATTTCCTTGTTTTTATAAAATATCAGTTCGATTCCTCTTTTATTTTTCTCCTCGGTTGTATATGCTTCCCTTGTCGTCGCTTGTGAAGTTCATATTGTTTATCAATCTTATTTCGCTATTTTATTTCACTCTTAATTTTGCGTTGAGATCCCCAAAGATGATAATTTCTTGTAATTTGTACACATTTCCTAGTGTGTAGTAAAATTTATCTATTTCTTCTTCTTTGGTGCCTTCTGGCGTTCATATACCATTATGATGGCCACAGTGAATGGCTTTCATTTCAGTTTCACTAGAAGAATTCTTTCTGGCATTTACCACGATTCGAAAAAAATTCCCTCTTGTGTTTATCTAATATTAATCCAACTCTTCTTTCATTTATCTCTCCGACTGTATATATGGTTCTGTGGTCATCGCTTAAGTTCTGATTTGTTTCAACTCGTTTCTCATACTCCCAAAGTGCCTTTGAGTTTTTTGTTTTACATTTTCTAACGTCTGGCATTGGTACGGTGTCCTAACTTTACATATTCCGATTATGACCTTGTTTTTATTTCCATAAGAATTGGTATTTAATATCTTAATTGCATAACACATCACGCAGGGAAATTCCCAGATCAAAATTCAGCTACCCCACCCACAAGAAAACTTATGCCAAATACTAAATTTCGAATGGTACAGAAAGGCTAGAATAGGAGAATTTTGACCGTTCTTCGTACATAAATGTGTAATAGCCACAATTGTGTGGGTGGTGCAAGAAGGTGAGGCTCGTTGATATGAAAATAAATTAATGATATCGTAATATTAGGACTTAAAATGAAATTTGATGGTTTAGTTACGTTTACCCAAGCTACGGAATTATCGATTCGTCTTGATATATATATATATATATATATATATATATATATATATATATATATGTGTGTGTGTGTGTGTGTTTTTCTAATTTCTTTGTTTAAAAGTTATTTGTAATGGATGTTCTTATTTGAGGAAATTGCAAGACAAAATGGAAAAATTCTTGAGAAATATAATTTTTTGATTTTTTCTTGCAATTTCCTCAATACTGTTCTTGATATATAAAAAAATATATATCGTTATTTCATATCATACTCATATTTGAGTAGATGCACTTTGTTTATTTATTAAAGGGTATATTTGTTTATTTCCACCTACCAGCCTGAATGTTTCGAGAAATCTTGTTAGAAATATATGCGTATCGTCAAAGATCAAAATAGAAATGATAAATATCTTAAAAAGCAAAGAGATGCAGATTAATGGTATGTTGTATTTGGCTATTTTTTATTAGTTAGATACGTGTCATGTGTAATGAAGTAACAGATGATATTCAAACATGTGTGACAAACATTCGCGACGCTGAAGTGTGTAAAAGTTAGTGAGATGCAGTAGGATGATTTGATTGGTTGCGTGTCATGTGCAAGATAATATTCAAATAAGATTAAGAAAACATTCTGAATGCTAAAGTGTGTAAAAGTTAGTGAGACGCTGCAGGATGTTTTGAAAAATTTTGTTCAGCTAGATTATTCATTAAAGTATATCTCATGCATATTATATATATATAATATATTGTTGTTGTTCTGTTTTCTTTTTGAATCTGTAGGCCTGATGAATTGGATCGTTCTTACGATTCCAATGGAATAAATTATGACCATTATTGATTTTTATGTATTTGGTAGAGATAAGTTAGATTCATGAATAATGAATCTGCAGAAAAAATGATGTAATATAGTTTTTTAAATGTGTGGTAATAGTAATGTTACTATGAATATATTTTCATATTTTCTCTTTAAAGAGTTATGTTCTCT
>OZ038483.1:41158244-41160744 GCA_964036315.1 Acanthosepion esculentum | reverse complement strand
TATATATGGATATATATATATTTATATATGCATATATATATATTTATATATGCATATATATATATTTATATATGCATATATATATTTATATATGCATATATATATATTTATATATGCATATATATATATTTATATATGCATATATATATATATTTATATATGGATATATATATATTTATATATGGATATATATATATATATACTTATATATGGATATATATATATATACTTATATATGGATATATATATATATACTTATATATGGATATATATATATATACTTATATATGGATATATATATATACTTATATATGGATATATATATATACTTATATATGGATATATATATATATATTTATATATGGATATATATATATATATTTATATATGGATATATATATATATTTATATATGGATATATATATATATTTATATATGCATATATATATATATTTATATATGCATATATATATATTTATATATGGATATATATATATATATTTATATATGCATATATATATATTTATATATGGATATATATATATATTTATATACGCATATATATATATTTATATATATATATATGTATTTTATATATATTTTTTATATTCATATATATATATTTATATGTATATATATG
Source organism: Acanthosepion esculentum (assembly GCA_964036315.1). Taxonomy (NCBI): domain Eukaryota; kingdom Metazoa; phylum Mollusca; class Cephalopoda; order Sepiida; family Sepiidae; genus Acanthosepion; species Acanthosepion esculentum. Next base: position 41,160,104 of record OZ038483.1, on the reverse strand, counting down.
TATATATATATATGTATATATATATATATTATATATATATTTATATATATATATATATAATTGTATATTTATGTATATATTTCTGTGTATATATATATATTTATATGTATATTTATGTGTATATTTCTGTATATATATATATTTATATGTATATTTATGTGTATACATATATTTATATGTATATTTATATGTACATATATATATTTATATGAAATTATATATTTATATATATATACATATATATATGTTTATATGTCTGCTGTTTCAAACTGGTTTACAGATTGAATTCACAGGTAATAAAAGTTAAATATGCTGAGAATTTTTGCACTCACTTTATAGCAAATGACGATAAATCTAAGCCTACTTGGTTTAGTAAGTTATTAAACTCTCACACTATGAAATTTTACATTTCGCTACTATTTTTAGGATTGTGCACAATTTTTAAATTAAACTAGGCTAACTTGGGCTAACATGTTAAACATTTATTAATGATAGACCTTTCACTATAGATTAATTCGTTAGTATCTAACCAAAACCGATAAAATCTGACAAATTATCTTTTTTTAAATCTTCGCTTTTTTCAATATAGTACATATCCTTTGAAAAAGATCCTTGATAGCATCCAGGAAGAATCTCCAATATCATTGGTCATGACATGGTGTCTGGGCTTCGATCATTTCTCATACTTTAATGGTAATTGTTCCGATTATTTTTTCTGTATGGCGTCTTGAATTTATAAAGTAATAGAGTGGCGGAAAAGATCTCATAATTTAACGGTTGAAAATGATAGATTTAAACGTAAACAGAACGGGAACAGTTTCTTCCATCACAATTCCCTCTTATGGAACTCTGTTCCTGCTTCTTGCTTTCCAATCGAATTTGATCTTGAAAAATTTAAATGCAATGTCAATCGTTATTTTCTGTCTTAGTCCCTGTTCTTTTTTTTTCCCTCGCTCCTTCATAATGTTTTACTTTTTCTGATACTTTTTGATACACTGTAACCACCTGCATCTTAGTGGATTTCTTGCCTTGCTTGGAGTAAAAAGATTAAAAAAAGAGAAAAAAAAGAAGGATTTTATGGTGCTTTCTTTCCAAAACACCCAACCGTGAAAAAAATGTTTTAAAACACAACTGGACTAAGTGAATTAGCATAATATTTACTTCGGCAAACCTGAATAAATAAAAAGTACCATTGTACCTTCAAATACGATTTACATAAAAGGGCACAAGTGTTTGTCATTTATAACACACTAGATTTGGGGGCACTTCGGCGTGGTTAACAAGCTTTTCTCGCTAGATCAATTACGACTGAATAGTCAATTCGATCTTAACTGGGTGCTCCGTTCTGTCGGCCGTGTGTTACATCTGTGCTACGCTTAGTAAATCACTATACCTCACTAGATATGTACTTATCAATATCAGGTCGTGTAAGTTTGCTGGTTAGGCTTACTCTTTAAAAATCAGTGCTACAAATGTCGTTACAACATTTTGGGCCAATTTTTAATGCCGACTGCTAAGAAATTTTGAATTTTGTTACTTGCGATATTTTGGGCGTCTTTTAAAATAAGCTGGGCTAACATAATGAGAAGAAAATCAAAGCTAATGTTTCAGTCAAATAAACTTTCTATTCTTTCTTTATCTTCTTCAAATTTTCATTGCTTTTTTCTTCTTCAAATCCTCATTGCTTTGTATACACGATAAACATCTACAGACGAGTTGGACATTTTATTTAAAGTCGACGTTACTTCCGTTCATGTAAGTACTTCGCGTCTTATACTCTGAAACGTTGTGTTGATTCTTGTCTTGGGGTACGAGTCGCTGCAGATGTAAAATTGGCCTTTCTTTCATTTACAGTGTTTT
>OZ038483.1:41145072-41147572 GCA_964036315.1 Acanthosepion esculentum | reverse complement strand
TTCACTCTTAAGATGCCAAGCTAGGCTATTGCGGAGTCCACGTCATTCAATGACGTATCCGTGATTGGTTGGAAAATGCCTCGTGCGACATTTATCCCGAACGGTAATCTGTTTAATCCATACAAACCCTTATGCGTATTTATAATTAGATACTTCGCACCTTCTTCATCTCCAGGAATCTAGAGATTCGCCTCAGACAAATCCAGTTTTGAGAACACTCTGCCACCATTCAATTTTGCGACTGTCTTTCGGACTCGGGAGAGGGTAATTGTATGTTTCCAAACAATTATCCCCCCCCGGCGTAAAGTAGAGTTTGCCTACTCACTGTTTTTGCTTGACAGGTCAATTTTTTTCTAAACGGTCCAACTCCTTACTAATGGAAGCTTCCGCTGAAAAGGGTACTTTTCTTTTTGGTCTAAAATATAGGAGTCACATTAGCTTTCAGTTTGTTTGTCGCTTTTGCTCTGGTGCACCTGCCAAAACCATCAGAAAATAATTTTAAGGATTTATCATTAATTCATTTTTCAACTCTGAATTAGCACAGCCACTAAAACGGAATGAATTAATTGGTTGGTTTCGAAGGTCGACTGACTCAATCCATTCCATATTCTATTCATAAGGTTCTATGTTCATTTTAAAAAGAATCTTTTTAGTTTTATAGTTTTGCCAATAAATATTACACTTTTGTAAAATTCGCCTTCAAAATTTAGTTTTTCCTGTAATGCTATGAGCATTCTTTTCGTGATAAATAAAAGTTGGTCACATTATTTTTCTTTCAAGTTTGTGTCGGATCTGAACTGGTATACAATTGGAATTTAACATTTTTCTTGTTCATCTGTACATTCACAAACGTTCTTATCATTTTTATTCCTTTGTTTTCCATTGAAGTTCAGTTAACTGTCCTATTTTTAACCCCTTTTTATTTTGGAGTTTTCTGCCATGCGTCAATGCGTATGCTCTTTTTTTGGTTTTTGGCCACAATTAAAGCATTCTTTTTTTCTAAATAGACGTTTCTTGTAATAATGAATCTGTCCACAGCCATAACAAAGATTTATTTTCCAGGCAACATTTGTCTTTGCTTAACTGCCTGAATATTTAACACGTCGCGTTCCTGTTTTTGCAGTGTCGTGTCGAAGATTTTCTATTCGTTCGCATTCTTTTACGACCATTTGCAGACCGATTTTTGGAATTTGTTCTAATTCTCGTTCTGATCTCGTCATTTCCTGGAGCCGTCAGTCCTTGTACAAAAATAATAACTTAAACATATCATGAGTAAGTTCTTTGAACCGCTCGTTTTGTTTCTGCTGAATTCTCATGAATTCCAACATTGCTTCTTTAACACTAGGATGGGCAGCTCCTTTGATATATAAAAAATGGCCAAGGTGTCGTTTTCGACACCTTATGATTGTTTTTTAATTTTAATATTTCGCATGAAAAATAATCATATGATTAATGAAATTACTCGCATGTTTGCAATACATAGTTTATTAAAGAATATTACTATTACACAACATTAGACATCATTTTGAAGTAGGCTATAACATTCTTTCTACAATCCTGTAGGACCAACTATTTAGCAATATCTTAGATTCCACAATATTTACATGTTACTAACAGTACCCTAGTTTCATCCTTTGCACATTTGCCGTGTTATGATATTATTTCAATGCATTTACCCTATAAATAGCCTAGCTGTCAAAAACGACACCTCGGCCATTCAAGGTAAAACCTCAAATATCAGCTATTCCACTGTATATTTTTTTAAAATTAAGTCTGTTAAGCATCTTTGCTAAAATTCAATAATTGTCCATAAGCCTCAGCATCGAACCAAAACTAGTTATTCCATAGTAATTTGTTGAAAATTTGAAGGTGTCGAAAACAACACCTCGGCCATCCTAGTGTTAAAGAGACAAAATTTTACTGAGCAACCAGACAAAATTCTTACTTTTCTTTATGCGTCCGACCTAGAATTAATTCGAGGTGGCGTAATCGATAAATAATTTCTTGGTACATGACTAAAAATGTTTACACTCGAATCCACGGTCCGTGTTGGTATTAACGTTCGAATTCTTTGTTGTCAAATGTTGGTATCCGCTGTAAATTTGAAATCTCTCGTCGCCAAATGTTGTATCGTGAAATGGATAAGTCAATACACATATTAAAAGTAGTAGTAATTTATTCCAAAGAATAATACGGCTCTAACAGTCGAGAACACAGTGTACTGAATAACAGTTAATCGTGAACGTCACCTCAGTTCTGCTTAACTTCGGTATTCGCCAAAGTCTCCGCACAAGGCCAGTTTTTAACGTGAGTCGTTCCGAGCCCATAGGCTCGAGCAAAATTATCCCGTACACCCTGTATACACGAGGTCAGGTTTGTATACCCTCCAAACGAGACTCAACCCATCGGCATAGACTCGTCTGGGTTCCTTCCTGTCCAAAAGCAGAATGCTCGACAAGTTAGACTAGAGCCTGGCAGCGAATTATCTGCTCAGTTCTGT
>OZ038483.1:41105072-41142572 GCA_964036315.1 Acanthosepion esculentum | reverse complement strand
TTCATGGTGCTTGTTCTGATTAAGTGTCCTCTGTGGAACCTGAACTTTATTACTTTAATCGCAGTACTAGATTGGCAGCTTTTGTCTTCTCTATAAATATTTTCATGGCAATTCTTCTAATGACTTTTCCTCCTTGGCAACACGACCACATGATGTTAAGTGTAGTTCTAGATTCAGAACTAAATCTCATCATTTTACAATTGAAATGGCTAGATATAACCGTAAGTTCTATGCTAACATTTTCTTCTCTCCCCTTCATGTTTGTGAAAGACTCCTCCGTCTTTTTGGTTTCCAGTCAACTGTGATCTTCAAAATTTTAAATGCAATATCAATCGTTATCTTCTGTATTCTCAATTCCTGTTCATTTATTGTTCTCTTTCTTTAATAATGCTTTCCCTCATATTCTCTCACACTCAATAACCCCTTTGTGTGTCTTAGTGGCTTTATTACCTTGCTTGAGATTAAATAATGAAATTATATATAACATTAAATTATATATAACATTAAAATGTATAGATATATGTTTGATATACAGAGTGAGGCAAAAGTCGTGCAACATGGTGTTAATTTATTAAAAATAAAATTGCACATGAAAATGTATTTACTAGTTACTTAATTGTTACATGTGCTGTTCAAAATGTCTTCCTTTTTTTAAAAAAAAAAAAACGTTTCAATTCTGTACCTGAATGATTCATTAACACGTCGAATAGTTTCCTCTGTGATTTTTCTGCATTCATATTTAGTTCCTCAATATTTTCAGCCATCTTACTTCGTCAAAATTGTTTGTACAAAATAAGAAAATATCAAAACAAATTAGACATTTAAAACATTAATTAACTCCTGTGGTGCGTGACTTTTGTCTCACGCTGTATATAGCATTAATATATATATAGAAAAGTTCTTGATGGTTATTAATTGGAAAAAGGCTAATATTAAAACTATTTATTCATTGTGATTTTTGTCCTGCAAGAATTTCATATTAATTTTAGTCCCAGGATCTCTCTCTCTCTCTCTCTCTGTCTTCAAAAAGGGTAATAGCGAGAAGACTGAATTATTTGGGGTTTCTCGTTCCTTGTACGTGTGGCACATTCACTTTAAACTTAACCATGTGTCTCGTTCCGGTTGGGTCGACGTGCAGATCTTATATATTTGTTTCTTCATTAAGACGAGTGAAAAAGTCGATCATTACTCTCGGCTTCAGGTTGTATTGCCTAATTCTAGCTCTACTCGTTTCCAGATTAACGAAGAGCAAGGAGTGGCTGATATTCATGTAGTATTTAGTCATTAAATTTATCACAGTTAATTAAGATATCTGTTGCATTTGTTCAGGAAACAATATTTGGCGGTTTCAAGTGAGTTTGGACAGAAAAAGAACATGGAATTAAAAAAAACAACAATTAATAAATGTATTAAGAAAGAAGACATGTTACAGAAGGATAAAGAAAGAAACGGAGTTGAAGTTTTGAACAGTTCAATGCAATCTTCAGTCTGTCTCTGAAGTACCTACATGTCTCGTGTCTATCCGAGTGAAAGGAAACGTGTGTTGCCGCTCCGAAAGTCAAAGGAAAAAGAGGAAGATCCTTTCAAATATCGCACTGCATGTGATTATGTGGTAATCACACATATCATTCACTTTTCCGGAACAAATTCTTACAGATCATGCAATAAAGGGCTGAGTAAGTTTCAATGTTGCATTTAAGATTTCCCTAACATATGATGATGCTGGGGACTTTTGCATCAATCTTATACATCATAAAAGGCTCGGCTAAGTCAAAATCTGCCCGCATAGATAGCAGACTGACAAGAGGAAATTCAGGGAGGAGAAGGACAGGATCAGTAGCGGAATCTTTTTCGTTTGGCCGACCAGATCAACCCATTGACCAATTACTAACATAAAACTAATGTTACTTTTGAGAATTTTGTTTTCTCCATCCGATAACATTGCTAATCCCTGCCGCGGGGTGCATGCAAAACAAGGTGAGTGACAAAAGTGAAAAAGAAACAAAACTCATTTTAGAAAGGTCGTGGGAAACTTGAGACACAGGAAGAGTGCTCATTAATTTCCGAGGAAGAAAAAAAAGCAGATGGCAACAATCTCACGTTACGGCAAGCTTTCTCTTCTTTACTATTTCGCAAGACCATATATTCTTGTCAAGAAAACCAATTTTTACCAACAGAATAATAATAACGTCAGTCTTTCTTTAGGATCTGCATGAGGAAATAAACATCTTTAGGATTATCTCAGTTCTCTGGAGTAGAATGGATGGCCAAATGGTTTATTTCCCTAATTTTTTCTTTTAATCAGTTCACTTCTAAACAAGGCGATAATGCCACTAAGATGCAATGTAAGTGAACGAGAATGAAAATGACTTTAGAAGGAACCGGAAACCCAATCCCAAATAGGAAACAAGTGATAAACCTTTACTTCTGTTCAAAAGATCGGGGTGAAGTGTGAACCGGACGATAGGCGATCCAATCTACTAATGTTAAGAAAAAATATTGCAAATAAAATTTCAGAGTTTAGACTGAGACGTTAGGAATATAGAGTTGAAATCGACTTTAGAGGGAACCGAAAACCCAACCCTAAACAGGAAACAATTAGATAAACCTATACTCCTGTTCAAAACATCAGGAAGGAGCGAAAACTGGACGATTCCAGTGTTAGAATCAATAAAAAAAAATACACGAATTTTGTCATTAAAAAAACTGATATTGCAATTGGGACAATACAAAAAAAGTGATCTTTTTGTTTAAGACTAAACATCCTTAACGACAAATACAGAATGATTGTTTCAGGTTCATCAATATCTTTAGAGAATTTTAATCTGTCTGAATATGGTAATTTTTTACGCAAATAATGGAGTTTTTGTTTAATCCGTAGTCCGATATTATTTATTGCTACGATATATGTTATATTTTAACAGATATAGTTTGTGTAGACGTCTCCGTTTTTTTTAATGACGTATATTTATCGTCCACTGGCCTGGTAGTTTATTGGTTGGTTGTTTTTGTTTAGCGGCATATCAACACCTCTATGGGTTATTTAATGCCGAAATCTAAATATTTTGTATGCAATTTTATGTCTTCAAATATAAATTTTATACTTTCAGGACAAACGTATGTTTAAATATATAGTTTAGAGATGATCAATGCATTGCTGGTAATTTTACTATAAAATGTATTTTCATACTTTCGTGATGTGTTGATTGTCATTTTGATACAAAAATGTATTACAATTGGTCATTTTTTAAATATTAGGTTGGTGCAAAAATAATGTCGTTTTTTGACGTTCAACTTTATGTGAGAAAACGACATTATTTTTGCACCAACCTAATAAATACATTGCTGGTATTTTTTACCATTATGTATTTTTGTATGTCGTGAAATACCAAACAAAAATCCAAACACTATTTTCCAATAGTTGGGACCTTACTAAGTGCTACCACCTCGGGTCAGGGTGGACCTGGGAACAACAGTAATTAAAAGGTGGTTCTATGTTCATCACAAGATCCAATCTCTCGATCAGAGGCTTTGCTGCTGGACTGGGTAGTTTTCGTTTCGAATACGAAAATAAACGTTAAAACATATGCGTTTCGATAAATCCTAATAAATGATGTGCTTTCCTTTATAAGTATAATACTAGCTTGCTATGCTGTGACTGAGTTGTTTTAAAAGCAAACCGGGCTATACGATCGTTTCCTCTACGCGAATTTGAATCCTATGCAATATCGCATTCTCTTTCTTAAAGACTCACGAAAAACCCAGGCCGTATATTGTATAAAACATTTTCACCTCTACACAAACACGTGATTCACTAAATATTACGTATATAGTAAAAAAAATAAATGATTCGCTATGTTTAACCGAAGATTATTCGGTGTTATCAAGTAGAATTTTTCATTTAATCAGCAGAGGTCAAGATACAGTTAAATTAACAATAAAAAAAACTAACATTATTCTTATTACTATGCTATCATTGATTTTCCTCACAAATAATTGATTGTTATGTTCCGTGCTAATAGGAATATATACTTGACTAACACGGTGGATAAAATAAGTAAAGGTTTATTGTAAAAACCAGTACGATAAGAATAAAGGTGACAGTTATGCACAAGTCATAGTCAACAGATCCCAGCTAGTCGATATTTACCAGCCTCCCCACGAGGTAGGATGTGACAGAAGGCTGAGTTTAATGTGGGGTAATCCGAGCCCGTAGACTCAGCCAAAAATTCCCTATAGACCCCGCATAAAACGAGGTCGGATAGCTGTTTCCCGAGACTAGACTCTGTCCAGCCTCGTCTGGTGGTCCCCTCTTCCCGGAGGCAGAGAGTTTGACAGACACAGCTGGAACAGATTCCAGCTGGTAATATTTACCTAACTCCCAACGGGGTAGGATGTGGCACAAGGCCGAGTTTAATATTGGGCAATCCGAGCCCGTAGGCTCGGCCAAAAATTCCCCGTAAACCCCGTATATAACGGAATCGCGTCTGTCTACCTCCCCGAACGAGACTCTGTCCTTAGGCATAGCCTCGTCCGGGTTCATCTCTGCCAGAAGGCAGGGAGTTCGACAGCAACCAAAAGGTGAATAACAGATTCCAGCTGGTAATATTTACAAAGCTCCCCACGAGGTAGGATGTGGCACAAGGCCGAGTTTAATGTGAGGCAATCCGGGCCCGTAGGGTGGGCGGAAAATTCCCTGTAAAACCCGCATAAACGCGAACGTGTCTGTCTACCTTCACGGACGAGATTTTGTACATCGGCATAGCCTCGTCCGACTTTAATGTGAGACAATCCGAGCCTGTAATCTCGGCCAAAAAACCCCGTAGACACCGTATGATACGAGGTCGGGTAGCTGTTTCGTCCGGGGAGGTAAATAGCCTCGTCTGGAGATCTGGTTTCTATCTCGAAGGGTAGAGTTTCGTCTCAGAAAACAGCTACCCGACCCCATTTTATACGGGATCTATGGGGAATTTTTAGCCGAGTGTATGGACTCGGATACCCCACATTAAATTTGGCCATGTGCTACATCTGATCGCGTGGGGAGGTTCGTAAATATATCAGCTGGAATCTTTTCCAGGTGTGCTGGTCAAAAATTTCTGCTTCTTGGCAGAGACGATCCCCAGACGACGCTATATTGAAGGGCAGAATCTCGTCTCGGGAAACAGCTACCCGACTCCGTTTTATACGGGGTCTACGGGAATTTTTGGCCGAGCCTATGGGCTTGGATTACCTCACATTAAAGTCAGCCTTGTGCCACAGCCTACCTCGGGGGTGGGGGCTTGTAAATATCGACTAGCTGAAATCTTTTCCAGCTGTGCCGGTCAAACTCTCTGCCTCCGGACATAGAGGGACCCCAGACGAGTCTATGTCGAAAAGCAGTCTCGTCTCGGGAAACAGCTACCCGACTCCGTTTTATACGGGGTCTACTGGGGATTATCAACAATATTAACAATATTCACAAAAGTAGTACTTTGTGCTCCTAATCTGACTTATTGTAGTCGGAAGATTCTTAGTAGGACACAGATTATCGGTTACTAAGCAAGGGTAGATATGTGGGTGGTGTAATTTAATAGCGGCTCGGAATGAGAAATTGAAGAGGCGAGATCGAAGTTCAGTTGGGTTCGTTACATTAATTTACGTGCAAATACACTTTAGAAACATATGACTCCATCTACTCCCCTATCTATGGGTTAAATAGTAGGACGTGTATCTGGAAATCACTGTTATTATTAGCAAAATTGCAAATGCAATATTAACTTTCAAAAAAAAAAAAAGAAGAAAGGAAAAAAAAAAAAGAATTATTCTTACATTCCAAAATATTCTTCGGCCTTAAATAACTCATAAAGGCGGCTGTATCCTTGACCATCACAGGCGAATAATATGTAAAAAAAAAGTGTGCGTATCAGATCTTAGATTAACGACTGATATCATCATCTTTATTGTTATTATTGCAACGTTTCAGCCGTTGTGCCCTCCAGTCTTCTTCAGGCGTCTTTCGATCCAGTTAACCTTCAGTGAAATTCGAAATGAACCATTTATTTAATCTAAGAGTATAGCTTATTCTCGTTCCTCTGTCCATGTCTACGGATATTTCGTCTTGTTCTTTTTGTAATAGAAATTATTCATATAATAAAAAATATAGCTGAACCACACAAGGGCATGGTGTAATAAAAGGGTGCATCAGTATTACACGGGATCGAATGAAAGCAAAGATTTTTGCGAACATAATTTTGAACATGGAAATGCATAAGAAGGGAACAGTTAGCCAGAGCCTTTAGTAACTCAAAGAGTAAACGAAGGTATTCAAATATTTCCATTTTTCCGCTTTGACTGAGTTATAAAATGTATCCCTTGTTTGAACCCCTCATTTTATATCTGTTCTTTATATAAAAAAAGGGCAAGAAGTGTTAGCCATGATTAATGCAAATTGAATTGAGATTTTTACGTCCTGTCACTAAAACTGAAGAACGCCGGTTTCAGAAAATGAAGAATTTTATTGCAATGTCGTCAAGAATAGATTTTATTATGATGCACATCAAACTCTAGAAGCTGACTTCTTTGAATGTAATACTGAGTTAAACAAATAAAGTGAGTGGAGTTGTCTATTCTTACGGTCTTTTTAAAAACATTATGGAAACACACACTCTTAAGACCGGGATAGAAGGGTAGACTGGAATAAAAGGGTCGGTTAGAACATATAATTCAAAATGAATATGTTTTCGGAACAAGAAACAGGGAAGAAAATTGGAACAAACAAACAGTATGGAAAAAGTGTAAAATTAAATGAATGAGAAGTCTGGAATAACCGTGCGTAGTCAAAAATAAATCAGAATTTAGATAACGGGGCATGCCCGTCTATTCCGGATGCAAAAATTCCCAAGTATTTATATTAATCCTTTAGACACGATTATCACCAGAGGTGAGGACGATAAAGATTCTTATGCGAGGATATATTTTACGAATCTGTTGCTTAAATTCAAATCCTACTCCATACTGTTAGAGTTCGAAACTAAGTCTTTCCCTTGATGTATAGCTTCCGTACGTAATCGCTAAATAAATATTCGGACATTACTTCTCTCCATTTTCGTTTGTGTGAATGTGACGACGCCAGAAAACCATTCGTAATCACTCGAATATTTTTAATGCAAAGTAAGTCATTTTTAATTTTAATTTATTTTACTCGTTGATATATAGACTTTTGTATAAATAAGAAAAAAGTTATATTAGTAATCTAACAGGTTTTTAAAAGAAAAAAGACACGTGACGAAAAAGCCATTTGAATCAATTTTCATCTTCTTTAAGTGAAGAATATTGTGAAATAATAATTTTCTCCTGGTATATAAAAGCAGTTGTACTTGTTTGAAATATTTTTTAATTCCTTTTTAACTACCCTGAAAAATCACTAGAAATATTATTTGAATACATGATGAAACTGCATTTTAAGAATTTGCCGAAATATAACTGTTCCTGATATATTAACAAAACATTTTGCAATTATTACTTTGACTAACTTTATTAAAATATTACATTATTACTTTATTAAAATATTACATTTTAAGTGAGTGGGTGCCATTATGTAATGTTAGCGTCTCAAGTTTGTTGTCGTGACGTAGGGGAGAACAATTTTAGAAACAGGAAACTCTTAAACGTTTAAAAAAATTTACATTTTATTTAAACGAGGGAGGGTTTTAACTTTTTTCTTTAGTAAAAAAAAACTAATATAATTTAACACAGAATAAGCAATTTAAGTCAAAGCAGTTTTCCTCTTTTTTCTTAATGTCAAAAATAAAAATTCAAAAGAAACTGCTGATGTTCTTAATTCAAAGAATTGTTTTCAATTCAAAACGAATTTCAATTCAAGAGGACCAATAAGCCGAAGAGAAGGAGTTCCCCACTTCTTAAATGACTTCGTACCTGATGAAATTTAAGTTGTCTTCTGAATGGTCATTTTCGGTACTTAGCCGATCAGTTGGTGATAGATATTTGTCATTTCCTTTCCGTTTGGAAAGCCAGACTTTATAATGAGTAAACCTGACGCGGTCGAATTTCTAGCGTTTTCATAAAACTAGTTATGGGGGGATAATAAATATAAAAAATATTTCTGCCATGAATAAAAAAACATAATTTCGATCATCTGTGAATACTTTCTGAAAGTTTCATTAACATCCGAAAATTATTTTTATTTTTGCAAGATTTTCCAAATTAATGTGTCATACAAAAACAAAACGTGCTAAAAATTGTATGTTATTTTACTAGTTCCGGTGATACAAAGAGAAACAAGGATTTTTAAATGAAAATTCAGATTGTTCTAAAAAGAAGGAATAGTTTTAAAAAATAATTAAAATAAAATTTAATCTTTCCTCTTAATAATAACATAAACATTTAGACGATGAAATTTGTTTTCGTCAAGTTTGGCTCTTTTTTTTTAGCGATCTCGTGGACGTACGTAGGTTTTATTCATTCCATATAACGTATGTACGTTGAGTCTTGTTTTGTTCGTGCAGTCATAGGTTGTTTGTTATTTTTATTGTTAATCGTTTGTAAACCTTATTTTCTGCTTCGGCTTTTTTGGTGGAAGATACTAGAGAATATGCCTATTTCTATGAAAGCACTGTGCGATACAAGATGGGAATCACGAATCATTGCTGTGAAATCTTTGCACTGTCTCTTTAAAAAAACATAGACATGCTCTTAGCAAAACCGCGAGGGGAAAAATAATTGTGGAAAAGAGAAATGGTGTAAAGATGACTGAAGCAGTGTCATTTCTTGTTGGAACATTTTTAAAAGAATTTATTTCAAGTGAACCAATTGTTGTAGTTTTCTGATGATACGATCGATATTAGCTTTGCTGGCATTAATGCAACTTGAAATTTTCTTCAAGATTATCGAGATAACGGCTATGCTTCTGTTATGTCGACAAAAAACTATGAAAGTATAAAAATACATTTTTATTGTAAAAATATCAGTAATACATTTTAATAGTAAAAAAAAATTACCATCAATACATTTTTGTAAAAGAAATTACTAATACTACCAAGAAAACTAAATTTCTGCATTAAATGATCTGAAAAAAAATTAATATGCAACAAAACAAACTATTAATTAAAAACCAAGGACTAAGACTATACCTGGATCCTTATTGAACCTCCCCTATACATAGGTTGTCTATAGAGGCTAACGAACGTTCTGTTTTTTAAATGGGGGGGGGAATCTTTCTTCACAATACAATTAAACTTCAATATAACCCAATAACCGAAACCATGGCCCACTAATATATACGACCCCACATGTCACATTTCGGGCTAATTTCTAACCAGTCTGTTTGGTATATAGTCAATTTATATCTGTTTTATCTAAAACTGTCCAAAAATACATTTTTTCTCTTCTCAAACAGAAAAGTAATACAGTTTTAAACAAACTAAAAAGTCATTAAACAATTAAGCAGTAATACAAAAAAATACAAGTAAAGAAAACAAACTTAGCAATTTTGTTTTGACCTTTGCCCTTTTAAAACCATGCTACAATATATTTTCTAACTTCATCCTATGAAAACTTTCATTTGTTGTTGTTGTTGTTGTAAAATATATTCACGACAATTTTTGCTACAAAGTGAATTCCTTTTTCAGTGTGTTATTCACAAGTAAAAACATTTTGGAGAATAAATTTCCAAAAATCTTTCAGTATACTCTTGTAGTGGATCATGTTTTACAATACATTTATCTACACAGTCAAGTCTAGCAAAACAAGCACAAACGAACTCTGCCATTTGCATTAAACCGTAAGACCGCCTCGAAATTAAGATAAGTTCACATTGAAAACCTCTACTTATTATTTTTTTTATTTTGAATTTTCTCTTATAAAGAAAAAGATGATAATGGAAATTTCTCCAGAAGTAAATCGTAGGCTTCTTGAGACGTATAGCGCAGTAGTAATGCATAACGTATAAGTTCTGCAGAAAATGGAGGACAACCTCTTGGTTGGTAATGTTGTCTTTTTTTGTAATTCTTTTAGAATTTAGTTTAGTTATTCTTCAACCACATTTTGTATGTAGTTTGGAAAATTTTCTAATATACTAAATCTTGTGAGTTTAGCATTATGTCCATGTATAAACCACTGTGGTAACGCTCTGGGGGCTGGACGAGAAGGTTTTGGTCAAGACGAATATATTGTTTTATAGATCAAAAATGTGTTTCAGGGTCAAAGACTAATCTATAAATTAGAATATAATCATTTTTAAAAAAAATTCAAACTGTTGGGACAACACTTTGTTTCTTCCATTTAAGTAAAATCCATTATCGTATCAGCTGAAATAGTCATGTAATTCATCAGTTTGGACCAGTCGTTGTTTCGAAGACTTCCTGAATTCTCTTCTATTCGGCAAAAGATTTTCCTATTTTTGTCGCTATTGGATGTAAATCTCATTTCAGTTTGTTTCGTTTTCCTTTCAAAATAAATTTCTCTCAAAAATGTTTCGTACAGAGAACTGATTTTTTTCGTAGGAAACCAATCGATACAATTAACATATTTTATCCATTTTTCTACGAGGTCGGATTTTCTAAGAGGAAAAGAAAATGTCGATAATTTTCACTGTTACTAACATATCCACTAGAACAGCTAAATGCAACACCCTCTGTTAACCATTTTTGTTAAACAAAATATCACTACAAACTTTATAATTTAATATTTAAATGCAATGGACTATGAGGAAGAAAAGCTTACCTAATAACGAACATTTGTAAAACGAGTAGTATACGCAATTGAAAATCATAAAAGCGAGGTAACTCACAGCCGTTTATACTTCGTGGATTAGTAAAAGTGTAAATATGCATTTTAATGTTGATAATACGTATGATAAAATCTACGTAATTATATGTTGTTAATTTACGTTCTAAGAATTCATTAAAGTTATCTCCCTTTTAGATTAGCAGTTTTGTAAGCGTCTATTCATATTTTGTTTATATTACATTGGCCTGTTAGAATTCAGCTTATGTGACATGTGGGGTCATTTAATACTAGTCGGCCATGCTGAGCCCATGGAAAAGTATTAAATAATCAAGATTCTCACTTTTATACAAGCGAGCCATCCACAATTCCTCCTTTTGGTCCCCGTAATAAAGAAGCCATTAGCACAAATAAACCAAAACCCTGACAATATAGCACTATTCAAATGCTTAAATATACCAACTTGGATGACCACTGAAACTGAAATAGATCTGACATTGAGAGAAAAAGAAATCAGTACATACATAAATGTGAATGCGAAAATAAATTTGAAAAATTAAGACAAATATCATTGCTATAGAGCAATTTATACAGAGGGATCCAAAGTTTCAAATAAAACGGAAGCTGCTGTCATGGATGGTTGTAGCAAAAAGGTAATGATACTTCCATTTGTTTACAGTAAAACTGCAAGTCCTGAGGATTGCCTTTGATCTGGTAAAGGAGCTCGGTAGAGCAAGCAGCAGTTTGTGATATTTAGTGACCCCCCCCCATTTCTCTCTGATTGTTCTAAAAGAAAAAGAAAACTAACTACCTTTACATTGCAGACATGGAGATTTATAACAACCTGGGGAAATTAGAATAAAATCCGTTTTAACCTGGATACAACGATATGTTGGCATAAAACGGTGATGAGAATGTAGATGAGGCGACAAAAAACAAAATAACGTGACATGGAAATGATAAAAAAATCCGTACACAGCTTGTAAAAAGAAAATTAATGACTTTATAAAAAGCTAAAGGTAAGCAATATGAGACGCATTCTCAGAAAACAAACTTGACGAAAACCAGCGTCAAAAAGGAAAATACAAACTATTAAAAGGGCGAAGAGAGGACAATGTGATAACTAGAGTTCGTATTGGACATTCAAGACTAATTCGTGTACGCAAAGAACTGAAGATGCATTTTGATGCTTCAATTGCAATCATAGATTGATGGTTAAACTCGTTCTGATTGAATGTAAAAACTATCAGCTTAAACATAGTAAATGCTGCAATATCACAAGTATAAAAATCATAGTTTTAAAGAGTTTGCCCTTAGCCAGATAATAGTTTCTAAAAGAAATAGGAATTTTTAATTTCCTTTGAACAGTGTTTATGCAAGTATATATGAGGCGGACTATTTTAAATGGATTCAAATTGACAGATTAAACAATCTATTTAAAATGAATTGTAGCTACAAAATTGAGCCCTGTCAACTCTTGGAAAAGTTTTTTTTAAAAAGAACAGTATATATGAATATAGAGGATATATTCAGCTGGTTGGCGTAAAATGACCCATCACGGTTGACGTACCATTAAACAAAATCTACCCAACCAACCTGCATATTTACGAATAGTTCTTACTAAAGTCTTTAATGTACTTCCTGACGATGAAAGTAGCTATGACCGTTATCTTTCTGAGATATTGTAATTATTTACACTACTTGCGTTTTTCCGACTGTTCTCATCTTTGTTGCTATATTCACGACGTTTCGATCGTTGTACACTCCGGCCTTCTTCAGGTGATTGGAATTTCGAACAGAACCCTTTATTTCGTCCACCGTAGTAGATTGTTCTCGTTCCACGTGCCATGCCTCTTATGGATAGCTCAGTATTAGTTATTTCCCACTAATTCAACTCTCCAAGTTTTTGTTCACCTCTGCTGTAGCCAGGTATTTAACTCTCGTCTCTTCGGGTCAAGTCACTAAACTACATTAACCAAAGCCTTTATCCACTAGGCCATTTGTCCTTGAAGATATATCCGGAAGAGGCATGACACGTGCAATTAGAACAGTCTACCCCGGCGGACGAAATTAACGGTTCAGTTAGAAATTCTAATCACCTGAAGAAGGCAAGAGCGTAAAACGGTCGAAACACCGGGAATATAGCAACAAAGATGAGGATAGCAATGTAAATAGCGTAAATATCTTGCTAGTTGCAATATTTTTTATTGCCTGCATCCGTTCGCATCCGAGCATCGGGGTCGTCGTCCTCTATCCTTTTCTCTTCTCTGGTGGCAGTGATGAAGATGGCTGTGAACCAGTCTGGCGAGGCAATTCGCGTGAATTTGATTTTGGTTGACAACTCTGCGTGACGGAGAAGCCCACACACTTGGCCGGAAGCACCTCCCTCGCAGCTTAAGAGGTATTGAGATAGGCGAAATCTGGCAAACCTGGTTGTATCGGGCTGTCGTATGCCTGGTCTGTTAAGATCCGCCTTGGTCACGCCAGCTCGACCAGTGCTCCTCTCTTCTCCCGTTTTGGCCTTTGAGATCATATATATTCCTATTCTTAAAAAAAAATTCTAATCGTGATGTAGAATTTTTTTTTTTTTTTTTTTTGAAAGGTGGAATAGTTTGTGGACAAAGATAATGCAACCACTGAAAGGTAGGATATCTGCCAACCGCCCCATGCGGTCAGATGTGCCACATGGCCGAATTTAATGTGAGGTGCCCAAGCCCGTAGGCTCGGCCAAAAATTCCCCGAAGACCCCGTATAAAACGGGGTCGGGTAGCTGTTTACCGAGACGAAACTCTGCCCTTTGACACAGCCTCGTTTGGGGATCCTCTCTACACAGCTGGAGACGAATCTTAAACTGCACACACTGAAGAGGTAGTCCACGTGGGTATTTCCGACTAAGAACAGGAGTTAGTACGTGCCACTGAAACGATCCAAGAATAAGTATCACATACTGAAAATGAAGCTGTAACTCAGCACGAGCCGAAAATATAAAAAAGGAAATGTAAAATTACACATGAAATGCAATTTGAATTAAAAAATGAATTGCCCATATTTATGTCGTACACTCTTCTGGTGACATAATAAATTATAATTTTATCTTGTAATAAATTTGATATGTCTAAAATATCATTTATTTTAATTAATATTCAGGGGTTACTGGACATATAATGCCGTGCCAAAAGTCTTGGGTAATATGCCTCGTATCGTGTAGGACCGCCTCTAGTCTGATGTAACAACTCTTTGTAACCTAGCTTCTACAAGTGGTTGGAAGACTTCTGGAGATATATTAAACAATGCCGTCTTGATAGCTGTTCACGGCGCATTGATATTTGCAAGTGCGAAGATTTTGCGTGCGAACAGATATCTCCATTACAGCTCGACTGGAACTCGTATCAGGCAAGCGCGATGCTCATCCAATCACTCGGAAGTCTCCATAATACTCCTCAAAAAAAGTTCTAGTCAACTTGGACCTGATGACTATCCTGCTGAATTTAACCCGTCGTCGTTGTAATACATGACGTCTATGAATCGGTGTAAATGATCCCGAAGCAGAGTAACGTAGCATTCGCGTGTTTAGGCGGACCAAACGGATGCTCAGTAAACATAATCACGCCATAATGGAACCTACTGAAAACAGTTGTCTACGGCCACAGGAGGTTTTATCTACATTCGAAAACTAGCATCAACTTTAAAACAATTTCAATCATGATTCATTGGACAATACCACACATTACCAGTCAATCAGGGTCCAATTAGCAAAATCATGAGCTCAATTCATTGTGTACAGAGTGTTAGCAAGGGCATCCTGGTGGAGATTCTACTTCGATATGTGCGTGTGATGTAACGGATATCGTTGGAAAGTGAAATATGCCCGCAGTTCCAATTCCCGGCTAATTTGATCCGATCATCAGCCACCTCATGATCGGGTGTGGTTGCGTAACTGAACACCAGACCAGTTCACGCCACATATCTGGTTTGAAAACATGAGAAGTGTATACCTTTATAGACTTGTAAACATTCCATCCTGTCTGTTGACAACACACTTAGAAGTTTTCCGCCCAGCATCGTGTCATCACAACATCGGCTACCGACGAGAGTCCAGTCGAGCCATTTCTACTACATGGCCATTGACACTACAAGAAGGCCCATTTTCCCATTGACAGGTCTTATTTTTAATTGTTTTTTGTCTAGCTACTTTTCTTCGCCAGAAAAGCCTGGTGAGGGAACCAGTTTGTTCATCGATAACCCGACTATGCTACAATTAGCAGTGGGTTACATGCTCCCAGTAGTAGTCGTAGAGGAACTTGTTGTGTTAACTTTGACACTAATGCTCTTGCGAAAGGCATGACGCTGTCTCTTCTCCCCAAGCTAGGGGTTAAAAAGCAGAGTAGTCTTTGGCCACAATCAGTCAGAAACTTTGAAGTCAAAAACCGGGGAGAAAGGAATGAAAAACTATTCCACTATCTTTTTCAATAATTAATGGCAATTTGGATAACGGAAAGGGATCTAGTCATGATCGCCTACGTTCTGACGGGACAAAGCGTCAAAGAATTCTTTGGAATCTAACGAAAGTTGAACCAATGTGCTTTATATTCGTGTAGTGCTTCTTGCATTTGGCATGTTTTGTTACCAGACACCTAGTCACGATCATTAAGGGTCTGTGATCGGCGACTGCATTCCATGTTGGGCGATAATGCCTTCCATCAGGTATTTCAAGGTCGCTTGCGTCACCGTAAATCGAGTCATGTTTAATGTCCCTGCAATTTCAGAAATGTCCTCTCCGTTCGTCACTCACTATCATACATCTTTCGAACTCCAAATAATTTGTGTCGCTAAGCCACCAGCAGCCTCAACTGTGTTCACACTGATTCACCAGATTTCAAAGAATAAGTGAGAAAAAACATGGCACTTCCGGAAAGTTAAAATATAGTGACGCCAAACACACCTGCAGAGTTACTATGGCCGTCATTCTTTGATGGTGTTAAAAGAAAATAGTTAAATGATGAGGAAAAGTAAGACTTGGTATTTTCAAATAGAGAGACCACGAAAAATAAATAGAATAAAAAAAAAAATTCCATTGATGTCGTCGAAGGAAACCTTATATATTTAATATGCATACAAAGAAATTTGATACACGATTTTTTGTTTAACTAGGACGGAATAACAAGTTATCATGACCGAATGTTTGAGAGTAGTGGAGTTGTTCAACCTGCTGGCCGTGTCAGATTATGTACTGTCTCGCTCAGCTTGCTTTCATTATAAAGCACAGATGAACCGAGTGTTCAACAAACACACATCTGCCTGAGCACAGGGATTTGCTAGCCGTCCTAGCAGACGTCGGTGTGCTCGGAAAACGAAAGTAGCCGGAGATATAATACACCACGCTATTCTGTTTAACCGTTACATATGACGTCACTAAGAACCGATTAAAATTTTAGCGATAGAAAAATGCCATGATTTATTAAAATTTGTTTACGATAGTGATATTTTCCCACGATCCCAGTCCAGTCATTATCAGGATCTGGGTGTTGACTGGGATCTTGGGAAAATAGATGAACAAAACAGGAAAAGACACGAACTTTGGACAGTTTATTCATAATTTCAGTCCCGATGTAAACCTCATTCGTAAATTGGAAAAATTCAAATAAAAACTACAGATCGTGTCTGAATTTAACAAAACTTTGTGTGTGTGAATCTCTGTCTCTCTCTCTCTCTCTGTCCGTCCGTCTGTCTGTCTGTCTGTCTGTCCGTCCGTCCGTCTCTGTCTGTCCGTCCGTCCGTCTCTGTCTGTCCGTCCGTCCGTCTCTGTCTGTCCGTCCGTCCGTCTCTGTCTGTCCGTCCGTCCGTCTCTGTCTGTCCGTCCGTCCGTCTCTGTCTGTCCGTCCGTCCGTCTCTGTCTGTCCGTCCGTCCGTCTCTGTCTGTCCGTCCGTCCGTCTCTGTCTGTCCGTCCGTCCGTCTCTGTCTGTCCGTCCGTCCGTCTCTGTCTGTCCGTCCGTCCGTCTCTGTCTGTCCGTCCGTCCGTCTCTGTCTGTCCGTCCGTCCGTCCGTCTCTGTCTGTCCGTCCGTCCGTCCGTCTCTGTCTGTCCGTCCGTCCGTCCGTCTCTGTCTGTCCGTCCGTCCGTCCGTCTCTGTCTGTCCGTCCGTCCGTCCGTCTCTGTCTGTCCGTCCGTCCGTCCGTCTCTGTCTGTCCGTCCGTCCGTCCGTCTCTGTCTGTCCGTCCGTCCGTCCGTCTCTGTCTGTCCGTCCGTCCGTCCGTCTCTGTCTGTCCGTCCGTCCGTCCGTCTCTGTCTGTCTGGCCGTCTGTCTGTCTGTCTCTGTCTCTCTCTCTCTCTCTCTCTGTCTCTCTCTCTCTCTCTGTCTCTCTCTGTCTCTGTCTCTCTCTCTCTCTCTCTCTCTCTCTCTCTCTCTCTCTCTCTATATATATATATATATATATATATATATATATATATATATATATATATATATTAAATAAAAACAGATTACTTTAAGGTTCCATATAATAAATTATTTCACTACAGCCCTTTTAAAGGACAGTGAATCATCAGATTTATTTCCAAATGCTGAAATGAAAAAATGAAAATAAATTTACACATTTATGACGGGCAATAATAAGGAAATTAACGAAGTAGGAGCAGTGTAGGGGGTAGAGAGACAGCATTGAGTTAGATGTAACATTTCTATTGTTTCTGATTTACATTGAGCTCTCTGGATTTTATCCTCCTTGGGTCTACCCATACGGATTACCTAGTTTTTCGTAAACTAAATCTCTCTCTCTCTCTCTCTCTCTCTCTCTCTATATATATATATATATATATATATTATAATTTTGTCATATAGACAAAACCATTTTACTCACTACAAAGATGCAACTTGGTTTCAGTGCATTTCAACTGCACATCTACGGGTGAGGGTCGGAAATGGTTATGAACAATCCTGTTTGTAGGCAAGCCGGATGTAAAACGTCACTTCCTTTTTCCCATTTTTTTTGAGAAGAAAAATGTACATACAAAATATATATAAAGCTCTTTTTTGAATTAACGCTGCGAACGTTGGAATTTATATATTACTTTCGTTCTCATCGCATCGGATATATATATATATATATATATATATATATATATATATATATATATATATATAGTTGAGTGGTATTCTGTGAATCTCACCCATGATTTCTCTTTATTGATTACTGACTTCTTGATAGTTTTGAATTTCTCTGTCTGAAATGAAGGACACAGGCTTTGACAAAAGCTTTATGCAGCGAATGATTACCTTGACAATAGATTTAAAAGACAAAACTACCCTAGCATGGAGATATGTTTAAGCACTTAAGAAAGCATCGAAAAACAAAAATATCAAAACACACTTAAAAAGGTGGAGGGTTGTCTTATTGGACAGCAACACTTATAATGAAGAAAATAGATCTTCTCCTCGGGGATCCAAATACCTATGAGACAATTCAAGAACATATTTCTATTGAAGCACAGTAAACTCAATAAAACCATCAGGAAGTTAGTTACTATATATATATATATATATATATATATATATATATATGGATCCCTTACATTCGGAGACTTGCAAAAATCCATAAATAAAACTGACAACTGAACCCTTTATTTCCCTCACTGAGATAGACTGTTCTAGTTCCACGTGCCATGTCTAATGGATGTCGGTTATCAGTTATCTCCTGTTAATTCCACTCTCCAAGTTCTCCACTGCCTTAACCAAGTATTGACCTTACACTGGTTGGATCCTCTCACTGGATCTAACTAACGCCTTTATCCACTGTGCCATGTGTCCTTGAGGACATCTATGTATGAATTGCTGGGTATTATAAACCTAATGTTTTCAGCCTTTTTTTTTACCAGAGCTCATATTGCAATTTGTTATTTTCGATTTTCTTTGGCACTCCTTATTACTGGCTCCCATATAACAGAGCGCGTTTAAAAATCGCCATCACAACGATTAAAGTTACAATAAGTTTTCTTTCTAATTAACTCCTAGGATGATATCGGAGATGATCGAAACTACTTGTGTAAGAAAAAACTACGGTGCTTCCCTTGATGAATTTCATCTTAACATTAAGATAATTAGAGAAAAATATATTGTTCAATGAAACACAGACACACACACACACACGTGTATGTGTGTTTTGAACAATAAAATATTCAAATTTTCAGCCACACTGGATTGTATATTCATATTTTTTGTTTTATTATTTCAATTAGGTTCCTCGGCTGTTTTCTGTCGATATGGCCATCAACAGAAAAAAATCCCCGCTTGTTAGTAGCAGTGAACTGCAAGAGCAAATGACTGTTTCTGAAGAAAGTGATCTGTAGTTTTCATTTGTTTTTTATCGTTAATTTTTGTCAGTTCTTGTGTTGGTCAAACGGCCTCTTTGAAGTTGTTTTTAAGATAGAGGATGGCTGATACCTGACTTTAAGAATACACCCCTTGGTCATTTTGACAGTTTTATTGGTTGTTGGGAATTGTGTGTGTGTTAAGTATGTTATCTTTTAGTTCTTTGGGAATGTGTGTATATATAATTGTGTATATGTATAATATATATATATATATATATATATATCAGCAAAACGAGTGAATGAAGCTGGTAAGATACAAAGAAAAGAGCGGAAATGCTGTTTGAGTTCAAAAGACGGCACGATAATTCTTTTTGCTAAACACCTCTTTTATTAAATATTCCGGAAATTTTATCACACTCCCTAAATTAGGTTGCGTGCATTTTAGCACAAATTCTTTAGGGGTGTTTTTTTTTTTAAGTCCATCACCCCGTCTATTTGAAATTCAAGCGGAAGGAATGATAGACAAGAATGAGCGTCAAAAATTGGAAAGATATCCTAACAAAAAAAAAAAGAAAAAGAAAAGAAAATGTGAAAAAAAAATGGTTGGGTAATTTATAAAAGAAATAAGGGGAAGAAATCGTAGATGATGTGAAAGAGCCGGGAGAGAAACGGAAAATGAATACTAACGGATGAGAAAGAAAGAGCCCGAAAAAAAGTGTGTGTGTGTGAGAGAGAGAGAGTAAAACGTGGCGGAAGAAAAGGGGAGGAATAATGAGCAATGTCAGAAAAGGGGGAAAAGAAGAAATAAAAAAAAACAATGATGGAAGAAAGCAAAATGTAAAGAAGCAAATCAAATCGTCTTGGATGATGAATAATGGAGTGGGATTGCAAAGAAGAGTGAAACAACCAGCTTGAGGGTTTAGTCTGAATAGTTGATAGGGAGGAGAGCTTGGAGATAGGGTCAGAAGGGTGGGATAGGTCGATGTGACCAGAATGAGGGTTATGGTTTTTGGGAAAAGAGCAAACGGTACGATCCTTCGTGACAAATAGCGGACTAACGATAGAAAATACGTTGAACAGTTCTTTTCGTGGAGGTTTGCAAAAATAAGGCTAACGTCATGGGCTTCGGCTTATCCGATGGGAAATGTCACGGAGGGGGAAGGATGACGTGGGATGTAGTCAGAAGAAAAATCAGAATCAGGAAAATTCTTTGTATCACGAATATGGGGAAAATGGAGCTTCGTTCTTGCAACAACAGAGAAAATCAGACTCGTGTGACAGTACGGAGTGTTACAATCGGCTCGCTAGACAAACACGGATTCCTCATTTGGTGAGGCAAAGATGGCGATCAGGAAGAAAACAAATGTTCATGCACAGTATATTTTATACTCACCCGTATTTTACAAGACGAGAGAGTTAATTTTTCAATCCCCCCAATATATATATATATATATATATAGACACTGTGGATGGCGGTCCGGATTGGCGGGCTCGGAGAGCAGAATTCGAATTCCAGTCGAATCCATTAGATTCACTTACGTGCTAATACTCTTGGAAAAGGTATGAATCCTCTTCTCCCTCCAGCTATGGGTAAGTAGCATGACAGACTGGATGGCAACTGGTATAGGGGAAGGACAACTCTGAATTCAAAACCTGCAGAGGGTCGTTTGGGGACCTTGTGGCACGTAGTGCTCCAGGTCTCTATATTCGGATCTTCAAAATGTTTGGCTGATTCTGAACAAAGCCTTCACCACAATAATCAAATCATATATGCTAGGTTCTCGATATAAAATTTTGAAGATTAAGGGAAATGAGGAAAAAAAGGAAACTAGCTTTTCCCTTAATTCCCCAGAGACCTATATACAGAGATTGCTGAAGTAATAGTTAAACGTTGTTTGAAGATCCCTTGGTTTGTGAAAATCGGGGCTGCATAAGGATTGTCAACACTATGGTACTTTCGCTCGCTCTATCTCTCTCTTATATATATATATATATATATATATATATATATATATATATATATATATATATATATATATAATATATGAGAGAGTAAACTTGTTCAAATTGATCATTCACTTTGTAAAATATTTGGCTGTCAATGTTGAAACGTATGACTAATGATCGTGATTTTTTTTTAAAAAGCTCCGTTCAAATCGTTGTTGGTTTCAAGAAAAACAAAATTCTTCTTTTGAGATTTAAATTTCCATGAAACATTCACAGGCGGGAATTGCGAGGAAAGAAACTGTTGGAGTAGAAGTGGCCGTTGCATTATTAGATATTATCAAAGGAAAAAAAAAACCATCAGGAAATATTTGTAGAAAAGGCAGAGGGAAGCCACGTAACGTCGATGAGAAAGTGACTGAAGTCGAGATGCCAAGTCAGGCTCGATTACGTTGCAGATACATTGGAATTTGTCAAGAACCTCCAGATGAAAAGCAGCAGCACCAGACGTGATGTCAGTTTACATAAAAAGTAATGCTTTATGAAGTTAAATATTTTATTGTTCTTAGATGTTATAACAAAAATTAAATTCCAGTCGGTTGGAAGGAGGACGAACTATGCACAAGTTACAAAGGCGTTTTCAAAGCATCAACCAATTAGTTAAGTGGTTGATGCTGCTCATTCCCGCAAATTTTGAAATCAAACTCTATTGATATCGACAAAAAATTAAAAATAGTTAATACATGACTATATTTAAAAAGATAAATACGAAAGTTAGATTAATATTAAAGTTATGAATGAATTAATGTTTGAACAATGTTTTGTATGCTAAAATAGATAAATATATGAATTGTAAATCAGTTAAGTGTTGAACTCTTGGGCGATCATGTCTCTTCCTATTCATGACTGACAAGGCGGAAGATTTTGCCGTATTAGCCTGCCGTATCTTTTTGCGGTTGACTGGTTGCCAACTAAGGCTATAGGACTCACTCTGCCCTGCTATTTAACCCATTCATAAATTGGAACAGATGCACATGAAACAAACGAAAATCGATAGGTAGATGTAAAGACAGGTGAAAGGACTTCAAAAGAGAGGAATGTGCTTAATATACAGCATTTTTAAGTTACTGATTAAAATGATTGGTACAAGACTATGAAATATGGAGCACGCTACGATCAACTGTTTGCTTATCAAGAATGATGGCCACTAAATTTAACTTCATGCTCGATACTGCCACAATGTGTTTTTGGCATTCGAAAATTTCATACGATCCAATAAAGATTGAGCTCCTGCAAAAAAAATATCATCAGAGAATTATTATGGGTACTTGGCACACACCAGTGGTATATGGTGTTTTATTTGATCCTGTGTCATTGCGCGTGGCCGAGTGGTTAAGGTTATATCACAAGTTGACATAAAACTTGGGAGTGAAATTGGAGTACCGAAAGGTTTATTTGCACGAAATCACAAGTCATCGTGTTCGAGCTCGGATAAAAATATTTCATTAGTAAAAACTTTAATTCAGTCAAAGGGCCATAACACCAACAAAAATAGTAACTCCTCTGCTTGTGTACATTATTATAGAATTATAAATATTGATGTTGTTATAAAACCGTTTTGTGTTCCTTGCTTTTGCTTACACATTCGTAAAGTAAAAAAAATGTACATGTTGATTTAGGGCGTCAACGCATTTACAAAACGTATTTTGTCCATATTTGACCTTGTGACATAGTAAGGTCAGTTTACCCAATATTTGATATTTTATATTTCTTTGTGTGAAAACAGTGATAAAACAGACGTAATACATGCGTCTAGGTGCGATGTATGTGTCGTGAATGTTTGTTTTTTTAATTTTTTATTAATACTCCGAAACATCACTGCTTATTTTGAAAGGCCTATTTCCATTCTTAAAAGTTTCTCTTTGCGGTCCAGGCTCTCGAAACATTCAACACATTAACTGTAGGTAGATAAAGAAGGCATATTTCTCTTTTGTTCGGTTTTTAGAAGCTGACACTTAGTTACGACAACAGGAAACATTCACTGATACGAGCGCATCACTCCACTTTGCTAGCTGCGGGGACTGTTTCCCCCTTAACACCGTCTGTCAATAGACTCTATCAGAAATGTCTTCGCAGCGATGACTTTCGGGCAATGATCTTAACAAATACGTTCCTACCGCAAGTTTTACAGTGGCCTTAATCGCATTATTTCCGCAATCGGTTTGTTTCCCCAAGAGAAAGAAGTCTTATGTACAATCATTCCTTCTTTCGGGTTTTCATTTATTTACCCATTTCACCGTTCGACATCTTTTTTTTTTCTTTGTGAGTTTTGTGTTATCTCTCTATTCGGAGTAATTTTGATTGGGTGATATATTTTTTTCTATTTTCTCAGTCGTCTGCTTCTTTCTTTTTCTTTTTTCTTCGTCTGTACTGTGCCTCTTCAGGACATTGTCGGTCATAGCTCTTCGCAATTTCCTATCTTTGTAGCTAATAAATGTCTTCTTGTTATCTCTCCTAAACCTTGTTTTACCATATATTTACTCAAGCACGTTAGGTAGGTTATGCATTGTTTTCCACTGTCCTTCTTACTTCACAATATGTACTGTGAGTATCAAAATTTCCAAGTCTTCTTTCCTCATGATATTCCCTCGAAATATACCTGATAAATACAAGTGTCTTTCTTTGTTTGCATTTTCTCTGACATTTCTGTTGCTTAAAGTCGTTTTTTTATCTGTGAGGAGATTATTTAGCATTCATTGACATATTGAAGGGTTGACAATATATAACAGTTTAGGACGCTATTACACTGTCAACCACATGATGTTTTTTTGTCTTCAGTTATTCTTTTAGTTAAAAAAAAAAGAAACAAATACGAATAGAATTCCCTTTTTTCTTAATATTTGTTGCATAATTTGTGGATTTTAATTTTAAATAATACATTTCATTATCTTTCTGACTCTTTTTAGAAACTTTTGACAGCAGAAACACATTTACAGAAGCTTTTTTAAAATCATTGCTTGTGTTTTATAAATTAAACTTAATTACTAATAGTTGCAACAGTCCAACTGTTGTTTTAAATGTTATGAAGTTAAAATTTAAAAAAATATTGTTTGAAAAATAAGTTTCTTTTTATTTTATAAATTTGTGGTTGTGTTTTAATTGGGGGGGGGTAATAACGCCAAGTTTAGTACTCTTTTCTTTGTTTTTAACGAAATCTTCCTGTTTTAACAGATTTAATACCTGGGTAATATTTTTTATCGATATACCTTCTTCCTCGGACATTTTTTTTTTCTTTTTCATATTAGATTTTAATCCCGCTTTCTTCGTTAGCAAGTGCTTTTCACCTGCCATTACCTCGGATAAATAATGAACAATTCCGTTTTGATGGCGAGGAAAGACGGAAAATAAAAATCCATTAGAGATGCTGTGTGATTTTTAGTGAGAAAATGAAAGCAGGCATTATGGGAAGATAGAGGAAGTCATGACGCTGTCGCGCGTTTAATATCTACTTGAGTGAAATGAAAAAATTGTCAATTTTGTCCTCTTACTACTTGCAATAAAGACCTGCATTCATTGTTACTGCAACGTCTTGACAAGCTGCAATATACAATGCAACAGGGGATATTACACGGGTATGTTATAATCGTGGAACTTGTAAGAAGCTTATTCGCTCATGAATTTAAACATTGATTAAACCGAAAATTCAAATAAATAAACCGTTAAATTTTCACGGGTACTGTTAGCTTAACTGATATCTAAATCAATTTTTCCTCTAGCATTGTACTTTTTTAAAAACTTCAAGTAATTTTATTTAATAGAATTTTTCTGCAACACTGAAGCTTGTTGAACTCCACGCAGTGTTTAGTTATTTATAATATTGTTTGTCGAGGTTTCCAAATACTACTTTCCATACCGTGATTATATTTACAGTGCTACTACTGTGCATTATATTTTACCAGAATGAAATAAATAAATATATATATATATATATATATATATATATATCAGATAGGCAAAAAAACAATATTGCATTGTTATTAAATCAGTATTTGATATGTCTATATTTCTGAGGTGAGGTATTGTAATTATTTACATTGTTTGGACAATCTGCTCCGGCGGACGAAATAAAGGGTTCAGTTCGAAATTGCAGTCACCTGAAGAAGGCCGGAGTGTACAAAGGCCGAAACGTCCTGAATATGACAATAAAAATGAGGAAAACAGTCTGAACAATGTAAATAATGTCAAATGTATTTATTTTAATCATTAAATTGTTTTTAAAATAGTGGCAGTATTTTGTATAGGTTTTTCCCAAAAACATGAATGAAAATTTATTTTAATAAGCCTTAGTAAAACCAACTGTACTTTGCACCCCCTTATCTGTTTGCACTTCTTCACAAAATTTGTTTTCGATCGCTCGCTCAATGCATGGCTATTTAGAGCATGTGGCAGACGAACTAAAGGAAGTTACAGAACTTTATATATAGATAGATAATCCTCTTTGTGTATATTTCACTCTTCAGTTTTTTCCTTTCTGTGCGATGCCCCTTAAAGACGTAAAGTGATCATATCTCTCCACAATTTCCTATCCTTTGTAGAATTTCACAATA
Source organism: Acanthosepion esculentum (assembly GCA_964036315.1). Classification (NCBI taxonomy): domain Eukaryota; kingdom Metazoa; phylum Mollusca; class Cephalopoda; order Sepiida; family Sepiidae; genus Acanthosepion; species Acanthosepion esculentum. The sequence goes on along the minus strand of OZ038483.1, from coordinate 41,116,992 downwards.
TTATTACTATACTTCACACTTTGTTCTGCCAGCCATATACGTCAGCTTCGGAGCGAGATTACTCGCATTCTTTTGCTTTCATTATATCCTGAGTGTATCAAATTCTCCAAGCCCTCTTTCCTCATATGCCCATAACGTTTTAACTTTTTATTTTGTGTTCTTTTTTTCCTCTTAAAACGCAATCATTGTTCACATGCATTGTCCATGATATTCTTTGCATTCTTTTGTAGACCCACCTCTCAGTTGCGCCAGATCTCCACAGATCTTTTGTAGCGTTTGTTGCCATATAGGAGTCTTGATATTATAAACCAATTCATCACTCTTTTCTTTGTTCCTGATCAATAGTATATTTTCTCTCTCCGGTTTATTTTTCATGCCGTTCTCTTTCTGACAAGTTATTTGTTACACTACATTGATATACAAAAAGAAAAAGAGGTGGACAAAGAGAGAGGGAGAAAAAGAGGTGGACAAAGAGAGAGGGAGAAAAAGAGGTGGAAAGAGAGAGAGGGAGAAAAAGAGGTGGAAAGAGAGAGAGGGAGAAAAAGAGGTGGAAAGAGAGAGAGAGGGAGAAAAAGAGGTGGAAAGAGAGAGAGAGAGGGAGAAAAAGAGGTGGAAAGAGAGAGAGAGAGGGAGAAAAAGAGGTGGAAAGAGAGAGAGAGAGGGAGAAAAAGAGGTGGAAAGAGAGAGAGAGAGGGAGAAAAAGAGGTGGAAAGAGAGAGAGAGAGGGAGAAAAAGAGGTGGAAAGAGAGAGGGAGAAAAAGAGGTGGAAAGAGAGAGGGAGAAAAAGAGGTGGAAAGAGAGAGGGAGAAAAAGAGGTGGAAAGAGAGAGGGAGAAAAAGAGGTGGAAAGAGAGAGGGAGAAAAAGAGGTGGAAAGAGAGAGGGAGAAAAAGAGGTGGAAAGAGAGAGAGAGAAAAAGAGGTGGAAAGAGAGAGAGAGGGAGAAAAAGAGGTGGAAAGAGAGAGAGAGGGAGAAAAAGAGGTGGAAAGAGAGAGAGAGGGAGAAAAAGAGGTGGAAAGAGAGAGAGAGGGAGAAAAAGAGGTGGAAAGAGAGAGAGAGGGAGAAAAAGAGGTGGAAAGAGAGAGAGAGGGAGAAAAAGAGGTGGAAAGAGAGAGAGAGGGAGAAAAAGAGGTGGAAAGAGAGAGAGAGGGAGAAAAAGAGGTGGAAAGAGAGAGAGAGGGAGAAAAAGAGGTGGAAAGAGAGAGAGAGGGAGAAAAAGAGGTGGAAAGAGAGAGAGAGAGGGAGAAAAAGAGGTGGAAAGAGAGAGAGAGAGGGAGAAAAAGAGGTGGAAAGAGAGAGAGAGAGGGAGAAAAAGAGGTGGAAAGAGAGAGAGAGAGGGAGAAAAAGAGGTGGAAAGAGAGAGGGAGAAAAAGAGGTGGAAAGAGAGAGGGAGAAAAAGAGGTGGAAAGAGAGAGAGAGAAAAAGAGGTGGAAAGAGAGAGAGAGAAAAAGAGGTGGAAAGAGAGAGAGAGAAAAAGAGGTGGAAAGAGAGAGAGAGAAAAAGAGGTGGAAAGAGAGAGAGAGAAAAAGAGGTGGAAAGAGAGAGAGAGAAAAAGAGGTGGAAAGAGAGAGAGAGAAAAAGAGGTGGAAAGAGAGAGAGAGAGAGGGAGAAAAAGAGGTGGAAAGAGAGAGAGAGAGAGGGAGAAAAAGAGGTGGAAAGAGAGAGAGAGAGAGGGAGAAAAAGAGGTGGAAAGAGAGAGAGAGAGAGGGAGAAAAAGAGGTGGAAAGAGAGAGAGAGAGAGGGAGAAAAAGAGGTGGAAAGAGAGAGAGAGGGAGAAAAAGAGGTGGAGAGGGAGAAAAAGAGGTGGAGAGGGAGAAAAAGAGGTGGAGAGGGAGAAAAAGAGGTGGAGAGGGAGAAAAAGAGGTGGAGAGGGAGAAAAAGAGGTGGAGAGGGAGAAAAAGAGGTAGAGAGAGAGAGGGAGAAAAAGAGGTAGAGAGAGAGAGGGAGAAAAAGAGGTGGAGAGAGAGAGGGAGAAAAAGAGGTGGAGAGAGAGAGAGAGGGAGAAAAAGAGGTGGAGAGAGAGAGAGAGGGAGAAAAAGAGGTGGAAAGAGAGAGAGAGGGAGAAAAAGAGGTGGAAAGAGAGAGAGAGGGAGAAAAAGAGGTGGAAAGAGAGAGAGAGGGAGAAAAAGAGGTGGAAAGAGAGAGAGAGGGAGAAAAAGAGGTGGAAAGAGAGAGAGAGGGAGAAAAAGAGGTGGAAAGAGAGAGAGAGGGAGAAAAAGAGGTGGAAAGAGAGAGAGAGGGAGAAAAAGAGGTGGAAAGAGAGAGAGAGGGAGAAAAAGAGGTGGAAAGAGAGAGAGAGGGAGAAAAAGAGGTGGAAAGAGAGAGAGAGGGAGAAAAAGAGGTGGAAAGAGAGAGAGAGGGAGAAAAAGAGGTGGAAAGAGAGAGAGAGGGAGAAAAAGAGGTGGAAAGAGAGAGAGAGGGAGAAAAAGAGGTGGAAAGAGAGAGAGAGGGAGAAAAAGAGGTGGAAAGAGAGAGAGAGGGAGAAAAAGAGGTGGAAAGAGAGAGAGAGGGAGAAAAAGAGGTGGAAAGAGAGAGAGAGGGAGAAAAAGAGGTGGAAAGAGAGAGAGAGGGAGAAAAAGAGGTGGAAAGAGAGAGAGAGGGAGAAAAAGAGGTGGAAAGAGAGAGAGAGGGAGAAAAAGAGGTGGAAAGAGAGAGAGAGGGAGAAAAAGAGGTGGAAAGAGAGAGAGAGGGAGAAAAAGAGGTGGAAAGAGAGAGAGAGGGAGAAAAAGAGGTGGAAAGAGAGAGAGAGGGAGAAAAAGAGGTGGAAAGAGAGAGAGAGGGAGAAAAAGAGGTGGAAAGAGAGAGAGAGGGAGAAAAAGAGGTGGAAGAGAGAGAGAGGGAGAAAAAGAGGTGGAAAGAGAGAGAGAGGGAGAAAAAGAGGTGGAAAGAGAGAGAGAGGGAGAAAAAGAGGTGGAAAGAGAGAGAGAGGGAGAAAAAGAGGTGGAAAGAGAGAGAGAGGGAGAAAAAGAGGTGGAAAGAGAGAGAGAGGGAGAAAAAGAGGTGGAAAGAGAGAGAGAGGGAGAAAAAGAGGTGGAAAGAGAGAGAGAGGGAGAAAAAGAGGTGGAAAGAGAGAGAGAGGGAGAAAAAGAGGTGGAAAGAGAGAGAGAGGGAGAAAAAGAGGTGGAAAGAGAGAGAGAGGGAGAAAAAGAGGTGGAAAGAGAGAGAGAGGGAGAAAAAGAGGTGGAAAGAGAGAGAGAGGGAGAAAAAGAGGTGGAAAGAGAGAGAGAGGGAGAAAAAGAGGTGGAAAGAGAGAGAGAGGGAGAAAAAGAGGTGGAAAGAGAGAGAGAGGGAGAAAAAGAGGTGGAAAGAGAGAAGTTGAGAGAAACTTAAATCATTATGCGCTCGACGGCCGGCGTACGCACGATTCACAGACATTTAGTATTACAGTGTAACCCGGATATAAGAAAACCCGGATATAAGAGATTTTATCTGGTCCCAAATTAGAGCCTGTGTTAATGCATATATAATAGACCAAACCCGGATATAAGAGAAACCCGGATATAAGATACTTCTTCTCCGGTACTGTATAAGTTTTCTATTCTTTTACTTACCGGTACTTACATAACTTTTTCTTTTCACGGATTGTTTCATCGATTTCCCTCTTCAGTTAGTTTTTCTTTCTGTTTTCCTTGTCCATAAATTTAGTTTAGAAAATAACTTATTCGTTCCTGTTTTTTTTTATTTCTTCAATTCTCCGAATAAATACGAAATTACCCAAGTCACCCACAGTGATGCAAGAGTAAATTTTCTTCTGTTTGGACAAAATCAAGTTATCGCGATAAAAGAGACTGTAAGAAGCATAGGGATAAACCGCTTTCCCTTGCCTTTTGTCTCTTTCGCTGTGCGTGCCGCGACAGACATTCGTAAACAGTTCATGGCCAACGGGTTCGAAATCTACCAACAGCGGAAGAAGCCAGAAACCCTGGTGACACAACTAAAACGTTTTAGAGGCGAATATTTTGACAAATGCCGGCTTTTGTCAAAACGAACTGCCTTTTCTTGAGCCTTGCCGTACGAATATGAAATCTTTATTTCTTGATCGCTCCGAATGACCTTTTGCGGTTCTCTCCACGCCCGTCTCTCCTCTCGCTATTCCAGCTTACCAATTCAGCATTCAAGCTCTCACCGTCCGTCCATCCATCCGTCTTGGAAATATTCTTTCAGAAATACGGTTTGCTCGCACAAAGAGTGCCGTTTGTCGTCGGCTCATGTCAAGCTGCTGAAGCACAATGACATACGAAAAGTTAATGCGGAAAAGATATAAAAAAGAGACAGAGGAGAGGGAGAAAGAGGGGGATGAGATTTAAAATGGCTGCGAGTCTTTTTCTGTTATGATTCGCGTTCAGCTTCGTTTCTACCCTGCCATCCCAGTCGTCGATATTACCAAACAGGAAGGAAGAACGACGGGAAAAAATAGAGAAAAAGAACAGTTGATAACGTAAAAGAAACAAAAAAAAAAAAAAACGCTATAAAAAAAATTGAAGAAAATACATTTCGAACGAGGAGTTACCCTGAAAGTGTTTATAGGTACTTGCTATAGCTTAATCTGACACAAGATCCACAGTACGGAGCACCTAATAGGAAATGAACTCGCCGTATAATAGTAATGGTCTGCTAGACATAAAAAGTTATTACATTCTTTAATATTGTTTTGATCTGAAAACACAAATATATATATCTCCCTTATTGTAGTATGGCACAAGGTTACAAATATGGCGAACTCAGTGCCTCACTATTCTCTCTTGATGGATAAATCGGTGTAGTAGGGGAGTTCAAGTTTAAAATTTTTTGATTACTCTAAAAAAAAAAAAATTTAACTGCTATACATACTCTAGTATAGTGTGAGTTTTATGATAAGAATTTATTTAAGTAAAAAGTGGTTTAAAATAATTCATTTTCAGTGACCGGTTGCTCTATACACAAGTAATTTTTTCTGGAGAGATTAAAATGAATGCAAAAATGTCAGAGGTCACACTATACAGGAAGTCTGCTTCTACACCATTAAATACAGTATACCCATTTATTACGACCCCGACAACGGAAAACGAGTTTAATATCAAAAGTTGTTTTTAGAACTAGTTCTTGACCTGGCCGAGAACCTTTCAGCATACTCCTCGTATGCTATGTATCTATAATCTCTTTGGCATCTAATACGAGGGTGGGGGCCTTAACTGGAGTATTTTGTTTCTTCCGGCTTATCAACCTCTTGCAGGTTATTTAAAGCCAGAAAATATTTTAGATTGTAAGAATCTTTTGGAGATAATTATTTTTACCGATACAAGTTCTACTAATTAACTCCTAACTGGGAGTGCAATCCTCAATGGGTGCCCCAAAACATTCGGCCTTGTGCCACATCAGAGCTAAGCTTTGAAAATCACCATAACTGTGGAGGCAGTGGGTATTCATACCATTTCCAAGAGTATTTGCCCATAATGTATTTTCTACAAATATTTTCATGGCAATTGTTCTGATAAATTCTCTTAGGTGCATGAAATTAAGCACACTACTAGATTGACAATCAGGTCTCACTGTCTTACTGTTGAATTACCTAGATACAATCGTATGTTCTATTCTAATACTTTCTTATCTCGCACTTCTCGCTTGTGAAACTCCTTTACTATTTCTCGCTTTCCTGTCATCAACGCCAATTGCCATCTTCTGTCTTCCTGAAACGGTGCTTTTTTATCCTTTCTCCTCGTTAAAGTTTTCTTATTCACTTTCACTCCCAGTAGCCTTAGGCGTTCTTAGTGGAATTATCGCCTTGCTTGAGGTGAAATTATTAAAAAAAAAAAATAAATAAATATAACGAACCCGACAAGAATTGGAACTCTGCTCTCCGACTTTTTTTTTAAGCATTTCACCCCAAGCAAGGTGGGATGCCACTAGTACGCAAGGGGTTACAGAGAGTGGGGGCGAGAGTAAAGAGGCGTGATGGAGGAAAGGATGAAGAGAACAACAGGGAATTGGTCAGGGCATCTGGGGATGTCGATTGACATTACATCTATGTTAAAGCCGAAGCGGTACCAACTAAAATTTTACAGCACTAACCCCAACTAAGAATTCGCAAAAAATTTCTATCTCTACTAGTAATTTGACACAGGAGAATACCTAGTAGTAATGATCATTTTTTTTTTTCATTCGGTGACAAATGTGGATGTGCAAGCGGTGCACTAATAAGAGATTTGGAAATTCGAACTCTGGGAGCAGTTCAAATTTCGGACGTGATAGTTACATTCACTTTTGCTGAAATACCCTTTGGGAAAGTATTAATCCAGCTTCCCCTCACTTATGAAGTTAAATAGCAGAGCTGGCTTAACTCTTTAGCCGTGGTTGGCAACAAGTATAGAAGGAAAATTGTATTCAAGACCAAATGTGGCATAAGTGGGGTATATATTTGACGTTTCAGAAAGCTTTGCTCAATAGGAAAGTTTGAATCTGTGCGTGTTGAAGAAAACAAGTAGGCCATGCTGAAAATGAAGAATCACACTGATTTGCAGTGTGCCTTCAAGTCGAAACAGCTCAGATGGTAAAGAAATCTTGTACTTTTGACCAAAATCTGACAGAAATTAGACATTGTTGCGAAGTCTATCGGCTTACGCTCTTCTGACATATTGTCGTTTGTGTCCAAGGCGACCAAAGCTCAACAAAACAAGACATTTGCCTTTCCCACCAAAATACTGTTGAGTGTCTGCACGAAAGGAAACAAACGGTTTATAGCAAATAACAGTCGCAACGTAAAGATGTTATTTAGATTCACGTAGAGAACAAGATGTAAAATGTGGGAAAAAAATGGAAACAAAAAAAAAGAAAAAGAAAATGCGTTTTGTTTTAAAAGGTTAACGTGGGAGAAAGTGTTTGATATCCTTTGTCTTTATCCAGACTGCTATTTTCTTACCCAATTCCTCCTGCTTCGTTGTCGAGACTATGTTACTTCACTCTATCTTGTTCCTTGACTGGTTCAATTTTGTTGTTTGGCACCATGACTAATATGTACCTATAATGATATTAATTCCTAACGGCAAAGATTTTCAAATGGAGTACTCAGCCAATTCCTCTCTCTCTCTCTCTCTCTCTCTCTCTATATATATATATATATATATATATATATATATATATATATATAAAGACATTTTTTATGATATGTTTAACGTTCTTTTTATAGATACAAGTATTTAAGCAAATGCTCTGTTTTATAATAAACAGTATTAAATAACATTTACCGGCCTGAATGTCCGAGAAATTTTCATAGAAAATTTTCGTTCTGCGACAGGAATCTATATATATATATATATATATATATATATAAAATGTCTTAAATTGTCGGACCTTGTCCAATTTAATATATATATATATATATATATATATATATATATAGTGCTGTTCGATAAAAGTGACTCACCTGATTTTTTTACTTAAAAAGTTTTTTCGCGTATTGTTTTTGGGGTCAAACTGATTTTTAATCTTACTAATATAAAGACCCCTTCCCGATCACCTAGCAAAAAAGTTTACTCACCCTGAGGTATTCTATTGATAATTATAATTTTGGATATAAATGAAATTTAGGGAAAAACAATGTGCAAAAAAAGTGACTCACGTATTTCCTGCAACTAGTAATCAATAGAAACATAACTGAACAGCTTTAAATAAAGAATAATAGAGGTATAATTTATTTATAATAGGTAATATAGTTCGAAATATTTAATAATCTATGGGTCCTCCTTTATTTTGAATAACCTTTTCAACCCTTTTTGGCATTGACTTGATAAGGTTCTGGCAAATCTCATCTCGAAGCATTGAATTCCATTCGGATATGAAATTCACAATCAAATCCTCTTTGTTGCTCAACTGCTTTCTCGAGAGCCTGTACTTTATAATGCTCCATAAGTTTTCTATGGGGTTGAGGTCAGGAGATTGGGGCGGCCATGTCATAACACTCACCTGCTTCTCATTAAAGTATTCCTTCATCAATTTTGATTTGTGACAGGGAGCATTATCCTGCATAAAAATGAGCTTGGTGGGATCGATTTGCACCCTTTCAGCAGAAGGGAGCAGACAAGACTCTAAAATTCTCTTGTACTGCTCGCTCCTGAGGGTCTTTTCAATAGGCTTTAAGAAACCAGTTCCATGAAAAGAAATGCATCCCCAGAACATTATACTGAACGGATGCTTGACAGTACTTACTGCTAAATTCAAAGAACTTTCAAAGCTTCTTCTTCGGATTTTAGATCGCTTATCCTTTGAATTTAGCTCAACTTTCGTTTCATCGGAGAAGAGAACATTTAGTAAAAAAAAAAAAAAAAATCAGGTGAGTCACTTTTATCGAACAGCACAGTGTATATATATATATATATATATATATATATATATATATATATATATATAAAAAGAAATATAGTTGTAAGGTGTGCTAAATTTATGGGATAAAGTGCTCAATATCAGAGAGCGTATTGCGCCTAGCATGAAACAGCTTAGGCGATCATGTATCTTTATGACGAGGCAGATTTCTGTCCTGTTATTTACCCATAGCTGGGTGGTGAAGAGGATTCATACCTTTCCCAAGTGAATTCCCGTAAGTGAATGTAATGGATTTGACTGGAATTCGAACGCTTTAAATCTTAAATAAAGCATATCTTAAAACTGTAAACTTTTTAACCTAAATATGCACCCCGAGCCGCTAATCCATTACTCCACCGTGCCTCCATATATACTAGAGTTCTTAACTTTAAAAATGCTAAAATCTAAAGGAAATTTACTTCAAATTGTTGCAAAATAAAGTCCTTACATTTGCCCTAATAAAGTCCTATCAGAGGACGAAAGGCGTCAGTTAAGAAAAGTTCTTTTGTCTTTACTAACTAGTCTAGGCTGGTTTGGGATTAACACTAAGCTTATAATACAGATGCTTGGGATCGATCTTTCATTGTCTTTAGTTACGCTGAGCCTTCAGATTCATCAGCAGGTTGAACTGAAAGATGGCTTCTAGCCACCAGGTGTATATCAGCGCCTTCATAATAAGTCAGTGGCTGTTCCCAACAGATAAGGCCGTGGTCGATCCACCTGCGCTTAGAATGTGCGCACATGGGAGAAACCAGATGACAAATATATAAGCCTCTTCCGAGTAGAAAGAAAGGGAGATTCTATTACGTATTCGCAAGAATTTATGTAGAATCTACATACAGAAAACCCCCCAAAGCCACACACCTGATGGAAACCAGTGTTGAATAAACAATGTTATATATGAGAGATTGTTTTGTTTTAGTTAGTTGCTGTGTCAAGAACATTACATGTGCCTTATATACATTATAACCAAAAATGTTTGCGGCTTCTCTCTTCTCTTTAAAATATGCATTTTTTTCTCGTTGGACGAACTTTCACCTCTCTCTCATATATATATATATATATATATATATATATATATAATTAAGTAATGAAAATCTTGGTAATCCGTATGGATAATCCCAAGGAGGCTGAAATAGAGAGAGCTCAATGTTAAATCAGAGCGAATAATTTAATTTTTTCATCCTTGGAAGTGAGGTCTGATGATCCAGGGAACAATAAAATCCTTGGGGAAATAAATTATAACATGGAACCTTAAAGTTGTCTGGTTTTCTTTAAATTATATATATATATATAGTGTGTGTTTGAGGAAATTGTAAGACAAAATGGAAAAATAAACACTTACCATTTTGTTTGAGAATTTTCTAAATACTGTTGTTGATATATAAAATATATATCGTTATCTCAGATATATAATTTCTACACCAGTCTCTGTAAAGACGTATATGTACGTCCACAGCACGGAAGTGTTCAAACAGCGTAAAAAAATATAGCCTCAATAAAACTATATCTTACTTTTCTCATTAAAACAGCTGTCTAATTTATCAAGATTGCATCGTGATAATCTCTTTGCTTCAAATTATGACCGACTGGAATTTATATCCACCCCGCTTCAGGGGAGATAATTTGTAAACTCCTTCATCTTTAATGATAGTCTGGGCTTTTCTGTTTCTTGGTGAAAACATTTCCGCACTCTTCCAAAATAACTGCAAACTGCTTAAATCTGCCAAGATGGCGGAAGTTGGCCGATTCTCCGTAATTGTTAATCTTGAGAACAATTTCCGTGTTTTGCATCGCTTGATTTCATCAGACTCACTCTCGAACACGTGTGTGATTACCGATGGTTTTTATTGTAAATTAGAATATCCGATTTGCCGCGGGTCTGGTAACAGTGGCAACGTATTAGACTGTGATTAAAAACCCGTTGAGATATGTTTAAGCACAAACATTAGTTAAAACTACTACGCTATATTCTTATCATAGCGTCGTGTGTAAATTGGGTTGTGGCTGTGAATTTCAGATTGACGGACGATGCTAACTTTGGTGACAGCTTGAAACAACTGAAATTGGCGGTTGAAATATGTACGCGACATTTTCCGTTTTTTTTTGTTTTTTTTCTTTTACAAATCGATGTGCTAGGACTGAAAATTGATATTGTAGCTGATTTTTTTCTCATCATCGGTGTCTGTTTGTCTGAGTTCGAACCCAGGTAAAATCCAGGAGGTCGAATGCTAATTTTTAAAGTAATCTCGTATTATAGGTGATTGTTGAAACTATGAAATTTCACCCTCCTTTTCCTTGAGCCTGGAGTGTACATTTGCCAAAGAGATACTTAATAGGGAAGTAACCATGACAAAACTACCCAACCGATTTCAAGAGGAAAATCAATTTTATATGATCAGTTCCTTTTCTACGAGTTGTCAAAACTCTGTAGGTTATTTAAAGTCAGAAAATTGTTTGTGCTTGTTTTGTTTTTGTTTTTTGGGGTTTGTTTTGGGGGGTTTGTTTTGAGGTTTGTTTTTGTTGTTTTGGGGTGTTGTTGTTTTTGGGGGGTTTGTTTGTTTTGTTCTTGGTGTTTTTGGGTGTTTGTGTTTTTTTGGGGTGTTTGGGGTTTTTTTTGTTTAGTTTTTTTTTTTGGTTGTTTTGTCTTTTTCGTGTCTTGACTTCTTTCTAATTAACCCATAACTGGGAGAAGAGATCAATTCATTCCTTTCCCAAGGGCATTTGCCCCTAAGTGAATATAACGAACACATCTGCAATTTGAACTCAAAAATGGACTACATTAAAAAGAAATGGCAAATAAACAAACTTTGTAAATTGATATTCTGGGATTGCTATTAATGTCCAATAAAACTAAATCCCTGATATTTAACACTTTGCTGTCATTAGTCACGTTCACTGAACTGTGACACACCCAAATTTGACAACAAAATCTTACGCTTATCAATTTTGGGCGTAAAAATTACTACGCCTGGGGACATTTTAAACAGATAGCAATCGAAGCCACATTTTTTTCTGTATAAAACGGAAAGAATTCTCCAATGCCAGTGAGATGCGAAAATAATCACGGCACAGCTGCATGTCTCTGCATCTCACTTTAACTTTTGAAAAATCATAGAACTGCGAAACCGGTAAAGTTTTTCTAAATAAATATTCTGAAAGACTCCAGTTACAGTTTCAAGGTCCTTTTCATAGCTTTCTTATATAAACAGGTTTTTGCTCAGATGCTACTAAAGTTTCGACTAATCTATGTTTTCTCAGGCTGTAGACAAATTATATATTCTTAATAATGCCCAGTCGTAGTGCTCAAATACCATGAAAATCTGCTCCACAAAACCGGCGGTATCTTATAATCAGGCGCCATACTAGTTAACAAATACTACTTTGTGTGTGTTGGCATTTAGTGATTACTTCAGATGTTTTTTTTTTATTCAATTTTAAGTTTTTTTCATCGGCTCTGTTTTACTGTGAACGCTTTTTTAACTGTTACGCTTTTTTAAAAGAGTTGGTTGTTAAACTGACGCTTTCAGTACGAACTCTTGTTTCAAATTACACCCGGATGTTGTTTCCAGAATAATACATTCTATT
>OZ038483.1:41065072-41102572 GCA_964036315.1 Acanthosepion esculentum | reverse complement strand
TATCAGATAGACTGATGGAAAACAGGGAGGGGTCTTTCGTGTGATTAATAGAAGTTTTATCCCTGAAGTACTAAATTATTGTCACACTGAAATAGTTAACGTTAAGTTTTAATAAATAATATCGCGGTAGTATTGTCTGAAGTAGTTTATATGTGGAATTATTTGAAATTAGTGTCCACGTCTTTCCAGTATTAACCATTCCTAATACCTTCTACGGGCTGTTCTTAGATTGTATTTGTATTCAGTAAGTTTTCAGTATCGTCTACATTTTCCTGAAGTGAATTTCACTAAATACTTCATAGATCGAGGCGTTAAAAATTCCTGTTAGGCTACACAAATAATGCGAACAATGCTCAAAGTTTACTGGATGAGCAATAGTGAAATAAAAAAAAATGGTCGGTAGGGTTTGTCTCGAGAAGTTGAATTTGACTTGGAAATTTATCCGGTATTTATCATGAAAAAAATAATTAATTTTCGATCATTGCGAGCGATTGGCGGTAAGAATTCAAACATTTTCTACTCGTTTAAAACTAAGCTGAATTCAGTGAAGGCTTCTCGTGAGAAATCAATTAAGAATAGTTATAGTTATTTGATTCCTCATTGCGTGGACAAAAGAACTGGTAAAAATGGTTGCTGAAGACATTAGGTTTATAATACTCAGAAATTCATACGCAGATGTCCTCAAGGACACATGGCACAGTGGATAAAGGCGTTGGTTAGATCCAGTGATATATATATATATATATATATATATATATATAAAGAAATATAGTCTTACAGTGTGCTATATTTATGGGATAAAGTGCTCAATATCAGAGATAGTGTGTGTAAATAAAAAAAGTGAACATAGAAGTCAACACTTAGAGGTGACAGTCTGTTTCATACTAGATGCAATCGTCACGCCTGACGATTGCATGTAGCATGAAACACTGTCGCCTCTAAGTGTTGACTTTTATGTTCACTTTATATATATATATATATATATATATATATATATATATATGAATCCAAGCACTGAACACTCTCACCAGTCGGTGTTGACCTTAGTGTCCACTTTATATACACACACGAAATACGGTGAAAAGTTCTTTATTAGACTAAGAAATCCTTCTTTGCGAAAAATTCTGACTTATATATATTTGTCAGATTTTGCGAAGTGAATTGAGCCAAGAACTTCTCATTGCTTCGCATAAACAATCTTTCGGTCAAGAGACGCATTCAGTATTGACGAAGAATTTGTTTTAATAAATTTCTGCTGTGACATCATGGGCTACATCAACAACTAGTTATTTAAGATTGATTGATCACAGGAACACCGTTAATTCCGACTGCCGCTTTAATAATATATTCTACAACTGTTCGCGACTCATTTGATTGATCGCTTTACTAACCACTGGTCCTTACCTACCACCGGTTCTCGAACGGTCAAATAATTTGCCTTATCTCAAGGAAAATACCAATTTAGAGAAAAGGAAAGTTTAGCTAATTAGAGAAATGTGTCGGCCCAGCAATGCAGGAAACTGATTGTGGGCACCTTTTGAAGTCCTCAAAGTCTTCATCGAATGCCGAATGAAACGTTATCGCGAGTAATTTACATCGTTACGGTGTTTCGAGTCTGATTTGAGCATTTTGCATACTTTAGTGACTTCAGAAGTTATGTTTGTCTTAAGCGTAGCGTCTTTTGCTACTACTGAATGAAATAGGCGATTTCATATTTCTCTTAGCATGTCCTATGATCTGAATGTAGTGAGGTTAATCGAGGAAGCCTATGATCATGCTGCGTCATACTATTCTTATGAACATGTGTATATATATACATACATACATACACACACACATATATATATATATATATATATATATATATATATATATAGCATAATGAGAAGTCACGTATACTTTCTTGGTATGTATATAATATGGATAAAACAACTGAAAAGTTGCAAATTAAAAGAAAAAAATTGAATGTTTTTTGTGAAAGTATTTATTTATGTTTATATATATATATATATATATATATATATATATATATATATATATATGATAATTCAGATCGCCTCGATCTTTCCTCAGAAATTAAATAACTGTATTCGTAAGTTTGTTTACAAGTAGCGTCCGTCGCGAGACGCGGACGTCACGTGATGTGGAATGCAACTGTGTTTGAATATATCTAACGTAAATCTAACAATAATATTTTAGATGTTGTTTAAAAAGGTTTTTTTAACTATATCTAAAGAATTTTTTTTAACTATTGAAATATTTATACAGGTTTAAAATACCCAAGTCTTTGTTTAACCCTAGTTTATACGTGTCTAATTTGAAAATCCAGTATTTCTCTTTTTTTCTGCGTGTGTATGTGGAACTAAATTCGGAGTCTATCAATAAACATTTACAGTTGTCTAATGAGTGTCTTGATTGATTAAAGTGTTCATATATGGGGGAATAAGGATTGTTTTAAGATATATATGTGTGTGTGTGTGTGTATATGTAGTGGGGGGTCACTTCCTCGTGGTGTAAACGTTAGCAATGACGACTGAGTCGTTAGTCCAATCCTTACTGGGTGACTCTTAATCTCGGACTTGTACCACATCTAAGCTGCGCTTAGAAAATTACTATATATTTTTCCGGTGTATGACGATAAACTACATCCGGCAGCAAGGCCTGTAATCGGAATATTGGAAGTTTTGAGGAGCTTAGAACCACCTCTTAATTGCTGTTGCTCTTTCTAGGACCACCGGAGTAGCAGAACCTGTTAGGATCTCATCTATGGGCAAATGGTTAACCAGGCGGATGAATTTCACTCATCGACACTCCAATAATAACCACTGAAAGATAGAACTCGAGAACCCTTAGTCGGTGTTAGGACATCCCCATAGCAAAAAGAAAACTCCTTTGTAAACATTTAAAATTTTGGAGTGTGTGTGTGTAAGAAAATGCAAAGATGATAAATATAACTTTAGATAAGCAAAAACAAAGTGAAAATAAGACACGCTCTTCAGATTAGTTGTACAAAAATACTTCTACAGAAAAACACGGAAACTGGAAAAATTGAAAGAAATAAAAATGAACAATACATGTATAAGTTACTATGGATTTCGTTAATCGGACTGACTTCCTCATCTTGGTTGCTTTCCTCACAACGTTTCGGCCGTCTGATCCTCCGGCCTTCTTCAGGTGCATCTCGAACTCGGGAAAGTAAGGGTGGATGAACATCGAAAAGCAGTGACTAGAGGGGAGACGGAAAAGTCGGGTATAGCCTACCATGTATGGAAGGAAAAGGGTGACCATCGCCCTCTCTGGGATGAAGTTAAAATAATAAACAGTGAACCCCAGTGGAAAGTGAGAAAACTCAAAGAAACAGCTCACATGCTAGGACATAACAACCTCCTGAGCAGACCAAGTATAGAACTGAACACGATTTGGGCACCCCTAATCGTAAGAGAGAACCTAGAATAACAACTTAGGTTTAAATATACCAAAAATTCATACACGATCGTGTACACATGGCCGAGGCGACTAGGACGTTGAAACAGTGATTGCAAGTTCTCCCGATGTTCTGAGTTCAATCCCGAGCAAAGACAGTGGCAGCGACAAACAAGAGCGGTGACAACGATAATAGAAGCACAGCAGCAGCAACGATGGCGTCAAGCAGTAGTAGCAGCAGCGATGGCCTTAATGGAACGAGAACATGGTACCCCCGTAACAATAAAGGGTTGGGTTCGAAATTCCAGACCGACGGTTCCCGAGTTCGAGATGCACCTGAAGAAGGCCGGAGGATCAGACGGCCGAAACGTTGTGAGGAAAGCAACCAAGATGAGGAAGTCAGTCCGATTAACGAAATCCATAGTGAAAACCCCTCATCCCAAAAATATAGACAATTACTATGTATAAGTTATATGAATTGCAATAAATATATATAATTTCATTATATATATATATATATATATATATATATATATATATATATATATATATATATATAATAAATGCATGTTTCATTAAACAATATAGACAAGTTCTGTCTATTTATTTTAAATAAGTTCCTTTCATATTGTCTGATAAGCTTAATCACAATATCATTGAAAGACGAAAGGATAACACCATAAAGATACATGTTTAAATCCAATCCAAGCTTTCGGCTTACATAAGCCATTATCAAAGATAACAATTTCAATATATCAAACATCACACGGACGAAACAACAATGATAGTCCGCCCTTGCTGCATGAAAAATTTCAAAGCAATGACAAACTCGTGTATACGAAACACGGAAGGGAAAATCGCGTCGCAGTACGTGACGTCAAACGTGACCACGCGAGAGTGAACACGAGAAGTGTTAAGTATGGCTTCTGTTATAAATTATAGGCATTTAAGAATATTTGTGGAGATTTCATAGTTTATTTTGTTCAGGTTAGGTTTCAACTGTTTAATGTATATAGCTTCAAGAATTTAAAATTTATGTTTATTGTTTTCATGTTTAAATATAGTTGTGTTTCTGTCAACAAGGATTTTCCGGAATTGTGTACGCGGCCAGGCATGTTGTTTTTAAATGCCTAAAAATGTTAGTTATCATTTAAATGTAGAGTCAAGCTTAGATTGGATTTAAACAATATAGTGTTTTCCTTTCGTCTTTCAATGATAATTTGATTAAGCTTATCAGACAATATGAAAGGAACTTACTTAAAATATATATATATATATATATATATATGTGTGTGTGTTTCATTTTATATATATATATATATATATATATATATATATATATATATATATATATATATATATATATATATATATAATACATGTTTCATTTTATATATATATAATACCTAATTTCATTTTATATAATATATATATATATATATATATATATTAAATTACTTTTATGTAATATTTAATTTTTTCAGTTTAAATCGGTTAATTTTTGGAGCTTCGAAAAAAGCGCCCTCTCCTTGTGTGTGTGTGTATATATATATATATATATATATATATATATATATATATATATATAATTATTTATTTAAAAATTATAACATAAATATTTTATAAAATCACTACAAAAATAGCCATTTTGTTTCAACACCTCTGGTGTCTTATCAAGTGATATTTGCTCTACTCTGTATTGTGCACTCTTTTAAGAATAGTAATTGTTGGTTATTGGAATTTATTCCGTATTAACCAATCCTATATATATATATATGCGTGTTTGTGAAAACAGGTATTACCACTGCATAATGAATGTGATTTTTACACTTCAGTGGGATCTTCAGAGCAATTCCCATTACTTTTTCCTGCTGAAACTGAATCACCGTTAAGTGTTGATTCTTATGTCGACACAGGCTATATCTATAAACGCTCAATCTCCAAGAGTGAAAAGTTTTTCCTTTATAAATCCAGCAAATTCTAAACATGTGTGTACGTTTGTCAGCAGGTATTTTGCGTCTGTACTTTTTTCGTCATTAAAAGAACGGTGAGTACGTGTCTAAATGACCATTTTTATTCTATAAAGTGTTGCCGTCACTACGAGAAACTTCTTCGCAGTAGGTATAAAGGTAGAAAATCTTAAGCTCCATCGTAAACGATGACAACGCCTTAGGACTTCACATCGACTCTGACCATATCGGATTTAGGCATTCACCAATCAATCAGTGAAAGGATTCAGAAATCTACTCGCTTACTTTCAGTCTATCAATGCCGAAATTGGTGTTGCCTGACCTTTGACCCAACGTAAGTGGGTAGCTCAACGAATAAACTCACAAGATGATTGCTCGGCGACGATTCCGCCATTTTTGTCAGATTTTCCCGCCAAATGGATTTTACGGCGGTTAATAGCAATGGCTTCTTTTCTGTTAAAAGGGTTAAGAACATATTGGATATCAATTCGCTTAAATGACCGTAGGTAAAAGCTCTTTTTGAAACTGAAAAATAAATAAAAAAGCTGACACAATTTTGAGATTAAAACGTTTAGACTTCATTACTGCAACGTCTATTTTTAGAAATGTCGTTCCTTTGTTATACGTAAAATGTCGATATTTTGCATATTTAATCCGTTCGCAAGTTATCTAGTTTCTGTCTTTTTTTAAAACTTGTAAATGAAATCCTATTAAATACCGAGTGTTCAATGTAACGTTGTCATTAAGAAATTCAAACAGCCATCGATAGATACGAATTTGTTACGCACATGAGAACGGATCAATATATATGTAACGTATAGCTAATATTTTAATTTAGATCTAAGAATTTCACTCTGTAGTATTCGATCTGGGAGATGAATGAAGAAGCGTTCGGTTAAGCGCATTGACAAATGAATTAGGTTATGCTGAAAATAATGAAAGTCTAACATTAGTGCAGGATTAGAATATTGCTGTCAGATATGGTCCTCTATCGCAGCTCCTTGGTAAACTACAAAGAATCAGCAATATTATTGGTCCTGATTGGGTCGCTCGGATTTAGTCAATTTCCCGCCGCCATGAGGTTGCCTCTATAAATACTTTCATGGTAATTGTTCGGCTGGGCTCTTCGCTGTGGCACTTTGACTTTTTGAATTTAAGCGCAGTACAAGACTGACGTCGAGACCTCATCAATTTAGAATTGGGCTGGCTAGATGTAACCGTAAATTATATGCTAACGGTTTTTCTCGCATTTCTTGTTTGTGGAACCCTTTTCTGGCTACATGTTTTCCACTCAACTTTGCATTAAAATTTTTGCAGATTAATGTCAATCGCTATCTACTGTCCTCCTGATTATTCTTTCCTCTTCCTGCTCGTTATTAACGTTTCTGTTCCTAATTCTTCCATACGCTGTAACCCCTTGTGTCAGTGGCTTTACTGCCTTGCATCGGGTGAAACTGATTTTAAAAAATTGTTTAAGATTAGTATTTTCTCGTCATTATTCCAGCGCTCATTGATGTACCTAGTTCGACACACACACACACACACACACACACACACACACACATTCTGTAAAATCCTGTAATTAACATAAATATGACTTAATGACAATTTTTGACATGTCAATAAACAAGCACAGTGATAAACGCCATAAAAATAAAATGAAAAAAAAAATGAGTTAAAATTCATAACTTTAAGCAGATTTTTCTAACGTCAGAAATACTGAATTTCTTTAATGCAGAAATGTCTTTAGATAATCGGAGTACTGGTAAAAACAGTGGGCAGTAATAAAGAGTCAAAACCTAGCCATCGTAAACTACCATATTTTCTTGTGTATAATGAGAATTTTCGAACGAAAACTAAAAGGCAAAACAGTGGAGCCGTATTATACACAAGTACACGTTTTCATAAAAATTTACTCGGCTTAAAAATCTTCTTATTTGAAACAACAGGATTGCAAATACTCATTTAGCACAACAGATAATAAAACACAAAGTCGGAAGGTTTTAATAGCAATTGTTTACAAAAGGTATTTATGTCGGCAATATTTGTCTCTTCATTAATGAAAGATAACATTTTTTTACTTTATTGATATATACAAATATAATAAAGTTATATCAAACAGAAAATTATGATAGATTAAATAACACGTTAAAATGTATTACTGGGTAGAGCTAGTTAGCATCCCCCCCGCCAAAAAAAAGGTTTTAAGCGGAAATGGGAAGAAACACGCAATGGCTAAACATCCGGTTCATTTATGTTCTTTAACATCGTGAAAAAAATTAAATATTTTGGGGAATATAGGTATGACATTGAAATTTTAATGGGCAATATGGTACACCCCCCCCAATAAAATGTATAGGAATGGCTGTACTATGGGGTCGTATTATACTCAAATATGTAATTTACTCAGTTTTTTACTTCAGAAATCCCGGGTCCTATTATACTCTAGAACGCCGGCAAACAAATCATTATCGTCAGAATGTCTTATAGCGCTGTATCTGTAATAGTGAATTCTTGTTTGAATAGATTTGTTTAATAAATCCTATCCTACCAGTTATATATGTAATCGTGAGAGTTAATGAAAATCACGAAGTATTTGTTGAATAAAGCTTATTCGTAATGTCACAGTTTAGAAAAAGTTTTAATATAAAAAAAAATCTTTGACAAAAAAGAAAGAAGAAAAACAAACAAATGAAACTGGTTTGAACAGCCTTAAAGAAAACAATAAAATCCGACCTTAGCTCAGAAAAAAAAGTTCTCGGTAGTCCAGACCAGAAAATCAAAAATAGAAAACCAATCCGGAAAAGAGCAGGAACAGACTCCAAGACATAACTTTAACGTGGTTGTCAGTTTTGCGCGGGAAACTAATAATCCCGGTTAAGTCCTGTGCCTCTTTGGTTAAAAAAAAAAAATTGATACTGAGAATGAAAATAGTTCATCTTTCTTGCTTCATGTATTTGAATTTTTGTAGCATTTTAATATTTAACTTCTTTTTCAAATTTTGGTCATCGCTTTGATTTCCTCAAAATGTGGGCAGAAATAACGAAAATCCACGCATTTGCTGACTATAGACTTTTACTAATTTTTGTTCTGTGAATTTATTTTAAGATCCTTACGTAATAACCGTGCGTATATTATGTAATCCTGTAGAAGAGGATGAAAATAAAAACGAAAATTCATAAGTGAAAAAAAAAAAATACACCCTTCTTCTAAAATTCTAATTTTATAATCATACCGTCAGATATTTGGCATGCTACTTAAATTATAAAAACCAACTGTATAAAAAAATCCGTTGAACTATGAAGGGTGTAATTTACAACAGCGTCTCAATTTCCGAAAGAAAAAAAAACATGCGAGAAAAACTTTATTTACATTATTCGGACTATTGTCCACATCTTTGTCGCCATATTTATTACAGCATTTCGGCCGTTGTACGCTCCGGTCTTCTTCAGGTGTTTGGAATGTCGAACTAAACCTTTATTTCGCTCACTGGGGTAGACTGTTCTAGTTCCACGTTCCACGTTTGTTGATCGGAAGGTTAATTTTGACTGACATCTATTTCAAAACCAAAATTTTTAAATCTTCAGTTTAAAATATATATAAAACAACTGTCAGACATTATCGTTAATAGCAGAATAAATCAGAATATCAATTTTTTTCTTGACGTTGTATTTCACTATAACACATTATGCGAATCAATGTTTTCACAATAAAGTTGGTATTAAATAACCGATGTAACAAAAGTTTATAAGATATTTATAAAAGTTTATAATAAATATAAGAATATCGTGTGAGTTTAATCCTTTAGAATAAATATTGCTAATAACGTGTTTTGAGGATTTTAACTTTTATTACGCAGTCAAAATTCTGTTATAGACTACAAATATCTATTTGATTGACACAATATTCCACACACTTGAATAAATTACTGTCCAACAATGATTTTGCTACAGAAACAAGAATGCAGTTTTTCTATAGTGTTTTTTTGTAGATCACAAAAATTAACACCATTCTTCACGAAATGACACCATGTTTTTCCAAATTTCGAAAAATTTAGATTTGAGTATATGTATAGATATTAAACATGTTCATATAAACATTTTATTTCATTTAAAGTATGTAAGAAAACACAGGCTTATTTATTAAAACAACATTGTTTACTAATTAAGATTTAATTTTGTGCTTTTTTTCTATGTTTAGCATCTGGCCTGTCTTTATGAAGAGTCCAATAAAAGTCACCTAGCATAGTAGGTTTCCACTTGCCTTTATAACGATTTTCTATTTTGACATTATCTTGGTACAACCTTTCACCATGTTCGTCACTAACGACTGCTGCGTTTTCCGGAAAATAGGGCAGATGTGAATGCAAAAAAAACAAAAAAAAAACAAATGCATCTTTTGTGACATACTGCAGCCTAAATTTGTATATGCTTCAATCATATTTTGATCTTGTATTTCGTAATTTGGCCCCTTGTTCCTCCCAAGAAAGCCATTGACATGGACCCCATTATCACGCCACTGACTTAGTAGACAAAGTAAGTATATTTTGTTTCTATTAGAGATCTAATAACGAGACAAATCGAATAATTTTTCTAAGTTCTTGCACATTAGGATTAGAGTATACTGATGTTTAATTAGGGGAGGCACAGTGGAGTAATGGATAGCGGCTCGGATTGAGGAATCGGAAAACCGAGTCCGAATTCCATTCGAATCCATTACATTCACTTACGTACTAATAGCGTTGGGAAAGGTATGAATCCTCCTCTTCTCCCCCACAAGCTATGGGTAAATAGCAGGACAGACCTAGTTCCTACCGCAGAAAGAAATGACAACCTACTGCGGGAAAAAATCTGCCTCGCCAGTCATGGATCGAAAGATACTTGATCGCCTAAGCGTGTATCACGCATGGCACATAACTGACTGAATGTTTAATCTATATTCATCTTTTTTCAGGTATAACAACGAATAGTGCTTCATCCGTGATATATATATATATATATATATATATATATATATATATATATATATATATATATACTCACAAAACCTTAAATCTACGATGCGGCCTGTACCCCAATCAGAAGAAGCTCCATTATCTGACCACCCACGGAAATTGTAATGTCCGATTCAGACGAATCAGAAATTCAATTTCCTGGAAAAGAGGACGATACATATGCTTCAGAACTTGAATAACATGCGCCAAAACCTCTGTCACAACGCGATCTTAATTATCTTGCAAGATATATAGACTTGACAAAACAGCAGAGTGAGCTTCTAGCTTCGAGGCTAAACCAGAGAGATTCAGTAACGCAAGACGTCCGAATTGAAAAGTTTCGCATTCGGGGACAATTTACAAGAAAAAAAAACTATTTTAACAATTTAATATTGCTGTCATGATATTATACCTGAACATTTTAAAGAACTAAATTTAAAGTATGTGCCTACCCAAAACTAGCGAAGTATTCTGCGGGGGCGAGCTTGCTAATCACTACGCTGCAATATACTCTCCCAAATTAATATATATGTATTTATTTAAAATCTGCTATAGCTATGGTGGAAGAGTGTTGAATATCTGAGACAGTTTGTTCATAGGAATCCACACTGCATTGTGACACTTAATATTTTAAAGAATGTTTTGATTTCTATGTCTACACTGCTATATACCGGGTGTAACAGCAGAATTGCTCATCCCCCCCCCAAAAATGATTAATATAAAAAAACACGAAACTGAGTTTCTTTTTCCAGGTTTTCAGTTAAAACGTTTAGCCATCTTGAAACCATTTCTCGCAAGAATCACTGAAAAACCCTTTGAGTTATTCAGCTAGAGAGGCAACAGGTTAAAATCGTTTTATTGTCAGCCCCACTGCCTTTTTAACCGAACATTCAAGCCTTTTTACGAACATTCTTAATATGGCTTCCGTCTTCAAAGTCCATTCAAGAACGATCAAGACGACGGTGAATAAGTTGAAAAAAGGGAACAATAGAGAGAAAAACTAGATCAGGAGGTCACAAGAGGAAGAGGAAAGATAGTTTCAATTTTGAGCTATAGAGATCAATTTAAAAAAATCCAAGTCAATCCATACAACGTTTAGCACGTGAAAGAAGAGTTTCAGCTATAACAGTCCAAAGCGCAGTGAAAAAAGACATGGAAAATGAAATCGTACGCGAAACGTGTGAGGCCCTTGTTACTCCAAGACAGAAACTTAGGTTAGAGAAGGCTAAGATCATCTTGAATAAGCTGGAAAATGATCCTGGAAGATATATCATCTCCCTAGGTAAGATGAGAACGAATAGAGTACAGTTCCAACGTTCGTAACATTTAAAAGACTGCTCAATACAAAGTAGAGCAATATTATTTATTTTAGGACATTTCACCGAAAACACACACCAGTGTAATATCCTTTTATATATATATATATATATATATATATATATATATATATATATATATAATATATATATATATATATATATATATAATATATATATATATATATATATATATATATATATATATAATATATATATATATATATATATATATATATATATAATATATATATATATATATATATATATATATATATATATATATATAATATATATATATTATATATATATTATATATATATATTATATATATATATTATATATATATTATATATATATATATATATATATATATATAGTTACGAACTTGTAGCATATAGGTGAACCACGGGTTAAAAAAAAAGAAAACGTGGGATCTTTTCTCGGTCTTCACTCAGGAATGGAAGCAACACAAGGGAGTCAACGAAGAACAGCCGCAAGACGATGGATTTCAAAATAAAACATTTAATTATAAATATATAAACAGGTAAAGAAAGAAAAAAGAAAATTTATTTAACAAAGGGGAAGTAGATCATGAAAGAACAGAAGGTCCGAGCGAATACATGCATATACATAACAAGGATCAAGCCAAGAAAATCAACTTATCTGTCAGTCGAGATATTTCCACACAAAATTCTGATTCGCCGAAGCGAGAGTTCTTATGTTAAAACAATTTTCCTGGGTTCCTTTTCTTTCGGAAATGTTCGGAGTCCACAGCGTCTTGTACAGGCGTTTTCGTTGGTCGATTCAGTTTCGTAGCATTCGTTTCATCTCTAGTCGACAGACTTTGCCGTCTTCTTCATTTCAGTGGGCAGTCTATTTGGAATCGGGACGATTCGCCCAGCGATGTTCATCTGCCACTGGTCAGACGGAAAACTGAAAACTTTTTTTTTTTTTTTTTTTTTTTTTTTAGACTTTTGCTGTCTCCAAAGACAGTCACGTGGGTTCTCTTCGTCCTTGACCAGGTACGCAGGAGGATGGGGAACAAATCACGAAGTGTTTGCGTGATGGCCAGAATTTCAATCAACCCTTAGTAGGATCTGGTCTCGTGAATTGTAGCAGGAGATACTGATGGTGCCTGGTATTCACTTAGGGTCATCCGCCTGATGGCCGCAGGATTTTGGAACCAGGTCATTCTCGCGTCGGGTCGCTTCAAAGTTCACGGGTCCTTGGTTTGTTGGTGGAAGAGAAGGTAAAGAGGGAAAGAATATGTGAAGAGAAGAGGAGGGTATGGCTGATCATAAAACATATTCGCTCGCAAGTTGAAATCATTGGATTTTATCTATATTTATTTATATCTAACTAATTTTTTACTAGAATTTGAGATTTTTCTTTGGGGGTGCTTTTTAGCCTTACACCTATATTGTTAATGAAATCGTAGATACGTCACTATATATATATATCTATATATATATATATATATGAACTTTATTTCAATCTTTCCTAAGCTTCCTATCCTTAGCTATGATTAATTAATGAACGTCATTTTCATTTATGATCGATTTCATCACGATTCTTCTGTTAAGCTTGGGGTGTAATTATACATTCTTTTTACTCATAGTAATCCAATAGTGTTATAAAAACTCCAGTAAAATATCTTTAATCCTTTCTAAAATACACCGGTTTAGAGCTTATTCTAACAATTAGACAAATTTGCTGTTACACCGCTATAACGTATGAGTATTGCGTCCTCCCGTGATATTTATAGTGATTATGTTTATTATACATTAAAAAATAAAATAAGTTACGAATGTAAGCGAGACGTTCTTAAAGAAAAACGGCGCCATTTCGTTTTACAAGGGAAAACTCATATCGTATACAAAAGGTATTCTAAATGCGTTGTCGTCATTGTTTCTAAGATAAACGGAAGTGGTGAAATTTATCAGATGCATTAATCTTCGTTGCTGGTGATCAGCAGTATGCAACACGAATTTATTATGCATCGGGTATCGAAATTCATTACTGTCGAAGTCTTGCGACGTCTGCTTGTTCTAGGTCTGTTACGCAGCTACATAATATATGCTAATGCCGCAAGTAAACTGACGTCTGCTTGTGCTGTGAACGCCGTACGCGGTGCATAATGTGCAGAAGAACACATTTAGTGCACTAATGCAGATTAGGCTCTTTGTTCCAGGCTCGTACGTAGCATCAGTAATAAGCGTGGATAGAAATGCATCTTCAAAGATAATATAAACAATGAGGTCTGTGCAGGTAATAGTTTAATACACACACACACACACACATCTCTATCTATAAAAGGCAGGATGTGTGTGTGTAACGAATGCACGGCCGCAGATTTCGACGGATTTGCACCAAAATTTACATGCACATGCACCAACTTAGCGACAAGGCCAAGACCGACTGTGCATTTCCCAACTCCCATCGATAGTGGAAATAATCGATTTTTTCATGCTTCGACGGCAGTTTTCATGTAGTTTGCGGCCATTTTCTACTGGCCATAGTGAGAGCCTAGAGCTGGCTGCCACGAATAGGCAGGAAGATTCTATTGGTCAGCGTGAGAGCCAGCAGCTGACTGACACGAATGTTAACTAGCATGCAAAAAAAATGGATAGCTGCATTCGTCACGAGTGGGAAAAATTTAAATCTTCATGGTACTTTACTCCAATTGGTTCATTCGCTTGCTTAAACTCAACGTTGATTCTGATTCCGCAGAACTGGGTTGGGTGTGAAAAAGTATTTGTTGTTAACATTCTTTTTTCATTCGGTTTTTCCAGTTACGAGTCCTTTTTTAAAGCTGATCGTTTTGTGTTCATTTTGTTTAGTTCTTTTTTCGTAACAGATTTAATGTTTAGTATAGAGCTTAGAAAAAAAATTCGCAGTGTGAGATAGGCAAGAAGGCATGTAGCAACATCATCACGGCAAAGGGCACTCCTCTAAAGGCAAGGAAGGACAAAAATATTTTAAGTCAAGTAATAGCGATTGCTGTACGAGTCGTACGATTTTTGAATCAAGCATGGGCAACACCGGGCCATGCTGCTAATATATATATATATATATATATATATATATATATATATATATATATATATATATATAACTCTCTCGTCGTCTTCGACGTATGCTGGTCCAATAATTTAGCGCCTAGAACCGAAGTCAGACTACCCATACATATTATTACTACTTATATATATATATATATACACACACACACAAACAAACACACACCGTGGTAATATTTCGCGACTAACTTAAGAGGATCGCGCAGCACACTAATTTGCTGTGGCACGGCGTTTGAGAATCACTGGCCGAACAGATAACTCGATTTATTTCGAACTGTTCTTCTCATCTTTGTTGACATTATTAGAAAGACAACGTTTCGACAAAGTACCCTCCGGTCATTAATTAGCTGAAATGAGATATCTCGATTGTTGTGGTATTTTTAATTTCTCCTAAATTGATGCTTCATTACTAGATCCAAGAATTGAACTCATAACCACTAAATGACAGTAACACATCTGTAACCAACTATATTACATTTGAAAAAAAACAAAAAAAAAAACAAGAACATTAGTTACATAAAATACGAGATTATTGACAATTACTCATCTCGGAAATGAAATAATAAATTATGAAAATCGGTACGAAACCATCATTGTAGCTAAATGCCGAAACCATCTGGTATTGAATATAAAAGGCTCCAAAAAAGACACCACTAATGTCCTTCGGACAGGGGCGTATTGGATATGTCAGTTGGTTATATGATGATGACCAGAGGTTACTTGGTAGAAATGATGTATCTATAATAACATCTATATCAACCAAGAAAAATAGTCTGAAATAATACTAGCGTATTGGCAATTACTCGTCTAAGAAATTAAATCCTAATTTAAGATAAGACTCGGTAGAAACAGGGTGAGCTATAATTGAGCAGCTCTAAATAAAAAATAAGACTATATCTCCCTAGACATGGAACGCGGAAGGAGAAAAATATACCCCGTTAGATTAAATAGCTCAGTTAGAAATTCCTGGAGGGTTACCCGGACCGACAAACACCTGAAGAAGGCCAGAGGGCAAAAAGAACGAAACGTTGTGATAACAAGAAATGTGAAACAGCCATGGCGTCAAGATAGGAAAGGGTGTAGGCGTGAAGCAGCCGGAGGAGAATGATTTGTATAAAGACAGGTGCAGAAATAGTGATATATAGTGTGGAATTACCCCATCTCGTCTCATTGGAATTCGCTAAACGCCGCTGGGTAGCGTTCTTTTCAGGACTATCAGAAGGAAAGAACATACTCTTTCTCACTCTTTTCATATGTTACCCATAGGATGCGATAGGTAGACAATATTCGCAATGATTTCAACCCAACCATCTGTCTGTCTGAGAATAATAATGTTTTATCTAATTTATTTTTCCCGGAATTTTTGTTTCGTGTTTTTCTGCCGTTAACTCCCGAAGCTGGATTAAAGTAGATATATTTTGTAATCATTTCACTCCAAGTAAGGCAATAAAGCCACTAAGATGGAGTTACTGAGTGTGAAAATCTGTTAGAAAATATTTTACAGTTTTGAAGATCGAACTTGAGTGTAAAGCAAGAAGTCGCAAGCGAGAAAAGATACTGTTAGCATAAAACTTACGGTTACCTCAAGCCATTTTAACTGTAAACTGCTAATCTAGCACCGAAACTTGTAACATTTGTATGGGCAGTTTTTGGATGAAATGTGTTAAATAACGTTCCTACTTGCTGGACAAAGAAAGAGACATTGAATTCCACATTCAAGCTTAGTTCATGTGTTTCACAGTTCATCTGAGAATGGTGTGACCAATCGGTGATAATTTAAATGCATGTTCTTTGTGTGAAAACAACGAGCAAATTAACAAGAATTAGTCAAACGTTGAATGTACTTTTTCTAAGTTATCAAACTGTTTGTCTAAGATGAAATTATTGGAATAGGTTTAATTCGGAAATTTTTTATGATATTCGGTTTATTTCCGTTTTTCTCTTCATTTCACGTTCGGATATTCGAAGTCCGGTAAACAGAGGGAGTACTTTGCTCTTGCTCTTTTGTGGGTTATGTTCGTTTTATAAGTTTGTGTATATATATTTTTTTTTTTAAATCCCCCATATCCGTTTACTTTGAAGGGGCAGCAAGGTCGTCCATTAGAAAGAAGTGGCATTTCCCGCTACTGTGGATAGTCACTTGTCTGCATCGAAATGTCTATAAAGTGATTCATCACAGAGATAGAATTAACTATTCGGTCAAATAGTAA
Organism: Acanthosepion esculentum; assembly: GCA_964036315.1. Classification (NCBI taxonomy): domain Eukaryota; kingdom Metazoa; phylum Mollusca; class Cephalopoda; order Sepiida; family Sepiidae; genus Acanthosepion; species Acanthosepion esculentum. The sequence goes on along the minus strand of OZ038483.1, from coordinate 41,085,580 downwards.
ATTCAATACAGTATTCTGCTCTTTTAATAAGCCCTCAGTCGACCATAAGTTATAATAATAATAATAATCTCACTACGCCACCCTCCGCCGCGTGCCTCTTGGCATAATAAATCATTTTAGGAATAAAGAATACCATAGATATATAATTTGATATCTGATTCGGAGTGAATTTTAATGAATATAAACTCTTCTATTGGACAGAAAATATTAATCGAAACAGGCGCAACGTAGACAATGATGTGCCAATGATAATGGTAATAAAGGGTGTTTCATTAAGACTGATCAAAGTCCGTAGTAAATAAATCAGTGTTATTGGTTAAAATTCATTTATTTCTCTGTTGGATCATGTTATTTAAGTCATGGCAATTATGTGTGAAAAATAATATTACCCAAATGACTGCCAAATCTAAAAGAAAAAATCATTAGATGCTTAAACTTAATTCACATTTTAAATCGGTCCAAGATTTTGGAGCACCCTTTATCTCTCTCTCTCTATCCCACTGTCTCTCTCTCTCTCTCTCTCTCTCTCTCTATCTATATATATATATATATATATATATATATCATTAGGACATATATATAAGGGTGTTTCATTAAGACAGATCAAAGTCAACAGTAAATAAATCAGTGTTATTGGTGAAAATGTATTTATTTCTCTACTGGGTCATGTTATTTAAGTCATAGCAATTATGTGTGAAAAATAATATCGGCCAAATGTCCACCAAATCTGAAAGCAAAAGAAAAAAATCATTAGACGCTTAAACTTAATTCACATTTAAAATCGGTCCAAGTCATTGGAACACGCTTTATTAGCCGTTTTCTTATAAGGAAACATTCGGCCTTTATTGACCGAACAAACAGTAGCACTATCGGTTGAAATTTATAAAATCTTTCTATTAAAACAATTTTTCACTCTTTCCAGTATTGATGGTAGTTTCCTTCCTAGCCTTTCGTTTAAAGTAGTGTGGAATGTCAACATCTTTACTCTGCGATTATTTTCTGTTAAAGTTACATTTGCTATTCATTTTTCTTGTTGCTACGGTTGAAAGTCAACTAGTTATGAGATTCCTGTTATTTGGTACAGCTCTTTGTTTGCGATTCTGTAGCGCCAGTCTACAAGGTTAGAAGAAGGCTGGTCTTCGCTGAGACCGAAAGATTTAATTCTTTCAAATCTATTTATAACCATTGATCTTAGAAAGCGATTGTCTACAGGTGATATTTCTGAACGAGTTTGCTATTATGCATGATACTGATATGAAAGTTTCCATCTGATTAAGCTATTTAAGAACACGACTCTAGCTTTTAGGTAAATATTTTGGTTGTTGTAGCAATTTGCAAGGTTGGGAGAAACTATCTCTAGAAATGCCTATTCTAAAAGTGATGTATATTCGAATGCCATGTGCGACATCGCTTTTCTCACCAGGTTAAACACATTAATAGACCTGCATATAATTAGTCTTTTGATAATGTCTTTACTGATTGTATTATAAAATTCCGTACAACTCGCATGTCCATTTATGACTCTGTCGGGATGAAAACGCAGTCTGATGTTTAAGAGCAATAATTTTTATGTCGTGGAATATATATTCAAAATCAGTATTTAGGCATCTATTTTTAAAGATTGGGGCTTCTGAAAATATCGGATGTCCTAGTCATATAAAGATAAAAGACAACACGAAGTTAGTGAAATTTAACAATACCTCAGTTTTATAAAGTTTATTTATATATGGATAGGTATAACTTTCGTACCTGTTAAATAGTGCGATGGATAAATTGTGCTCTGAATTACGCAAAAATAAAAATAACACTAACATCTCATTTTAACAGATATATTTACCAAAATTACACAAAGATATCTTGAAATACTAAAGAGTAAATTTATTCAATAAAATCTCTATTGACTTCAACCATGGCCTCCAGGCAACTTCGGAATCTCCTGCAACTATTCTGGACGGTCTCCATGTTTAAGTTGGTGAATGCTGCCATAATCCTTGCCTTCAGTTCATCTTTGATGTTATAAGGAGTTTTGTTCGTCTCTCACTCAACTGCAACCCACACATAATAATCAAGGGGGTTGCAGTCTGTGGAGTTAGGTGACCAGATGTAAAAAGGATATGGTTGCAGACATTTTCTGATAGCAATGACTTGGCTCTACTGCTTGTGAAGCATGGCGCAGCGTCCTGGGACATAGGGTCTTTCAGCAGCTACCCTTTTGACTCAGGGCAGCACTACCTCCTCAAGACACTTGATGTAGGCTCTGTGGAAAGATTAATGGAGGCATAACATCGCCATCACTAGTGATTACTTCAAACGTAATGTTAATTGCATCATGGCGCTTTTTTTCTAACAGATGGTGACCAGCTAACCCTAATATACTGTGCAGTCGAACAAATTAAAAACAACGCGCATGCGCGAAATTAAAAATATAAATTTACCCATTGCACTCTGGGTGAATATAAAAATTAACTTCCTGTAGTTTCATGTTTTAAGCCCCCTTCCTCAGACTAAATTTACAGAAGATCGCATTTTACCGTGAAAATGACCGTCACCATGCAGTTCTACTCTCTATGACACTAAATCACTGACACTAAATATAATCGCTCTGTCTGCGATACTGAGCTCTCTTCCCATAAAACATAGAACATTTTAATACATCATTCAGTCTCATTTCCCTTAGCGCGAAGTTAGTTTTAGACTATAGAAGTACGTGACATCACGACGTTCATTTCAATTCCGGACTATTTTCTCTATTTGGGAAAGGTTTATCATGAGTCGTATTTCTTGAAACACTTTGGGGATAATACTATTTTTATTTTACTTTTTTTTTTTTAATATCTTTCTTATCTCGACTATGAATACCTATATCATCGGCGCATTAATCAAAAAATTAAAAATATAGACAAGCGTGTCGATCTTGCCAGGAAATCGTAGTACACTGGGGTAGTAGTTGATTCAGTCGTTATTGAAGCTTAACAAAACTTTTGACGACTTTTTCTGCTAATACTTTGCTTAGGTTTTGGAAGGTAACTTTCGCTTTCAAATGCGCCATCGGATTTCTCACTATTTACATTGTTGTCCTCATCTTTGTCATATTCACGACGTTTCGGCTGTTGTACGCTCCGGTTTTCTTCATTTACAACATCGTGCAAAATTCATAAGTGGCTGCCCAGAAACATATGAACAAGAAATGTTCAGTATAATCAGTACCCTACAACATAACTACCCTGGGTTCACGACAGTATCTCCCACAAACTGGGATAGAAAGGTACAAGAGTATAATAACACTAAAAATAAAACAGCTTCGGTCTGCCTACACTGTGTGGAGAGATTATTGGAAAAATATAAAAGGTCTGTGGTTCATATAAAATCATGACGACCTTCAAGAGTGGTTCATCTGAGCAAGACATCCCATAAAGAACATGATTAAGGAATGTGTACGTCATCCTTTGCAGCTGTGACAAGAAATAGAAACAGACCACCCCTTTAAAATAAGACTGCAGGAACACTGCAAAGCCGTAGCACGAAGAAAAGTTAAAAAAAAAAAAGACATGGTTGACCATATATGGAGGGAAAAGGGAGATAACCTCCTTCTGTGGGATGAGGTTGAAATAAACTAGAGAACATCACTGGAAAATCCTTAGGGAACCAACGCATATGTTTAGCCACATAAATCTCCTAAGCCGACCAAGCATAGACATGAATACAATATGGAAACCAGTAAAACAGAGAAAAACACCAGTATCAAAAATTGTAATATGAGCTCTGGTAAAAATTTAGATACTGAGGCATTGGGTTTGTAAGTCCCAAAACTTCATTCAAGGACACATTACCCAGTGGATATAAGCGTTGGTCGAAATAATTCAGTCACTTTCCGCAAAGAGTTGTGAGTTCAATACCTGGCAGAGGTGAACAAAAACTTGGAGAGTTGAATTACTAAAGGGAATTAACTGAAATCGTGAAAAGACACGTGGAACAATATACACCAGTGGACTAAATAAAGGGTTTGGTTCGAGATTCCAACGTATATCACCTAAAGAAACCCTTAGCGTACAACGACCGAAACCTCGTGAATATGACAATAAAGATGAGGACAACGGTCCGAACAAAGTGAATATTGCCAGGATATTGCTGTAATCATTTGATTCTCGTAACTCCAATTTGTAATTTGCATGTTCCACTGTTTCTTTAACGACTATGCATCCCGTCTTTCTGCAATGGAGGTCTATTCCCTTCTGGTTTTCCTTCACTATTTTCTGTATGAGTTTTTGCAATTTCCTCTCTGTTTTTTTTTATCTCAACAGAGTGTGTCATTGTGGCCACCAATGACGACTCCTGGTAGGACTCCTAATTCTCTCAGTAGCTTGAATAAGCCCAATGAGAAAACACATCTCAACACTCATTTTCAGTTTATGTATATTTACTGAATTTATTTTCCCTCTGTTTGCAGGCAGTATAGTTTCTAGATTCTTCTAGTCTCCTTCCAAAATATGTCATGGTCACCTAGCAGTTCCAACAGTTTTTTATGGCGTACCAAACGCTTTTGCATCATCGATAAAACGCGGGTATACGTTCTTTTGCATTTGTATTGTTCTTTTTGATAGTTTCTTGAACATGTGTTGGTGTCTTTTCGTGATCGTGGGATCAATCCCGAGATCAGGCAGTGAAACAATGTACAGGAACAAACAAGAATTGGAATTACTGAGACAAAATAACCCTTTATTCAACAGATATTCCGTATCAACCAAAACCATGTCCATGTAAACATGGACAGAAACGTTGTGTCTATAAAAATAATCTATAATCAAGATGAGAACACTAATCCTAATAAAATTGGTACCTTCAAAAATTTTCGAAGAGGGCATACCATAATGAAACGTGATTTTAAAAAACAAAAAAAATGTTTTATCTTCTAAATATTTGTCATTATTAAGAGGAAAAAAATCTTGCTTTTCTTGTGTCAGCGGGTAGGCCAAATATTAGTATTGGGGATTTTAGCATTTTTTTTTTCGTTAAATATACATTGGGAATTCTTGCAAAAATCAAATAATTGTCGGTTTTTAAAATACATTTTCAGGACTTATTCACAAATGATATTTAAAAAAAATTTTTTTCTTTTTAAAAAATCTTGATAAAAATTTTACATGTCTTACCGCCACTCAATTTTATATAAGCCTGGAAATTAACATTTCACTCACTTTATACTAGTTAAAGTTAGGACTTCTTGGAGAATTTAAATCAATTTGTTTTTGTACACTATTTACATTATTCGGACTATTGTCCTCATCTTTGTTGCCATATTTATTACAACGTTTCGGCTGTTGTACACTCTGGCCTTCTTCAGGTGGTTGGAATGACGAACTGAACCCTTTATTTCGCTCATGGGGTAGACTGTTCTAGATCCACGTGCCATGTTTAAATGGATGTCAGTTATCAGTTATCTCCTGTTAATTCCCCTCTCTAAGTTCTCCACTGCCTTAACCGGGTATTGAACTCACACTCTTTGGGTCCTGTCACTGGATCTAATTAACGACTTTATCTACTGTGCCATGAGAAATAGATAGATGCAATTTGTTTTTGTCAAACAAACGCCATTTACCGAAAATCTGCTCTGAGTCGTAAAATAAAAATGCATTAAAACACACTATTTAATGAGAAAAACTTTTCATTGTTTTTATAAATACGATATATTAAGGACACTATTGTCTTAAATTTTTTTGATGCATGAATTTTACAAGAATTGTTTCCATTTAAGTTTTAATTAGAAAAATTTAAGTTTTAAATCTTGAAATTCTGTATTAATTTCATCCTTTTAGATGATATTAAGTTAAACTATATTTACTGATCATAAATTGAAAAGCCTACTACAAATCACCAATGTCCAATATTTTTAAAAGAATTTTGAATTTTTGTATGTGTATAAACGTGTCGATTTTTGTAACGTTTGACATTATCAGAAAATAAGAGGTTATAGTAAATTTAAAGCCAAAATTTCTAAAATTCAATAAAACATTAGATTACGGAGAATATTTCCCTAAATTTTTACGCCCCGGGTATGACGATAAAGTACATCCGCGTCCTGGGTATGATGATAAACTACATCCAACAGCAAGGCCTCTGATAATACGTTTTTGGAAAAATAATGTTGCCAGCTGTACGTTTTTGGAAAAATAATGTTGCCAGCTGTACGTTTTTGGAAAAATAATGTTGCCAGCTGTACGTTTTTGGAAAAATAATGTTGCCAGCTGTACGTTTTTGGAAAAATAATGTTGCCAGCTGTACGTTTTTGGAAAAATAATGTTGCCAGCTGTACGTTTTTGGAAAAATAATGTTGCCAGCTGTACGTTTTTGAGAAAAATGTTGCCAGCTGTACGTTTTTGAGAAAAATAATGTTGCCAGCTGTACGTTTTTGAGAAAAATAATGTTGCCAGCTGTACGTTTTTGAGAAAAATAATGTTGCCAGCTGTACGTTTTTGAGAAAAATAATGTTGCCAGCTGTACGTTTTTGAGAAAAATAATGTTGCCAGCTGTACGTTTTTGAGAAAAATAATGTTGCCAGCTGTACGTTTTTGAGAAAAATAATGTTGCCAGCTGTACGTTTTTGAGAAAAAAATATTACCAGTAAAAACAAAGTTGTCGGCATTAAATGACCCATTGAGGTTGATATGCCGTAAAACAAACCAAACCTAAATTTTTAAGATTACCGAGTACTTAAAAATGGCATAAAAAGGCGCTCACGTCATTTTCTTCATTTATGTTTTACAGATAAAATCTCGGTAGAACATTAAATCTGTCATCAGGCTGTCAAAAACATCAATTAAGCTACTGTCGAGTTAAAAATGAATTTCTGCGATATTTTAAACTTGAATTAAATATTTATTTCGAATAAGATTGATTATACGTTAAATCAGATAATATACCTCAAATAAAGTTTCAGAAAAGTATATTTTATTTTTTGAAGATTTTTACTAAAGAGAATTACATTGCGATGAAAGACGAGTAAAAAAAGGGGGCGCTAATCAGTTAAATTGGCAAAAAGATTTTTCCAATCAATTTAAATTAGCTTTTGAAATACAGCAAAGTATTTTGCTTATTGGAAATATTTAATCTATTAGCTTGAAATTAAAACTAAAATAAAAGCTTCAAGAAATATTTTTCATTCATAAAAATTTATTTTAAACATATCGCGTTTTTGTATCGCATTTTTGTCGAAGTCATATAAACTAATGGATGATTCTTAACTGTGTTGTATCATCTTTGTCATACATACATGTCGAAAAGAGTTCGTTTTAAATAGAAATAACATTGCATGTCTTATGAAGAAGACAGTGAAAGAAACATTTCTTTCGCCTAGAAGCAGTAATCATTGATAAACTGAAATTATCCTTTTTTATTTTTATTTTATTTTTTTTTCGCTCCTCTAAGATCTGAAAGGTCTTGGGGAAGTCTGTTTTAGAATGAGCAAAGTAAAGATAATTTTGAAGGAGCGTTGTGTATCTACTTGTCTATCAAGCGGGCATATTCTTTCTTGTAAATGAAATTATACACACCAATAAATAATGCGTAAAATGTGGAGATAAAATACACGGAAGGCCGTATGCAGGTATCTTCAAAAAGAATATCAAGAATATCTTAATTTCTGTCGGTTTGATGCCTATCATATTACGTTCATATCTGACGATCAGCCGATGTATTCACTTCTTCTTGTATCTAACTTTTCTTTTTTTTTTTACTTCTTCTTTCCTTAATCGGTACATTTTACTATGCTTGAATCCATCTATTTATTCATTGTTCGGTCGGATAAGTCCGTTCATGTACGCGTCACTCTGTTCACATATATCTCATTCTATTCAAATCTATTTCAATGTTTTCACGTTCGTTTCAATATGTCCATACCTATGTATATCAAAATTTTCACGACTTTCTCAATTGATTCATAGCAAACAAAGCGTGGTCATACTGGCTGCCCTGTCTGTCCGTCCGTCCGTTCGAGGGTGGTCTTGCCGGTTGGCATGCCTGTCTGTGTACATTTATTTGTATCAGTCACGGACTTCAGGCTTTTTTTTCCGTTAGAATTTACAATTTTCAGTGCTTATTTAAAATAACATGCCTTCCGACTGACTTCGGTAACTGGCATAACACTATCTTTACACATATATTTTTATGACTTTAAACGTTATTCTTAGTGGATGCCCGTATTTGAGTAGACGCTCCATTTCTTTATTAAACATTATTTATTTATTTTCGTCTACCGGCCTAAATATTCGAGAAATCTCATTAAAGAAAAATATGCTCTCGGTGGCATGATTCGAACCTGCGTCATTCTGGGCAGAGGTGAAACCGTCGTTAGATCCGATGTGCTTTACCTTTGCTTGATTGGCGAAACTGATCCGTGGCAGCGTTGGTTAAGGCACGTCGGATCTATGACCAGAGGCACGCGGGTTCGAATCCTGCCACTGAGCGCATATTTTTCTTTAAGGCGATTTCTCGAATATTTAGGCCGGTAGACGCAAATAAATAAATAAATAAATATATTTTTTAATAAATAAATGGTGTTTCTACTCAAATATGAGTATTTACTAACAATAACGTTTACAGTGATAAAAATCAGTCCGATTGATAAATAAAATGCATTACCTTAGAAAATGACGTATTTCTGTATTCGTATTAGCATTATGCCTACTTCTAGATAGAATATACTGATATAATTCTAATGAATTTAGTCTCGCAAGCCATTGCTAGTAAGTTCACTCTTAACCAGATATGTAATATATGTATTTTAGCAACCATCCATCTGTAATAAGTGTTTCATCCGTGCTGAAAATGACCAAGTTATTTCTGTTTTTTATTTTGTTTCTAAGGAGCGAATAAGAGATTTTTTTTAATTTTTTTTTGGGACATAGAGTATAGAGGAATTACCCGAATGGTTTTATTAAGTTATAAAATATGACTGATCTTTTATAACTGAAACTATAACTGCATAATGACACATTTTAAACCAACAAGAAAACCCACTAATTTACTGCGCGGCATATTTATCGAAAAACGAAACTTAATACACGCTCCTAACTGTCGAAATCACTTAAATTAACAGAAGCCCTAATCATGAAAAACAATAACATAGGTACCTCCATGAGATCACTAAAAAAAGAGCATAGCATGATGAAAAAGACGCCAAAATTGTCGAGAACAAAATTTTATCGTCTAAATGTTTGTTATTATTAAGAGGACAAAACAAAGTATTTTTTAACTATTTTTTTTACATTTCCATCTTTTTAGAACATTCAAACTTTTCGGCGCAGAAACTAAGTAATGCTTGTTTCAAAATATTTTAAATAAACATAATTTCTAATTTTCTTAAAAGAAGTTTTGAAAAAAATATAATTGATTTTTAAAAATTTGAAACAGATTTTCATTTTTTTTTTTTTTTTTTTTTTTAAATAAAAAAAAATGGTTGACATGGTTGTTTCTGTCAATTTTGCTGACTCAAAAAAAAAAAAAGAAAGATTTTTAACGAAGATTTCGGACGTGCTAGGAACGATTAAAAAATGTAAAAAAATACCTCCAAAATACTTTGATCTTTCCTCTTAATAACAACAAACATTTAGATGATAAAAGTTTGTTTTCGTCAAGTTTGGTGTCTTTTTCATCATGCTATGCTCTTTTTTAGCGATCTCACGGAGGTACCTACAATAACACCATAATATCACCTGCAAACACGGTTAAAATATATTGACCGTGTTTGGTAATCATAAACACATCCGTGTTAGCAGTCTACAGTATTTGCAATATTGGAACCAAAATCCTTTAAAGTGGCTTATAGATTAACTCAAAACACTCAGAAAAAATCATTATGTCCACAATTTCTACATACACGATGTCCCAAAATGTCTTACAAGAGAAAAAGACACTTCAATGAAATATATGGGTTCATCAATACGTACGCAGACTGAACGAAAATGTTTACTGTATAATGTTCAATCTCTATAATTAAAATCCATTACTGAATTAAGTACCTTCACAAGGAAGGAAATCGTTTTAAATACTAGTTGTAAAATAAATGCTTTTTTTTTTCATCACACGGCTGTGGATGTACCTACCTATGTGTGTTGATTGTTTTTTTATAACTTAAGTGACAGTTTGTATATATTTTTGTGTTGTATGTGGGCATATGTCCATGTTGGTGCTTTTTCTTTTTTAGGTTTCTTTGGATGTGCATTGTGCGAAGATATTTCTGATGTATCATGAGCATGTGTTTGTAATTCGAATAACAGGTAAAACCTCTATTGGAAACATATTTATTACTCGAAGACAATCTTTTCAAATACTTCTTCTGCACTGCGAATTTATTTGTGGCTAATCGTGCATTCAAAGGAAGATGTTGAAAGCGGGAGGATTGATTCGCTTTGCCATAAAATAAAGACATGCGGAACTGATATACTACTTGTTAATAGCTATTGATAGACAATAGAATATGTATTAAGTATTACTCTCCTGTTTTGGGAAATCTCTGTCTATATCAAACCTTAAAAACTGACGCCATTATTGACGAAATTCCCATATGTGTTTAAGAAATATGAAAAACGTGTTTAATTTTTAATTATATTTATCATATATACTCGAGTATAATCCGAGCTTTTATGATTAGTTTTTTTTACAGAAAATGTAGAGGGTCGCTCTATACACAAGTAATTTTTTTGAAGAGGTTAAAAAAATCAGCCATTTTCGGTAACCGGTTGGACTATGTACAGTTATGTTTTCGGGAGGGGTTAAAATTTATGCAAAATAATCTAGTGTCGCACTATACATTAAGTTGTCTTATACACGAATATATACGGCAAATATCTTAAATTCACCATCAAATAATTTCGTAGTAGACAAAAACAGTAACTACAAATTTGAAAATAAATTACATACGGATCCAATTAATTAGTACAGTCAGTCAGTTATGTGCCATGCGTGATACACGCTTAGGCGATCATGTATCTTTCGATACATGACTGACGAAGCAGATTTTATTTCCCGCAGTAGTTTGTCATTTCTTTCAGCGGTAGATCAGTTGCCATCCAAGGCTACAGAACTTGGTCTGCCCTGCTATTTACCCATAGCTGGGGGAGAAAACTAGGATTCATATCTTTCCCAAGGATATTAGCACGTAAGTGAATATAATGGATTCGACTGGAATTCGAACTCGGCTCTCCGATTCCTCAATTACAGTACAGCCACCATAATTTGAGGTTGTATCACCTGTTAGGGTTCCAGCTACAGACAAATAGTTAAAACCCCAAACTTGGGTTTAAAACATTATGAAGGTATAAAAATTACCAGCAATACATTTTTGTAATGAAATTACTAATGCTCCCAAGTAAATTAAATTCTTACATTAAATGACCCATGAGGGGTTGATGTACCGCTAAACAAACAGTATAGTAGGGACTAAATCAGTAATTAACACGTTCTAAAAGTAAAACTCATTAGTATAAAGTGTCCTCTTAGACAGGTCAAGAAGCTCAACATGAAACAGTTGAATAATGAATTTGTTCTACGGCTTATCAAGAGTTTGTTGATAAAACCAAAACATTCTGTGTCGTAAGATTTTTTTTTTTTTTCAGGTGAATACTGCATTAACAATTTTGGGGAAATAATGATTTTTCCGGATACATGTTCTACTATTTAACCCATAGATGGGGGAGAAAGGGGTGGATTAATAGCTTTTTCCAAGAGTATTTGCGCGTAAGTGAATGCAACGAACTTCACTGGAATTCGAACCCTGCTCTCCGATTTCTGATTTCAAGCCGTTATCCATTACACCAACTACACACCCTTGGACATGAACAAAGTCACTTGTAAAAACTCTAGACGGTACGTACAATCTATTATTAAGCATAATGCTAAATGTCAGCTGGAAACAACATCTGTCCAATGGTAGGCTTAAAGCTTATGGACACAGTCTGTGAATGGCAAGTGCAGCTTAGCAGCCATTGCTGGAGAAGTAATTGTTTTGTTTCAGCTTAGACAATAGGATCCAAATTATGGGAAAAGATGAAGAGGTCGTCCAGCAAAAATCTTCAACGATCATCCCATAGGCGAGACAAGAATCAGAAAGGAAGAACTGCATATAGTTAAGGATGTGAGAAATGATTTGAAAGATGCGATCACAGGTGAGGACGATCCGATGGATAGATAGCTCGCAATTTAACAACCGTGTGAGTTCATTATTTGCCGAGTATTTCATAGAGGCTTCCTTCTGCTAACATTGACAAAATCACCTATTTTCTTGGTTGAACATGAACCTCTGATACTCTTTACCTTTTGATAAAGATAATTTCAAAGCACGACTGAAACTGACACAATCGCATGGACAGTGGTGAACAGAACGTAATTTTAAATCTGACCTTTGTAAAGATGAAACCGCCTGTTAATTATCAAAGCACATTACGTTTTCTCTTTAACTGTTCAACATTAATTAACGTCCCCCTTTTTGAAATTAGCGCTTTGTCTTCGTTTTGTCCTCTGCACGCAGTTGTGAATACTGCTTGTTTTTCCACGTTGCTGTTTAGTCACTGAGAAATTGTTTTTCTGCTCTTGATCTATATTGGGAGTGGAGCGTTGAAGGTGTGAAGTAAATGAAGCAAAGTGGTAGAAAAGAGTTTACAAATATACGTGATAGGGTAGGAAATATTGTCTACAGGGAATTGTGCAAGTCATAAGGATTTGACAAAAATGATACATGCACAAACCAGAGCCTGTTTCAGAAAATAAAGATAAAATTCCTTTGGACTTGGAAATTCTAACGGATAACTAAAATCTCGACCGGAGGGGGGTGGGGGTTAAATCCTATCAACAGAAATAATATTGGGCCGTGCGTGTCATTGAGCCAGTATATTGCATCGTAAAACTGAAGAGGAAAATCTGGGGAAATATCGGAACCTTGCCAAAGAAGAGAATAAAACTGGAGCATGAAGATGACGGTTGTATCCATCATTGACACTAAAGACGAGATTAAAGCGAACGTGATGAGGCAGCCGATGGAAATCTCGAAAGATGACTTTACATACCTCTCATTTTTTATTATTCTGCAGAGTTAATTATGTAAATTGTACTTGGAAGGAGACGAAGTCGGCATTGCCCTAGAGGGCATCTTTTCGATAATATTAAACGACTTGATACTTAACAATCATCTTATATATAAATTATATATGATCTTGTATAAAAGAGGGATTGCTGCCTAAATACACAATTATTAAATTACATTACCCGGCAGCCAATAAGGAAAGTAATACAACATTAAGAAAAAAAAACTTGTTTTAAGACAAGTAACAGCTAAAAAAATGAGATCTCGATACATGAGATACTACAGCAACATATTAACCGAACCGCAGTACCTTGTCAGTCGTTTTTAACGAAAAACACACGTTTTTATACGCATGCGTTTTGTGTAATTTGTATCGATTCCCTTGAGAAAGATGGATAAACAGCGGAGCCAAAATAGATAGGTCATTTAATCGCCATAAATTAATGCGAACATATATACATGTGGGTACAAATACATATGTATTGACGCGTTTCGTTCCGTGAAGAAACTTCTTCAGACAACGCTATGATTGATATAATCAAACTTTATAGTGAAATACGGGACGGAGTAAACTGGGATAGATATACAACAATCGTTGATACAGTTTACGATGAAACGTTAAGGATAAAGAATAGCATAAAAATTTAATTTTAAATTTAGGCGTTCCACGTATAGGGATGCAAAGGGGCTATTATCTCCTTTTGGTTGAGACCAACTAACGAGGGTCACATGATGGCTGGTACGTGACGTCAGCTCATATTGTTCAAAGTCAGTTGTTATATAGGCTGCAGAAAAAAACAGACGTCACAAGCCCGCAGTTTAGAGCTTACACCCATTAGATCTATCTAAAAGTTGAACATAGCCTATTGCATTTAACTAAAAAGACTTTATTATTGTTGTTGTTTTTTTTTAATTATCCTATATTGTCTTTGTAGTATTTTTATAAGGAAACATGATACTGGGCATAAATTAAACGGAAGATCATTTGTGCAGTTTCTGGAAAAGACTAGATACCTTGAAAAAACAGCATTCGAGATACGAATTAAGCATCTTCGTCAGGTAAAGACAGCAGCGTATTTATGTACAAAGCAGGACCGTTTTGTCTTGTGGATTATTATTACATTTACTTGTGTTTGTGTTCATTCGTAGTTTTATTTTATTATTTACTTAATTTGATTATTCAAGATTTTTTTGTTCATTTTACTGTTTTATTTAATTTAACAGTAATGGCTTTGTCTGAAGTATGTTGTATTATCTGGATTGCATATAATGCATATATTTGCGTTTTCATGCTTCTATTCCACAAGGTATTCGTTTTTTAGTTTTCGATTTTTATATAACGTAATTGAAACTTTTTTGTCTGCATTTAGAGATAGGTTCGGATCGTTTAAGTAATTTATGTTGGTCTTGGAAGGTAATTATAGCTATCCCCTCAACAGAATTTATAGTTTTGGAATTTATTGTTGTAGGCTGATGCTGTTTTTCTTATTTTCTATGATATTTTTGGTGTAAATGGGTTTTTGTTTTTAATTTCCCATACCTGTTTAGAAAGCCTTGTGCTGTTCGCATATTTATTATTTGTAAAGGATGTCTTGTGTGCGTAGTTTCTTTGTTTCCAGGGTCCTTCGGTTACTTCTATGTATATTTTTCTTTGTTAACTACTGATTTTACAGTGACTTGGTATATTACATTACTTTTGTAAGCAATTATGTTCTTTATTAATCTTGTAGCCTCTCCACGTAACGTGGAGGTTTTTACGGTACGCAGTTGCGAACACCACCATCAACCAGTTTTTAATTCAGTGATGTTCTTCTCTTAGACTAGTTGCCAAGCAGAGATAGAGAGCCCAGTTCGGCCTGTTATTACTCCCAACTGGAGTGGGGAGAGTGTATATCTTTCCTTGGGTATTTGTGCGAAAGGAAACGTAATGAGCTTGACTGGAAATTGAACTCGACACGCCAATCTTACTTTCCGTACCAATCAGCGCTACGCTATGCAAACATCCTTCTATACATAATACTAAAAGATTGTGCTCGAAAGCCGAACATAAGGCATTAATGGTTTGTAGCATGCGAAACTATCTCTATCGCTTATGGCTTACGACTACATCACGCTCACAATCCCCGAAGTTAAGCACCGTCGAGCCTAGAGTCCGGATGATGTAATGGATAATGGCTCGGAATTGTTATTGGGAGACCAGAGTTCCAATTCCTGGTGGATTCGTAATATTCACTTATGCGCAAATAGCATTGGGAAAGGTTTAAAATCTACCTTTTTCCTTCCTAACTATTAGTTAGACTTTATCCCTGTAACTCCAAAAATATTTCTCATAATATAAAAATACTTCCTGGATTTAAATAATTCGCAAAGGGTTGTAGGAAACGAATTAATCAATCTATCACTTATGCTACACGCTTCATCTCTGTGCCGTGAGCCCTCAGGGCGTAGATGATTAGGTCTCAACTCAATTTCCAGTGTTTTGTAGCTCTTAATAAATTGTCTTTTCCTTTATCTTTCCTAAACTTTGTTCCTCCATCTATTTACTCAAGCTCACTAGGGTTATGCGTTGTTTTTCCCTGTCTCTTTTGCTTTAAATCTGTCTTGCTAGTATCAAATATTCCAACCACGCTTTCTTCATGAGCGTTAGAAATTTCAACTGTCTGTTTCTGATAAGGATAAGCGCCCCCGCTTTTCTTTCACCATTTTCTCTAAAACTTCATCGTTACTCACATGTTCGGTCTATGGTATTCTGAGCATTGTTCTATAGAGATTGCCCATCATTCACAGACGTATAGGAGGGATGATATTACGAAACGGTTCATTACATTTTTCTTTTGTTTCAAACGAAGTTTTTTTTTCTGTTTCTTAATACACTGCTTAGCTTTTGGAAGGCACCTTTCGCTATCCCACTGCGTCTTCGAATTTCTATGTCGCACTTTCCGTCCTCTGTTAAAATACTTTCCAGATATTTAAATTGTTGCACTTGTTTGATTTTGATATCTCCAATTGGTAATTTGAATGTTTGGCTATTCCTTTTGCTAACAACCATGCATTCTATCTTCTTGCAATGTTTAGTCCTTTCTTTTCGCTTTCCTTTAGTTTCTTTTCTATGACTGCTATCAACACTGTGTCATTTGCATATCTTATGCTGTTAATAATGAATCCTGGTAGGACTTCTAATTCTCTCAGAAACGCTTCACTGTATAGGTTGAATAAGTCCGGTGAGAAGGCACATCCTTGTCTTGTAACATTTTATTTTTGTATATTTACTGAATTCATTTCCTATCCGTATGCAGGCGTTTTGCTGTCAGTATAGGTTCTTGATGATTCTAATATCCTTGTCAAATATGTTATGGCTACCCAGCGGTTCCGACAGTTCTTTGTGACATACGTTATCAGGCGTTTTTGCAAAATCTATAAAACTCAGATGCACAGTCACTACAGTTAAAAAAGGTTATATGTTTAGCTTTTCTGGTATACAAGAACCCGATTTTTACACGCTGTTTTAATACCACATTGTCGGACAAATAATAAAGTAAACATTTGATTCCACGAACAAGGTTATAAAACACTGAAGTTGATTGATTTCAACATTAAAAAAATCATCTGTTTGAAGAAAGTTGCAATAAAAATACTTACTATCTAAGTAACTCCTATTTTAAAATCTTATTAACTGAAAATATTTAAATCAGATTAAGTTAAAAATAATTTTAATGTCAAAAAATATTTTAAAATCATATTCACTTGAAAATATTTTTTAAATATTTAAAATATTGTTTGTTGAAAGAGAGCTGAAATAAAAATAAGCACTCACACAGAGAGGTGGAAAGAACCTTAAATCCTTATACAGCCGACATAAGCACGATTCAAACTTTTAGTATATATATATATATATATATATATATATATATATATACATGTGTGTGTGTATGTATATTTCGGTTGAGCTCTCTGGGCAGGATGTGTAGGTTTGTAAACAGTGACTATTACGGCTAATAATGCAAAACTCTTCGGTAAATCGAATCGAGTTCTCTCAGTCACTGTGTGTTTATCTAAAAATAAATACGCTTAAATTCACCTTTTTCTCTGCTGTGCGCCAACGGCTTCAGGGTAAAATTTCCGACTGACGCGAATTCAGCCGGTTTTCGATTCTAGCCAGAGGCAACCGGACGTCTAGCCACACTGATGAGCTGTGATACAGCGAAACAGTCTGTCTGTGGATGACAATATATATATATATATATATATATTAGTGTCAGGATCTCTGACTGATGCCCAAAATCCGTCGGGTTTTGATCCCGGCTTGAAGCAATCGGGTGTCTAGCCACACTGAATCGCTGGGAAACAGTCTGTCTGTGAATGACATATACATATATACACACACACACCAATTGTAATATTTTGAATGATATAATGCTTAAACGTTACCTTAGCAGGCATACGTGTTTCCTTAGACATCTGTTTACGGTAAAAATTACTGTCTAGATCTCAAAGGTTTTACAGGAAAGGAAATATACTTCTCAGCAGGGACGGAAACTGCATTTCTGTTCTTTTCTTCCTTTCTGAAAAACTTCCTTAGCCTTCTTGGCTTCGTTTTATTCTGACATGAAATGTAGCAAGTATATAGAATCAATTGCTGCATCTACTGTAAGGAAAGTTGCTTAATTGCTGCATCTACTGTAAGGAAAGTTGCTTCACTGTATCGTGCCAGAATATCTTTCTGGTCAGAAAAATAGAAAAGTTATGCATTTACTAAATTAGCCATCTGCATAGGCGAGTGAACAAATGTCTTTATTTTTTAAATGTAGGCTCGTGAATAAGTATGTTATGCAACCTACCCATTTAATAACGGTTTTCGAACTGCCCCTGAAGTACGCCCAACGTGAAACTGACAAATCATCTATTAGATATATATATATTCTTGTCAGAATCCATCTTGCACATTTACAACTCTACCATTCGTCCATGCACTGAATATTGTTACCATATCTGTCTGTTGCTCCTGCTGTACATCTAAAGATTCTTGACAAAATCCAAAGAAGGGTCTGTATTATAATCGATCTTGACAAGGCATCTCGACTTCCATTTTCCCACCAACTTGACATGGCTTTCCTCTGTCTTTTCTATAAATATTTTCATGACAACTGCTTTGATGAGCTTTTTTTCCTCTGCTGCCCCGAATACATGAATTTAAGCGTACTACTAGATTGACATCTAGGCCCCATTGTTTTACTGTTGTACTTACTAGGTAAAACCGCCACATCTACTCTGAGTTTCTTTATTTTTCGCACTTCCCACCTGTGGAATTCCACCTCGATATCTTGCTTCCGTGATAACTACAATCTTCAGAAATTTAAATGCAATTTCAATCGCCATCTTCTGTCTTCTTGATCCCTGTTTCTTTTTTGTCTTTTTGCCCCCAATCCTACCCATTCTTGGTCTTCTTTCACTCCCTGTAACCCACTGCGTTCTAGTGGCATTGTCGCCTTGCTTCGGTGAAATGATTTAAAAAAGTTTGGCATAGCGTTATTGTTTCATAGATATATTGTCGGATTAAAAGGAAATCCATTAGTATCTTTTCCTTTTAATCAGTTCACCATGCATCCTGGGTATTACGATAAACTACATTCGGCAGCAAGGCCTCTGATTAGGAGGTTTTGAGTAACGTAGAACCAACTCTTAATTGCTGGTGTTCCCAGGTCTACCCTGGCCCGGGGTGGTACCACCTGTTAGAGTCGTAGCTATGGGCAAATAATTAACTCTCAAATTGGGGTCAGTGAACTGGGAAGGTGTAAAAATAGATTTTAATATTAGCAATGCATTTTTGGAATAAAATTATTACCAGCAATACGTTTTTTGACAAAAGAAACATTACCAGCAATACGTATTTTGAAAAAGAATCATTAACCGCAATAAAAAATATTGTGGGCATTAAATAACTCATTGAGTTTGATATGCTATAAAACAAATCAAACCAATCATTTCGACCCTAAGACACCAGGGACTACTTGTAATGAAACAGAATGAAGCCCAGTACGAAACATGGAACAAGGAATAAGCCCTACTCCTGTTCAAAAGACTGGGGAGATGTGCGGACCGGATATAAATTACTTTGTTTACGTTTCGGACAGGAAAATATGAGTTATATATATATATATATATATATATATACACATATATATATATATATTTCGGAAATTCGCAATGAGAGATGTGCATTTCTTGAAAAGGGTAATCGAACCTTGCTTTGCGGTGATGGCTTCCTGTGACTGAAATGCTAAGGGAACGCCTAATTAACGTGTTCGACCCTCACTGAGATCTCCACATCTGGGGGTTTTGTGTCCCGACTTCTATATGTCATGTCCCCTCAGAAGGTCGGCGACCATGACTCTAAACAACTTCTTATCCCACGTGACCCTAAATAGTGTTTTTCCCTTTGCCACGTCTCCCGTTCCGCTATACATTCATATAAACACGTCTTGTAGCCATTTTCTCTCTCACTTGCACTCGATATGCCCTGTGAGGGTTAAATTTTCCAAGACCTCCTTCTAGATTGTGTGTCCAAGAAATTTCAGCTGTCTTTCTGATTCTGAATTTTCGCCCATGTAATTCTCATATCCTTCTGCAGAACCACATACTTATAGCAATAAGAAATGTCAGATTAAACACACACACACACACATATATATATATATATATATATATATGTTTTTGAGATGAGGTATTATGTACATTATTTACATTATTCGGACTATCGTCCTCATTTTTGTCGCTATATTTATTACAACGTTTCGGCCGTTGTACGCTCCGGCACTGTGCCATGTGTCCTCAAGGACACATGACACAGTGGATAAAGGCGTTAGTTAGATCCAGTGACAGGACCCAAAGTGTGTGAGTTCAATACCTGGTTAAGGCAGTTGAGAACTTTGAGAGTGGAATTAACAGGAGATAACTGATAACTGACATCCATTAGACATGGCACGTGGAACTAGAACAGTCTACCCCTGTGAGCGAAATAAAGGGTTCAGTTCGACATTCCAACCACCTGAAGAAGGCCGAAACGTTGTAATAAATATGGCGACAAAGATGAAGAAATTATATATATATATATATATATATATATATATATATATATATATATATATGAATTTCACCTAAAGTTAGGCAGTAATGCCAGTAATACGCAGAGGGTTACAGGGAGTGAAAGAGAAAACTGAGAATATGGAGGATTAAAGAAAGGACAAAAATGAACATGGCTCAAGAAGATGGTGATTGATGTTGCATTTAAATTTTTGAAGATTGAAGTTATCGTGGATGCAAGGAAACGGGAGCGAGTTCTACATGTGGGAGAGAAAAAAAAATTGTTGCAGTAGAATTGGTGGTTGTATTTCAACAGTAATATGGTAGGACCTAGTTGCCAATCTAGTAGCTCACTG
>OZ038483.1:41017572-41060072 GCA_964036315.1 Acanthosepion esculentum | reverse complement strand
TTTATAAAACATACATACAACAAACTATTTCTTATTTAACAGTTAAAATATTTAATCGTTGAAAATGGCTAAATGTATAGTCGAAAGCGCTTGGATAAAAAGAACATTCGGACAGTTTTTATATAACTTATCCGAAAAGAAAAAATTATTAGATCGCATGAGAAATTGTATAAAAAAAACTAAATAAAAGCACCTTGTCTGTCGTATTCAATGAAATATGCATGAAAGAAGGATTGCTGCATATATATATATATATATATATATATATATATATCAGACCACAAAAATAGGTTACATCTTGAAAAATAAAATTATCTAGAGTAAAATGCAAGCGAATGTGTGAAGGAACTCTGTAGGAGTTTCTCCGAAAATAATACCTCCTATTTTATTATGCTGCACTAGAAATTGAATGTTCCTGCCAATAATTCATAGTTTTATTTGTCTTATCTGTAGAAGCTGAACGGCAGTCTGACAAAATGCTTTCTGACATGAGAAAACGTCCGAGGTGGGGGCCTGTCATTAAATCCTCGCATATGGATAAAAATTGTACCAGTTGATATTCACTGACTTACTTTTTATTTTTATTTATTTATTTTTTCCTTTTTATTTACTTTTTTATTTTTATATTTTTATTTATTTTTATATTTTTATTTATTTTTATATTTTTATTTATTTTTATATTTTTATTTATTTTTATTTTTATTTATTTCATTTTTTATTTATTTCATTTTTTATTTATTTTATTTTTTATTTATTTTATTTTTTATTTATTTTATTTTTTATTTATTTTATTTTTTATTTATTGGTTGGTTGGTTCGTGGACTTTAACACGTCAAACTTTTCTGAATTGTTTAATGTCGAATATTATATGAAACAACCAATGAGAATCGAATTCGCTATTCAGTGCGAATGGTCAACCAGACTAGCCATTACCCAACTCCGAAGTGCCTGATATTCATAGAGGCTTGTTGAACGTTTACAGAGATCAAACAATGGATGTGATCATAGACGAAGAGTAATGAGTTTCAGCAGTGGTAACAACGATGTGTGGTTCGCTTCCTTTTACAAGCACGATATGAAAGGTTTTATTCATTGTTGGCAAACATGCATCACCAATATAAAAACAAATAGGAATAGTGATTAGACGCTGAAAACTGGGTCTGTCCAGCGGTGTTAGTGTGCATTCGGTATCTGTTGAAGTTTTTGTGGAATTAGATCGAAGGCGTAACTTTTGGAGCGATCCTCAAGAGAAAGATGTGGGGTGGGTGTTGTAGTAAACTCATTTCTTTCAAAGGTCCGTTCATATCTTTCTTTCGTCAGCTGCTGATCAGGTCGGTAGTGTAACATCGAATGTGTAACCATTTTTTTTTTTTGTATATTTTTAGCTTTTTTATCGTATTATTTGTAGGTCATGAATAAAATATGAGATTTTTTACTTCGATTTTTTTTTCTTTAGTTACGATAAGATTTATTTATTTATTGTAATATTTAGGGCTTTTCATTGCATTATTCGTGGGTCAGAAAAACCGTTTTTTCTTCACTTCAATATATCATTGTTATGCATACACATAGACGCGCAACCACACGAGTGTCTACATTTGTGATAGACATACTGTAATACATTGTTTTAGGAAAGAGCATGGCATCATTAATCATAAAGCTACATAATAGTCAGATCTACATAGACTTATATGCAAACATAAAACCATGAGGGAATATATATATATATATATATATATATATATACAGGGTGTCCATAAAGTTCGTGTGCACTTTAAAACATTTATGACTTTATTTGTATTTGCGATAGAAATAATCTGTAAAAAATGTTATAAAGTTTAATGTACCTAGTTTTAAGTATAGTTAAAATAACTAATGTGATTTCAGGCATTACTGTAAATCACTTGGCAAATGTTTTCCGTGAACTGCAAAATCGTATTACCTTTTGTATTGCTAATGATGGAGGACATGTGGAAACTTAAATAAAATTTCAATAAAACCTTAAAAAAATATAGATTTACTGCTTTCTAATTCTTTTTACAAATTATTTTTATCGCAAATACAAATAAAGTTATAAATTTTTTAAAGTGCACACGAACTTCATGGACACCCTGTGTATGTATGTGTGTGTATATATATATATATATATATATATATATTCCCTCATGGTTTTACGTTTGCATATAAGTCTGTGTAGGTCTGACTATTATGAACCTTTATGATTAATGATGCCATGCTCTTGTATGTATATGTGTGTATATATATATATATATATATATATATATATATATGATATTAATAAAAATAACTATTATCCTGCACCAGTAGCACGACTCGTAATTTCATGCACAACCCTACCTTCAAGTGCTGGGTAGAGACCGACCGTTACATAATTTAAATTTTAATAAAAATATCTGGTTAACGCAATGCTGGCCAAGACCATATATTATACGGGGCCTTACAGTTTTTATTTTTTTTTTAATATGTGCTATATATATATATATATATATATTAAACGGTATTTTTAGTGGGTATCCATATTTGAGCAGATGCTATGCTTATCAAACATTATATTTATTTCATCCACTGGTTTGAACATTCGAGAAATCTTAGAAAAATGTGTTCACTGGTATTTTTTGTAAATATTCTAATTTATTTGGGCCGGTAAATAGAATTAAATATACTGTGTGATAAATAAACAGGGTATCTACTCAAATACGGGTATTCACTAAAATAACGTTTAAAAAATGAAATAAAAATGTCGGATTAATAAATGAAAAATTAATTCATATATATATATATATATATATATATATATATATATATTCCCAGTATTAAAAAGAACTTAAAGTTGATTCTGCTTGCTTCATTTATCACTATTATCAAAACAGTGATTATATTTCTTTTTTCGTTTATTCTTACTGATTTTATTCATTGTGGGTGTAAGAAAAATCTGTCTGAACTTCTAATACGATGAGCAACTTATCTTTCGAAATCCCTTCATATCTATTTCGAGCTATCTATCTATCTATCTATCTATCTATCTATCTGTCTGTCTGTCTGTCTCATCCTGCGTTTAGCTCGAACTTGAGCAAAGACAATTTCTTGGGCCCTCATTCTGTCTATCCATCTGTCTTCAAGGTTTCATGATTATTTAAAATCCTTTTTCTTCTACATGCATACATAATTGGGTACATCATTAAATCCCAACATATTTTTCTATAACAGGTATTTATTTTTACATAAAGGTGTATTAATAAGGGATGATATTGATTTAGTGATGTAATATTAATTATTCAATACGAATACTATACAGTGGGAATATGGAACAAAAATCCAGCTTATAACTTCGTATCAGAGTAGCTTACTGACCCACACTTCTATAAACACGTGTGTGTGTGTGTGTATATATATATATATATATATATATATATATATATATATATATATATATATACATACACACATAGACTTTCTCGTCCGACTTTAACACAGTATTTTTACGTTTCGTAATGAAAAATAATCTTGTGAACCGAGTAATTCAAAGAATGTTTCAGCTGCTTCTCGTGTATATATATATATATATATATATATATATATATATATTATAATTAATCTGTTATAATAAATACATTGAGCTCGTTTTGTGAATCAGTTTTAATATTAGGATTCACTTGGATTAAATACCAACCGATTATAACCTGTGTGTGTGTGTGTGTGTATATATATATATATATATATATATATATATAAAAAACAGCCTGAGGAGAGCATAGAGGTCGAAACCGCAGTAGTGTTCTGGTCAGCATTCATATTTTTTTAAAACATTAAACTCTGCAAGTCTGGTCTTCCGACTTGATACTGACCACTTTGAATGCGTACGATCTTAACAAATATTTTACTGTTGGTTTACTCTGGCGCGCGCGTGTATGTATATATATATATATATATATATAATGAAGAAATATAGTCTTAAGATGTGCTATATTTATGGGATAAAGTGCTCAATATCAGAGATAGTGCGTGTGTAAATATAAAAGTGAACATAGAAGTTAACACTTTCTAGAGGCGACAGTCTGTTTCATGCTAGATGCAATCGTCAGGCCACGAGTCCTGACGATTGCATCTAGCATGAAACAGCATCTAAGTGTTGACTTCTATGTTCACTTTTACATATATATATATATATATATATATATATGTATGTATATATATATAAAACAACTTGTTCACAAGAAATATGCATCTGTCTGCCTATTGTTGAAATTGGCTTAATATCTATCTGCATAGTTATTGACAAGCCGTATGCTGTCTTAAAATTTAAGTATAATATTATTTATCCTTTAAACTATTCATTTAAATTCGTACTTCGCAAGTGTTTGTGTGTGTGTGCGCGCTCACACACGATATTCTCGAACGAAGAGAATACCGTTTTGTAACCCACAAATAATGAAAAGTCCTAAATATACAATAAATAAGTAAAACTTGTAAGAAAAATAACTGAAATCGATGTATAAATTTCGTAGGCTATTTTTTCCCTTAAATGTTGACATTATGTTACATATAAATTTTATCCGTAATGTTTGTAGCATTACATTCAATGATCTTTTTTTTTTCTGAATAAGCACAATGGATCAGAAATGAAGTAACGACCGATTTCACTCTGTGACCAGATCTGTAAAAGCGACGTCCATCTCAAACCCACTCTGAGGATATGTGATGTGAGCTCAAATTTTGGCAGTGATTACTTTTTCGCATCTATATTGCTTAATGAAAGAAAAATATAATAAAATGTAAACGTAGCCTTTAACAGTGGCTTTGTTCAAAATTATTTATTTGTGTGTTTTGTTTAGTTTTGCTTGCCATAAAGCCTTCGAATCTCCTAGTCAGTCGGGCAAACCAGTGATGAAATATTTGTAACTTGCTTTGCGGTTTGAAAAATCAATTTTCATATTGAAAGAACTATTAAACTTTTCATTCTTATTTGTGATTGCTATTCTTTATCTTGCTTTCGTCTCAGTAAATCAACAGTTGATAGGAGAAATATAACGTCTTTGACTGTGCCAATTATGATAGTAAGACTTGCGTAAACCTACGAGCGCGTGGAGTGAGTTCAATCTATACAACTGACTCGCTATGGAAACTTTGTGCTGTATGTTTTTTTTTTAATCTGTGATATCTTTACGATAAAGAAGGGACTAATTACACTAACTTCGCACAAATTACATTAAGTGGAAAAAAAAGAACTCATAATTAAAAGTCCTAGGGTGGAGTAATGATTGAGGAATCGTATAGCCGAGTTCGAATTCCAGTCGAATCCATTTCATTCACTTAACTGAATCCTCTTCTTCTCCCCCAGCTATGGGTAAATAGCAGGACATAGTCTTGGATGGCAAATAGTCTATCGCAGAAAGAAATGACCACCTACTGAGGGAAAAAAAATCTGCCTCGTGAGTCATGTATCGAAAGATACATGATCGCCTAAGCGTGTATTACGCATGGCATTTTAGGGGGAAAAATTAGTGTGTGTGTGGGTGTGAGTATATAATATATAATACGCGGACACACGTTTAATATCTGCATTTTGTGATTATATCTGTATTCTATATCAAATTCCCCCCCCCCAAAAAAAGAAAATACGTTGAAATTGCTCCTTTCAAACGGTCATATTTAATCGTGCAGACTGGGTTTTTCAGATAGGTTATTTTTTCTCACCAATGTTATTTGAACTAACACGCAAATTATCTTTACTGTGGTGTTTTATTGGAGTTTTGTAGTTTCATTGTAGCCTCTAAAACTTTTCATTATCGTTTTATATTATTGACTGATTTAAAACTGTTGAATAACAGCAAACTAAATTAGGTAGGGAGGTAAACGAACGAATTTATCTGAAGACATGAATATTTTTTTGCTGCCGTAAATGGGCGAATGTGTTCACCGAACTAAATGCAACGCACATGTATGCACGTAAGATAGAATAAGCGAACCAACCATGATACTAAACAAGGCCATTGAACCAACGCCTTGTCGTCGACTTCTACTGTGTTGATATTTCTAGAAGTGATAGCTTTTTTAAAGTTTAGAGAACCGATAAAATTCTGTGCCTATATAGATTCAGAATCCAAAGGAATTAATATTCTGAAGACAAATTGAATATTTATTATTATTATTATTATTATTAAATAAATTTGACAGCCTGTCTAAACAATTTTTAGAAGGTGCAAACCGTTAAATGTTGTTAATTGGTGTTATTTTTAAAAAATAAACCGGGTTAGTATGTAGCTTAAAGGGAAAACATTTGAAGGGCATAAAATATTAATTTAATTCTTTTTAAATACGTTTAATGAAATTTATTTAAAGGTGAGCGCGCGCGCGCGTACACACTATACAAATATATATATATATATATATATGTGTGTGTACACAAACACACACAGAGATTATATGAGCACAACGATTTCTCTCTCTCTCTCCCACTATCATATATATATATATATATATATATATATATATATATATATGCAGATGTCTTTGTTTCATTGTATAACAACATTGAGGATGTCTCATGTGAGCCGAAAGCTTAGGACCAACTTAATAAAAGAATTATCCAAATGTTGGACAATTTTTGTCTTTATTTTCGCCATAAATTAAAGCAAACATTCGGATATTAGAATGTCTCATGATCAGACATAATAGACATTCATTTGTCTGTTATATTTAAAAGGTATATTATTAAATCTCTCTCTCTGTCCATTTATATATATATATATATATATATATATATATATATATATATATGGGCGTGTGCTATTTACGTTCTTTGCTTATTTTTAACCTAATCTAATATACAAGAACAAATTTTAGGTTTTCTGCCCTAAGACAGTGATCAACAAGCCAGTCGTGTATGGCATTACTACCGTAGTGAGTAATAACGCCTTTCTAACTGTGTGATCTGCAACTGTTGCCTTGTGCCATAGTAGCCTCGCAGTGGAATAAGGGTAAGCTACACTCCCAGGCTATTATTACAGCACTGAATTCGGCCCTTCATATTGGTAGTCTTCTGACCCAGCCTTATTAAATATATATAAACTCTTCGCCATGAAGCAGTGATTAGGTAACTAGTCTTACAGGTCAGTCTAACTATATGGAGTTAACCTTTTTTTTTCTTTTTCGTCTCCTGAATTATATAGTCTTATAATCTACTAAGTAAATAGCAATATACAAAAAATATACACGGGTCTCTTGAAACCTATACACACAAAAAAAAATTAGCTGTACACTACTAAAGCAATTATCATACATTTACGGACATGCCGCCAATTGCTTATGTTAAACAGCTTTCACTGTTATACACCCGTGCCTAACCTATTTCTTCAAATTCCCTTCATTGCTGCTAAATTGTTTTTAACGCAAAAGCCTATGCGGTTATTCTTTTTCAAACAATAGACAGCATAATCGTGTTTTATTCGCAGAGCGTATTGTAGTAGGTATTTTTAAAGTATAAAAAGTGCTAGTTCCTTTGGGAATTTTCAAATAGGGTTTGTTTTACTTAGCATAAACTGTCGCAAGCTTGTCTTGGTCGGAAAAGCGCATGCGCACAATGAATGTTAATTCGCAAATATTTCCAACGACGGATAATAGTCCGACATTTTCAAAAGCTTTGATTTTTTTTTTTTTTTTTTTTTTTTTTTTTTTTTTTTTTTTTTAATCGTAAGAGTTAAGCGAAATATACGTAAAACAGTCGATGAAAACTAAATAAAGTCGAAAATTTTCTCTGAAAAAATATTATTTTCATATTTGAAGAAAATCAATCTTTTTTTTTTTTCTCTCTCCATGCGTTGTTTATTTATTTTTCCTACGGAGAGTGGATTTATCGTTCAGGGCAAATGAAACGACTAAATATTTATAGGCTGAGGCCACATCGCGTTGAAACATCGGTTTCCGTACGATCACCGAAGTTAAAAACGACGAGACTGGTTAATAACTAGATGGGTGACCGATTAAGAATACCAGGTGCTGTAAGCTTGGATGTGCGGCTGGTGTAATGTATAATGATACGGAATTGTTAATCGGAGAGCCGAGTTCCAATTCCAGTTGCTTTCGTTATATTCACTTACGAGCAAATAAAATCGAGAAGGTTATGAATCCACTACTTCTCCAGCTATGGATTAATTAGACTCGTATCACTAAACCATTATTATCCTCAAAAATAAACATTTGCTTACAAAATATTTAGATTTCGGCATTATATAACCCATACAGGTCGATATGCCGCTAAACAAAGGAAACAATCTTTGTAAATATAGACATTTCATTTATTTATTTTTTATCGGGGTGTCGTAATTTTAAGATTTATTACAGAAAAAAAGGCTTGACTAATCCGAATAGAATGAAAATTGATTAATAATCGCAGTAGAAAACTAATGTCAAGATACTCTTGTTAATCTTGTTACATCTATTTCTGTCGGTTCATATCTGTCTGACTCTTTCTGTTCATACAAACTTAGCTGTCTATCTATCAGTCACTCACATTATTAAAAAAAAATAACCTATACTGACTTCATATTGGTGAATAAAAAAAAATCAAACCATTTTTTCTTTTAGATATTTCAGTCTATGGAAATCTTGAAAGTTTATTAAAAATTCCCAAAAGACCTAGAAAATCGTGCAACAACCACTGCAACTCTCACGGTCTCGCCCACCATCACTGTCACCAGCATCATGACACCTACCAGAACGATTACTACTAGCAAACCCCAAACTACTGTACGTTATTTCCTTAGTTCTTGGACTACTACAACTTCTTCTAGTTCCATTTGTCTTCCCACCCTTCCATAACGACTGCAATGTCCACTACCACCACTGCTGTCTTGACCACTGTGACCAATCGCACGGACACCAACCAACAGTGGCAGCTACTAGAAATACCACGCATGCCCGTCGACCTCCCTCTTCCACATCGAACCACCCCCACCACCCCGAATTGCTCCAACCCCTTCCAACAATACCAAAGCTACCAATATTATCCCCATCAACATTGAGACTACTATTCCTGCTTCTTCTTGAACTTTCCAGACCCCTACCTCTACCTTGACTAGGGCCACTAATCTGCCTTCCGCTACCATGACTATCATTACTTTCAGAACTTCGTCGTCGTCTTCGTCGGCCCCACGACAAAGCTAATGCCTTAACCATCAATACTATATGCGCCACTGCTTACTGTAGGACTTGTCCAATGTGGACAAATGCCACTACAGCATTAGTGACTTTCATAATCACGCACCGTACCTCGCAACCACCCCCGCACCCCACAGTTCGTCGATCTACCTTTCCCAATCCACCCACTTCTCGCAACAACCACAAATATACATATGTGCGCGCATAAACACACACACACACACACACACACACACACACACACACACGATCGTATCAACCCACCTATCCGGCCTCTCTCGCTCTTGAAGCTTCTTACACGCGCATGGGCGCATACACCATCGCCACCAAACGTGTGCGCAGGCGCCCAGATCAGAAGTGCACACGTATTCACTCCTATGCACAGTTATCTAAACACACTTGTGTGCGTGTAGGCATCTCGATATGCATTGCCAAGAGCACGCTTATGTTCCCTGATACTAACAATGCCATCATCACCATCACTAAGATTACTGATGGCAGGCTTCAATTATCATTAAATATTACTACGATCAATCTACTGTAATCTCATTACGCTTAGGTGACCTGGCAAGCTCCGAACTCGACGTGATTAACGTTACTGATGAAGCCGTGCAAAACAAGGTGGGCTGTAAATAAAGAAAATAAAGATAACCCTTAAGAATCCATTAGGGGAAAATACTTGGCAATCAAGATTAAAAAGAAAATTAAATTCCTATTGGAATCGAGTTCAGTTTGATTAATGATGTCAATGAACTCCCTTTGTAATACGATTCAAAGTTCCAAGATATATCATTGTCAGTTATTAATTTTTGACTAGTATATTGTTCGTATTCTTTCGTTTACTTTTTATCGCAATTCCCATGTCGTCATTTTATGGTCGTTAATAATGTAAGAAATATCATTGTCAGTTATCAATTTTTTTTTTACTAGTATTTCGTTTGCTTTTTCTTTATCGGAATTCCCATGTTGTCAATAGTATAAGATATATCATAGTTAATTATTAATTTTCTTACTAATATTTCGTTCACGTTTTATCGCAATTCCCATGTCGTCATTCTACGATTGTTAATAATATAAGATATATCATTGACAATTATCAATTTTTTTACTAGTATTACCTTTGCTTTTTTTTATCGGAATTCTCATGTAGTCATTCTATGGTCGTTAATGATATAAGATATGTCATTGTCAATTATTAATTTTTGACTACATCGTTCGTCATATTTCGTTTACTTTTTATCGCAATTCACATGTCGTCATTCTACGATTGTTAATAATATAAGATATATCATTGTCAATTATTAATTTTTTCACTAGCATTACCTTTGCTTTTTTTATCGGAATTCTCATGTAGTCATTCTATGGTCGTTAATAATATAAGATATATCATTGTCAATTATTAATTTTTGACTAGTATATCGTTCGTCATATTTCGTTTACTTTTTATCGCAATTCCCATGTCGTCATTCTACGATTGTTAATAATATAAGATGTATTATTGTCAATTATTTTTTGACTAGTATTACGTTTGCATTTTTTTTTATCGGAATTCACATGTACTCATTTTATGGTCGTTAATTAGATAAGATATATCTTTGTCAATTATTAATTTTTGACTAGTATATCGTTCGTTTTTATTCCATTTTTATCGCAGTTCCCATGTCGTCGTTCTACGATTGTTATTAGTATAAAAGGTATCATTGTCAATTATTAAATGTTGACTAGTATTTCATTCGTCGTATTTAGATTGATATTTATCGCAATTCCCATGTTGTTCTATGGCGGTTACTTTATGGAACAATCTCCCGAGAGAATGCTCACCTGACAACACCAATTTTGGTCTCTTTAAGTCTGGTCAATCGATATCTATCCTTCACCTCCTTATAATATGCATTTCTTACTTCCTCATTCCCCCTTTCTTATAATAATCTCACTCAATAAACCCCTACCTTGAGTGAACTTTGGACCTTATATTGAGGGAACAAACAGTAAAAGAAAAAATATATGATATATTATCGAAAACTATTCATTGTTTATTTGTATTTCCTTCATATTTCTGTTTTGATCGCAATTTCCATGTCGTCATTCTATGATTAAGTAATACGTAGGAATAGGAACAAAAGAATAAGTATATTTCACATCTACCTTAATTTACAATCGTGGAATGAATATTTGATAGTTGTATATCTGTCTATATTTCTGAGATGAGGTATTATGTACACTATTTACATTATTCGAACTATTGTCCTCATCTTTGTTGCCATATTTATCACAACGTTTCGGTCGTTGTATGCTCCGGCCTTCTTCAGGTGGTTGGAATGTCAAACTGAACCCTTTATTTCACTCACTGGGGTAGACTGTTCTAGTTCCACGTGCCATGTCTAATGGATGTCAGTTATCAGTTATCACTTGTTAATTCACCTCTCCAAGTTCTCCACTGCCTTAACTAGGTGTTGAACTCATAACTCTTTGGGTCCTTTCACTGGATCTAACCAACGCCTTTATCCACTGTGCCATTAAGGACACATGGCCCAGTGATGATAGTTGTGATTAAAAAAATTCAGACGAAAGAAATGACCTTAATAATTCATCCTTGTTGAGACTTTAAATAACTGCCCTTCTATATAAAAAAACATTGATTTCAGAATGATCTTTATATTATCATTGCTAATTTGGTATTAGCCGCTTCGTTGACTGCAAGATTATCAAATTTCAACTGTTTGACCATTTAAAACACAATATTTATTAGAAAATATGTTTAATTTAAATAAAAGATTCATAAAAAAATCTAAGTGTTACACGTTCATAAAAATCTTTTGTTATTTCTAAGAAGGTTTGCATTTTTCTTTTCAAGTTACTCAGGGATTGTCCTCGGATCGAAAGAGAAACTAGGCCTCGCGACACAGATATTCCCACTCGCGACACAGATATTCACTTTAGTTTCTTCTCTAATTGTTTGTATTGAGGTTTGTGTGTGCTCATGTATAATTCAATTTTATGGATGATTTAAAATATTTTTATAAACTTAAAAAAATACCCTCAATAAATCTACTGATTGTAAAATAAAACTTTAAAAATGTGTAAAATATTATAAAACTGATTTTTATTTTATTTTAATTTTTTTTGTCCAACTTCATATCAGGGTAGGTGTAATCAAGACTTAGTGGGAAGTCAATGTGTTATACCAAAGTCATATTTCAAATACGGTCAAATTGTGTATCTGTATGGGCATCAAACGGGACAAGTACATGTAATCTGCTCATCGACAAGAGAACATAATCATTATATATATATATATATATATATATATATATATATATATATTAAAAAGAAGAGAGGTACCGCAAACCTTTTTGGTTGTAATGTGGGTTTTTTTAAAAAAATATTCTTTATTTTTCATGGTTTTACAACACGTGTTTCTGGTCTTACGACCGTCTTCAGGTAAAGGGTGGAGATTTCCACATATTATTAAAAATAATTATTAAAAATAATTAATTTTTTTCCTTTATGCTTTTCAATGTTACATCTTCTCTATATGAGACATTCTCTGTTTTTTTAAAAACAGAGAATGTCTCATATAGAGAAGATGTAACATGTAATAATATGTGGAAATCTCCACCCTTTACCTGAAGACGGTCGTAAGACCAGAAACACGTGTTGTAAAACCATGTAAAACTATGAAAAATAAAGAATAATATTTAAAAAAAAAAACCCACATTACAACCAAAAAAGTTTGCGGTACCTCTCTTCTTTTTAATATACACACTTTTCTCTCGTTGGAACCATTATAACCTTTTCATTTCATTTTATATATAATATATATATATATATATATCGCATGCAAAGTTAAACGCAGATAGTGTGACGGACAGACATTTAGATCTCTTATAATATAGATTTTGAGTTTTGCTAAACTGGGCTGAATACCGCACTAGGCAAACATAGGACACGAGGAAGATTGTGGTGTTCTGTTCTTTCAAGAATCTGGTAAGAATCTACCTTACAAATCAGTACTCAAAATCGTGCTTGGACAGTGATGCCGAATATTAAGATTATTAACGTGAGTGAGAAATAGGTTACGATCAGATTCACCAAAAATGTTCTACGATCAGTCTGATGAATCAAGAACTGTAGAAGGCATTTGGGGAATTTCGAAAAACGTTTAAACTTTTCCAATTCAGAAAAAATGTCGTATAAATCGAAAGTCAAAATTTCTCACTTATAAATAGAATGGATGTTGAATATATCTACTTCGTTTTAACTGAACTCATTTTTCTATTCTTCTCAATAGTACATATTCGTATCCGTGTACACACACACACACACACACATATATATATAATGTAATGAATATGCATACACTTGGGTTCCACCTCACAGTAATATGATTGTCATGTGTCAGCCATAAATACAGGCTGATGTAGAGGTATTTGAAGACGCCTATTGACTACGACGAGTACCAGTCGATTACGGCTACCTGCTAGATTGTACTACTCGGTTACAGTAGCCAAAACCACTTAGCTACTTCGAACAAATATATCCCTTTCTGGGACATATCAATATATATATATATATATATATATATGTCATCCACAGACAGGCTGTTTCAAAGCTCATCAGTGTGGCTAGACGTCCGGTTGCCTCTAGCTAGGATCGAAACCCGACTGAATTTGCGTCAGTCCCACTAAGCCGTCAGCGTACGGTACGGGATGAAGGTGAATTTTAGCGTGTTTATTTTTAGATTCAGATAAACACACAGTGACTCATTTCTGTCGGAGAGTCGTGCAGTATTAGCTTAAATAGTCGCTGTTTACAAATTCACACCTCAAACCAGAGGGCTCAACCGAAATTAATTTTTCGGGAGCTAATATTTTTGTCATCCACAGACAGACTGATTCGCTGTTTCACAGCTCATCAGTGTGGCAAAGACGTCCGGTTGCCTCTAGCTAGGATCGAAACCCGACTGAATTTGCGTCAGTCCGAACTTCTCCCACTAAGATGGTGTAACAGCATGGGATAATTGTCCCTCCCACAAAATACTTAATATCAACAAAACAAAATTAGACTAATTGAGTTTCATTTTTCCAGGTTTTCAGATAAGACATTTAGCTATCTTCACACCATTTGTCGTAAGAATCACTGGAACACCCTTTGAGATATACAGCTAGAAAGAGAATGGGTTAAAATCGTTTTGTGTCAACCCCACTGTCTTCTCAACTGAGCAATGTGAGAGAAAAAAGATCATAAAAGCCTTCACTAATGGTAGCAACGTTCATACTCTGGCTTCAATGTCCATTCAAGAACCATCGAGAGAACGGTGACTAAGTTTAAAAAAAGAGGTAGAGAGGAAAACAGGACCAGGAGGTCACAACAGCAAAAGGGATCTTCATTTCAACTTAGAGCTAAATACATTTTTATTGTCAAACTGAGAATCCAATAGAGTTATAAAAACCTCGGAGAATTCCAGTAAGATATCTTTAATCATTTCTAAGATACAATGGTTCAGAGCTTAATCTAACAATTGAACAATTTTTCTGTTGCGTGATTTTGACAGTTTTTCTGTTACACCCAGTATATCTAACTTTTACAGTAAGGTTCACTCTTTACAAGGCCTGGGGGCCACTCGTGGAAGAGAGTTACGTTAGGAGGCCATTTGTGCGTATAGTAGTGAAAGATAACGGTTAACCCTAGCCTTGAACAGGTTCAGATTATAGCGATCGGGAAACATCCTGTTGGGAGTTGGTTCCCCAGAGTAGTGGTTCGCGGTCAGAAACTGCCGGAGTGAAACTTACTTCTCACCGATGGAATACGGAGAGAAGGTGGGTGGTTTGCTACTATGTAAGTGGCATGGCGTATTCTCACCGTGAAGACGGGACCAGGGAATGTAGTTCGTCTGAGCACTTTCAGTGCAAGTAGCGGTAGAGCAGCGAGAGGCTTGCCATATCCCGCCGGTGGGAGAGAGGTTCGAGGGTGAAGAATAATTTGTCACCTACAAGGGCTTGGATACGCTTTGGGACTCTATCAAGGTTGGAGAGTGAGGTCTGGGCAGCTCCCGCCCGAATATGACAAAAGTACTCATTTTGGGCCGGATCTGGCTCTTGTAAAGGTAGAGGGTATCAGAAGGAATCAGGTACTTATAGTGATTTCAAAGACAGTGTGATGCCAAAAATGTTGTCAGACAGTGGGCTACTGAGAGAAAAACAACGAAGGTAAGCAATCTTTGCAATAAAGTGCTCGTTATCAGAAATAGAGTTTAATAATATTAATACAAATATAAATTTTGTATCTTCGCTGACTGGTGTTAGCTTCAGCATCCAGACTCCGGATTTCTCGAGAGCCTGTACTAATCATATACATTCTATTTAGTCCAGTTACCCTGTCTAATACTAAAAGTTTTCAATGGGGTAACTGAGGTTTTCCGTGCCTGTCTCAAAGCATGAATTCCTTAACAGTGGTTTTCCCCACAAGCGGGATGCAAATTCGAACCATGCTTTAAGACTCTCGAATGCACAGGCTGGGAGACGTAGTTTTAAACCCATTAAAATGCAGAGACGTCTACTCAAACACGTGCATCCACTACATATAACGTTTAAAAAAATTAAAAATATTTCGAATTATAAATAAAATTCCTATTATATATATATATATATATATATATATATATATATATTCTTTCCCGTTCTCTTCCTTTTCCTCACATCATATTCTAACCATAATTCCGTCTTTCAACACTCGATCACGGGATCTGCCAATTTTTGCGACACGCGAGACGTCTTTACCCCTCCCCAAAGTATAACTCTCTTCATCAATGTTTACTATTTCACTGCCCCCCACAACGTACATTAGTAATAATAGACCTGCCCTACACTTTTACACCTATCAAAATTTTAAATCTAAGTTTATTTTCATAAAAGTTTCGTACACCGAGGAATCAGACAGGGATCGGTTTTTTCTAATACCTTTTCCATTGGAAAATAACCATTCTACAAAAACATCTGTCCGTGAGTAATTCCCATTTCTTTGTCCCTCGGACAGTTGATGAAGAACACAGGCGTGTCCGAAAATTCCGAATATAAAACTTTCCCTCCGTGCTTCATTCCTGTCATATGATTAATATTTAATAAATGTTTATCGCATTGATTATATTCGTCTTTATTTTATTAACCAGCCTATCTATTTTATACACGATATATATATATATATATATATATATATATATATATATATATATATATAATTTTCAAAAAGTTTTTAACTGTTTGTCTCTCCACGTGTTGATGCTTATATTTTGTACCTATGAAAATCAAGGGACATAACTGGCTATATAAGGGAAATTTGGTAGAATCTATTTACACAATGAATAAAGTATGGGTTTGAACTTGTTGATGAGGAATATATATATATATATATATATATATATATATATATAAGTGAACATTGAAGTCAACACTTAGAGGCGACAGGCTGTTTCATGCTAGACGCAATCGTCAGGCTTGACGATTGCGTTTATCGTGAAACAGCCTGTTGCCTTTAAGCGTTGGCTTCAATGTTCACTTTTATATTTACACACGCTCTATCTCTGATATGGAGCACTTTATTCCATAAATATAGCACACCTTAAGAGTGAATATATATATATATATATATATATATATATATTCACCTTAAGAGTGAATATATATATATATATATATATATTCACCTTAAGAGTGAATATATATATATTCACCTTAAGAGTGAATATATATATATATATTCACCTTAAGAGTGAATATATATATATATATTCACCTTAAGAGTGAATATATATATATATATATATTCACCTTAAGAGTGAATATATATATATATTCACCTTAAGAGTGAATATATATATATATATATATATATTCACCTTAAGAGTGAATATATATATATATATATATATATTCACCTTAAGAGTGAATATATATATATATATATATATATTCACCTTAAGAGTGAATATATATATATATATATATATATATATTCACCTTAAGAGTGAATATATATATATATATATATTCACCTTAAGAGTGAATATATATATATATATATATATATATATATATATATATATATTCACCTTAAGAGTGAATATATATATATATATATATTCACCTTAAGAGTGAATATATATATATATATATATATATATATATATATTCACCTTAAGAGTGAAAATATATATATATATATATATATATATATATATATATATAATTTTGAATACGCTTACTCCGTCTATTAGCTTGTATACCGCATTGCGCCACTATTGCATTTGCGATGATCGGTGATATTATTTATGATCCTGATCCTATATTATTATACCTCAGCAATGCTTTTTGAAGTTTCTGTGTAGTTCGTCGATGATCTCCACTGGACATTTTATACACTCTTTTTTTGTATATCTGTCTTGTTGCTGCTATCTCTTGTTTTAGAGGTTTTGCTGAATTTTAGATTAAGCTTGGATGAGTTATTTTCGATGGTGTCATTTATGGAGTTGGTAGGTAGGATTATATGCCTACTTTTGTCATCGTTGTTGGCATTATTATTACTTAGGGACTTTGAAAGTTTGGTCTTGTACAGGAAATAATTCGAGTATTGGAGAAGTTTGAAAGTGTTTTCCATGTATTTCTCTCCCTTTTGGGGACTACATATTCTAAGGGTTCTTAAGTAAAAACCAACGATTACTCCAGATTTCCTGTAAAATGGCAAACATAAAGCTTACAAATCTACAGAAAAAAATAATACAAATAACCTCTATCTTAGATATTGCTAACTGTTCCCTAATAAATATATCAAATTTTTAACAAAATAAGGTAAGGGTTTTATTTTGAATATGTAGTTAAACCGCTTTTAAGTTTTATATTCAATCGACAGGCTCTATTTTAATTTTTTTAATTATATTTTTCTAATTTTCGTCTGTTGTACAATAAAATCTAAATAAACAGTCAACCTTCTCTGTTGAATTATGTGTACACATACATACACGCATAATTTTCAATCGCGTTTTGTTTTAGACCGACTTTCTATTTTTTGTCGTATCTCATTTAACATTATAATGAACAGAAAAATAATTTAAATTTAATATTTAAAGCTCTGAAATTGAAACGAAAAGTGGTTAATTTGCAGTGTAAGCCCCAAAGGTATTGAGAATGTACCATTCTGGTGTGAAATTGTCTGGTTATTTCGAAAATGACATTAAAACATTGCGCTCGATTGCCGTTTAGAAGTTTTGGACAATGTCAGTTCGACTTCTTTCTCCACGGCGGGACAACGCGAAAGAGATCGAACTTACATTGACGATAAATCGAAAACTGTAATCGAGCGCAATGTTTTACTGTCATTTTCGAAATAACCAGACAATTTCACACCAGAATGGTACATTTTCAATACCGGGGGCTTTTGGTGCTTATACTGCAAATTAACCAAAAAAGTTAACATTGAAAGAATTAACACCGTTGGAGAATTTTAAAGATTATTTTTCATCAGCTAGAAATTTGTTTGTCTGCGTAATACTTTTAGTAGTACGAGGATAAATAAAAAAAAAAATTACCCACATTTTAGTCATGGCATATGTGTTATGAGTGCGGATAATTTTAAACTTTCGTTCGTATTTCTTTTTGGTCTTATCGGGCTGGAATCACAATCTTCAATTGCTCGCCATGTTAATTTCTACCTTCTGTCAGTCGGTCACTTATGTGCCATGCGTGATACACGCTTAAGCGATCATGTATCTTTCGATACATCACTGACGAGGCATATCCCCCCCCCCCCAGTAAGTTGCCAAATTTTTTCTGCGGTCGACCAGTTGCCATCCGAGGCTATAGAACCCAGTCTGTCTGCTATTTACTCATAGTTGGGGTGGGGGAGAAGAGGACTCGTACCTTTCCCAAGGGTATTAGCACGTAAGTGAATGCAATGGATTCGACTGGAATTCGAACTCGGCTCTCCGATTCCTCAATCCGAGCCGCTATCCATTATTTTAACATATGAACGTAAAAACAGCAGTAAATTAAAACAGTTCGAGATTATTTTGTTTTTGATGGTTCGTGTCATAACTTTGGGCCCAGACATTTCAAAGGAAGAATGATGTGTTCTTAGAAGTTTTGAAACTTTTACACTTAGCAGTTGGACTACTTGGGCTCTGGCTGATAAACCCGATTCACAGAATCACCACTTATATGGTAACAGTAATATTAGCTGGTTCTTTATAAGGAAACTTTTTTGTATTCATTGACTGATCATTTTGACTTGCTGTTAGTTGAAATTTTCTAAAATCTTTTTCTTAAAATAATTTTTCAGTAAAATAGATTTCTCAGGTCGAGTGGATATTAATTCTCTTTCCAATATTGATGGGGGGGTTTCCTTCCTTGCATTTTTGTCTGTCTTCGAGTGTTTTGCAAAATTGCTAATGTCATTATTTTCTCTTCGAGTTACATGTGCTATCCATTTTAGTTGTTGTTACTGTTGGTAGTCCTCAAGTGATGTGGTTTCTGGTGCAGTTGTCTGTGATTCTGTAGCGCCAGTCCACAAGATAATATTCTTATGAACACTTTCAGAAGAAAAAAAAACAAAATAACATTTAAGTTAGTATTTTAGAATAGGAAGTTAAATCAATACATTAAAGCAATTTGAGATTGTTTTCTTCTTGATGGTTCGTATGACGACTTTGAGTCTAACCGAACTCAAAGAAAATGACGAGTACTAAGATGTCTGTTGTTTTGCATAACTCCACTTCTGTAGTCACTGTTGGAATCACGTAAGCGGTGATATATATATATATTAAATTACATTATTTTTTTATTTTTTTTAGAAAATCTTTGTAAACGCATTTTTGTTTTTACAGCTATTATCCCCATTTTTTTAATTTTATGAAATTTCGAGAAATTAAATCTTGAACCGCGTAATGTTTATATTAGTTATAAGCAGAACTCCTTGGAGAATTTAAATCAATTTTTATTTTATGAAAGGGGTCTACCAATTAGAGAAAATCTGCTCTGAATTATAAAATAAAAAATGCAATAGAACTAAGATCTTATTTGAGTAAAAAAAGCTTTTGTTTTTATGAATAACATATATTATGAACAATATTGTGTTAAAACATTTTCGATGAATAATGAATTTTTACAAGAATTTCCAAATTTTAATTTGAATAATTTTAAGTTTTAAATCTTTTACATTTCTGTATTAATTTCTAACGGTAAGCTTATACTGTTTTTAAGTAAAAACTATAATTACTAATCAACAATGGAAGAGATTACTACAATTCAGCGACCCCAAATGTTTTAAGAATTTATTTTTTTGTGTTTGTATAAACGTCTCAATTTTTGTAAATGTGGACGTCAATACACGATATTGTCAGAAAATAAGAGCGATAAGTATAGTAAATTTAAAGCCATCAGATTAATTAAACTTTACATTGGCAAATATTATTCAAATAAAATTTCAGAAAATTATATTTTATTTTTGAAAGATTTTTTTAATAAAGAAAATTACATTGCCCTGACATGTCTAAAATAGCTAAAATCTTCGTTTTTTGTGATTTAAAAAAAAAAAAAAAACCCTCTCTCCAGTCAATTTAAAATAGTTTTGAAATACTGCAAAGTATCTTGCTTATTGGAAATATTGATCTATTAGTTTGCAATTAATAATAAAATAAAAGCTTCAAGAAAGTTTGTTTTTTTTTGTTTTTTTTAAATATTTGTAAAAATTCATTTTAAACCTCGGAAGTATCACATTTCTTCGGAGGTACGTAGTTTACAATTATTTACAATTAATAATTTTGCAAATTATCAGGTAATATTAGACATGAAAATTACGTCATTCTAATCTGATGAACGGAAGGTTGAATGAGATGAACAAAGACGCGATACATACATGTGTGTGTATGTAAAATTTCAGATATAGCTAAAAATATACGGTGTAACCCGGATATAAGAGAGTTGTCGGGTCCGGATAAGAAGTATCTTATATCCGGGTTTCTCTTATATCCGGGTTTGGTCTATTATATATACATTAACACAGGCCCTAATTTGGGATCAGAGAAATTATCTCTTATATCCGGTTTTCTCTTATATCCGGGTCTTACTTTATCTATAAAAGGAAAATTTACCTAAGCCTATGTGTTTCGTTCTCTGATGTGCTTGATAAAAGCAAATCTTTTGCAACAAGTATATATAAACAAATGTAGAAGAAAATAGTTTAAGACCGCTATATATATATATATATATATATATATATATATAATACAGCTGTGTCTCAGTGAGTTTCGACGTTGTGAAGCATTTTGTTTTGGTGTCTGGATAACTTAGTCGTTGGGTAGTTTAATTTACTGACGAGCTAGGTGTATTATTTATTTATTTTTCTCAGTTTGGAAATTGTTCCGATCTAAAGTTTTAGGTCCTTTGGGAGACAATCTTTTGGTAGCACTAACATTTTTAATTTGTGTATGTTTTTTTTTTTAATATATATAATGCGTGTGTGTGAAAATGTTTCAGCTCAACACTTTTCCCAAAGAATGCCCAAAGTCTATTTTTAAATTGTCATTTGCTAATATTTCGAGAAGTGTTCCGGGCAGATAATTTGTAACATCTCCTCCTCTGTGTGGACGTGGCAACATGAACTAGAACCGTCTGATGTCTTTCGAGGCGCACTCGAGGAGAGCGCTTGTTTTCATGATTAATCTATTCTAACTTTTCTAAGTTGAAGCTCTCTAACTTTTGTCATATTCTTCTTCTTTTTTTCTATTGGATATCGTTGTTTTACTTCGCATTCAGTTTACAATCACTTGTTATATTAGTGGATCTCCACCCAAGATTATATGTACTTTCAGTTGACATGAAGTGAAAAGATTATATTGAAACAATTGCTAGGTTTGCTGCTAGGAAATTTAGTTTATTTTGCCGTGCTAAACAATTTTTTCTCGTCAGCATTTATCTTACACATCTATAAGTCTACCATTCGTCCGTGCATTGAATATTGCTTTCACGTCTGGTCTGGTGCTTCTATGTATTTAAAGATTCTTGATAAAATCCAAATAATCTGCAATGTTATCGGTCCTGACCTGGCATGTCGGTTTCTGTCACTTTCGCCGTAACGTAGCTTCCTTGTGCCTTTTCTATAAATATTTACATGCTAATTGTTCTGGTGAGTTTTCCTCTCTGATATCTTGACATCACGAATTTAAGCGCAGTACTAGACTGGCAGTTAGGTCCCATCATTTGACAGTTGAAATGGCTAGATGTAACTGTAAGTTCTATGCTAACAGTTTCTTCTCTCACTTGTGGAACTCTTGTGTTTCCCAGTCTCACTTCGATCTTCAAAAATTTAAATGCTATATCAGTGCATTATTTTCTGTCTTAATTTCTGCTTTAGTATTGTTCTTGTTCTTAATGGGTTTTTTTTCTTTTTCTCATATTCTTTCGTATTCAGCGACCCCTTGCTCCTTAGTAGCTTTATTGTCTTGCTGGGGTGAAATGTTAAAAAAGGATCTGTATGAAGGATTAGTCACTGACTCTTGTTTGAGATACTTTGTAAAACAATATCGCTTTCTCTCTCTAAGCGCATATAGTGAAAAAAAAAACAAGAAAAAACAACAAAAAAAAAACAGTGATTTAAAGTTGGGTGATTAGTTCTAAAATAAAAACAAGCGAAAATTTGAAAATGCGACAGGAGTAAGTGACAAGAAAATTATACATATATAAGTTTGCAAACCTTTAACTTCAGTACAAAACGCAGTCAGATTTTTATTTATTGTAGTGATTATTTATCGGTCGATTCGCGACGGAAAATTCATCCAGCGAAATAAAGCGTTAATTGGACAAAATCATCAATGAAACCATTGAGAAATATTTTTTTTTTTTACTTCCCTATTTCTGAATGCAGTGATTCTGTTTTGTTTTTATTCGTCACTAGAGGAAGTTGCGCATTGACCTGCGCAACAGATCTTCGATAAGTGGTCATTTCAATTGGACATTTTTCATCTCATCAAACTTTTTTTTTCTCTTTTAGATTTTGCTTTTCATTTTCTTCAATTTTAATTTCGTCCTGAATTATTTTTTTTTTTGTCATCGAATTTTTTGTTCTTACTTTAGAATCCTTTTCTTTGATTTTTTTCCCGTTGATTCACTAAGCTTCAGCAACTTAAATCTTCACTTCTTTTCATGGTTACTTCTATTTTCGTATCTTTATTTCTTCTTCCTTTCTGCATTTTCTTTTGTGACGTTATATCGAACTTTTTCTTTTCTCTCTCGTTTTTCTATTTGAGCTCTTTCCTTTTCTTGCAACTTTTCATTTATCCGTTTCTTTTATTTCCAATTATACTTCCAATAGTCCATTCTCTGCTCTTCATCACCATTTCAAGACTGCCATCTTATGAAAAGACAAACCTTGAACGTGAAAGAGATATGCTTTTATTAGATTCACTTGGTGTCTGATGTTCAAATAGT
This sequence comes from Acanthosepion esculentum, assembly GCA_964036315.1. Lineage (NCBI taxonomy): Eukaryota > Metazoa > Mollusca > Cephalopoda > Sepiida > Sepiidae > Acanthosepion > Acanthosepion esculentum. Next base: position 41,036,421 of record OZ038483.1, on the reverse strand, counting down.
CTGAGCTTTTCTGTAGCAATTCATATTTTTCTTCAATATCTTTTTTCTTTTTTCATCTTCTCTATTATATTTCAAATTTCTCCTTGTTTTACTTTTGTTGGAATTTCATTTAACTTTTCATTTGAATTCTTATCTCCTTTTCATCCCAACAAATTTTTCATATTTGTTTTTATTTCTCCACACTGGTTATTTATTTTTTTCCTTCTTTCCTCTAACCACCGCCCGACCGTTCAACACTGGTATTTTTCGTTTCATACTTTTTGTCTTTTCTTTTCTTTAAATCTTCATTTTTTAATTTTATTTTGCCTGTTTTGCCATTGTTTTGTTTTCACTAATAATTTTAAACGTTTTGTTTGTTTTTATCTCTTATCTGCGTTTTTTGTCATCTCTCTTTTGTCTGCGTTTTATTTTTTATCATCTCTTTTGTCTGCGTTTTATTTTTTATCATCTCTCTTTTGTCTGCGTTTTATTTTTTGTCATCTCTCTTTTGTCTGCGTTTTATTTTTTGTCATCTCTCTTTTGTCTGCGTTTTATTTTTTGTCATCTCTCTTTTGTCTGCGTTTTATTTTTTGTCATCTCTCTTTTGTCCGCGTTTTATTTTTTGTCATCTCTCACCTTTTCTGTTTTTTCTTTTCTCCTTTTGGCTCGTTTCTTATTAATTTTCAGCTTTTCGCTTGATTGCATCTCTTTAATTTCGTTTGTCTTCATGTTTTTATCATCTATTTTCAGTTATAATCTTTGTATTTCCCTCCTCCTATTTCATCTTCATGTTTTTATCAGAGCCCCAACCTCTCCTTGTCGTTTTTCTTCATCTTTCTATTTTCACCGCCTCTCTTATTTTCTTTTCTTTTATAGCATCCTCCACTTTCTCAACCACATTTTGGTAATTTTGTCAACATCAGCATTTTGTCGCTTATATCAGTGATGTGTCGTCGGGTTGTGTTTGTTCGTCCACACGGCATCATTGCTCAGGTCGCCAGAGACAAACAAATCCTGACAATTTATGCATCCGACTGTATCCCATTCCCATAAATTAAGGGTCATATTAATAAAACGACATAAGTAGTCCCATGGACATTCAAGATTGATATTTTATGGAGCATATTATAGTTTTTCTTTATTCCTCTATTTATCAGCGATACGTCCAGACATAGGTTGCAAGAGATAGATAAGTTTTTAATGGAGTTTACAGGATTAGGTAAGTTTATAGCCTGTTGTCATGTCAGTCGATGTTTGGCCATTAGCACTGTGTGTCAAGTTTTCTAACGACTTTCTGGTTTGCAAATTATTGTAACAAGTAGGGAAGAACATCAGAAATAAATAAGAGAGGATATACGATAATGGTGAAATTAGCCGCTTCCTTATAAGGAAACATTTGGCATTCATTGACCAAACAGCCAGTGCTACTGTCGATTGACATGTATAAAATCTTTCTAGTAAAAGAAATTTTCAGGAAAATAGTTTTCTCAATGCCAGTAACTGTTATTGCTCTTTCCAGTACTAATGCGGAGGTTTCTTTCTAACCTTTGGTTTGAAGTAATCTGGAACGTCATCTTGATCATGTCATTATTTTTTTCAAGTTACATGTGCTATCAATTTAATTTTTTTCTGTTGTTGAAAGTCCTCAAGTGGTGTGATTCTTATTTGGTACAGTTCTGTGATTGTGACTCTGTAGTGTGAGTCCACGAGGTCCGAAGAGGGATGATCCTCGCTAAGACTTTACCGGCTTCATTCGCTTGAAGCCACTTTTAACCGATGAAAGAGAAAAGGTTGCATACAGCCGACAGGTTAGATCTTTCTGAACGAGTGTAGCGCCATGCATAACATCCATGTGAAAGTCTCGATCCTGACAAGGTTGCATGGGAAGTTTTTCTACATGCACATATTCTGCAGAACTGGCCAGTGCTTCCAACAAGTTCAACACCGTGAAAAATTTCTTGGATCAAAATCAGAATTGTTCATTTATAATGTAACTTCCAATTTTCTTCTTCGTTTTGTATCTTTTTTATCAGATGATTCTTGACTAACTTATAGATAGTCAGTCAGTTATGCGCCATGCGTGATACATGCTTAAGCGAACATGTATCTTTCGATTCATGACAGACAAGGCAGATCCTTTCCCTAAATAGCTTGCCATTTCTTTCTGCGGTAGACCAGTTGCCATCCAAAGCTACAGAACCCGGTCTCTCCTGTTATTTATCCATATCTGGGAGAGAAGAAGAGGATTACTACCTTTCCCAATAGTATCAGTACGTAAGTGAATGTAATGGATTCGACTGGAATTCGAACTCGGACGATATTTATTTTAGTTGTTGCTTCTGCTGGAAGCCGTCAAATGTAGTTTTTGTTATTCGGGGGGGGGGTCTTGGCGATTCTGCAACAACAGTCCACAAGGTTCAAAGATGGATGTTTCTCATGAAGCCCCAGAGGTTTCATTCACTAGAAAACATTTTTGACCATTGATCTGAGAAAGTGACAGCTTAAATATTTCTGTATAGGCCTCGCACCTTGTTCTGACATCCATGGGAAAGTCTCAATCTGAACATGACTTCCGTGTTTTTAGTAACAAAAAGTCTTTCGAGAAAGCCTACCTCCAGGTTGTGCATAAATCTATAGCAAAACTTTGTGAAGAAAATGTGGCGAAAGTAACTTACCGAGAAAAAGGTCACGTGTGTTCTGTACGATATGCCGAAGACAAAATAAGCAAAATAGAAACAAGTCAGTTGCAGGTGTTGCCAGATTAGCGTCTCTGATAAGCTAATATTGTGTGTCCTCCCTCACCTGTCGACCAATGAAAAGATTGTTCCGTCTATAGAAGCGGTTGGTGTCCTTGAATTGGGGAAAGACGTTTTGATGTTTTCTGCGTCGGCCGTCGGCTTCCGTGCTGATTTCTGACCGTTTACGTGTATTAGGATTTGTGACAGTGGACTAGCGATTCGGGATTTTGACATTTCTTTTTGTCTCCAGATCATCGAGTATAGACTTGCGATTTGTTTATTTCATTGTGGAATTGGGCTACCATAGCAATTATTTGAACACATTGTTTGCAAGGGGAAAAAAAACAAAGTTAAAAGCTTTTTTGCTACATTTCCTCATCATCTATATTATTTTTTTATAACTGATATTCAATTAGGAAGAGAGAAAGACGGATGAAAATATAACGGGAAGTTAAGTAATAAAATAGTCTATTTTACTACATGACTTATGTTTTCAATTCAGTGTTTCGGTTTTTGGCCTTGTGCGGTATCGTAAAAAAGTATCTCCGGAGCTATCTTGTCTGTATTAAATTTCGTGTGGCGAAAGAGAAAGTCAGTTACCGAGAAATGTTCACGTGTTTTCTGTACGATATGCCGAAGACAAAATAAGCTAAATAGAAACAAGTCAGTCGTAGGTGTTGCCATAAAAGCATTTCGGATATACTAATATTGTGCGTCCTCCCTCACCTGTCGACAAATGTTGTGGAATTGAGCTGCCATATCAATTATTTGAACACATTGTTTGCAAGGAAAGAGACAAAATTGAAAATTTTTTGCTACAGAAAAAATCAGTTGTTTATTTTCTGAATGCATTTCGTTTCTCAAGTCCAGTAGCTGTTATCCCTGTTTCCAGTAATGATAAGGATTTCCTTAACATTCTGTTTGAAGTAGTAAGGAATGTCAACATCTTGTCAATATTTTCTCTTTGAGTTACATACGCTACCCTTTTCTAGTTGAAAGAGCTTAAGTGACGTTATTTTGTATATTTCTTTGATTCTATAGTCCACGAGGTTCGAAGAAGGGTGATCCTTTCTAAAAACCTTCATGGTTCATTCACTCGGAGCCATTTTTAATCATTGATTTGAGAAAGCCGTTGTATGCAGTTGACGGTTTACTCATTTCTGAGCCGGTTGAGTGCCATGCAGAGCATCCATATGAAAGTCTTGATCAGACGAGGTTGTTTAAGAACGTGACTCGATGTTTTGGATATATAAGAAATAAATACCTAGTCTGCAGTCAATCCATCTCTCTCTAATTTCATATTAACGTTTCTTTTAATGGCGATTATATAAAAACAAATACTTGCTTTGTTTTTAAGTCTTAGTTGTTATACGGGGTGTAAAAACAAAATTGTCCAAATCGTGTAACAGCAAAATTGTCCTATTGTTAGATTAAGATTTGAACCGTTGTATCTTAGAAATGATTAAAGATATCTTACTGGAATTCTTCGAAGTTTTTATAACACTACTGGACTTTACTTTTAGCAATAAGAATGTATAATTACTCTCCAATCTCTAACATCGTGATGAAATCGATCATAAACGAAAATGACATGCTCAGCATTAATTAATCATAGCTAAGGATCGGAAGCTCTTGAAGAAGTTCAAATATATAATATTATATGAAAAGATGACTTTTTAAAATTTTATCCCGATATCGATGTTTCTTGATAAAATTTCCAGTCTTCGTGTGTTCTGATTTGAAACGGTATTTCCAAATTTTTTCATTTTTTTTAAATTAATACATTTTCAAATATATTTATTATTCCAGGATTATTTTCCAACTTATTCAAGATGATCTTCGCCCTCTCTAACCTCCTAACTTTCTGTCCTGGATTATTAACAAGGTGCCTTACACGGTTCACTTACGATTTTCAATTTAAAGTCTTTGTTCACTTCTCTTTGGATTGTCAGGGATGAAATTCCTTTCTCACGTGCCAAACGTGTTATGGAATGTGATATATCCCGGAAAGGGATATATTTGTTCGAAGTAGCTAAGTGGTTTTGGCTACTGTAACCGGGTAGTACAATCTAGCAGGTAGCTGTAATCGACTGATACTCGTCGTAGTTAGTAGGTGTAGGCAATAGGCGTAGTCCAATGTGCGTCTTCCCTATACCTCCACATCAGCCTATATTTATGGCTGACACCAGCCAATCATATTACTGTGAGGGAAAACTCAGGTGTATGCATATTCATTACATCAGAATGAGTTGGATTTTTCTAATTGTTTTTTTTTTACGTTTAAGTTGAAATGATGATCCATCTTCCTGTTGTGACCTCCTGATCCAGTTTTTCTCTCTACTGTTCGCTCTTTTCCAAACTTATTCACCGTTCTCTTGATGGTTCTGGGATGGACTTTGAAGAGTATAAATTTTGGTACCATTACTGAAGGCCTGAATGATTTTTTCCTCTCACCATTGCTCAGTTGAGAAGACAGTGGGGCTGACACAAAACAATTATAATCTATTCTCTTTCTAGTTAAATAGCTCAAAGGGTTTTTCAGTGATTCTTGTGACAAATGGTATCAAGATGGCTAAACGTCTTATCTGAAAAACTGGAAAAAAAAGAAACTCAATTTAGTGGGTTTTTTTTTAGATATTAAACATTTTGTGTGAGGGATAATTATGATGTTACACGATTTGGACAATTTTGTTGTTACACCCGGTAAATGCATACAAAACTTTTTTCTGCCACAAGCAGTGGCTTGTAAAATTGTCAGTAAGTTAGTGTAACAGCGACTCATAAATTGTCGAACCGAGTTCGAATTCCAGTCGATTTTTTTTATATACAAATGCCGTTTGGAAAGATCTGACTTTCCCCTACCAGCTAAGGTTAAATAGCAGATGTTTAGGTTATCTTAACTTGGAGCGGCAACCAGTCTCGGAGAAGAAAAAAAAACTCTGACTTAAAAACCAGCCTATTTTACCTTAGACACACCTCTGCAGCTAAGACTGCAGTACATGTTATGTCCTTACACACTTAATAGGTTACAGGACACGCATAGAAGTTATATCACTCTTATTTTCATCTAAGTTTTATCAATATTTTGGGGCCGATGGGTTCTTCGTTAGCTGGTGAAGGCCAAAGAACACACCGGCAGAAATGTAGTACTAAAAATAGCATAGATGAAAATACTAGACCAAATTAATTGTTATTATAATTAATCTGTACTTCCCGGTCCAGAAATTGAACTCACAATATCACCGAATTCACCAACCAACGTTTTAAACTACAAACTATCCCATGGTCAAGCATTACAGACTCTAACTCAATGGGAAACAGGGTAAGCAATAACTGAGCAGTACTAAATAGAGAACAAGACGACATATCCCTACACATTGACAGCGAAGAGAGAACCATATATTCTCCGTAGATGAAATAAATGGTTCATTTCGAATTTCCCTGAAGGTTACCCGGATCAACAACGGAAGAGGAGGGGGACAACGGTCGAAACCTTGTGATAACAACAACAACAAAGATGAGGAATTCAGAATTTTACACGATATCAATGGGAGTAAATTGTGGTTAGGACATCAGACCGAAAGTTGGGCTGTGCGAGGGTCAAGTATGAAAATTTGTTTGAAAATAACTCATTTTAAATTGTTTGCGTAAATGACAAAGCGGACGCCTTTCCTTTCTGTGTACCTAAACTATAATTATAAACTATAATTTTGAAAGTGAGAATACACTGAAATAAGTTGGAAATTTTCCAAATTTACATGTGAGATCAAGAAAATATGAACATTAAACAAAATGGTCAAAATATATAGAAAGGAAAATATCGCTTTAAATTTTTTGAGACAGTGTAGGATAATATGAAAGAAATAATTGATGGGAAACCTATCCAAAAGAAACTATCAACAACAAAACTTCTGCGTTATGTCTAAGATGAAAATATTAGAAAATCTGTGAAGATATAATTTAAATACAAACATATTTTTTCTAATGTAGAAACATAGACAAGCAATGAAAAAATTTTCTTAATGCATAATAATTTGTAGAATTTGTAGGTATTTCCTAGTCTGTTTATATGAAATTTTAAAAATGACTACAATATCCTATAAGAAATGTTTCCAACATTTTTGGCCAATATGAAATTTCGTTCTTCTGGCGATTCCTGGAATAGATGGTTTTTTTTTTCTTTTAAAAGACATTTCTTTTAATTGGTTCGTTAGACCATTGTTGGTAACATTGAAAACACTGTCGAAAAGCTTAGGTTAAAATTTTTTCTCGCAACCAGTAAAATATTCTGAACCTTAGAAGAATTAAAATAATAAAAAAAAAAAAATTATCCTTAACAAAGTACTTTCATGGGTCTTTAACCAAATTTGCATAAATGTAAAATATAATTGCTGCCAAAATTGGAGTAATGGATAGCGGCGCGAATTGAGGAATCGGAGAGCCGAGTTCGAATTCCAGTCGAATCCATTGCATTCACTTACGTGCTAATGCCCTTGGGAGAGGTATGAATCCTCTTCTTCTCCTCCCAGCTATGGGTAAATGGCAGGATAGAGCGTGTTCTCTAGCATTGGATGGCCACTGGTCTACCACAGAAAGAAAGGGCAACCTATTGCGGGAAAAAAATCTGCATCGGCACTCATGTATTGAAAGATACATAATCGCCTACGGGTGTATCACGCATGGCACATAACTGACTGAATATATATATATACATACATACATACATACATACATACATACATACATACATACATATATAATGTGCGCAGTGTGGTCTGAAAGTCTTGTCACCCTACAAAAAATGTAATGAGAACAATAGTATAACAAGTAATACAGTACAAAGCACATATATACCGGATTCAGTTTATTTACTTTCATTAACGCTGTCACACATCAAGAAGGTCTGTATGAACACCATTTTCTTGTAGGAAGTCCATTTAGCCATCTGAAATAGAAAATTATGTAGAGGTGACAAGACTTTGGAATATATATATATATATATGTGTGTGCATTGAAATAGGAAAGAACACGTTAGGTAGATAATCCGGTGTTCCTTAGTATTTAGCTTTATTTTCAAAAGGACAGTGCTCCATACAGAAGTAGAGCTTATATTATAATAATATTTTTAGTTTTTAAAAATATGATTCCCAAATTCTCGCTTGACAAGGAAGCGGGTCCGGACACCTTAACTCTTCATAACTTAAAAAATTATGTTAGGGGTCTCGGCTCTCGCTTTTGAAACATGAGAACTCTTATGTAGCGGAGGAATCATATTTTTAAAAACTAAAAATATTATTATATTATATATATATATATATATATATATATATATATATATATATATATATCATAATGATTGACTTTACATTTAAAATTTGGAGATCAAAATTGAGCGTAAAGCAAGAAACCGGAAGAAATTTCCACAAGTGAGAAGTGCGAGAGAAGAAAGTGTTAGCATAGAACTTACGGTTACATCTAACCATTTCAACTGTAAAATGATGAGACCTTGCCGCCAAACTGCGCTTACATTTATTAAGTCTAGATTCCACAGAGGAAATTTTATCAGGACAATTACCATAGAAGTATTTATAGAAAAGGGACAGTGACGTTACATTATGGCGGTGGTAAAGTGAGTGAAGCAGAGTTGCTAGGTCATGGCCATTAACATTGCAGATTCTTTGGATTTTATCAAGAATCTCTAAATATATAGGAGTTTTTTTTTTAAACATCTAACTTTGTTGTTAAAATAATAGCTGTTTTTGATTCTTGATACGAGATATGAACCTGTTGAGCTTCATGACTTTAAAACTCACAAAAGGAAAGTTTAATCGCCAGTTTAGGCTGACTCATCAATTTTTATTTTGCAAAATATGCAATACCCACGTTGTGCAAAAATGGCTTGACCAGCGAGTGCCGATAGAATTCTCTGGAAGGAATAACATTCCCAAATAATGCTTAATTAACGGACGCCGCAGATTTGCGGGCGGGGGATATGAAAATTTGCGCCAAAACTGCACGTGTGGGCGCCATTTTCTACAGCGCATTACAAACGCAATTAACTCTGTAACTAGTGTACCCTATTTCAACGAATGCATGCGACATGCACACGCATGCCGTTCGGTACATGTTTTGCACGTTATTTCCTATCCTTCAGCGTTAAAATTTCACCCTTTTATTTAACTTTCCTGTCTCGTTCGCCTCAAGGTTTTCATCCAGCCGACATGGTTCTTCATTCACGCTGTTTTGCCTTTGACGTTGTCTTGCTTTATTCCTGAAAATATGTCCCGCATTAAGTCAGGGACGACATGAAGCAGATAGTTCTACATTTGATATCAGTATGTAACTGTAATTTACGGTCGCGATGTGAGCGCAAGTCTGAAAATTATCATGCTTAGTCATGTATAAGGCAATCTCGTGTTCCAGCAACTTAAATATATGTTATTTTCATGTATATACTATTTCACGTATAATTCAATCCCCATTTCAAGCAAAATTTGATTCTTGGGGCCACACACACACACGCACGCGGGGTGGCTGGTTAAATTTTATAATGTACTCAAGCCTCAATGGACCGCAAACACCATACAATACCTCTCCTCAACCTGGCGCCTGAGGCGTTCTCAAAAGCGAAGTGCTGATGTGGGCTTCAGCAGTCTTTTGTCCTTAGTCCACGTATCCTTGGTCTTCCACCAGGAACTCGACCTTGTGTCTCATTCCGTTTGTGTGGATATGCGGATAAATACCTACACACCTTATATTGACACCTGTCGAGGTTGACTTTGGAAGTAATAATTTTTTTATTGCTACTGACTGGGCAGGTAAAGTAGTTATCTGATAGAGGTTTTTCCCAAAGTCTCATTCCTGCACAATCTTCTCCGCCAATTATTGTGGCATATCTGTGACGAGACATTTTAAGATATCCAGCAATAGAACCTTTTTAGTGTATACCTTTTCCAAGAGCATTAATATAAGATGAACACAGACAGCCCCAGCCGAAATTCGAGCTAGGATCTTCAATTCCTTTTACCGTCATGCTACATCATCACATACTTCCTCTTTTATATACCGTTTCGCTTACAGGATGTAAACGATCATGGCTCTCCACAACTTTCTGTCCCTTGTAGCTATTAATAAATTTTGTCTTTCTGTCTGTTATTTATCCTAAACCCTGTTCTGCCATCCATTTACTCAAGCTTACTAAGTATGTTATGCGTCGTTTTCCTGTGTTTCTCTTGCTTCCAATCTGTCCTGTGAGTATCATATTTTCCAGGCCCTATTTCCTCATTTTGTACCCTAGGAATCTTGACTGTTTCTTCCAGATGTTAAGTATTAGTTTGGTTTTTGTTTCTATTTTCTCTAAACCTTCGTCGTTGCTTACATGTTCGGTCCGTGGTATTCTCAGTATCCTTCTGTAGAACCGTCGCATACTGCTTTTCCTTTTTAGAATTGATACCCCCACCAAAAAAAAAAGGTGCAATGATAACAGCAAAAATTGCAATATGAGCACTGGTAAAAAATGTTTGGTGAAGTCTTTAGGTTTATAATACCCAGAAATTCAAACACAGATGTCCTCAAGGACACATGGCACAGTGGATAAAGGCGTTAGTTAAATCCAATGACAGGACCCAAAGAGTGTGAGTTCAATACCTGGTTAAGGCAGCGGAGAACTTGGAGAGCGGAATTAACAGGAGATAACTGATAACTGGCATCCATTAGACATGGCACGTGGAACTAGAACAGTCTACCCCAGTGAGCGAAATAAAGGGTTCAGTTTGACATTCCAACCACTTGAAAAAGGCTGGAGTGTACAACGGCCGAAACCTTGTAATAAATATGGCGACATATGACGAATAATGTAAATAGTGTCATGTTTTCCTAGCAGTTCAAATAGATCTTTGTGTCATAACTTTAATTTTGGCTTTATAAAATCCAGTATTAATGATAGGTTGCTATTTGATTATAAAATTGGAAGAGAATTCAACCGAATGGTAAATATATGACAGCTTGGAAATCTTCTTGTATCCTTATAGAAGGTTACAAACAGACAAAGGTGGTACTCGAATGAAGGAAGAGCAACACGCGCGTAGATGAAAGAAGAGAGGTTTATTGTGAAAGAGAATACACTACTGAAAGACAGGGCATCGGGTGGCAGGTTTGTAGTTCCCGAATTAAACCCCTAGGTGTATCTGGTGCTCACTATATATATATATATATATATATATATATATATATAGTTAGTCCACATAGGCAAGAGGGGGTATGGGATATTCCATTACAACACATTTGATGCTTTTTTTTAATTTCCCAGAAAGAAAATGCTGTGCAAACAGCATAAAAAATACGTGGTTTTATGCAATTTTATATGCTTTTACGTTAAAAGTAAAAATGGAAGAATATCAGATGCATTTTCACCATTTTGTTGCATCATTAAAGAAGGTTACAAACAGACAAAGGTGGTACTCAAGTTAAAAGAACAGCAACACGGGCGTAGATGAAAGAAGAGAGGTTTATTGTAAAAGAGAATTCACTACTGAAAGACAGGAAATCGGGTGGCAGACTAGTAGTTCTCGAAGCAAGCCCCCACGTATATCCTGTGCTCACTATATATAGCTATTGATATAGTCACTCCTCATAGGCAATAGGGAGTGTGGGACATTTCATTACAATACTTCTATTTCAAAATGTTTCGCTGACTGATCGACAAAACATGTCAAAATTTATTTCTCAAATTGTATATTTACCAAGTTTCTACTTCTTTTTTCTTTAACGTCCACCACTTTTAGGACGGTGGGCATTAATGGGTCAAAGCATGACATTAAAGAGTGTTATCCAATCTCGTTCTTCAGTGCCAATCGAGGACAAGAATACGTGCAGAACGACGAAAACCAACAATAAATTACTCCCAGGGAATCGTCAGTGTAAATCACAGTCAATTGTCATGCACATATATTCTATGCTCGATTGGCTCTGAGGAGCGGTAACCAGTTAGCTTCTTTTTTTTTTCAGTCCACCATTTTACGATGATTTCCCCTTATCCTTGCTCTCCCCAGCCCTTTGTTTTCTATTTTTATACAGAGTGTCCCATAATGATGGGTCCCATTTTAAATCCTGGATTATAAACATGTAGCAAATATGTATTACATAACACGAGTTCAACATATTACCTAAGATTTGAATGTTACATTCCTAAGATGGTGACCACCACGAAGAGAACATGAACGAGCATATCACTTGGAATGGCTGCGATCTCTCCCTCGGGATGCTTTCTTCTAGTTCCACAGCTCGTGCATGTTCTCTTCGAGGCGTTGACCATCTCAGTGATGTAATATTCAAATCTTAAATAGTATGTTAGACTCTTGAATATCAGTTAGGTAATAAATATATTCGATGCAATCATTTTTATAAACCAATATACTTTCATTTAAAATGTGTCCCATCATTCTGACACACACACACACACCTCTCTCTCACTATATATATATATATATATATATATATAAAAGTGAACATAGAAGTCAACACTTAGAGGCGACAGTCTGTTTCATGCTAGATGCAATCATCAGGCCAATATATATATATATATATATATATATATATAATATGGTGGACTCTCCCTCTCGACGTATGAGGGTCGAGCAACTCAGTTCCAAGGAACCGACAGCCTAGACACCAGCACATATAATTTGATTATAGTGGTGAAGGCTTTGTGCAGAATCAACCACACTTTTTGAATACAGAGACCTGGTGCCCGACGTACCACAAGGTCCCCAAACGACACTCCGCGGGTTTTGAATTCAGAGTTGTCCTTCTCCTAGACTAGATGCCATCCAAGACTATAGAACCTAGTTTGTCCTGCTATTTAACTATATCTTGAAGAAGAGGATTAATACTTTTCCAAAGGGTACTAGCACGTAAGTAAATGTAATGGATTCGACTGGAATTCGAACTCGGATCTCCGATTCTTCAAACCAAGCCGCCTTATATATATATATATATATATATATATATATATATATATAATGTGTGTGTGTGTGCTTTTATAATGCCCGTTTTTAAAGCTTTCGTAAAATCTGAAAGAAAATGATGACCAAAAACTTTTTTTTTTTTAGCGGCTAAGTATATCCAAGTTCTACCTTTACTGATTACTCAAATGTGTCAAACTTGTGTTTTTAAATCATTATTTTCATTTTGGATTTATTTGCTTCGTGCTATCTATCATTTAAGATTAGAGCACTTGCTTTTCTTATTCTCGGGAATCTAATCGAAAAGTGTATACAAAATAAGTAACAATTTTAAGAATTCTTTAAACAAATAGTTACTGAGATTATATTTAAATGAGTCGGTCCGAAATAAACCAACAAATATATTTTGTGAAAGATTCAGAAAATTCTTAAATATCATAGGTTGCATACATTTTAAATAACGTATAGATTGTTCATTTTCTACGGCTTAACAACCCTTTGCAGGTTATTTGTAGAATTCTTGAGAGAGATAATGAGTTAATGATACACGTCTTACTAATTAACTCATAGCTGGAAGGGAGAACAGGTAGATTCATACGCTTTCCCAAGGATATTGGCGTGTAAGTGAATATAACGAACCCAATTGGAACTCTGACCTCAGATTAAGAATTCTGAGCCATTATCCATTACACCACCTGCACATTCAAGCTTACAGCATCTGGTATTCTCAAGCGGTCACCCATCTAGGTACTAATCAGGCTCAACGTTGCTTAACTTCGGTGATCGTACGGGAACCGGTCTTTCAGCGTGATACAGCTGTAAGTCATAGCAAACTCACATCCCAGTTTACAATAACTGGTATACACAAGCGTTTACCCATCTAGGTAATTATCAGGTTCAGCATTTGCTTAACTTCGGTGATCGTACCGGAACTGGTCTTTCAACTTGATATGGCCTAAAGCCATAAATAACGTATATTTTTACTCAAAAATTAAAAGTTCTAAATGCCTGGTAATTATTATAAACTAACTTAAAACCGCCCTATCGGGCTCCATTTAAGCTAGCTCCTGTGGAGGGCTCTTGATTAGAGTTGTTCATGAGTTTGAGAGTCCCTAAGTCTTTGCATATTCTCAGCATTGGAAGCTCTCCTAGCTGCTATTTGATCTGGGTTTTCATTTGCACGGGACTTTCTTTTTCTCGCTGCAGTCTTGGCTCTTTTGATTGCAAACTGGTCCTCTGTTGGCGGAGATTTCTTTTTGCGAGGCATACTGCTGCTGTATGCGATAGGCAACAATAAACTACAAAAGACCTCAAAATTGATTAATGCATTTAAGTATTGCATTAATATTTAAGCTTACCTTTTAAAAGTTCAACGATAATTATTCTGCCCTCACTTAATTTAAAGACAATTTGATATACGTAGGTCTTTACGTACAAATATATATTATTTCATGTATAACTTTCGCTGGATTTCGCATTTAATTTCGATTATTCATAAATTTATTTCCAAGTTATATTCGTCGCTAAAAATTCACGTAAAAAGATCGCCGAAAACAATCGCAGTAATGAAAACTTGGGAGTCCAAAACTTCAGCATTGCGGATCCAGATCCATCCCGGAATGTTTTTTTGGTTTTTTTTTTTTGCCCACAGAGTCTGCCCGATTCCAAAATGGTGTGATATGTTGTTCTACGGCCTTTAGGAGTAAAGTTGAAAACACGGACAATTTTATTTTGAAACACTGTAATTTGAGAACAGTATTTTTTTCATTTGATCATGAGCTATTGAAAGTTAGATAGTAGTGTCCCTTTAATTATTTTTATCAGGAGAAGCCAAGATGGCAGAAACCGAAAACAATCGCAGTAATGAAAACTTGGGAATCCAAAATTTCAGGATTTCGGGTCTGGATCTAGCTCAGATTTTTTTTATTTGCTCACAAATTTGGCCTGATACCAAAATGGTATATGTTGGGCTACGCCCTCTAGGAGTAAAGTTGAAAAAGTGTGACACACTGACATTCGCATTTATTTATATAGATTATTAGATTTTAAACTATGATAGAATAGTAATATTTTAATCATATCATTGACAGAATTGCAACTGTAATTACAATCAAATAAGAGTACTTGTTATATGTGAATATAGATGGCATTCGTTAAAACAAACTCAGGTGAACAAGAACTTTTCTCGTTCTCTTCTCCAGTTAGTATAATATACCCAATTATAAGTAATTGTTGTGTAAGCATACTTTAGTACATTTAGTATTAGGTTGTTATATTGATAGTGAAGTTGTGATGAAATGCTCGTGAATAATGGCTTGTTTTCTCCAAATGTATTTATAGCCGATTGATACTGTAACAAAACAAAACAAAAACAAACTTTTGGTTACCTGAATCGTAACACCCGTCTTTCACTAAATGTCACTTGGAGCCACTGACTCGCCAAATTGAGCATTAAACTCTCCAATATTTATACGCAAGTGGCAGGAGATGATATCGCAACAGTGAGGAGAGTAGACAAAATATACATGTAAATCAGAATGAGAAAAATATACCCATGCTGATTAAATAAAGTAAATTATCTGAAAGTTGCCCGGATCTACAAACGGCTTAAGAAGCCGGAGAGCGCATCGGCCGAAACGATATGATAATAACAATAAAGATGACGACATTAGTTCCAATGTAAAAAAACGATATTAACTTGAGGAAATTCGAAATTTTATTAGCATTTGGGTGTTACACATTGTGACAAAGGTTAGCAATCTTGTGTCACGAATCAATATTGTTGCAGTGTATTCAATCCTCAATTTGTACCTCAGTGTGGCCTTATGCCAGACTTAGACGGACTTAGTAAATGCGGATAGCATGATTTTTTTTTTTTTTTTTTTTTTGTTGAAGAATTATGAAGAGTGAATTTTACATTTCAAAGCATTATCCTAGGAACTTTCAAAAAGGTGCGAAAGAAAAAAAAATGATTGCCTAATGACGTCCTTTATTTTCTCGGTGAAGTGATTTCAGGAGACACAGGGAAACTCATGGAAAGAACAAATTGAACAATCTATTCAAATTCCCCTACCGTCGTAGGTGACCGTGTGTAATATAATAAACAGAAGTGCCAATAAATTACAGACGGCTGTCTAATAACATGTAGCGCCTACCCTCGTGTGAATCACGTGCTGGTCTCGTTGCTTTGGTATATCCATCCAGGCTCGTTCCGGGGATGACAATAACCGAATTGTGTCTGTTGGGTGTGGCTACCGGAATTTAGTGAGCTCTGCAGCATGTCCTATATATTCTCAATAGAGCTTTAAATCTGCCGAGCGCGTCGGTCAGTTTACATATCTAGAAGCTAGCCGAGTGTACCTGGGTCCAGTTTCCTGTCACCCACGAGCGATGGAAACTGAAAGTCTCTCTCTCTCTCTCTTACAAACTATCGACACAAACAAGATCTGTAGTTGTCAGACCTGTCACGATAAACTCCAGTCAGAGGAGGAATCTTTGCGAACTCTGATAGAACCACAACTCTGAGGATTATACAATGATCACTACCTTACCTTACATGCCATTCTTATGGGATACTGTATTAATAGACCTATGTGGTTTCCTCCACATACGAATTCGACCATCTTCCAGAGCCCAATGACAATGTTTTTTTTTATTATTTTTCACCCAATACAAGACCCAGCCACTCAAGATTAAATTCTTGTACGGTCGTATATTTCAGGGAGCTATTATAAGGTTATATAGAATAGATAGTGGTTTACTCTTAGAGTTGAAGGGGGCTAAGATTGTAATGATCGAGGTAACGTCAACTCGGGAGTCCGTTCCCAAAAGCAGAAGTTCTGGGGAAGTTCTGGGGAAGAATCTGTCCGAGTGGAACTTCCTTCTCTTCAATGGAATACGAAGGGAATTAGGATGAGTCGACCCCTGTATGCGTAACATGGTGAATCCTGGGAACCAAGAAATATAGTTCGTCCGAACATCTGCAATGAAAATAGCGCCGCCAGAGTGCTAGCAATGTTTCGTGCGTAGACAAGCGGCTGTAGGGGTGAAAAAACAATTCATCCCCCAACAGGGCAGCGTAAACACTTCCGAACTCTGTCGAGGCAGGAAAGTAAAGGTCGGGCTGCTCCAGCCCAGATGTGGTCGTAATATTCCGTTTGTGGTCTAAACTGGCTCTATATTTATAAGAACCAGAGTCAAATACTTTTGGGGTCTCTTGTATCAATGATGTTACGCCTATTGGTCACTGACTACATAACTATGGAATGTAGTGTACACCTTGTGCAGTGCGTTGACTTATGAGGTAAGAAGCTCCACTATTGAATTGTGGTGTTATTTAATGCATTTGTTGGGGTTGATATCTTGCCGTCTTGTTGCTGCATTATTTGCGGGTGTCAGCGGTTTTCACACGTCCCTGTCTTCAGAATAGACATATTCCTGTATTAAGTTGCTACTGTTTTCCAAGAAAAAAATAATAACGTTCACCACCTGGGAAATAAAATATCCCATTTTTCTGGATTCAGCAAACATTCCACGATCGAATTCTATTAAACTGTGTCCGCGATTATCACTACCTTTCTTGTCTATTACATCAAATACACGCGTTATTCAGCCGTATTCACTTCTGCACGTAAAGGAGGTCGAAATCACCCAGAATATAGTTGTCTCTAGTGTTTTGGTTCTTGCGCTTATAGTTAATTTATAAATTACTATTACTTTAAAAATATATATTTTAATTTCGCTCTATTTTTTCGTAGTTTTTCAATTCCGTTTACTAGCCTAGTTTTAATTTATAATAATATTAATAATAATCGCGTCTAATTTCATTTTTCATTAATCCACGTAAATAATTGTCAAAATACTGAAATCTAGGTATTTCTTAGTATCAATCAAATATTGGTCATATATAAACCGAGTTCATTTTTACAGAATTCATTTCTTGTTAAATGCAAATATACAACCGCATACATCATCATTTTACCGATATACATTACTGACGGAAATTACCAACAAGGTCTTATTCTTCTCCATATATTGAAGGACTATGTTAAATATGGCTGCATTTGACTCTTCCTTTTTAGACGAGGACAATTATAACTATTAGTCGGGTGCGAACCAAAAACATTCAACCCTGAATATTTAACAGCTGACAAAAGAAAGAAAGAAAGAAATGATACTGTGCCTACTTCAATTAAAAAATATAAAGAGGAAATTTAGAATTTTTTCATGCATAAATATAATTATTAAACAATAAATTTGAACATGGCGCTAATTAAATATATGATCTACTGATACAATTCTTAAAAATGTAGTACTGGGTATGACGACAGACTACATCCGGCAGCAAGGCCTCTCATTAGAACGTTGGAAGTTTTGAGGAGTGTGGAATCACCTCTTAATTTTTGTTGTTCCCAAGTCCACTTTGACCCAGGGTAGTAGCACCTGTTAGGGTCGCAGCTATGGGCAAATACGGAACCCCCCAAACAAAAATAAAACACTATGAAAGTATAAAAAATATTTTTATAGCAAAAATACCAGCGATAAATTTTTATATAAAAAGAATTTCCAACAATATATTTTAAAAGCAAAATGATTAGCAATACATTTTATCTTTAGTTGAAGGCATACAATTGCGTTCGAAATATATTTAGTTGAAGACATACAATTGCGTTCGAAATATATTTAGTTGAAGACATACAATTGCGTTCGAAATATATTTAGTTGAAGGCATACAATTGCGTTCAAAATGTAGCATAAAAATTTGTTTAAAATACTTAGATTTCGACATTAATTAATTCCTAGATATTCCACTAAACAAAATCAAGCCACTAAGATGAAAGAACTCTTTTATGACATTAATTCATATAATATCTGACAATTTCTTAAGTTAAATTGTATTCTAAAATTTAATTTTAACAAAACAACAACATGAAACATATCACCACCTTTTTTTTTTTTTAAGCTTATCACACCAA
The DNA here is from genome assembly GCA_964036315.1 of Acanthosepion esculentum. Taxonomy (NCBI): domain Eukaryota; kingdom Metazoa; phylum Mollusca; class Cephalopoda; order Sepiida; family Sepiidae; genus Acanthosepion; species Acanthosepion esculentum. Next base: position 41,017,767 of record OZ038483.1, on the reverse strand, counting down.
GCAAGGCTGGAAGCCATTAGCACGCAAGGGGTTACAGAAGGTTTGGAGGAAGAGCAGATAGGAGTGGTAAAGGAGAGGATGTGGAGAAAGATAGTGGATCGATCAAGGCAAGGGGGTTACAGAAGATTTGGAGCGAGAGCAGATAGGAATGAAAGGTGAAAGGATGTGGAGAAGGGAAGTGGATAGATCAAGGCA
>OZ038483.1:40985072-41012572 GCA_964036315.1 Acanthosepion esculentum | reverse complement strand
CAAACTCTGATTAAATAAGCAAATCCACTTAATCCACTTAATCTCCAATTTTCACTTTAATCGAGGCGAGGGGGGGTCGGGTAGAATGTCATAGCCATTGTAAATTAATTGTGGTTTTCCGATACATTCAGACAAGCGATATCCAAATATTTAAAATTCAAGAAGGGGTCGTCCGGTTCTTTACAATATTCTTATGTTGGGTGGTGGGGATGGCGACTATGAGCGAGCCGTTCTCCCCAAACTCATGACACCCCAACCCCCTAAATCCGTCAAACTCCGCTCGTTCTTGCCCCTCCAGTTTCACTTCGAGCATCATTACCCAACACCGCTGTCTCCTTTACACCCGCCTCAACCACAAAAAATAAATAAATAAAATTATAAAATATGGAAAAATCTCATATTTGCGAATTCTCCCAGCCTCTTGCATTTGTCTGTGTGTGAATATATATATATGTATGTATGTATGTATATTTCAATTCCATCGTTTTCCTCTGGTCTCCCCTGCAGTACGAATTATATTGCAGATAAGGAAGATATAATTCAGTCGCAAAGACCCGGGGGGTAAGGGGCATTGAATTGTTGAAGATCATGGCGGTGAAAGATAAAGAGGGAAAAAAAAAGCGCGCGAGAAGGAAATGTTCGTATGAATAGAGAAAGAGTAAAAAAAAAATGTGAGAAAGAGTAACAGTGGAAGGAATGTAGTTATAAAAAGAAACGCTTCATGGAATCGAATGCCAATTTTTTATTTTTCGTTCTGCATGTTTGTTTTTCCCCTTCAGATTTTAACTTTTGTCTTATTGTTTTTCAGCTTTTTTTTATTTTTTTATCCGTTGTCATTTTTTTTTTTTAACCGTTGTTTATTTTTTTCCCGTTGCACGTTTTTGTGTATCTTTATTTTTCTCCAATCCCAGCTTTTGTTTGACTGTGTTTTAAAACTGCTGCTTTTTTTTTTTTTTTTTTTTTTTTTTTTTTGAGACATTTTTTTTTTTTTTTAGACTTTTTTATAAGCTTCTAAACGACTTTACACTTTTCATTTATTTCATTTTATCTTTTTATCTCCCATGTTGGCTCATGTTATCGGTTTTTGTAATAAAATTAAGCTCTGTAACACTTGAAAACAAATGTGAAGAGAATTTAGTGCCGTTCTTGATAATCTAACAATTGCTGTTAATTGTCGCTCACGCACTTCCACCGTTAATGGAGGGGGAGGGTGCTGACAGCCTGTTTTATTTTTTTTAATTTACTTTTTTTTTTATAGACGAGGTTTCGGATAAACACACGACTGGGAAATCACATTTAAGGACTTGTGCGTGTGTGAGTAGTCTTTATTTCGAGGAAATAGCATTAGAGACGAAACTGATGACACGACGAGATGAAGAAGGAATCTATAAGAGAATTGGGATCAGTTGAAATAAATAAAAAAGGCGACAGGGGAAATACAAAACATGATCTGGCGGTGCAAGGAATAATAATGATGGGATCTTCATTAATTACAAAACAAAACAGTTGTAACACAGATTATGGCTTTATCATTTTAAGCAACAATATATACAAATCTTTTTTAAAAATCTCTTAGCCAATCAAGACATAGGCGGTCATGTCTCTCCACGTTTTCATTCATTTTCTTGTATATGAATTACCATAACTCTTAAGGAAATATAATGGAATGGTTTCACGTTGCCGTTTCTTTGGTTTTGAATTCAGAGTAATCCTAATCTTAGACTGGTTGCCAACCAAGCCTACAGAGCATAGTCTTGCTATGTAACCCATAGATTAGTGGGGAGGCGAAATGGATTCGTGTCTTTCCCTAGAGCATAGTGCGAAGTAAATGCCACAGACTAGACCAGAATTTGAACTCGGCTTGTTTATTCTTTTCTCCGCTTCGATCAAAATTGTTCTTTGCACATCCTTGAGTTTTAAAGAATTAAAATCTCATCTTTAACATAACCCGCCTTAGAGATTAATAAAAAAAAAACAAAAAGTTCCGTGTAACTTTGAAATTTACATAAATCACCCAATCCATCCTAGACAAAGGAATTTTTTCTTCATAAGCAAAAGATTTGTCAGATCGTAGTTGTTGATGTCCCGGCATACACTGAAACTGTAATAAGATAAAAAGCTTATTTACATTATTCGGACTGGTACCCTCATCTTCATCGTCATATTCAAAATGTTTCGGCCGTTGTACGCTCCGGCTTTCTTCAGGTGATTAGAATTTCGAATCGAACACTATTGTGGATAAAAACGCTAGTTAGATCCAGTGACTAGACACAAAAACTTGTGAGTTCAATACCAGGTTACAGCAGTGGTGAACCCAAAATATTAGAGTTGAGTTAAAGGGAAATAACTGAGACATCCGGAAGAGGCATGGCGAGTGGAACGGGAACAATCTACCTCGGTGGATGAAATAAAGGGTTCGGTTTGAAATTCCAATCAACTGAAGAAGACCGGAACGTACAAAGACCGAAACGTTGCGAATATGGCAACGAAGATGAGGATAACAGCCCGAATAATGTAAATAATCATAATACCTAATCTCCGACAGACAGAAATAAAAAGCTGCAGGCGTAAACATTTTAGGCCAAAAGTTTGGGTTCACATTCTGGATTTAATAATTAGGAAATCTCATAGCTTATTTGCTTTAATCAGCTCCTCCTAAGATGCTGTGCACAATATGGCGTACATTTCTTTCAAAATTATTTTTAGAGAGGGTTACTTAATTTTTTTTAATTCACCAGCACTAAGATCTACCAGTAACCAGCAAGGTAGATAAGGCAAAAGCCAAAATTTTAAGAATTCCGTTATTATTATTGAATATATGATAAAAAGCCTTCAGGAAGACATTCCCTCTGACCTGAAGTGAGTTAGTAAATTAGTTTTGAAAAAGGTACGCAACCTTCAATTCTTGGGCGATTCTTCGAAATCCAGATAGTGGCTCCAAACTTTTAGCCTACAGTCTATACTGACCTGAGGGAAAATTGAAAGAAAGAAAAAAGCAACATAAGAAAGACATTAATGCCCATCAATCAGTGCATTGGAAGAATTGTAAATCTGAGAAGAAATCGAATTAAAACCCAGAGGTATTACTGAAAGTTTTAGGAACCGTTCTATCCCTTCTTATTCAATAGCACTCACTAATTACTGGTATAAAAATTAGAATAGCTACTAACGTTACTCAGAATGCTGATTTACTATCAAAGCAAGAAAAGTTTTAATGGATGTAATAGTATTGGAAATAGTAAACACTATTATTTCCCTACTGAAAACTTCATCCCCAAAACTGCTGCATTATAGAAAGGGCTCCCGTGAGAATGTTTACCCGATAATTAAAATCTTAACCTCTTCCAGTTTGGGGTCAACCGCTATCTATACTATGTACATTCATAATATGCACCTCCTGCTAACCCCACTGTAGGCCCTTAGAACCTAATTTAGTAACTCTCTAGCTTGATTGGTTCTTTGATTTTGTATTGGGTCAACAAGAGTAAAGAAAAATGTATTTTAGTAACTACAATAGTGATAATAATGCTGCAGATAAAAACACTTGTCACAAGATTGGTATTGGAATTTATACAACACACGTTCCTACTGCGACTAGTAGTAGAAGTAGTTAGTGTACTTTTAGTAGCAGTCGTTGGAGTAAATGTAATTACATTAAAAATAGTCACATTCATGATAAGGCCCATAACGTCGTTGATAGTATCATAAATAGATGTAACAATGATAATATGACCATATTGTTCAACATGATACAAGGACTTATAATAGCGATGTTTTGATACACACACACACACGTGTATGTATATATATATATATATATATATATATATATATATATATATATATATATATTTGTGTGTGCGTTTATCAAAACGTGTATATATTACTTCAAACGTTTTTATAGTGTCTACTCCGTATCTTCAATAGACATCTCATTTTTATTTATTAAACAGTGTATTATGTCTATTGGCCTTCGCATTCGAGAAATAATAAAAATGTGGCGTCTATTTAAAATACGGAGTATGCTCTATAATAACCTTTTCAAGTAATAAAAATGGATTTAAAAAAATAATTCCACGAATTCTTATATAGGGAAAACGATATATAAGATCTGTATATTAACAATTTTAAATTTGCGTGCGAGGCGTTTCATCCTTTAGGAGTTCATTCGACTAAAGGCATAATTACTTTTGATGTGATTACACATGCGCATGAAGGAGAGGGGACATCAAATTTATTTTTTTCAGTATATGGCCTAGTCGATTTGATTGCTTTTTTATGTTTTTATGACTTTTGTTATTAAATATACCACACTGAGATAATAAATCTGCCAAGAAAGGTGAAATGTTGTAAGAACCTGGATGTAAATTTACTGTGGATGATCTAGTAATTAAAGCACTTTCTATACATTTTTGTTTTAGTAAATTGCTTTCAATTTTAATTAATTAGCATCTTTTTGAATGAAAATTAAAGTAATTCGTTGAGTGTGTTTTGTAAAAGATTCCTTTTGTGTTCATATCATCTTTTAGTTGTATTTATTGAAAGTTCTCTTGTATTAAACACATTCTTTGACGTTTCTTCTAAATTTAAAATGTCGGCGTCCCGTCTACTTCATATGCGCGCGCGCACACACACAATATATATATATATATATATATATATATATATATATATATATATATATATAATATGAGAGGGTCTTCATTTTGCAGCCTTTGAGACATTTGATTTTCTTTTTTTTTTTCCAGTGTTCTTCAATCGAGTGTGTGCGTGCCTCCTTGCTTATACAGTGTAACCCGGATATAAGAGAGATTTTCTCTGGTCCCAAATAAGAGCCTGTGTTAATGTATATATAATAGACCAAACCCGGATATAAGAGACTCCATCTCCGGTCCCGACAACTCTTTTATATCAGGGTTACACTGTACTTATTTATCCAGATTATTAGGTATTGAATACTGCGAGTACTCGCTCGAAGTATAGTGAGGAAACAATCTGGTTTTGCACATCTTGGAACTTTCAGTGTAATTTCAACTGAATGCACTCCAAAAGTCATCTGTCTGTCATTTCTTTTCTTTCCTTTTTGTCGCTATAAATTAATTCTTCATCAGATTTTGTTATAATTAATATCAAGCCCTGCCATCGGTATTTTGCAGAGATTTGTTTGTCATCTGTATGTTGGTCCAATTTGCCCAATTTAAGTTCAACGCATGGTTACATTCAAAGAGCATTGAGAAGCCCTCGAACTCACTGTGAATGGATTGGGGAAAGAAGTATTCGTAGAATTTTATGAACAAACTTATAAGTCTTTTAAAAATGTAAGTGTTCATTGTTACGTGTGAATTTTAAAGCTATAAATAAACCTCGTACTCGTAAAAAAAATACTTACGTATTACCGCTTCTACCGATGATCAGTGTAGTATATGCACTTCCTGTATAATTTACTGTAGTAGCCAAGCAGCAGAAAGTAAGCTTAATGGATATGTCACTTGTCAGGTTATCCTCGGTTGGATGTTCAAATCCTGACAGAAATCAATAATATTTTATATAACTGTTTTCTTTATTAAAGCAAAAAGGTATAGACAAGATATGTATATTCTAATGAATGTGACCTATATAAGAGAAAGTACTGAAAAAATTCTCAGTCCAGAAAAGAAATGATTACATCCCTTAATTCTGATGTTAGTCAGATATAGAAAGTGGGTCGGGCCAAGAACGTTTTAGTATTCTCTCTCTCTCTCTCCATCTGTCTCTCTCTGTCTCTGTCTCTCTCTGTCTCTGTGTGTGTGTCTCTCTCTCTCCCTCTATCTCTGTGTCTCTATCTCCCTCTATGGCCTTGTGCCAGACTGTTTGGCAATTTTTTTTGTATATTAAATACACGGTTATTTTTCAAAAATTTTCTCCGGGGCACGATTATTTTGTTCTCGCTTATTAAACTTACTCTCATATTGTATAATTTTCAAAATTCGTACTTGCATGACTATTCCAGACAGAACTTGTATTTGGTGCAAAAGAGCAATAGTAAGTAATTGCTTTGTAAGGCGATTCGAAGTGGGGTACTCTTGGATAACAAATAGAAGTGTTGATTATTTCCTTTATTTTTTTACCGCCGACTCTGTGCTTATTTGGCAAAACACGCTTATTTATTTTTCTAATAATTGTTTTTACTCCTGTGGCAGTGGAGACTACAGGGGTTATTGGCCCTCGTTCGATGGTTTTCCTTCGGAGGATTGGCGCGATTGCGTCTCGATTAAGGAACGAGCCTCGCGAAACGGAGTGGCTCTTGCAGCGTGTCTCACTGGCGACGGTTCGAGGTAATGCTTTCTCCATCATAGCGGCTGGCAAAGGATAGAAAAAATTGTTTATAGTTACGTTGTTCTGGAATTGTCATCATTGGCCGACTGAACTGGCTTTGTTTCAATTATTGTTTCCCTTAGATTGAACTTACCATTTCTTTTTATACTATAATGAATTTCAGTGTTATCCAATAAAGTTCGTTTTCTTTTTATTGAAGAAAGAGGTGAATAGAAAAAAATGTCTTGGAACGAAAAATGTATAAAAAACACAAAATTTCAACGATAAAAAAAAAAAAAATTCTTTTCTCCGTAGCACGACGATTTTATTTTTAGCCTATTATTAATTAAACTTTCAATCTTATTTTTAAAAACACGGTAGAAAAAGAGTAGGTGGCACATTTCTTTTCGTAAGCCGAGGAAATTGTGGAGAGCCATGATCGTTCGCGTCATGAAGAGACACGGCACATAGAAGAAGACATTGTGTGTGAGAGAGTGAGGCAATGCTCCTGATGAAGTATTTTGTGTGTCTGTGTGTTGGGGCAAAAAGTCTAGCCACGAATGAAGAAAACAAGACGTATGGAAATAGTTGTTTTTTGTTTTTTTTGTTTTGTTTTTTAATCGTTTTAGGAAAGATATATTGGGTGGGTGGTGTTGGAAAGAAAATGATACCAAGGTGGAGAGTAGGGGAGGGGTGATAGATTTGGAATAATGCTTGGTTTATAATTATGGTTATTTTTAAAGTGAAATGAATGGAAGATGAACGAAGAGAGTTTAAAAGAAATAAACAGATAATAAAACTAAAAGTGTGATTCGTAAATGAGCAAATATAGATCATTTAAATGTATTTGGTGACGGTAGTTGGTGTTCAAACCTTGGTAAAAAAAAATTGGTTCTTTGAATGTTGATTTTCAAGGTAGATTGATTCTTCTTTATTAGAGAAAAAGGAAGATGATCAAAAGTCGGCATTTAACAAAACTAAAAGGAAGCAAAATTGGAAATAAAAGAGATGCAGGGATTATATGGCGAAATAAAAGTGTAAGGGGAAAGATTTTGTGACCCCTAATTTTAGGAGATTGAAATGCAAAAAGAACAGTAGGAAAACAGTAATGGAAGTTAAATTAATGACTGAAAGACAAGGAATAGAGAAAGAAACTCTAAAGTGAAAGGAGAAAGAAAAAAAAAAAAAAAAAAAACGTTAACGGAAAACTGTAGAAAAGCCATCGATAGCTTAAAAGAGAAAATTCAAATAGTTAAAGGGTCCGGGAACAAAATGAAAAAAAAAGAATCTTATCAATGGTGGGGAAAAGGGAGTTGAGGAATCAAAATGAATAACGAAAAGAAAAATGTAATGGAAAACAAAAGTTAAAAAAAAATAGAACGAAACCGGCTATTATGCGTATTGACACCTAGAAATGAGCAGCGATAATAAAGACGGGGAGACATTGTTTCATTTTTTATTTTTTTTAAAAACTCATGAACAACTTCCGAAACAACTTAATTAACAAAACAACAGTCACTTGTCACATTAATTTAAACTCGCATTTAAGAACGTTAGTCGATTCGTTTGAGAAGGAAACCACCGTTCCCTTCCCGCCCGACCCTGCATCAACAGTCCGCATAACATATATACGCATGTACGACCCATTAATACTGTGTGTAGTAGAAGGGGCGGTGGAAATGGCAATAACAAAAACAGTAAAAGAAAAAAAAAAACTTCACAGGTTTTCTGGTATGGCACGAGCATGCCAAGCTCCCCCGTCTCCTGGCCGACCTACCCTCTCTTAACTTGGCAGAACGTTGTTAAATGGGAATGTGGATGATGAATTGGGAAGGGGAAAGATATCAGCAGTGGTTGAGATGTGGGTGGAGCGAGCCAAAAAAAAAAAAAAAAAAAAACTAAAAAAAACTCGCGTACAAAACAAGACAAAAAACAAAAACGCGAATGGAAAAAAGGCGGGAAAATAAGAAGCGGAAGTTGTGCCCAGGTGAAAGATTAAGGTTGGAGGCCTTAATAGTGTCAAGTGCTGCTTCTCTACAATTCGACAGGGCACGGCTTTTTTATTTATTTCATCACCAGGCAGGTTGAAAAGAAATGTTGAAAAGTTGGAAATTTTATAAGCTGTCGGTGGATAAACACTGATCATCTTTATGTAGCGTGTCATTTCAGGACGTAAGCTATCATGTCTCTCCACAACTTCCTGTCCCCTGATACAAAAATAAAAAATAAAATAAAAAAAGGAACTTACCGTAGCGCGATAATCAACAAATTAATCTTTCAGATTATTACTACAGAAGTGATCCTCACTGAGTGGCCATATTCGCGGCCTTCTGCTTATTTAGAGTACCTTCTTTAGTGCGATGGCTCACAGGCGCAATTCGTAAACCAATTTGCCACAGGTTCGATAATCATTGAGAGCTCCTTGTATCAGACATACTAAGTTTACATTATTTTCAAATTATTATTGTTGGGATTGCAAACATTTAACAACATCAGTAGCAAGACATCTGAATAATTATTAAGCTTGGCCTAGTCTGGTTTGAGTTTTCATTAGTAGGACACCTCGTGGGGACCGAACTCCCTACCCTATTGAATTGACTGGCGAGACAAGCTTGCTAACATCACACCGGAAGTGCCCAGTTATCGACAAAGGTTAGCTTAGTATAAGGCCACTGATGTAGGTCACCTGGTGATGATCAAACCTGTGACTGTCAGTAAGTTTAACATGCTCGTCATTGTTCCAATCAAGGTTAACTGAGATTGGTATATGGCCGCTAATGTAGGGTCGGGCTGCCTATATGGTAACGATCAGTGAGACTTGCCTGATAGCCACTATCCCGAAGCGTGTTAGTCTATCAATCACGTATTATCTCATAGTTGTGATCACTTCTATTCAAACTTTCGCCCCCCCCCTTTTTTGTTACTGCCATGAAGAAGATACTGTCACCGGATTATATATATTTGAGCCTGTATATCTTGCTTGTGTGTATTTATATTGACGCGTAGGATTGGCAGAAGTAGCGTCATATTTAATTCCCCCCACTTAGTTCGAAGATAAAATTTTTCCTTCTAAAACCACAAAAGTGCCTTTTCAAGTGTTCAAACATGTAACTAAAGTACTTATATTCAATTACATCCGATACCAATTATGTGGTTGGGCGAGATAAATTGTTTACGTGTGGCCGTCAGTATTCTATTTTGGCGCACTGTCGTGCGACAGCTCTTACCATATGCCAGTTTAGCAATCGTATCTCTCAAAACCACTGTTTGTTTCTCACTGGGTGCCCAATCTATTGCCCTTTGTATGTAGATTGTTTTAGTTTTATGCAAGGAGTCGTTGATAAGTCCACGGTTCAATAAATAAATAAAATCTTTCCTCCGATTAAAAAGAAAAATCCAGTATTTAGTGATGTTCTTATTTATCAGTTCACCTCAAACAAGGTGATAATGCCACTAAGACGCATGGGATACCGGAAGTGAATTGTGTTTAACATCCCTTCAACCTCTTGTGGGTCATTTAGAATCCTATTGTGTTGTAAACATATTTTATAGTTCAAGTATGGCTGAGAGTAAGTTTTATAGCTTTTCGTGTATGGTTGAAAGAAAATTTTAATGGATAGCGGCTCAGACCGAGGTATCGAATTCCCGTTACAGTCACTTACGTGCTAATAATCTTGGGAAAGGTATGAATCCTCTTTTTCTCTCCCAGCTATAGGTAAATAGCAGAAGAAACCAGGTTCTATAGCCTTGGATGCCAAGTGGTCTACCGCAGAAAGAAATGGCAAATTACTGCGGGAAAAAAATCTGCCTCGTCAGTCATGTATCAAAAGTCCTAAGCGTGTATCACGCATGGCACATAACTGACTGATAGAGGTATGGTTGAAGGAAAACTTTTCACAAGTATGGCAGAGAAGTTTTATTGTTCGTCAGTTTGAAAATACGTTTTATTTTTATCAAAAATGACTGATGGTAACTTTTTAGTTTGTGTAAACACTTAGGGATGTTTTTTTTAAAATTTTATTGTAAATTCCGATCTTTTTGACAAATTGCGGTATCTTTACTGGTTTAATGCTTTCAAAAAGTTCTGTAATACTTATTTAAGATATCTCGGAATCTGCAACATTCCAACACTACGTGCCTAACCGTATACGGCTCTTCATATGGTACAGACATTGGTGGGATTTCCTTTCTCAATAAGTGTCTGTGATACTGGGAGTGAAAGTGAATGAGGAAACCTCTACCCCTGTTCAAAACACCGGGGAAACGTGTCAAGCAGACGCTAGTTGATTTGGGTTAGATTTTTGGAAACGGCTTGGGACGATAAATTTTAAGACTCTCTAGTAAATCATTCGTGTGTAGCGTTTGACTTTATCAATGGTGACATTTAGTCGGCATTTGCAGTTCAGTCACAATAATAACACTATTCAATTAACAAAGTAATCCTAACATTAAAAAAGATTAATAAATGACTTCGGGGGAGTGAATCCATACTGCTTCGAACCTTGTGGTCTGGCGCTACAGAATCAAAGAATTGTACCAAATAAAAAATCATATCACTTGAGGATTCACATTTGATATCCATTTTAGACGTTGTAGCTCGAAGAGAAAACGATGGCATTATCAATATGTTTACATTCCCCACTACTTAAAATAAAAGGTTAGGAAGGAAACTCCCATCGATACTATAAATAATAATAACAACAACTGAGACTTGAGAAACCTATTTTCCTTGAAGAATTCTTTTTATAGAAAGATTTTATATATTTTCATTGATAGTAGTACTGGCTGCTCGGTCAGTGGATGCCAAATGTTTCCTTATAAGTAAACCGCTGATATTATCCTTACCATTTCATACTTATTTTTTGCCTATAAAATTTGTATATTTCGTTCTGGTGAATAACAAAAAATAACTTCAACCTCAATAACTTAACAAGGCTTGTCATGTCAAAAAATCATTTCACTTAACCAAACCAAATGTATTCAATAACTCTTCAAATACCAATATAAGAGACATAGCTTTGATCACTGGATCCATAGTTAAACCGCCATAAACTGATAGTAAAAAAAAGAAAAGAAAAAGTAACTGATGTTATCAATCAAGGAAGAAAAGTAAAATGGAAGAAGAAAAGAAAAAGATAGAGGAGGAGGAGAAAAAGAAATAAGATGAATGTTATAACAGTGCATCTCTGCGTATGTTTATCACTTTGTCAGTATATCCGTGTAAATTTTATGTATTTGTGAATGAATGACAGACAGACAGACACAGACAGACAGTATGACTAAGAAGACCAAAGATTTGTAGAGCAGCCATTCTGCGTACGGTTAGCAAATTAGAATCACAAGTAACTGATTCCTTTGAGAGATGTGTACCAAATTAAAGCCGATTCACTTTCACGCGAGATTCCTTTATATTTTTATATGGCAAATATAAACCCCTATTCTTTATCATCCAATTTAGTTGAATAAAACACAACCGCCTAAATGGAGGGTGAGGCGTTACTCCCCTCTATCTTCCCCCACCCTCTCCCTTCCCACCTTCCCTTTCTCCGCACCATCTCATCCTTTCTTTGCGTGCCCAATTTTCTCTGTTTCCCCGCTTCGAGCAAAAATCGCACGCCGTTTCCAGCTCACTCATCTTTTTTTTTTGTTGGTGGTGGGGTGTAGAGACACGTTTTGATGAAACCTTGTGAATCGGACAAGATACATCTTGCTTACACACCTTTTTTTTTTAATTTTGTTTTTTATTCTTTTGCTTCGTTTTCTCGACAGTGCCAACAGGGTCGAGACGTCAAAAACTGGCGTTTGCTTGCTTTCTTATCCGATTTGCCAAAGTAATATAGCGATCGAATATAGGTATATATCGATAATATACTGAACTCGTTTATTTTTTTTCTGCTGAAATTTGAAGGCGCATTGGGATAGCAAAAGATGCCTTTCCAAAAGCTATTAACAGAAAATCTCGTTAGAAACAAAGCAAACAGTACTAACACTGTTACGTAATATGTCCTCCTATATGGCACTGAATACTGGACAATCTTTTCGCAGACGAAGAGACTACTAGAGTATTCTTCATTCGGACTATTATATTTGAGTGGAATATTTACTTTTTACTGATGTCGGAGGCCGGTGTTCGAACCTCGGTAAAAGTAAGGAATTCGAACACTGATTTCCTAGATAGGTGGGCTCCATGACAGACTGGTGTAATATAAACTTTCAATAACATCCCTCACCATTTGGCCTTGAACCGTTTTTAAGAGTTTTGTCTTCTATGTGCTGTACCCTTTCGGGACATTGGCGATCGTGGCTCTTCACAATTTCCTCTCCTTTGTAGCTCTTAATAATTTTTGTTGTTGTTGTTGTCTCTCCTAACTCTAGTTCCGCCATCCATTTACTCAAGCTCACTAGGTAGGTTATGCATTGTTTTCCTTTGTCCCTCTTGCCTTCAATCTGACTTGTGAGTATCAAATTTTCCAAGTCCTCTTTCCTCATTACGTTCCCTAGAAATGCCATCTGTCTCTTCTTGACGTTAAGTATGTGTCGTTTTCTGTTTCCATTTTCTCTAAAACTTCGTCGTTGTTCATGTTTGGTCTATGGTATTCTCAGCACTCTTCTGTAGAACTGCATTTCTATTGCTACGAGTCTCTTCATCTGAGATTGTCCAATAATTCTCAGCCACACAAAGAGAACTGATACAGTGTAACCCGGATATAAGAGAGTTGTCGGGACCGGAGAAGTATCTTATATCCGGGTTTCTCTTATATACGGGTTTGGTCTATTTTGTTTTATTAACACAGGCTCTAATTTGGGACCAGATACAATCTCTCTTATATCCGGGTCTCTTATATCAGGGTTACACTAGTAAATAAGTTAAGCACTCTTTACTTTGTTTCTAATGAAAATTTTCCTGTTTCTTAACAATTTGCCTAATTTTTGTTTTTGAAATTTTTGTAATGTCTGGGAATTGCCATGATTACTTGGGAAAGATACTGGAGTAGTTTCCCGTTGCCTTCTCCACAGTTTTGAATTCGATGCTATTCTCCACATAGAATGGCTGCGTACTAAGGCTTGAGGGCCCAGTCTGACTTGCTATCTAATCCGTAGCTGTAAAGTGATGGTGGTGGGGGTGAACAAATTCTTTTCTTTCCCAAGGGCACTAGTGCGAGGTGAACACAAGATTAAGCCAGAATTTGAACACGGATCACCGATTTCACTTTCAGCGCCGATAAATGTTAAACTAATCGCACGTCCACACTCGTAGTAAATTTTCTTATTTATAGGAGAAAGTTGGGTAGAATCCACGAGAGATAGTTTAGATTTCGATTCTTAGAATAAAGCCACTCGACACTTCAAGCCTGTATAATTTGAACAAACTATATTCCTAAATGGTTAATAAAAAAGTGACAGTCAATTCTTAAGAGCACAAGTCGAACCAAACCAAACTAAACAGTAAATACTTACATGAGACTCTAATTTAAAAATATTACCCTACATTTAGTGAGGCAGTATTATGGATGGTAGGTCGTACAAAAAAAAACCTTGCCTATATTTTTCTCTTATGAATTAATAGTTATTGCTTATTCGCTTTACGACATTTCGGTTAACGGGTAAAATTGGTCTAATGTTGGTCGTTGAGGAAAGTAATGTATAGCTAGCCACTCGTATTCGAGGATACCCATCTACTACAGCGGCTAGTCAATCCCTATTGCAGACGCTCGCTCAGGCACACTTGTTTGTTCAGCATCCACAGAGCCCACCTGTGGTTTATACTGCAACTATGCTGAGCAGACCTTATAGTTTCTGGAAAAGAGCGTGTTATCTAGCGTGATCAATAATTTGAACTCGCGACTTCAGCACAGCTATGGTTGGCTCTCTAGGGTTCCGTCCTACTCGATTTCACTCACAAGGCTTAGGCACTTTCCAAAGGTTCCGCACGCTATGATCGACCCCTCCAGTCCGATAAGATCAGGAATTCTCCTTGCTGACAAATCGATCATGTGAGATTTGAACCCGGGTCTCATGGTCAGAATGTGAACGTTCTAACCATTCGACCAGGAAAGCGATGTAATGAAATGCGAACGACACTCACGCATACATACATACAAACAAACATATATACCGTTTAGTATAACGGTTTTCACCGCGTAAGAGGAATCAGCGAGCCGAGTTGGAATTCAGGTGCATTATTTTTTCTTCACTTCTGTTATACCTGTGGAAAAAGCATGAATCCATCTCCCCCCATTTATGGATTAAATAAGAGCGTAGTCTCTCTAGCTTTGGTTGGCTTCTCGTCAAGTAGGACAACTCCCAATTTAAAACTGCGAGGAAGACAACGGGAATGCATTCCAGCATTTTTCTCAATTACCATCTCTTTCCGGGGAGGGGGCTTGTTTACGCATGGGTACCGTCCTTCGGCTTTGGCATTATTCCAGAGAGGTTAAATTCCATGACGATAATTATGAGGAGGGCTGTTCAGAGATTTCGTGGCACACGGAGTATCATTCTAGTGCTGCTGCTTCTGTGTGCGCCGTCTTTTCAGGACTTTGGTAATCATGGCTCAACTTCCTGTCTTTTGGAGCTCTAAATACATTTTGTCTTTTGGAGCTCTAAATACATTTTGTCTTTTGGAGCTCTAAATACATTTTGTCTTTTGGAGCTCTAAATACATTTTGTCTTTTGGAGCTCTAAATACATTTTGTCTTTTGGAGCTCTAAATACATTTTGTCTTTTGGAGCTCTAAATACATTTTGTCTTTTGGAGCTCTAAATACATTTTGTCTTTTGGAGCTCTAAATACATTTTGTCTTTTGGAGCTCTAAATACATTTTGTCTTTTGGAGCTCTAAATACATTTTGTCTTTTGGAGCTCTAAATACATTTTGTCTTTTGGAGCTCTAAATACATTTTGTCTTTTGGAGCTCTAAATACATTTTGTCTTTTGGAGCTCTAAATACATTTTGTCTTTTGGAGCTCTAAATACATTTTGTCTTTTGGAGCTCTAAATACATTTTGTCTTTTGGAGCTCTAAATACATTTTGTCTTTTGGAGCTCTAAATACATTTTGTCTTTTGGAGCTCTAAATACATTTTGTCTTTTGGAGCTCTAAATACATTTTGTCTTTTGGAGCTCTAAATACATTTTGTCTTTTGGAGCTCTAAATACATTTTGTCTTTTGGAGCTCTAAATACATTTTGTCTTTTGGAGCTCTAAATACATTTTGTCTTTTGGAGCTCTAAATACATTTTGTCTTTTGGAGCTCTAAATACATTTTGTCTTTTGGAGCTCTAAATACATTTTGTCTTTTGGAGCTCTAAATACATTTTGTCTTTTGGAGCTCTAAATACATTTTGTCTTTTGGAGCTCTAAATACATTTTGTCTTTTGGAGCTCTAAATACATTTTGTCTTTTGGAGCTCTAAATACATTTTGTCTTTTGGAGCTCTAAATACATTTTGTCTTTTGGAGCTCTAAATACATTTTGTCTTTTGGAGCTCTAAATACATTTTGTCTTTTGGAGCTCTAAATACATTTTGTCTTTTGGCTGTCTATCCCAAAACCTGTTCTATCATTCATTTATTCAACCTCACCGGGTCGTTTATGCGTTGTCTTCTGTCTGTTTCGAATTCAATCTGTCATGCGATTATCAAAATATGCATCTCCCTTTCTTCATTATGTGTCCTAGTAATGTTAGCTGTCTCTTCCTGATGTTAAATATGTCTCTGTTATGTTTCCATTTTCTCTAGAATTTAGTCGTTGCTCACATGTTCGGTCTATGGTATTCTCAGAATCATTCTGTAGAACCACTTGTCTGTTGATTCAAGTCTCTTCTTCATCTGGGTAGAGATTGTTCATCATTCACTGCCATATAGGAGGACTGATGTTACATCACAGTTGAGTCTCCTTTTCTTTGTTCCTTAAAGGAAATTATTATATATAGATTCTAGTGTTGTTTTTTCTGGAAATTGGGGTTGGTCCTACACACAAGCCTTTACTACAATGAGCAAATAGTCTGAGAATTATATAGCGGTTCATTTATTTCGCTGAAAAATACATTCACACACACGTTGCAGACACTGTCAAAGCTTGTCATTATTGACTAGCCTTCTCCTAGTTCGAATCACGACCCATAAATTCTAACAACTGATGCAAGAACTCATCCATCAGAATTTAGTTCGAACGTGTAATATAATAGCGCATTTTCACTACAGGTCTAATAATATGCCCATAATGCTAAAAGTTTTAAATACATATGAGCATTTTTTTATTTTTTTTACAAAAATATATAAAAATTTTAGATGTGTGGTGGAATATTTACAATGGTATGAAGAGTGGGGGTTTGAACCCATTTCATCAGATAAAAAGATAAACTAGACATTTAAATGAAATTAAATCTGTGTTAGTAAGGTACCGTCCAACCCACAAAAAATGAAAATGGCCGCTGTATTCTGCTGAAAGACAGAATCAAGAAGCTCACTCGTTAGTGGAGGGGATGAAAAAAAAACAATTTGAAAATGGAAAAATGTAAAAGGCTGGTTCTATCAAGATAAAAAAAGCGGGGATAAAAAAAAACCTACAAAAACAAACAAACGAGGAGATAGGAATTTTGAAAAGGGACCATAACACATGAGTAAGCCGGGAATGTCAATCACTGACATTAATTGCAGGGTCTCTCTAAAGTCTGGACACACAGCAAAAATTCATTTTCAAGAAATTGAATTTTTAACAGCATTTTATTGAGTAGGAATATTAACAAATAACATCTTTAATTGTAAGATTCACATGGACTCGATGCAATAACTCTACATTGTCAATTTTAGCACATGCACTCTTCATGCGTTCAGTTAAGTGTTGCATCTGTGATTTTCATTGAGTACACCTTCTTTAGCATATCCCCAGAAAAAAAAAGAAGTCAGTTCTTTCTTTCTTTCAACAAAAACCCTGTTTAATCTGTAGAGGTAAAAAAAAATATAGTTAATGAGATTTCATATGTGTCAAGCCATTAGGGACACCCTGTAGAACGAAAGAGACTAGCTTAAAATCATCGAGACAGTTGAAATTACTGAAACACAATGACGAAAGAAGAGCTGGAGAATCTGACACTCACGGGATATATTGAAGGCAAAAGGACGGAGGAGAACAGCGAGTAACCTACCAAAGGAATTAGTGCAAATGGACAGTCGAACAGACTCTGGAAACATTGCTTAACCCTAGAACACTAACTATGGGTATATAGTAGTAACCAGCGCAAATTTCCCTATTTTTAATTACAATTTTCAGTACCTGATTTTGTTACCTAAATAATACATTTTTCAGTTCCTATTAATGTTAACACAAAGTACAAAGTGCCTGCATGTAAAATATTTCAAATAAAGATTTATATTCAATATTTTTTTTTGTTGATATTTTCAAAATCGAGTATAATATACCCATGGTTAGTAGCGGTGTAACTTTAATTGATGCAAAATATAGGAAGTTGTAGAGGGTCGTGATCGCGTACGTCGTGAACAGACACGACATATAAAAGAACGAAGTCGTATCTTTGTCAGTTTATCTGCCTGTCTGCCTATCTAACTGACTTAGCTGACTCCCGCTATGTTTTTTAGCCGATTCTGTTCGGTAGTGGTGGAACACTTTAACGAATAATTTGTCAGTCTAACCACGCGATTGATGCTTCTCGCGTTGCTGTTACTGATTTCAAACAGCTGTCGCTCTGAGCGAAAAACAACTTATACATAGGTATCTACCTCTCTCGCTTTCACACACTCTTTTGCTTTCTCTCTATCTCTCTGTTTCTCTCCCCGCGTGTGCTTAAAAAAAAAAAAAAATCATGTCAAACACATTTTCTCGTCACGGTTAATCTCTAGAAGGCAATTAAAAATCAATTTGCTGATGCTTCGACGCACATGCGTGAAGGCAGTAAAAAAAAAAAATTGAAAAAATAGGCTTCGCCTTTTTATTTATTAGCTTCACTAGTTTCGCTCTCTGTACGTAATCAGGCAAACGACGCACACACACATACTCATTATAATAAAACAAAGCACTAGATCTTGTAAACTGTAAAAAGCAGCTATAAATACTAGAATTATTAAGACTTAAATCAAGGAACTCAACATAAAAAATTATCAAATTTCGGAACCGGCATACTAAATGTTAAATAAAAAGAAAAACAACGCGTATGATGATAAACTACATCCGGCAGCAGGGCCTCTAATTGGAAGTTTTGAAGGGCGTAGAACTGTCTCTTAATTGCTGTTGTTCCTAGGTTCACACTGACTCGAGGTGGTAGCACCCGTTAGGGTCCCCGCTATGGGCAAATAGTTAACCTCTAAACTGGGGTCAAAACACTCAATGTATTAAAATACAAGCAATATATTTTCATAGTAAAATAAATTATCAGCAGTACATTTTTGTAAAATTAATACAGTGTAACCCGGATATAAGAGAGTTGTCGGGACCGGAGAAGAAGTCTCTTATATCCGGGTTTGGTCTATTATATATACATTAACACAGGCTCTAATTTGGGACCAGAGAAAATCTCTCTTATATCCAGGTTTCTCTTATATCCGAGTTACACTGTACATCCAAGTAAATTAAATTAAATGACGCATAAGGACTTGACATGCCGCTAAACAAACAGAAAACAGCAGGAAACCACTCAACTATCAATCTCCAGAAAACTCATGGCTTTTAACTAAGATAACAAAAATACTAAATTTGTTAGCTACAAAGGACAGAAAATTGTGGAGAGCCATGATCGTCAACGTCCTGCAGGAGCACGGCACATAGAAGACGTGACGTATGAAAACGCGATATTTGAAAAAGAGAAGAAAATGACATCGCACAAAATATAATACATTATGAAACATTATCCTCCTCATCAACAAAACCTGTGTGATGATAACCTATGAAAACCGAAAGTACTCGAACATCGGGCCTTCTATATTGAAAATCTCACCGGAAAACAAGAAAATGGTCTTAAATATAGAGAGAAACTATAAGCAAACAAATCATGAACACACAACTTTCTTTGGTACTTAAAAAAAAAAAAAAAAAATTGCTCAATTTCCTCCGTATTCTATTGGTGAAAATTAAGTTCCCGCGAACCACTGCTCTGGGGAACCGACTCCGAAGAGCATGTTTTCCCGATCACTACAATCTTAACCTGTTCAAGTCTAGAGTTACCCTCCCACCTATCCTCAGAAACTGTGCCTCTTACTCTGTAACCCTCTAACTCGAGTGACCCTCTGGCCTTGTACAGAGTGATGAACACGGTAAAAAAAAAAAAGTCTGTTTCGAGTATATCTGTTTATAAAAGAAACGGAATGTGTACATTACCGCAAAAAATATTGTGATCATTCATTTTATATCTCTTTTAAAATAAATATTCTCTTCGCTGCATGGATGGTGATTTGCCACGATGCCCTCATTGCAATCATAGATTGACGGTTAAGCCATTCTGAGTGAATCTAGTAATTAATACAATGGCACAAATATAAAAACATCTTTTCAAGATCTTGCCACTGGCCAGATAATAGTTTATAGGAATTTTTAAATTCTTAAAAAAAAATCGTTTAGATATAGCTATATAATAACTGCTTTAATTCAAATTGATAGATTAAACAATTGTATCTATCAAACTGAGCTCATCCAACTATTGAAAAAAATGAAAATTATACATGGAATATATGCATTCACCTGGTTGGCGGAAAATGACCCAGCAGCGTTGACACGCCATTAAATAAACCAAACAATCTATCTTCCCTACGTGGAGTTCCTCGTGTCAACAATGAATTAATTTTATTTTAATTTTTTTATAATTTCCATATTTTTCTATAATGGATAGCGACTCGGATTGCGGAAACGAAGAGATGCTAATTTACGAATCCATCTCTTCTCCCCATAGTTGTAGGTAAATAGCAGGTCAGACTAGGTCCAAATATGAGGAGAGTCGTTTGGGACCTTGTGGCACGCTGTGTACCAGTTCTCTGTATTTCGTTCTTCACAGTCTTTCACTATTATAACAATATCTATAGGTAGTCTGGCTTTTCAGTTCTAAGAACCGAACTGCTAGACCATCATGCGTTGAATACAACACGGGAGTCATCAATCGATCCCTATATATATATATATATATATGTAAGTGGACATTGAAGTCAACACTCAGAGGCGACAGGCTGTTTCATGCTGGACGCAATTGTCGGAGCCTGACGATTGCGTCCAGCATGAAACAGTCTGTCGCCTCTGAGTGTTGGCTTCAATGTTCACTTTTATATTTACATATGCGCTATCTCTGATATTGAGCACTTTATCCCATAAATATAGCATACTATAAAACTATGTTTTGTCATATATATATATATATATATATTAATTGCTTCTACCTGTAAAAAAAGGTTAAAAATAAGGAGGCTTTAATAATAAAAAAGAAAAAGCCTACCCTCAACAATATTAACTACGAACAAAGCCACAACGTGCTAACCGTATTCGGAAATTAAAACACCCCTACTACACACTCAGACATATACATAATGCATACACTCAATTAAGCTGAAAAATCAAATCATCCTTGATAATGGCTAAAAGTATAGCCGAAAGCGCTCGGAAAAATAAAACATTTGGACAGTTCTTACACACCCTTTGTCCAGCAAAGAAAACTCTTGTTCGTACACAAGAAAAATTAAATAAAAAAACTTAACCGTAGTACCTTGTCTGTCGTTTTTAATGAAACTTGCATATATATATATATATATATATATATCAAGATAAAATCTCGAACAAGGATAGCAAAAAGAAAAATACCTGAAGGCAAACACCAGCATACGCAATAAATTGCTCAATGCATAGATTACCTGGACAGTGACAGTGTGAGTTCAATACCTGGTTAAGGCAGTGGAGAACTTGGAGAGGTGAATTAACAGGAGATAACTGATAACTGACATCTATTAGACATGGCACGTGGAACTAGAACAGTCTAGCCCAGCAAGCGAAATAAAGAACTTGACAATGCTTTGTCTTTTGCCCACGTGTTTTCCAGTCTAATATGGTGCGTGGAATTCCGCGTTAAAATAAAGACCCTGTTTCATACTTTGTCTCGCTGAGAAAGCGTATGAATACCCCTGGCCCAAGTTGGCGATAGTAGTACCTAATGAGGAATGAACCCACAAGCAAAGGCAAGCTATTTCGCTCGATGGCCAGCGACGAAGAAAGACAAGGAATAAACCTAAGAATCTAACAACGGTACGCCCAGTGAGGATCGAACTCTGGAAACTAACAATAGTTAGTGAAAGTTAGTTTCTGGCAAAAAGCCAACAGAAGAAAGCAAGAGTTGCATATATAAGTGCTTCGATACAATTACTACTGCATATCGGTCCTGCATTTACCATGGTGTCTTGAAGTGTGCACTACTAAATGATCTTTTTGTAATGTATTTGTGTCTACAGTAAGCGAC
Source organism: Acanthosepion esculentum (assembly GCA_964036315.1). Taxonomy (NCBI): domain Eukaryota; kingdom Metazoa; phylum Mollusca; class Cephalopoda; order Sepiida; family Sepiidae; genus Acanthosepion; species Acanthosepion esculentum. Next base: position 40,990,836 of record OZ038483.1, on the reverse strand, counting down.
GAGTCGAGGAAGAGCATTACGCTTGTGTCTGTGTGTTCGTCTATCATCAGCCATGTTATGACATTTTTTTTTCTCACAGCTCGTTTCGTTTCTTTATTATTCTTTTCTGTTATTTTTTTTTTTTCTTATTCTTTCGATTTTTTTTTTGGTGTTTTTTGTTGTTGTTGTTTTCGATTGCTCTCTCTCCCCTCTTGCCTGACCCTATCTCTGATACATTCGTCTTCCATTATATCACTCCGGCGTCTGTCAAAAGCCGATTTCGTTTTTGTGTTCGTTTTTTATTGTTTCATTTTTTTTTTGTTGTTTTGTCTTGTTTTCGTGTTTCTTTTTTTTTTATATCACTGCGTCTTCACACTTTACCCGCCTTTCCTTGTTTCCCGCGGTTTTCATTTTTTTTCCCGCGTTTTCTCCCTTTTTGCTCTTCCTATACCTATCCGCTTATTTCTGTCCACCTAATATTTTTCTAGCTTGACACAAATATCAATAGCATTTTTAGACGTGAGACCCACGTAATTTTCTCCATCGTATTTTTATCCATCTACCCATCGGCTTGTTCACTCGTTCCATATTAATCTATCTCTATGACTGTCTGTCTCTTTATATATATATATATATATATGTCTCTCTCTCTCTCTCTGTTTCTCTCTCTCTCTCTCTCTCTATATATATATATATATGTCTCTATCTCTGTCTGTTTCTGCCTGTCTCTCTGTATATCTCTCTCTGTTTCTGTCTGTCTCTGTCTCTGCCGGTCTCTCTCTGTCTGTCCGTTTTTGCTTGTTTCTCTCACCCTCTCTCTGTTTCTGCCTGTCTCTCTCTCTCTCTGTTTCTGCCTGTCTCTCTCTCTCTCTGTTTCTGCCTGTCTCTCTCTCTCTCTGTTTCTGCCTGTCTCTCTCTCTCTGTTTCTGCCTGTCTCTCTCTCTCTCTGTTTCTGCCTGTCTCTCTCTCTCTGTTTCTACCTGTCTCTCTGTATATCTCTCTCTGTTTCTGTCTGTCTCTGTCTCTGCCGGTCTCTCTCTGTCTGTCCGTTTTTGCTTGTTTCTCTCACCCTCTCTCTGTTTCTGCCTGTCTCTCTCTCTCTCTGTTTCTGCCTGTCTCTCTCTCACTGTTTCTGCCTGTCTCTCTCTCTCTCTGTTTCTGCCTGTCTCTCTCTCTCTCTGTTTCTGCCTGTCTCTCTCTCACTGTTTCTGCCTGTCTCTCTCTCTCTCTGTTTCTGCCTGTCTCTCTCTCTCTGTTTCTGCCTGTCTCTCTCTCTCTGTTTCTACCTGTCTCTCTCTCTCTGTTTCTACCTGTCTCTCTGTCTGTGCATGTCTCTCCCAGTCTCTCTATTTCTGCATGTCTCCCTCTCTCTCTCCCATTTTATATATATATATATATATATATGGCAAAATAGAACTTAATTTTGTAACGCATTTCCTTCCGCGATGAAGTTTATTCAAAAGTAAACTGTAGAGTTTTATTAAAGCAAGTCTGTATTTGTGCACACAAGAAAAAGTACCGTTGAGAAAATGACGTAATGTGTTCAAATTTAAATCTGAGAACATTCGAAAAACTTTCAACGTTATGAAAAGAAAAGATAATTATGTACGACGCTAAGTGATGTAATTATTGTTGATAATCTAAAAGGAATTTTTGTAATCATGTAGTCAATGAAAATTCTGTCCTTGGGGCATGGTTCAGACAAGGCTTGTCACAAATGAAGACCGTTTCGGAGAATCCTCGCAGAGTAAATTCTGGTAGTTCAGTGTGTTCTCCAAGCGTATCAATTAATACAAGAATTGTTTCAACACTTATATTCCATAACTTTTTCAACTCGTCGCCAGATCCCCCTTCTCCTCCTGCTGCTACTACTCTTCTTCTTATAATAATAATTTTTTTTTTATTATGATGTATTCATTCAGTCTTAAATGTTTTGGCTGGGTGGTAAGAATCTTATCTCAAATTCTATCCGCAGCTGAGAGGCATTGGTATTGTGAAGAAAGGAAACGCGTTGAAAAATCTGTTATTAATATTTTGTCATTTCAATTTATCAATGTTATATTTTAGTGATACACACACACACACACACACACACACACACACACACACACACACACACACACATATATGGTGCGATTGATAAATTGTCGTCTAAATTATGCAGAAATGAAAGTAACACTGACATCTCATTTTAACAGGTATATTTACCAAAATTACACAAAAATATCTTGAAATACTAAAGAGTAATTTTTTCAATAAAATCGTCATTGACTTCAACCAGGCTTCCAGAGGACTTCGGAACGCCTTGCAGACCCTTCTGAACGGTCTCTTGTTTAAGTTGGTGAATGCTGCCATAATCCTTGCCTTCACTTCATCTTTGCCGTTAGAACGAATTTTGTTCGTCTCTCGCTCAACTGCGCCCCACACATAATAATCAAGACGGCTGCAATCTGGGGTTTTCAGTGACTAGATGTAAGGGGTGATGTGGTCGCAGAAATTGTCTGACAGCCATGACTGGGTTCACCTGCTTGTGTTACATGGTGCAGTGTCCTGTTGCCAGGCATCGAGTCTTCCAGCAGCCACTCTCTTGATCCAGGGAAGTACTACCTCCTCAAGTCACTTAATGTAGGCCTCCATGTTGAGTCTGAGGTTCTCATTAACAAATTCGGGAGTTCTTTTCTTATCAGAACGAACAGGGAGTTTTCCGAGCTGCCGTACCTTCGTAATCACCATTACTCATGCAGGTCTTTCCGAATCCTCTGCCCCGTCCTCAGATTGACACCCAAACACTCTGAATAAGAATATTTGTATGGAAGCTTCTGGTGCGAATGCCAAGCAGTACGGCATGCCGTTTCCCAATTTTTGACAGAATCAATTGCGTCATCGTGCTCTTTTCCTCACAGACAATGTCCAGCTGACCCTACTATATTATGCAGTCGACAAAATCAAAAACAACGCGCACGTTCGAAATTAAAAAATATAAAATGGCGACAATTTAGCCATCGAACCAAATCTATTGTCAGCACTCATTCGCACCAGGATCGTCATCCTCTCTCCCTATTCTCTTTATCTCCACTGATGGCAGTGATGGCTGTGAATCAAAGAGTTTGACGAGGCCATTCGCATGAATTTGATTTTGGTGGACAAATCTGTGTGACGGAGAAGCCCGTACACTTGACCAGAAGCGTCTACCTCGCGGCTCAAAGGGGATTGAAAAAGGCGGGATCTAGCAAACACGGTTGCATCGGGCTGTTGGAATGTTGATCTGTCAAAGTCCGCCAGCACGGTTCGTATAGATTTTTGCCTATTCCGCCGTTGGGGTCTTCGGGGGTTGGTCGCGTTCAACCTGGTCCTTATTCGACCTTACCGCTATGGATAGCCTTACATGAGTTGGAACACCTGACGGCTTCGCTCTTGGACAAGAAAGCCGTCCACCATGACAAGGAACGTCCACAAATCAATTGTTTGCATGCTAGTCTCGCTATTGTTGTGAGTTCAAGACCCTCTTGTGATCGAGTGACAATCTTAACGTACCCGAGCATGTACAAATTGAGGCCTGCTTTGTAGGTAGTTGTTGTTTCTTCGTCATCTGCGTCAATAAAGCTTTGAGCTTAGATAAGAACCGGAATTTTGAATAGTGAACTTTAAGGCGGGTATGCCTCTCGCCCCAACTTGAAAATCTGACACATTACAATCCTCTTAATCTCATTTATCTACTTGGCTTTGTACCAGATTAAGTTAACGGGCGTTAAGAAACTGGTTTCGTAGATCAGTTTCGTAATGTACTAATTTTCATATTCGTAAGGAGAGGCGTGATGCAATGGATAACGTCTCCGAATGAAAAATCGGAGAGCTGAGTTCGAGTTTCATTCACTTACGCATAAATACCTTTGGGGAAGGTATAGATCAATCTCATCTCTCTTGAATGTCAAGACAGACTGGGTCCTGTAGCCTTAGTTGGCAGCCAGTCTACTGCAGAAGAAACAGCATCCTACTATGGAAAACCTTCTGCTTAGCCAGTCATGAATCGAAAGTGACATGATCGCCCAAGCGTGTATCACTTACTGCATTTTACTTAGGAGCTTCATTATTGTGGCCTTGTTCCAGAGAAAGTTAAGCTTAATAAGTAATATAACTTCCATGATACACCCTAACATTTGCGGTAAAAATCAATGGGAATGGTCAATTATTGGTTTCACACGCACTCTACATTAGACCAACTTTGTGTTGCAATTACACTCGCGTCATGGCAAATATTTGTTTGAATGTAAAGTTTTCTCTGTTTCTAAATACATTTAATGTTCTACAAAGAACCATATAAATACAATTTACAAAGTTATTTCTTGTATTTATTTTTATACAGTTATATAATGTACATTTATTGTTCAAAAACGTTATGAATTAAATGCGACAAAAATTGAATATTGCTGCCACATCTGGTCTGGTGCTCTTGCTATGCAATCAGAGATTCTTGATAAAATTCAAATACTTTGCAATGTTATTGGTCCTGACCTGGCATCTTGGTTCCAGTCATTATCCCACCGCCGTAATGTGCCTTTTCTATAAATACTTGCATGGTAATTGTTCCATTTTTCTCTGTGGTACTGATAAATTGTACATATGAGGGCTAGTTAGCACTTCATAGAGACTCTGAGGAATTGTGGTGGCTGTAATAAGAATGCGTTTTGGTGTAAAGAATACCCTGGTATGTTTAGGTCAGTGATTGTGGCTAGCTAAATTTAATTATAAGTCAGATGAAAACCGCCTCCCTTTGGCTTTGTGCCACATCTTTTTGTATTCAATAAAAATAAATATTATTTTCTTCTATGGTACCTAGACTTTATGAATTTAAGCGCAGCACTAGATTTGCGGCAAGGTTTCGTCATTTTACAGCTGAAATGGCTAAATGTAACTGTAAGTTCTATGTTCGCTTGTGGAATTGTTTTCCGGCTTTTAGCTTCCCAGTCAACTTTGATCTTCAAAAATTTCAATGTAATGTCAAACGTTATCTTCTGTCTTCTTAATTCTTATTCTTTTATTATTCTCTCTAATAGCATTTTTTTCTCATACTTTCTAACCCTTGGTAACAGCTTGAGTTTTAATGACTTTATTGCCTTACTTGGGGTGAAATGATTGAAACAAATCTGCTATCTGCCTGTGTGTCTAGCTTCAGTGAAGAATTGGATTTTTTAACATATCTGACAAACCGTCTGTCTTAATAGTTAGCAAATTTGTTTGTGTTTTGCCTATGGTAAAGAAAATTATTCGGCACTCATTGACCGAATAAGTAGTGCTACAGACAGTTAAAATTTATAAAATACTAGCCGAATTGCCTGCGCCTTACTGCGTGTCACACATTTTTTTGTAAGAAAATGATGTAAATAATTGTTATAATTTGTAGAGAAAACATTTCGATATTACTCAATGATCTTGCCGATGCGACCTCCATCTTCTGGCTTTCTCCTTCTATATTTTGGATAGGACTCATTCCATTGTTCAGATTTAAATTAAATCAAAGGGGAAAATCAGTGGGGTGAGGGTTGTGAATGGGGACTCTCCTTTGATCAAAATGAAATATAATTATCCAAGTACCCTGGGTAACGTCGTTTCCCAATATATATGGTTATAGAGGTGTCTCCAAAACCCTAGAAGTTCGATAACAAACAGACAGTGGCTACAACTTATATGTGTGTGTGTGTACGTTTCATTGAATATGACAGAAAAGGTGCTTTGATTTAATTTTTATACAATTTCTCATGTGAAATTATAAAAAAATGATATAAGA
>OZ038483.1:40960072-40977572 GCA_964036315.1 Acanthosepion esculentum | reverse complement strand
GACGCGGTGCCAGATTTCCGTGAACTTATCTGATTTTATTTATGCCGTGTTTCATCTGAAGAAGAGACACGACTGAACCGAGCCTAAAATCTAGGACGGAAGTAACTAACTTATAATGGCAATTAAAGTTAATGCATTTTGAATAAGTAAAATTTTTAATCTCATAAAAAAACAAATCACACCACTTGGGTATCGCAAGCTTTATAAATATTTGGATTTTATAAAAGCTAAGGAATATGCGCATAGCGTAGCCGTTATTAGAGTTGAACGGGGAATCGGCGTGTTGAGTTCAGATTAAACTAATTTTCTTTCGCACAAACCCCCTTGACAAAGGTACGTCTCTCTCTCTCTCTCCTCTATAATTAGGGATTAGTAGTAAAGAGGACTGAGCTCTTTGGCTTTGTGTAGCAACCAATCAATCTAGAACAGCTCTCAGTTCAACACCGGTTAGATGTGGAGCAATTCCACTCCGTAAAAACCTGTGTGTTATGGAAACCACAGTAGCAACACTTAGGCTGTCTTCTATACTCTACTGGGAGTCGGCATACGATCACATAAAAGGAGATCTGTTTGCCTATGGAATCAGTGTTGAACAATGTTTTTTGTTTATGTACTGGCAAAAGAGCCACTCACTGTAGAGCGTTACTGAGCAGGAATGTTGTGAGAGAGGGTAAAGGAGGGAGTGATAAGTACACATTATGAGGATGTGTCGGATAAATAGTTGACCTTGGACTGGAAGAGACCAAGATTGTAGTTGTTAGGGAAGCATCTTTTTCGGGACTGTGTTCCACAAAGTAACAGTTCTGTAGAAGCTGCTGTCTGGGTGGAGCTTATTCGTTATCAAATGAATCCGAAGGAAATGATGATCTGCCACCGTGAATATGATATGGTGGAACTAAGGAATGTAACTCGTCCGAACATCTGGCATAATGGCTGAATACTGGAGATTGGAGTTAGCAGAATGACCCCGGTGAAACTACTTTTTCTGCTTGGTTTACCAAACGAGTTGCTTTTTTTTTTTTTTTTTTTTAAATAAGAATTATAATATTGTCTCTACAAATGATAAATATTGAAAGATAATATATAGAGGTAAATATTACGTGAAACATTCTAACTGGAAAGACGGAAATAATAATGAAAAGTAAACTGAGTCAACCTGGTGGATTTAAAATATATATATATATTATAGTGGTGTATTTGTCACTGGATCTGATTTAGGTCTGATTTTTATATCAGACTAACCCTTTCCATTTGAAAGACTTTTTCTGTAGTATTTTTCCTTTTTTTATCTTTGTCCTGCTGCTTTGTTTCTGTTCAATTTGTGCTTTATTAAATATCAAGTCGATGAAAGTGTGCATACAGAATATAGAATTTTCGTATGGGTACCCTGTGAGAATCGAACTCATGTTATATCAGTAATAATAAACCAGATTAGCCGCGCTAACCTTTTATCTATAATCCAAATAATATTTTCATAGTTTTATGCACTTACATCAGCAAAGTAACCACTGTGTAAAATGGCCTCACTCTAAAACAAGTCTTCTTATAAACATCAAATCCGTGTATATGAATGCGACTCTTGGAATCAAATGTCTTGCAAAGTTAATTTGATTTTCAAGCATGACCACTCCTATACACACATTAGGTAATGGATCTTTTCATAATAGAAACCCTCCTTTTTGGGACCAAAGATATAGAGTTTTTGAGTTTTCACTGACTTCTGGAACTTCCCCCAAAATAAAGTTGTTACGCTAAAAGAAAACTGAGCAATTCCCATTTTGCTTGTATTACGAAGGCCCATAATGTTTATGTCACTAGCAGAGAGAGTATCGCAAATGGCAGAGATTGAAAGACGACAGATCAATATTCTGTATCGATGAATATTTGAATTTGGTTATTTCTTTTTGTTTTCTCCTTTCTCATAAATTTCCAATATTTGTCAGCAGTGGGTTTTTTTTTTGTTTTTGTTTTTTCTTTCTTTTATTCTGGACATCTTGACAGTTCTTTCACTTTGTCACATAAGTTATCTAACGAGTGCAATCACCTGACTCTTCCTGGACTGCTTTTACAGCATATAACATATTTGTCTTGGTTATTCACCTTCAAATACGGTATTTCAAATATTCATGTGTCAGTTCGTATCTTCTATCTTATTTTAATTGAGATTTCGTATAGCTTTTTATTCAATGCCCTTTATAGAAATTATAAAATTGAATATTTTAGCTAAAACTGAAAAAACCCACGCATTTTAAATATAACAATGATAACATAAAAGGCGCCTTACTGAGGCAGATGGCTTGCAAGTCAGTAAAGGTGACTATCTTCTTGATCCCCTGTGAATGACCCGCAGTTTTGGCTTATGCCATATTAAATATCAAGACCGATAAATGAATATAAGTGATGAAATATAAATCCCTAAAAATTAGACCTTAATAACATTACAAGCAAACATTTTTTTTTTATCTGGAAATCTTATAGCTAAATCATTATAGGAAATGCCAAAGTATAGGAAGGAGAGAGGTGGTGAAATAATTGGCTAATTTGGACTAGGAACTTCGAATGAATGTGGAAAATAATGAGTCCAATGTTTCACGCCGAATGTTCAGGTAGTAGCAAACACCTGGTTTCAAGAACACTCAAGATGTATATGTAAGCCCAGGAGGAGAAAGAAAAAACAAAACAAAAAAACGAATCAACTATATAACTATCAACAAGAGATTCAGGAACGCAGATTTTCTCTGTAATACCTATCCAGGAGCCGACTGCGGGAGCGACCATCTTCCAGTTATATGTTAACTTAGAAACTACAATGCAACGTGCACATTGCAATACGGCAGTTTCCTGAATGACCCAAATGTAAAGGAAAATATGTAAACAGTGTTAAAATCACGTACAATGGGCAAACTAAGAATGGAAACTCGAAGTAGAAAATATTAAGAGAAGCTTTAGTAATATCCGCAATCGAAATCAACATAAAGAAAAACAAAATAGAGAAAGAAAAAAAGAATGATGACAGATGAAATTATCAACATGGTGAAAAAGAGACAAAACAATCCCAAGGTATGGCACTTATTATAGAACTCTGCACAAAGAAATTAGGAGAAAATGCAGGCAGGCTAAAGTGGAATGGCTCAACGAAAATATGCAGAAATAGAAAGAATGTGTATTACAGATAAAACAGATATATGAGAACAGGACAAAAGACATGCACCTCAACAGAATGCATAAAATCTAAGAACGGGACATTAATATAGAGGAAATAAAAAATACTTGAGAGATGGAACGAAGACATTGCAGAACTCTTTCACAATGAAAAAGAACAACTGGCAATACACAGAAATATATCGAAGGGCTGGAAATATTAAACTCTGAAGTGAAATCGGTATTGGCCAAATACTGGAAAACCTAAGTAGATCTATTTTGATAGCTCTGCCTAAGAAGCCAGGTGCAAACAGATATAAACTTCATCGGACAATCAGCCTAATGAACCATTTAACAAAACTTACCATCCGAGTTCTGATAAATAGAAGGTGCAACAGAATTAGACTGGAAATAGGACAAGAGCAGTGCGGGTTCGTTAAAGACACTGTAACAGGGAATACGATATCTATGTTTAGAATGATATCAGAAAGATCAATATAAATGTAGAAAGATGTGATGATGCAAAAGCGTTTGAAATCTACAACAGTGGGGATAAACCGGAAGATCTCAGCAGATCTATCGTCATAGCAATGCCTAAGAAACAAGGCGCAAATCAATGTGAACTCCACCGAACAATCAGCCTAATGAGCCACGTAACAAAACTCATCATCCGTATTCTGATGAATAGAGCGTGCAGCAGAATCAGGCCAGAGATAGGACAAGAACAGTGCGGGTTCGTTAAAAACATCGGGACAGGGAACGCGATATTCATGCTCAGAATGTTATCAGAAAGAGCAATACAAATGCAGAAGAACGTTTACTTAAGTTTCATAAATTACGCAAAGGCATTCGACTAAGTACGCCGTAAAGATCTGTTGGAGCTGATCAGCAACCTTGATGTATTCGGGAAAGATATTAGAATAATCAACAACCTATACTGGCAGCAAATAGCATGTATACGCATAGAGAACGAGTACATAAAATATACAAAAATTGAAAGGGATGTAAAGTAAGGATATGTCTTCTCACCGGACCTGTTCAACCGATACAGCGAGACAATTCTGAGAGAATTGGCAATCTTACCGGGATTCAACATTGGTGGCCATAACCTTAACAACATAAGATACGCAGGCAGACACGGAACGGAAATTACAAAACCTCTTGCAGTAGGTGGTGAAGGAGAGCGAAATGAAGGGACTAAGTATAAACTACAAGAATACAGAATGCATGGTCATCAGTAAAAAGAGGAGCCCAAAATGAGATCTGCAGGTCGAGGACACTAAAATCAAGCAGGCGAAGAAGTTTAAAAACCTGGGAAGCGTTTTGACAGAGGACGGTAAGTGCGACACTGAGATCTGTAGACGTATTGGGATGACCAAAGACGCATTCCAAAAGCTAGGCAGAGTATTGCGAGACAGGAGGGTTTCTTTGGTAACAAAAAAAAGAGTATTGAGCTGTTACGTGACAGCTGTTCTCTTTTATGGCAGCAAATGTTGGACGGTCTCCTTAAAGACGAAGAAGATACTCGAGGCGATTGAGATGTGGTTCTACAGAAGGATGCTGAGGATATCGTGGACCGAGCATATGAGCAACGATGAGGTCTTAGAGAGGATGCAAAGAAGGAGGAGGCTTATACTTAACACCAGGAAGAGACAACTGAAATTTCTGGGACACGTATTGAGAAAAGAGGGCCTGGAGAATCTGATACTCACTGGTCGAATAGAAGGCAAGAGAGACGAGGGAAAGCAACGCGTGACATACCTGGTGGGGTTAATCAAGTGGGTGACAGAATGTGGTCTAGGGGAGGTGGTATAAGGACGAAACTGATTGAGAGTCACAAGGGATAGGGAGAAGTGGAGAGCCATGATTGCCTACATCCTGATAGGACACGGCACATAAAAAGAAAAGAAAGTACATCACAAAGAACTGTTGGAATTGCTAGGTAACCTTGGTATACTTGGTATTAAAGAAATCCAGAACCTATACTGGCAGTGAATCCCCTGCATACGTATAGAAAATATAGTTCAGTAAATATACAAAAACAGAAAGTGGTGTAAGACACAAGTGTGTCTTCTCACCGGAGTTATTCAACCGATGCAATGATGTGATTCTGAGAGAATTAGAAGTCCTGGCAGGATTCATTATTCAGAATTCGCGGCCACAATCTTAACAAAATCAGATGTGCAGATGAAAAAGTGCTGATAGCAGACACAGAAAGGAAATTCCAAGAATTCCTTCAAAAGAAAAGCGCGAAGAAAGGACTAAGCATCAATTGCAAAAAAAAAAAGACAGAATCCATAGTTGTTAGCAAAAGGAAAAGCCCAACATGGAAATTACAAATTGGGGATACCGAAACCAACCAAGTATAGCAATTTAAATATCTAGGAAGACTTTTAACAGAGGATGTAACCCCGAAAACCGAAAGCGCATAGGGATAGCGAAAGATGCCTTCCAAAAGCCAAGTAAAGTGTTAAGACACAGGAAAAGATTTGTTAAAACAAATAAGAGTGCTGAACTGCTACGTAATATAAATCTTTCTATATGTCAGTGGCTGCTGGAGCATCTTCTCACAGATGGAGAAGAGACAGCATGTGACCTACGCTCCGGCCTTCTTCAGGTGGTTGGAATGTCGAACTGAACCCTTTATTTCGCTCGCTGGGGTAGACTGTTCTAGTTCCACGTGCGATGTCTAATAGGTGTCAGTTGTCAGTTATCTCCTGTTAATTCCCCTCTCCAATTCTTCCACTGCCATAACCAGGTATTGAACTCACACTCTTTGGGTCCTGTCACTGAATCTAACTAACGCCTTTATCCACTGTTTTATGTATCCTTGAGAACTAGAACAGTCTATCCCAGCGAGCGAAATAAAGGGTTCAGTTCGACATTCCAACCACCTGAAGAAGGCCGGAGCGTACAACGGCTGAAACGTTGTGATAAATATGGCAACAAAGATGAGGACAATAGTCCGAATAATGTAAATAGTGTAAAATTGACCAAGTTGTGTTATTCTCAATCAATGAACATAATTTCTACAACTGTCACAGAATACCACTTAAAGCTGAGCCAAATGGATTGTGTTTTAACACTAAAACCATGGATTTAGTTTTAAATAGCAGCATTTAGAATATTTTTACCTTCAGAATTCGTTTCGATCGATCAATTTTTAATATTTATTGAAGCAGCACAAGACGGCAAGGCCCGAAATAGTAAAAATTGTTGAACAACTAGAACTCACTTATGTTACTTCAGGATTCATTTTTATTTCTGTTAAAAAAATCTTTTTCTTTCAAAAGAGAATGAAGTTAGAACAAACAAATCATCAGTTGACTCTCAAGAGAGAATTGGTATTTCAGTGTTTATCTCCTGTCCTTACAGAATTATACATCGGAATGATTTAAGACAGAGAAACTAAGCTGAGGCCTGACTCAATATGCTTTATTTTTTCTCCTTCACTGGAGAATCTGACCAATTTTCAATGCAATTACGTTCTAAATTTATTCGTCATTGCTTGATTTCCCCAGCGCTCGTCATCAAATTAAATCATGTTCAAGAAATGACTACTGGAAATTATTGTAGCGTTAACTCAAGTAATGACATCCACACTCTGACACAGCGAACCGCTTGAGCGACGTAATCTCGCCGAGATGCTGCTTGTTATTTAAAATTGCGAGATTTACTGGCTACTGGAGCTTGCCTCATTCCAAGTGCAGCGAATTACTCTAGGCATTACAATATGTACTAATTCACTGCCGGCTATTTCTTGGTGGTAGAGAATGGAGCTGAAGGCCAAAAGACCCGAGGTCCGCCCCCCAGGCTCCGTAGTTCTATCTTTTCTGTAATGAAGTATTTTACGTTATAAAAATACCAAGTGTTTTTATTTTTCGTAGCCGTCACCCGGGGATGTAAAATTCACCTGGCATACGATTACTAACGATTTATTAGATATTTACCATGGTTAGCTTAGACATGAGGGCGAAAGATAGGGAAGAATATTTTTTTATAGTATTGTTCATCCAATACAAGACCAAAGAGCCACTTAAGGCAGAGGGTTGCTAAATCAGGTTATCGGAAGTGGGTAAAGTAATGAGTGCATGTTATGAGGATATGTGCAATATGCCTTGTTATTGAAAAGTCCCTATTTTATGTATGATGGACTCTCCCGTCTAAATATAATGTTTACAAGACGGGAGAGTCTATCATACATGAAACAGAGAATTACTTTTTCAATTACACTGTATAATGGCTGAGCGTAAGCAAAGAGGTTAAGATAATAGTGACCGGGAAGCATCTTCTCAGGTGCCTGTTCCACAAAGTAACTATTCCTCTTTATGAATAAAAAACGAAAGGAATGAGGATGAATCGACTCGGTGTAAACAGAATGGCGTGTCATAGCTGTGACGGTTTGAGTTGGTGGGACGTTAGAAATGTAGCGCAGCTGAACATTTGCCAGGAAAATAGCGAGAGATTAGTGAGAGGCGAGCAATGTTTCGACTGTGGGGAAAGGGGTTGTAGAGTGTAAAATAATTCATCACTCACAAGGCCGCGTAAACACTTTTGAACCGCGTCAAGTCTGTAAAGTGAGGGTGTAGGCAACTCCAGTCCAGATATGGCAGCAATACACCATTTTTGGTCTGATCTGACTCTTGTAAAGATCTAGCATATCGGGAGGAATCAGTTATTTTTTTATTTTTTTGTAGCGGTCTAAGGAACCTGACACATTTGCAGGATCATTAGCGATGAATCGTATATAAGAATGCCATGAGTAGGAAGATTGTGTTGCGTCAATTTTACAAGTGAGATATGCCGACTTTGAAAATATGCATTCGAAATTTGATTTTTTTTTTTTACTTGGGTTAGAACCATGACAAGTCTTGAGTGAATGTAGATCTTTGAAAGATGTGAACGAAAAACATAATCAAGATAGTGTCACTGTTTGTGAATTTGAATGGAAGGGGTTATATATTTTTTCATATTTGTAGTTATTCTTCTATGTACCGTGTCCCTTCAGGGTGTTAGCGATCATGGCTCTTTACAATTTCCTGTTCTCTGTAGGTCTTTGTAAGTAGCTAACAAAAAATATCGATGGAATTATGTAAGCGAACAGATATCTAAGGTAGCAGGCAATTTGTTAAATATGTTTTTATTATTATTACATCAGCAGCAGCAACTTACCAATTCAAGTAAGTTGATGAAACCTTTTTTGCCAATATAGTACTGCATTTAACATAATAATGTGTAGGTACTATAGCAGAGCACTCACCCGAACAATTACCATGAAAGTATAGAAAAGTTATAGGGAAGCAACTTTACGGCGGTAGGAGACTGATATATGCATACATATGAATAGTTACATATTGACACGTTTATGAATTCGTTCACTAAAGTGTCTATGCGTTTTTGGTTCAAGCATTTTGCCTCTTATTTCAAGCATAAATAGCAATGGTAATATTTGGCATTCCTTGACCGAGCAACCATTACGACGGTCTGTTCTAATTTATAAAATCTTTCTCTTAGAACAATTTTCAGGAAAATAGATTTCTCAAGTCCAGTCGCTCTTATCGCTCTTTTCAATATGGGGTTTTCCTATTTTCCTCCCTAAACCTTTATAGGAAGTATTATGAATGTCATCATCTCTTTTTTTTTCTTCTCTCCCTTCCCCCGCTCTCTTTTCCTCTCTTTTACAATTTTCGTTCTTTTTTTTCATCTATTTCTCTTTTCAACTATTTCCCTTTTCTCCCCTTTTCTTCTCTTTTTTTCTCTTCTTAATTGAATTTACCCCAAGCAAAGCAGTAAAGAATTAGAAAACAGAAACATTATTAAAGAGCGAGAATAGTTTGTATTTCGAAAGTTTTATCATGAGTCCTGCTTCTCGGAATACTTTGGTATGGGATGTTGATTTTCTGTTCTTGCTCATTCTTATCCTAAGTATGAATACCCATGCCATCGGTACATTGGCCTTGGAAGGGAAAGCAGGATTATTGTCTTCTCTTAGTAGATTCGTTAAATAGTGTTCGTAGTTTTTATATTAGTAATTGTGGCTATTGTGCAAGTCTCTTCTGATCTTCTTGCTCTCCAGTTAAATTTGATCTTAAATTTAATTGTAATGGCAATCGTTATCTTCTGTCTTCTTAATACCTGTTCTTTTATTGTTCTCACTCCTTAATAGTGTTCTTTTTGTTATATTATTTCAAACTCAGTGACTCCTTGCATATTTTTTACTTCTTTATCTACTTGGGCTGAAATGATTTAAAAAAATAGACATTCATTATTTAAAGGCGACTTTACGAGAAAAGAATTGGTTCAATCATAGGATTTTCCCCCAGTTTAGTGGATGTAATATCTATAAAGACGAAAAGCTTTTAGCAAAACTATATCAGAATACAACCAAACATTTAGCAGCATTTCTTCTATGTCGATTAGTTAAAAATGCATATATTTAGATAGTGAACACATTTCAATAAATTTCCTTGGAACGAAATAGGTGTTTCTTTCCAAGTATGGTAAAATTAAATAAAAAATTAAAGCGATATATTTAACTATATTGTATCCAGTGAATGTATATAAAAAAAATACAAGGTAGTTGGCGTGTGTCCCTGTAGAAGGTTCTTTTGTTACTGTCGAGTTTATCTCCCAATGCCAAAAATGCAAATGCAAGATAGAGAAAACGACGAATTCGAAACGGTTTCCCTCAAGTGCAGTACTCCCTGCGGCAATCACATGGGGCGCCGAGAAGTTGCATACTGCAAGCTAATTAAACAAGAAATAAAAATTGGCGCGCTTATATAGTTTAAATATTAGTGAATTATGTCAGTTCCAGTTGTAGAGCAACGAACTTTGTATATTATTATAGTGATTTTCTAAGCGTAGCTTAGATGTGGCACAAGGCCAGAAGTTTGGGGCACCCAGTGAGAATCGAACTCACTATTCAGCCGTAATGGATCAAACGAGGCCAGCTTGCTAACCCTTACACTACGTCGAGGTGCCCCTTTGTATATTATTATATACTAGTACTGTACTTGTCTTTTCGCTGACAAGAGAAGCAAATTTGAAATCTAAATTGTTTGCCTATTTGAAAAACTGCGTATATACAGTCTAAATACAAAAGGAGATGTAAAAAAATGACATCCAAGGACCAGTCATTTTGGATGGTAATCTTATCCTGTTATCCATTGTTTTTTTCCCGACAAAAAAAAAAGGAAATGAGCTCTTCTGATGCAGATGTTCATTTAAATTTCATTCAAATCTCAGTGACAAACATAAATTTCTACAAAATATTTGTTACCAAATAATTTCCGAAAAGTTCAATAAAGTTATATAATTACCTATTTTATTTATTTAAGGGTTTTAAATTTTTATGCTCAGCCCAAGATAGAGATCACCCAGACTGAACGGGCGGGGAATGTATTATTCCAATGACTTAATCTAGTCAAATTGTGTGCACATTAAATATAATAAGCACCTTTAAATTAAACACACGCACGATCGACATACATATATATGCGCGTATGCAAAGTCACTCGTAGATTGTGATGGACAGAGTATTAATTCTTTTATAATAGATTTTTTGAACTGACCCTCTAGTTTAACAAGATAACAAAATATATTTAGATAAATTTTGCTTATATATATATATATATATATATATATATATGTGTGTGTGTGTGTTTTCACGTACACATCTGTCTTTTTCTCTCATATACGTACAAACTTTTTTCTCTCACAGAAATACTTTAGTCCTCTTTCTTAAACACGAGTTTAAATTCTTTCTTTAAACCTGTTTCTCTCAGGCACACACTTTCGTTTTCCTCTATCACATACAGATAAGCTACCTCTCTTTCTATCCACTTTAGTCCTCTGTATTTCTCTCTCTCTCTCCAACACAGTCAAGTTCCTTTTTTCTCTTTCTCAGAACCACGCTCTCAAATTCTATCGCTTTCTCCCTCCCTCCCTCCCTCACACACACACACAGATTCTCTCTTTTTTTCACGCCCTCTCCTTCAGTCCTCTCTTTTTTCCACTCTCTCTCTCTCCTATATTAAAGTTCTCACTGTCTTTCTCGTACACACCCACCCAACAATTTTCACGCTCGCTTTTAATCACGCAGGCGCATATGTAGATCCACCTGTGGCCCCAAATATTTTACAACGATTTATCTTTTCACTTATACTTTGGCACGAAGTGTCTGACACATGCTTATGATAATTACATATTTACCACCAGTGTCAGAGGTCATTGTTCAAACCCAGGCAAGAAATAACGAATATTGCCGCCTTTTTAAGACAGTTAAGTAGGCTGACCATCATCACATTTTACATCGTTTTAGTTTATTCTATGCAATACTGTACTTCGAATTTTGATGCAAAACAAAACCTTTCTCTCTTTTGCTTGCTCTCTCAATACTTTTCTCTCAGTTGTCTGTCATTTATCAATTATTTTTTTCTTCTTGCAATAAACTCACGTACATATGCACCCCCTCTCTCTCTCTCTCTCACCCACACACATTTATTAAGTTATTTTTAGTGCCTACCCATATTTAAATAGACACAATTTTTAAACTATATGTATTATCCTCTACAAGGCCTGAATATTCGAGAAATCTTATGAAAGATAAATATGCGCCCTTCAGTAGGATTTGAACCTGCGCCCTCTTGGTAGAGGAAACCGTCGTTAGATTCGACTTGCTTATACCGACTCAACCACGATGGACATTGCCGATGAAGTAGCGATTTTCCAAGCGTAGCTTAGATGCGGCACAAGGCCGAAAGTATGGGGCACCCAGTGAGGATCGAACTCACTACTCATTCGTAATCGTGCTAGCGAGACAAGCTTGCTAACCATTACACCGCCTCGGGGGTGCCCACACTGCCGATGAAGTAAGGTTGAACAGTGCCTTTAAGCGAAATCCTTCTCATCATAGATTCTCAGTTTCATATCTGCTTAGTTTCGTATCCAAATGTAAACAAAGCAATTTATAAAGAAGCAATGGATTTTTTTTATTAAAAGCATTGATTTTTTTTTTTTATCCGACAGATTTTTATCGCTTAAATGTTATTTTTTTAAATAACGTTTAAGCGATAAGAATCTGCCGAATTAATAAATAAAAATCAATTACTTCTTTAGAAATATATATATATATATATATATATATATATATATATATATATATATATGATGGACAATATAAACACGATATATTAGACTAATGGTGGGTAATTGAATGACAAAATAAAAAAAAATCTTAGCGTACTCATGTCTCGTCCTTATAAATTTCGCCAGAAATTTAAACTTAAGCGTCCATGTATTTTCAGCATTTCTCTCAATGTATAATTTTAACCGACGTTTGTTGTGTTTCGTTCTCGTGTTTTTACATCTATGATTCCATCAATAAAAAAATATTTAGGCTGAAAAAATGCTTTCGGAAGACGAAACGCTTAACACAGGATTTTTTTTCATTTGTCGTTCAATAATATAATATAATTTTAATCATTTCACCCCAAGCAAGGCGGGAATGCCACTAGTACGCAGGTGGTTACAGAGAGTGAATGTGAGAGAAAATACTGAGTATTTAGAGGATGGAAGGAAGGACAAAAGATAAACAGGATTCAAGAAGACAGAAGATGGCGATTGATGTTGTATTTACATTTTTGATGACTGTATTTATCAGAGAAGCAAGTAAACGGAAGGTAGTTCCACAGGTGGAAAGTACGAGAAAAGAAACTGTTCTATTTCGACAGTAAACTGGTGGAACCTAGATGTCAATCTAGTAGCACGTTTAAATCCATGTAGTCGGGACACCAGGGAAAAAGATTGTCAGAGCAGTTGTCATGAAAATATTTGTAGAGCAGACACGCTACGTCAGTGAGAAAGTGACTGGAGTCGAGATGCCAGATGAAGATCGATTACATTGCAGATCCTTCTTTGGATTTTGTCAAGAACCTCGAGATTAATAGCAGGGGCACCAGACCAGATATGGCAGCAGTATTCAATGCACAGACAAATTGTAGATTTGCAAATCTGATGACAAAAATTTTCTGGCACAACACAGTTACTCAACTTTCCTTGCAGTAGATGCAGCAATTGATTCAATGATGGTGATTGACATTGTATTTAAATTTTTGAAGACTGTATTTATCAGTGAAGCAAGTAAACGGAAGGGAGTTCTACAGGGAGGAATTACAAGAAAAGGAGTAGAAGTGGTGGTTGCATTTAACTACTTCAATAATAAATGGGTGGGACCTAGATGCCAATCTAGTAGCACACTTAAATTCATGTAGTTGGGGCACCAGGAAAAAAAGCTCATCAGAGCAGTTGCCATGAAAATATTTGTAGAAAAGACACAAAGAAGCCACGGCATGTCAGTGAGAAAGTGACTGGAGTCGAGATGCCAGGTCAAGATCGATTACATTGCAGATCCTTCTTTGGATTTTGTCAAGAACCTCGTGATTAATAGCAGGAGCACCAGACCAGATATGGCAGTAGTATTCAATGAACGGTCAAATGGTATATACATTTGCGTATTTATAGTTATGCTTACTCGGGTTTGTGGTTCAAAAGATTCGAAAGCTGCTCGATCTAGTTTTTGTAATTCTGAGCAAATCGTCCGTTGCAACGAAGGGATCGAAGTTTAAAGACTCCTGCCAAACATATTTCAGCCTTAAAATGGAGTAGACTGCCTTTGTTGAAGGCTTTCAAATGCTGATAAACAACTAATTAATGGGATTAAGAAACATCTGTAATATGATTCGGATGTTAACGATAATAAAATGAAGGAAAAATACATTAGGTTGTGTATCACTGAGGAAATTAAAAGATGGCGAAGCACTGTGAGATTTCGCGCTTTCCAGTGTGAAGGAAACTGAATGAAAGGAAAATGGAGGAGAGCTAGATAAAAGGACAGGGAGTTACTAAAAAGAAAGAGTAAAAAAGAAAATAGAGAAAAAAAATATGAGACGAGAGAAGAAAGAGGGCGTTCGAGAGGAGAGAGAAAGAGAGAAACAGAAGCGAAAGAAAGAAGAGGACAATGCGATGGAGAGGAAGAGTTATAAAGAGATAGACTAGGAGAAAAATGAAAGAGGGATAAGAGACTGGACAGTTACGAAAAAAAAAAAAAACGACCGTGAGGAACAGAAATGAAAACTGAATAAATACAGTAACTGAATAGATAGTTTGGGGGGAATGAGAAGATAGAGAGAGAGATGTATCCGAAGAAGAAATTGAGAGTGTGAGAGAAAGGGGGAGATAAGATAGAAGAGAACATACAAAAGAGATATGGGGTAAGCGAAAGAAGACTAAAATAAGATTAGAAGAAGCAAAAAGAGAGGGCAAGAGAAGAAATGGGGAGAGAGAGAGAGGGAGGGAGAGAGAGAGAGTGTAAGACAATAAAAAGAAGAGTTGAGCAATAAATTAAGAGCAGAAAAAGGAGAGAAAAATTAAAGAAAGAATAGAAATAAAATCGAAAAAGAAGAGATAAATAGTGAGGGGAGTTAAAATTTAAAAAAAAATTCTTTTTGATTTTCATTGGTTCAAAAATAATTGTCCTACACGGAGCAATGATCAGCCAGTTAGGTGCCATGCGTGATACACGCTTAGGCGATCATGTATCTTTCGATACATGACTGATGAGGCAGTTTTCCCGCAGTAGGTTGCCATTTCTTTCTGCGGTAGACTAGTTACCATCCAAGGCTATAGAACCCGGTGTGTACTACTATTTACCCATAGATGGGGGGGAGAGGATTCATACCTTTCCCAGGGGTATTAGCACGTAAGTGGATGTAATGGATTCGACTGATTCCTCAATCCGAGCCGCTATCCATTACTCCACCATACAATTTGAAAAACGGAGGGGAAGATCGCCATGATGGGTGTGAAACGAGTGTAAGTTATTTAAGGTAAAATGTTTAGAATTTCCTGCTTTTTGTTCGATTTTGTCTTAACGTCACTGTGACTTCTTTTTTGGCATTTATTTTATTTTTACTGTCTTCACAGAATATTTACAAAGGAAATAGAAACTATAAGCTAACCTTGTCAAAGAAATAGGACAAAGAAGAAAGAATCTGTTTGTTGAAGGTAGTAATATAGTTGCTAGTGTCTCGGAAAGTGGAATAGACGAGTCTGGCTTAAGTTCCTTTCCAATAAATGTCCCTGGGAAAGTCGTGCATCTGTATCTTCTCTCGCCACCCAACCAAGGGTTCAGTAGCAGGGTAGTCTGAGTTATAACCTTTGACAGCAACCAATCTAAGAGAAGGAAAACTGAATGCCAAACCATAGCGAAAGCAACGATAAACCATTGGACTATCTTTCCCTGGCTGTGCTATATCCCTTGCACTGGCTAAATCGCGTGTCTTTATGGACTGATTACGACACCGGGAGGTGAAAAGACCAGAGAACAGCAATAATGTGTCTAATGTCTCATTCGGAGGTAGAAAGTTTTCACAAGTAAGTAAAGACATAATATATGACGTTTAGTCAGGACTTAACAATATATGACGATATTTATGAAATGGGTAAATAAATAAATAAATGAATGAAGGAAATTAAAAAAAACGTATTTGTAACTACTAATAAATAACAGGCGTCTTCTATAATATTTACATTATTCGGACTATTGTCCTCATCTTTGTCGCCATATTTATTACAACGTTTCGGCCGTTGTACGCTCCGGCCTCCTTCAGGTGGTTGGAATGTCGAACTAAACCCTTTATTTCGCTCGCTGGGGTAGACTGTTCTAGTTCCACGTGCCATGTCTAATGGATGTCAGTTGTCAGTTATCTCCTGTTAATTCCTCTCTCCAAGTTCTCCACCGCCTTAACCAGGTATTGAACTCACACTCTTTGGATCCTGTCATTGAATCTAACTAACGCCTTTATCCACTGTGTCATGTGTCCTTGAGAACTAGAACAGTCTATCCCAGCCTGCGAATTAAAGGGTTCAATCACTGGGGTAGACTGTTCTAGTTCCACGTGCCGTATTTATAGACAGATACTGAAACATGCGTCTTGTTGTGGGGCAATGTTTATTATACTGAAAGCCCCCTTTTTTTTCTCGGAATTTTAATGCACATAACTGAAATTACATGAAATAAAGTTTAGGTCGGTCAGTTATGTGCCAGGCGTGATACACACTTAGGCGATCATGTATCTTTCGATACATGACTGAGGAGGTAGATTTTTTTCCTCTCAGTAGTTTGCCATTTCTTTCTGCGGCTATAATATATGAAGTAGAGGATTCATCCCTTTCCCAAGGGTATTAGCACGTAAGTGAATGTAATGGACTGGACCGGAATTCGAACTCGGCTCCCCGATTCCTCAATCCGAGCCGCTATCCATTGCCATTACTCCGCCGTGCCCCCTTAGTTTATGTAAGAAATTAAAAATGTAAAATTAGTTCGGGTAATATAATGACATACCAATCTTTGGTAGGTTATTTAATGTTGAATACAAGTTGTAAACGACAAATCTCTAATGTATTAGGTTCGGCTTACACTCGGGTCAAAGTTAGATATAGGTACAGCTGGAGTCAAAAAGGTCCCGTTTCAAAAGGTGAGATATTGGTCGCTTTATACTCCAGTTCGCAAGTATCATCTCGGAAGGTGACTTTTTTGGTGTAGGTTTTTATACCCTCTCTGAAGGGGATACAGTCAGCGTTTTGTAAACCTCGCCAACAGAGAAATATAGAAAATCAGTCATGCAGCGTGCGTAAAACATAAAAATAAAAACAACAAACACAAGGACCTTGAATTCGAGTATTAGGTTCAAATACAGTCAGCGCGAATAGACAAGTTTTAATTTGGTTTCACTTCATCTTTTTTTTTTCTTTCCTATGGCAAAACTTTGCTGTGTTACTGTTATCTTTAACCATTGACTGTTTTGAACTATTTCTTTAATAAATCCTACATTGAATAAGAACACCGCTTACGTGCATAGTTGATGGTGTTATATAATTTACTGTCATTTCGCCGAGAAAAAGCATTTTTAAAAGACCTGTTATATAGGAATAAATTGTCGCTTCCAACACTTGAATTTGAACATAGATCGCCGGTGAGCAAACACAGGCGATCCCATTATTGAATTAAGTAGATCATGTGACCATAGAGGAAATGCATAAGTAGGAAGTCACATGATGTCTAATTGATCTGTATTTCTATTCTATCCTCTATTACTATACGGACCGCTATTCTCTACTCTATTCACTATACTATTCCTCTATTCGGATTACTATTCGAGCAAGTATTATCAAGCAATTACCATTAGTGCGAGTGCTATTCGAAGGCGTCTAACACCAGTATCGTTCAACGCCATACTATAGTTGTATCTGCGATTACAAAGTCTCTACTACAACGAGAATTGCGAAAGTGATAACA
>OZ038483.1:40940072-40957572 GCA_964036315.1 Acanthosepion esculentum | reverse complement strand
TTTTTTTTTTAAGGAAAGTAAGTGGGGTAACTCCACACACACACACACACACACACATACATATATATATATATATATATATATATATATATATATACGGAAATAGCAAATAACTAAATAATACACGAAAAATCAACAAAAGATCAAGCCAATCACGTACACAAACACACACAATTATCTGGGTGAAGACAGCGACATTAAATATGCAAAAACGGAGACCACAGAAACTTTAAAACCAATTTTCATTGGCTAAAACAAAAATAAATAGCTCGGTGGAAGAATAGTGGATTTATTTCAATGGCTGTGAAGCTGAATGGGAGGTGATCGTTCCTGGCTGGGTCAACTGGGAATGTGGAGTCTGATGTTTTTAGAGGCCCCAAACACCCAATGACACCAGAAATAGACATCACTGAGAATGCTTCCTGACACACACAACACACACACACACACACATATATATATATATATATTCGTCAGTGGACACTAACTGTAACTTTGGTTCAAAGATAGCACACCCTCAAGAAAAAAAAATGAAATTTTGTTTCTGTAAAAGGACATGCATCTTGAATTCTTGAAACTTGAAGCGTGAAAGATAAATGCTTTTTGTCTCGAGTGCGAGAATTGTTTGGTTCGTTAAACAAACGTACGTATCTCCACTTTAACTCGCAACCGAATACAAAATCTGGTTGCGCGTAAGAGAGATCACAATACCAAACATTATATTATTACTTTTATAAAGCAACAAAATACTCTGATGAGATACGTCTAACTTTAGTGAACTTCCAGAAAAAGACGACAGAAAATACATTAATTTGTCTACATCCAATTAACATTTAACTCTCGGTGATTTAAGTCGAATCCGGCCGGTGGTGCTACGGTCAGCTATTCTACAAACTGCTGTACCATTGGTCATATCTGTTGGCCGTCAGTGAACGATATAATGTGTTCATCGAAAAATCAGAAGTGAGCTATATATCGAGTTCTCTTAGGGTACCTCGAGGCGGTGTAATGGTTAACAAGCGTGTCTCGTTAGAACATTTACGAGTAGTGAGTAAGGTCCTCACTGGGTGCCCCCATACGTTCGGCCTTGTGCCACATCTAAGGTACACTTGGAAAATCACGTTACGGCACCTTGATGTGGTGTAAGGGTTAGCAAGCATGTTTCCCTACTACTATTACTGAGTAGTGAGTTCGATCCTTAGTGACTGCCCCCCTACTTTCGGCCTTGTGCCACATTTAAGCTATGCTTGGAAAATTACTATCGAGTTCTCAAATTAGCTAATCACATTGAAATTTAAAACGGCTGGCGTTCGATCTCGAATTAATTAGCATGATAATTATTCATATGAAAAGGACAGTTAGACGGAAATATGTTTTAGGTTGACAAATGGACCAAGAAACGGGAAAGGTTGGGAATCAACTCTAAGGAGTAATTGAAATAAAAATGTCGCTGTTTCAGCAACTAAGTGCTAAGTTGTTAAATATTCTTATTGATGTAAAGAGCTTTAGCCAAATTCAAATAGAAAGGTAGGGTGCTTTGTTGGCTGGGCGTAACTTACGTTGACCGCATCCCCTGCAGAGTTTTTAGACACCCGACCAAGAATGGCCACTTTTCCGTGTGGTGTTTGTGGACTCTAGTATAAGCTGGAGAAATATTTACCTGTCGGCTCTGGCCAAAGCCCAACCAGGTTTTACCTGTCGTCTCTGGTCTAATAAAAAGCAGATTGAGGCATTAAATAACCTAATAATTGTTGATATGTTGTTAAATTGATAAACCAACAAACGGTTGGCTTTTTATCTTTGTGCATATTTTGTTTTCAGAGACCGTCTGTTTCTGTTCAGCGATTTATTTGGGTTGCAGTAATGTATGGGATTTTAGATAAAATCTTTTTTTCTTCAAAAGCTCTCGCTTGCAAGTTAGATAAGTTGTTATTGCGTTGGTCAGATAAGTCTGTGTGTGTACGTTATTTTTGTATGTGTGTCTGTGTTTTTACTGCATGATAATAAAAATCCAAAGAGATAAAGTAATTGATTGACTTTGTGCCAAAGAGAAAAATAATCAATTAGGTCGCCGATCACAGTTGGTTTCATGCACTACTTTAACTTCTTTTATATCCGTTTTTCCTTCAGGATATGGACGATCAGGGCTTTCGACAACTTCCTGTCTTTTTGTCCTCGCTCTGTCAGACATTAGCACAAACTTGTTACCCACTGTTTCCTATCCGTCTGTTTTTCTTGCCTTCAATATGTCCCGTGAGTGTTAAATTCCTCTTTCCTCACGTGACCCGCAGCTGTCTCTTTCTGATTATAAGAATAATTTTGCTGTTCTTTTTTTCCCCCCTTTTAGTGATGCGCAAGTATTTTGTCCATATGTATCTCATCATTTGTCGATAGAACCACATTTCAGTCGATCCAAGATTGTCCTTCATCTGTCGAGAGACTGTCTGACACAGAGGAGATTAGATATTACATAGCAGTTCAGTGCACTATTTACATTATTCGGACTATTGGTCTCATCTTTGTCGCTATATTTATTACAACGTTTCGGCCGTTGTACGCTCCGGCCTTCTTCAGGTAGTTCGAATGTCGAACTGAACCCTTTATTTAGCTCACTGGAGTAGACTGCTCTAGTTCCACGTGCCATGTTTAATGGATGTCAGTTATCTCCTGTTAATTCCCTTCTCCAAGTTCTCCACTGCCTTAACCGGGTATTGAACTCACACTCTTTGGGTCCTGTCACTGGATCTAACCAACGCCTTTATCCACTGTGCCATGTCTCCTTGTTTAGCACAAAGATTTTTCCTATCTTTTAATATTTTGCTTAGTTTCTGGAAGGCATCTGTTCTTATGCAACTTCTTTGTCACCTGATCCGCCGTCTGTTACTTCTTCTGTGTGCCGTGTACATTTAGGACGTGAGTGATCATAGATCTCCATAATTTCCTGTCTTCCTGTAGCCCTTAGTAAATTTAGTATTTTTGTTACCTCTCCTGATGTCTCGTGAGTGTCTTATTTTGTAAGCCTTCTTTCCTCGTTATGTGCCCTAGAATATTAATTTATGTCTTTCTGATGCTAATTATCCGTTTTCATTTTCACTAAAACATCGTTGTTGCTCAAATGTTCAGTCCATGGTATTCCCAGCATCTTTCTGTCGCTTCTTCATCTGTGATGAGATTGTCCAGCATTCACTGCTATACAGGAAGACCGATATTACTTAGTTCTTTTTGTTTCTAACGAAATCTTCCTGTTTCGTATTAATTTTCTTAGCTTTCGCTATTCCTCTAGGTGTCGCTTTTTCCGTCCCCTTTTAAAACCACTCCGCAGACATTTAATTTGTTGTACTTGCTTGACTTTTGTGTCACACATATTCTGACATTATACAGTTGCTGGTTAGCCTTTTCTTCTCGCTACCTTCTGTTGGATTTCTTGCAGTCTGCTATCGATACTGTCCCATCTGCATATTTAATGCTGTTAAAGGGTGACTAATAATGAATCCTGATAGGACTTCTAATTATTTCAGGATGGCTTCATTGGAAAGGTTGAACAAGTCATGTGAGAAGATGCATTACACTGCCCAGATAGTTAAATTTCCGTACCTGTTTGATTAACTGCACTAAATAGTCCGTTATGGACTAGTAGTTGTTCCAAATCTTCGATCGCGAAGCAATAATAATTAATGGGCAAGTTATACATATAGCATCTGTCATTAATTCTCGTCTATTAACTTTACTCTTGGCTTACTGATAACCACTCGTTCTATTGAAAATCACTCTTACAAATATATAATAGCTGGCCACTCGTATTCGCGGATACCCGTCTATTAGGGCGGCTAGCCAATCCCTATTGCAGACGCTCCCTCAGGCACATTTGTGTTTGTTCAACACCCATAGAGTCCAGCTATGGTTTATACTGTAACTATGCTGAGCAGATCTTAGTTACAGTTTCTGGGGGAGAGCGTGTTATCTAACGTTCTCAACAATCTGAACAAGGCCAGCACCCTCAAACCCTCGGTCACGATGACTTGTAACTTCGTGCTAGTACAGCTATCAACAGCCCCCAAGGGTTCCGTCTACCCAATTTCGGGCATATTAGACATCACCCCTCCCCCCCCATTTCAACAGAGCATATTCTGGAGGAGAACATTATTGGCAGAATCACGCAAATACAGAAATTGAGCTTCCTGTGGAAATGTTATGAAAGACGACGGAAAAATGTGGCATCAGACCCCGAAGATGCATTGGAATATCGAAATATGCTTTCCAAAAGTTAATCAAAGTATTATGTGAAGAGAAAACTCTGTTAGAAACAAAGATCGCTGAACTGCTATATAATATCAATCTTCTTATATAGTAGTGAATGCTGTACAATTTCCTCAAAGGTGAGACTTGAGGCAACAAAGATGCGGTTCTAAAGAAGGATGACGCGAATAACATTGACAGAACATGTGATTAATGAAGTTTCACGGAAAAGAAAAGGTTGGTTGTACTTAGAATCAGAAAGAGATGGTTGAAACTTTTGGGGCATACAATGAACGGGGAGATTTTGGAGAATTTGACACTCACTGTATAATGAAGGCAAGAATGACAGAGAACAAAAACGAATAACTTACCTAACGTGTTTGTGTAAATTGATGGTATAGCGGGGACTGAGAAGGATAATAAGTGGTCAGACATTGCTGAGAGCTAGAAAGGGTGTGCAATTGTTTAGAGTTATGTTCTTGAAGGGATGCGGCTCATAAAAGGAGAAATATGTTTAAAGAAAGTTAATAAATCATTACGAAAGCATTTTACCTATACAAGAAAACATTACTGTATATAAAAATCAAGCTTGCAGTACAGCTGAATATGAAGCAAATCGAAATCGTGAAAGTATACAATATGCTTTTTTTGGTGGCTATAGCACAAGGCCGAAAGTATGGGACACCCAGTGAAGATAGGACTCACTACTCAGTCGTAAATGTTCTAACGAGACAAGCTTGCTAAGCGTTACACCGCCTCGAGGTGCCCACGTTGGCCGCTTTATATGACGGATATATTTCTTTGCGGCGTAACCATTATCGGTATTTCCTTCCAATTACATCTTTTTTTTTATCGATTTCAGCTGTTTGATAATAGTGTCGAGGCATAGTCAAGTATGACGTATTGGGTGATTCCGAAGAACATCGCCGGTACAATATAATAATTGTTTTTAGACTTCTTCTTCTTCTTCTTATTCTTCTTCTTCTTCTTCTTATTCTTATTCTTATTCTTCTTATTCTTCTTCTTATTCTTATTCTTCTTATTCTTATTCTTCTTATTCTTCTTATTCTTATTCTTATTTCCTTTGATTTCTGGTGTGTACACATTTCGTTCCGGGTCCCGACCAGAGACCTAAGGTTAGAAATGGGATCATGACATTTTCCATTGACCAATTAAAAAAAAAAAGCGCGCGCACATATATATTTTACATAGATAAAGCCCTTCATAAGGTGTGGGCTGTACTCGTGAGAACAATTTTTTTGTATTTCTTTAAGGCATGGAGTTCCAGGAATCCCTTCAATTAGTCTACTGGAATCTTTTCCAACCTTGATGTTCCCATGTGCCACATTTTTGAGATTTCGATTCCAAGGTCCTTGTATTTTAATAGCTTTTTGAAGATCTTCAAAGATAAATTGCAGTCTGCAGGAACTGCCATATCAATAAAGAGGCACTTTTTTGTTTGCGGTCTCTAATAACAATGACTGGGCGGTTAGCTTTGAATGTTCTGTCTGTGTGTATTGTGGAGTCGCATAAAATTGTAACAGGTCCTATTATTATTATTATTATTATTATGTAAATAATATTGGCGAACTTGGAACTTCGTGCACGGAAAATAAATAAATAAATATACTGTCAAAAGAACGGTTTTTCCATTGACACCGCTATTTTAGCTTTCTTCCGCAGCAATATTTATTCTTTTAAAAAGCGATAATTTGATCTGTAATAAAACCTCAACAAGTGATGAAAGTGAATTGATATATTTTCTTTGTTCTTAAATAGCATCGTCAAATCTAGACTTTCATATGGATATCATTCATGGCGACAAACCCGTTCATAAATTTCTAAACTGTCGGCTTTATAAAAACCGATTTCTCAGAACAATGGTTAAAAATGGTTTCGAGCGAGTGACGCATGCGGGTCTTGGTGAATTCCATACTTCTTGTAGACTGACACTACACAATCACAAACAGAATTGCACCAGATAAGAGAAACCAAATCAGGTGAAGACTTTCAACAACAGTAAAAATTAAAATGGATAGTACATGTAACCGGAAGTGAAAATAATGACATAATCTAGAGCTTGGCAATCCGCACCATTCCAAACAAAAGGTTATAAAGGAAACTCCATCAATACTGGAAAGAGCGATAACAGCTACTGGACTTGAGAAACGTATTTTCCTGAAAAAATTATTTTAAGGAGAAGATTTTATAAATTTAAACCAACAGTAGTACAAGCTGTTTGGTCAATGAATACCGAATATTTCCTTATAGGGAAACGGCTAATATTACCGTTACTATAGAAAGTTATCCACAATTTTATTTTTAAGCCATTACCTATGCGATCTATATTTAAAGAAGAGTTTATTTATAGATTATCTTTAAATACCGTGGCCCATCAAGAGGTAGGCGATTACGGCTCTCCGCGGATTCATTCTCTTTATTATCTGTGAATGGGTAAAGAAACGGTTTTTCGTTTCCTTCTCCACGGTTAAGAATTGTGTTTTCCTTTTCTTAGACTGGTTGTTGGAAAGTTGGAGAGCCCAGTCTACCCTACTATTTAAGTTATAGATGAGGGGTATTTATAGATAACTTGGTTGATTTACTTACATAATGACAAAAGAAAGAAAGAAATGAAGGCTGAAAATTATTAGTGAGAAAGATGGATGTTGTTATTTTAAAAAACAAAACAAAACAATGTTTATTTATATAAAAAATGAGTGTCCTCTTGGTTACAGAAACTGCTTGATGATTGAGTTTCAGAACTTTGAAATATTATTGAGTGGCACGAGGAAAGACTAGCCAAGTTCAAAACAAATCCGTTCTGTTTATGGCTTTCTACAAACAAGAAAGCAACAACATTCGACTAAAACAAAAACAACTGCAGCTCTCAATTTCTCTTCCTCCTCCCTCGTTAAGACTTCTCTCTCTCTCCCCTTCTCTTTCTCCCCCCTCTAACGTTCTTCACTCGGTGTTTAGTAAGGCTAAAATATTTGCCTGTGGGAAAAATCTTTTCATCGTCTTCGTTATAGGACTCCATTTTCGTCTATTGAGAGAGTTATCAGCATGTAAGTAAGTTGGCTGAAATCAATTCTTAATTCAAATTGTATCCTCTCGTTAATAAATATCGTCTCATGAGACTTGAAAATATTAGAGAGAGAGAGAGAGACTGGGATTCAATAAACCCATTGTTTGGACCTTTTCACGCCAGACTCGGTCTTGTTTTGGGAGGTCGGACGCTAGAAGGGAGACACGGAAAAGCAGGTAAAAGCAGACCTGCAACAATTTGTACGACTGTATCACAACATAAAATCATATTTGTTTGCATAGCTCCTCAGGCAGAAGGTTTAAATGTATGATTATCTGTAAAAATAGATTTTTACGTTATGGTTGGGGGAGACGGAAAGATCATTTGAAGTCAGGCGATCAATAACCTCTTCATGGAGTGATTGTTTGTGCCTTTCTTGAAAAAATATGGACGTACTAATATAGAACCTGTCAAAAATTAGTATTTGTGTATGTGTTAGCCAATCTGTCTAGGATCAGAGCGTATATATTCTGACTTTGAGCTGAGGTCAAATGTGGTATTTGTTTCACTTCGTCTGCTATATTTTTATACTATGATGCGAGGCGCGATATCCGTGTTTCTATCTTCGAGTAAGACCTGGCTTACCATTGTGGTAAGCCTAAAACTAGGATTCCAAATTTACGTTAGCACTATACTCAATGCACCGTAAGTAGACGTTGGGATACGTTGATGGTTGCATTACATTAGTTGCGGAGATTGGTAATTTTTTTTTTATCTTTCTATATTTCTGTTCGAATTACGGCTACATATATAGGTAGCGAAGAGAATGCGTGGTTGTTAGCAAAATGCTGAGCTCAAAGTGCGAATTGCAAATCACAGATAACAAAAATCAAACAAGTACAAAAAAATTAAAATATCTGGGAAGTGTTTTTAACAAAGGACGGAATGCGCGGCACTGAAATCCGAAGGCGTAAGATGCCTTCCAAAAGCTAAACAGAGTATTAAGAAAAATTTCGCTAGAAATAAAAGAAAAAAATAGTACTAAACAGTTACGTGATATCTGCCCACCTGTATGGCACCGAGTGCTGGACAATCTACTCACAGATGAAGAAGAAACTTAAAGCAACAGAAATACGGTTCTACAGAAGGATGCTGAAGATACAATGGACCGAACGTTTGAGCAACGACGAACTTTTAGAGAAAACAAACAAAAAAGGAAACTTATTCTTAACACCAGGAAGTGGCAGTTGATGTTACTAGGGCGCACAACGAGAAAAGAAGGTTTGGAAAATCTGATACTCAAAGGGCAGATTGAAGACAAGAGAGTCAGAGGAAAACAACGCATAATCTACTTAGAGAGCTTCTGTAAATAGATGGTGGAACAGGATTAAGGCGAAATAACAGAAAGACAGAATTTATTCAAAGCTGCAAGTGATAGGAATTTGTGGAGAGCCATGATTGCCTATGTCCTGAGGGGGACACATTGCATAAAGAAAATATAGGTAACCGTAATTCGCCCACGGTGGTAGGATATGAGATATGGTCGGTTTCATAAGAAGTTTTACCCGCCGTGGAGGAAAGTAAATACAAGAACAGAGTTTAGTATCTGTACATGATGGAAAGTGTTATGCACAATAGACACATTGCTTAAGTCCGGAATGGAGGGGAAGATTGAAATATTCATTCAAAATTATTTCGTTTTCCGAAAAAGAAAGCAGAGAGGGGAGGTTCGAATAAAAGGACTGGTTGGAAAAAACGTGGAAAATAAACTGGACATGGGATCATGAGTAACAGTGTGTGTGTCGGGGGGGAATCAAAATTTAAGTAGCCGGGAAAACCTGCCTATTCCGGATAAGAATGGGCACCTCGAGGTGGTGTAATAGTTAGCGTGCTTGTCTCGCTAGAACAATTACTGAGTAGTGAGTTTCTATCACTCACTGGGTGCTCCCTACTTTCGGCCTTGTGCCACATCCAAGCTAGACTTGGAAAATAAGGGCACCTCGGCGTGGTGTAATGGATAGAAAGCTTGTCTTGCTAGATCAATTACGACTGAGTAGTGAGTTCGATCCTAACTGGGTGCCCCATACTTTCGGCCTCGTGCCACATCTAAGCCGGGCTTAGAAAATCCCTATTCCGGATAAGAATGTATATAGATTAGCTACTTGTGTGTCTTTGAAACAGAATATTTATATTATTTTACAGTGTCCTCATCTTTGTTGCTGCTATCAAAACATTTCGACCGTTGTGCATTCCGGGCCCTCTTCCGGTGTTCATCGATCCGGGTAACCATCCGGGAATTTTAAAATGAACCAGGCTTGTTGGGTTCCTTCTCATGATGTGATTGTGAGAAAGCGAGTTTCACAACATTGGTAGTGATTTTATCCCTTATCGGGTGAACTATACTCATGACCTTGTACCAAAACTAAGTTACATCATAGAAGCATCCGCCTTGGCCCAATGACAAACAACGTTGTCTCGCTTGGGTGCACTATTATAGCCTTCTATCAAAATTGCAGTCTTTTTTTTATATATGCAATGTACTTTCATGAGGTGGGCGATAATGGTTCTCCGCAACTTCCTATTTTTTGTATTTTCAAGTAACTTAAGACTCTTTAGTATCCCCCCTTGGTTGCTGTTCTGTTATCCATTCACTCAAACATGTTACTCGCTGTTTCTCTATGTCCCATCCCGCCTTCAATACGTCCTGTGAGTATTAACTTTTCCAGGCCCTCTTTTCTCATTATGTGTCTCGGAAATTTTAACTATATCTAAATACAAGGGTTTTTTTGTGTTTCTATTTCGTAAAGCTTCTTTATTGATCAAATGTTCCTTCTGTGACATTCGTAGCGTCTGTGTGTAGAATCACGCCAATCTGTAAGGAGATTATCAAGCATCCATTGATGTATCGGTGATTAGATGTTAAATAGAAATTCAGCACTATTTTCTTTGTTTCTAAGGACATTTTCTGATCTCTTAATACTTGGCTTAGTTTCTGGAAGGCATTTGTTGCTATTCTCATACCCCTTCGTATTTCCCTGTCATATGTTTCAGCGTCTCTTACAATACTACCAGTAAGTTAAATTTCTGAACCTGCTTGACTTTGACGTCGCCATTTTGTAGCTCACACCTTGGGCTGCCTTTTTTCTTTTTTCGCTGACAACCATGCTTTGTCTTCTCAGAACTTAATACTAGTTCATCTTGTTGCTTTCCTTTATTCTTTACTATCTTCTTTTTTCCGTTTTTTTTCGCTTCTGATTCTGACATCACTATCATGCGCGTATCTTATTTTTTTTTTATGTCCGCCAGTAATAAATCCCGGTAAATCGCCATCTTCTATTCTATCTCCTTGAACTCTGTTCCGCCTTTGTTCTTTCCTCAATCCTTCCCACTAAAGTCTTCTCATTTTCTTTCACCCGCTATAATCCACGCGTTTTAGTATCATCATCATCACCATCATCATCATCCCCTTGACTTTTGTAATCATAGGGGGAATCCGAATGCAGAAGCCACACTGAATCTCCTCCACAAAGATCTATCAACGGCAGCCATCAGCAATTCTGGTATAGTCATACTTGTCCATTGTTTGACAATGTCCAAGCAGCTTTTGCGTTGGCGTCCTCTCCTACATCCACCTTCAACAATGCCTTGCATAACGGTCTTGCACGGGCTGTCGTGCCTTGTAACGTGTGCAAAATCCGCCATTTTTCTCCATTTGACATTGGTGAGAAGGTTTCTTGGTGGCCACAAAACTTTCAACCCTTTTTACGCACAAACTCGTTGGTTTCATGTTCCTAATAAAAGATGCCAATGAGTTTTCTCGTGCATTTATTCTCAAATGCTTGGATCATTCTCTCTGTTTCTGTCCACGTTTCACATCCATATATGAGAATGAAAACTACCAGTGATTTCTACAGTCTAGTAGCATTAGCGATTAAAAAAGTCTTCTGGTTCAATAGGAGATATATATATATATATATATATATATATATATATATATATATATATAATTATTGGGGACAATTCCAAGGAGGGCATTAATCCAAAGCTGGATAAATTGACTCCATTTATTTAAAAAAAATCGGTTGGAAGAGATGAATATTTTTATGTTCATGAAATAAATTATAACCGAATGGATTTTTAAGGGTCGTCTGTACTCATATATATGAAAGTATTAATGAAATTTTTAAGTATGTAAAAATGGAAATTATATAACCAAAATAATATTATTTAAATAAATAATAATGTAACATTATCGATTTGATTTATGTTAGTTATCCTTTATGTTAGTTAGATGGGGAAAATATTTTGCTTAACACACAATGCCCACCGTGAAATCTGGTATTAATTAAAATAAAATCTGGTATAAAACTATTTAAAAAATGCACAATTAGGAGTTTATCTTGTATTTATTATATTTTCTTCAATCATCTCACGCCAAGCAAGGCAATAAATGCATCTAGGATACAATGTGTTACTGAGAGTGAAAGAAGCAGGACTATAAAAGAACAGGGGACATAAGATGATCACCAACATTGCATTTACATTTCTGAAGATCATAGTTGACAAGAAAGCAAGGGAGCAGGAGGGTTCCATAATTAGTGCGAGAGAAGAAACTAGCAATTTTAACAGTGAAATTATGGGACCTATCTGACAATCGAGTACCGCGTTTAAATTCATGAAGCCGAGGAACAATCATCAGAACAATTATCATGAAAATATTTATAGAAGAGGCAAAGGTAAGCTACTTCACGACAGAGGGAAAGTGACTGAAGCCGAGATGCCAGGTCAGGACTGATAACGTTTCCGATTCTTCTTTGAATCTTGTCGAGGATCTATAAATATAAAACAGAAGCACCAGACCAGATGTGGCAGTGATATTCGATGAACGGACGAATATTAGACTTATAATTGTGCAGGATAGATTCTGACGAGAAAAAATTATCTAGCACGATATAGTGAACCGGTTTTCCTAGCAGCGGACGTAGCAGTTGAGTCAATATAAACCTTTCATTTCATATCCGTGGAAAACGTGAGACTACGAAGGCGCAGCCGTACCGAGGGAAAAGCAAAAGATGTTCTTTAAGGTGACTAATGGAGCAGTTTTGTTATGTGTTCGTCCTGCCTGGGTTTCACATGTCCGCACGTTGAGAGCGCTCTCTCGACTGAGACCCACCCTGACTGTTGGCTATTACCTGCCCGGTATCGTTCATATGCAAATAGTCAGCGCCACCTACTCTAAATAGAAGCTTTTCTCTCGACAGCCCCTTATGGAAGAGGCCGTAAGTTCTGGTGCTTACAACACCACAAGCAACCAACTCTGAATCTCTCATCGGGTTGACCAGATTCTCTGCTACAAGACGTTACCTCTAACCCATTAGTGCTCACTGTCGCAAACATTTGATGATGAGCATTAATAGGATAATAGCTAGAGAAAGCGTCACCCCCTTATGTTTTTTTTAAGTTTAGCTTAGTCAGGCATAAAACCGCTTGCTAAGTTAGGAATCCTAACAGGTGTTTTTAAAAAGAAGACGGTACCTATTCTATTTTCATCTATTCTCTTACCCAAACTATTTTACATGAGGTTATAATAGCATCTTTAGAATTAATAAACGCAAAAGACATCTTAAGTATTCTCTTTATTACTCTGGGTGATCTACATAGAGGCCCAAATAAAACATGTCCATCTATCGATTTATTCTCTGATTCGATATATTTACTCCTCAAATCGGAAACTTTACAAGCGTAACCATTTCATCGATTCAACATTCGATTTTTTTTCTTATCTGGCGTATGCACTGTCTTCGTAGACGCGTGATAAACACAAGGCCAGCTGCAGATTGCAGACTAATTTGTTTTTTTAGCGGCTTATCAACCTTTTGCAGATCATTTAAACCCAGAAAATATTTTCCACAGTAAGAATTTTTGTGAAGATAATGATTTACTATTAAATATTCTATTGATTAACCCATAGCTGGGAGAAGTGAATTCACGCCTTTCCCGGGGATATCTGCGCGTGAATATAACAAACCCGACTAAAATAGGGACTCGGCTCTCTGAGTTTCAGTTCTAAGCCGTTATCCATTACACCACCCGTCTGTCGTTCTATATGGCAGCGGATGCTGGACAATGATGAAGAACAGACTTGAAGCAACAGAAATGTGATTCTACAGAAAGATGCTAAGAAAACTATTAACCGAACATGCGAGGTTTTAGAGAAAATGAAAACAAAAGGAAAACTTATACTTAACATTCCCGAATGGCAGTAGAAATCTTTGAGGCACGTCATTAGAAAGGAAGGCTTGGAAATCTGATACTCACAAGACAGATTGAGGGAAAGAAGTACAGAGCAAAGCATCGCGTAACATACTTGATGGTCTTGAGTAAAAGGATGGCAGAATCGGGTTTGGGAAAAATAACAAAAAGATAAAACCTATTAAGTGCTACACGGGATCTTTGTATAAATGGTTGCCAGAAAAGCACTATGCCTCAACAGCTCAAAAGATATAAAGATTCAACTTTTATTCGATTTTCTGTTGAAGGGACTTCTTTTTTTTAATCGGTATCACCCCATGAAAGGCAGTAAATCCACTCCGACTCAAGAAGTTACAGGTCGTGGAAGAATTAGGAAGAGAAATATTAATAATGAACGAGAAGAGGAAAGAGTAATCAGTAGTAGATAGCGATTGGCATTGCATTTAATTTTCCGCAGATTAAAGTTGGATGGAAACATGAAGCTAGAAGGGAGTTTCACGAGCGAGAAGTGTGAGAAAAAAAAAACTGTTAACATACAACTTACGGCTACATCCAGTCAGCTCATCTTTAATTTGATAAAATCTTGACGCCAGTCTAGTACTGCGCTTATATTTAAAAAAAGTCTAGGTGCCATAGCAAACAGCTTATCCGAACAATTACTATGAAAGTATTTATAGAAAAGACACAGAGGCAACCTTAAGGCGGTGGGAAATTGACTGAAGCCGAACTGCCGGATCAGGACCAATAATATTGCTGATTCTTCTTTTGATTTTATCAAGAAGCTCTAGGAAAATAGCAGGTGCACCGGACCATATATGGCAGCAATATTCTAAGCATAGACGAATGGACTTCTAAATTCAATTCTTAACTTAAACCACGATAAACGTGGTCATTGGACGTCTCACTCAAAAGTAAAACCTTCCAAGATGGTGTGGCGCTACACTGTTCTGCAATTAACTGCATATGCTTTCTTTAATTACTTAATTTTTCATTGAATTATTGTCTTTTTTATATTGAATTATTTCTTTTTACATTTTTGTAACGATTTAAAGTGTATCAAATGAATCAATTAGTCTCAAGACTTTACCAAAGATGAGTGGCAATGCTTGCTAATCTTGTAATAGATTAACGGGCGATTACTTCCGTGGAAGGTGTTCTACAAATGAGGTCACGACTCGAACTTCTACAGATATTGAAATAGAATAACTTATGTGCATTAATGGCATAATCATATCAGTAGCTTTATGGATACAATTGACTACGTTCCAGCAAATTCTGGCACGATATTTCATTTGTTGCCCACTGAGTTAGGGTTGAACCAACTATCAAAAGTTTCCTGAAGAAATAAACTAGGCCCTCAAACTTAATTGTCTCGGTAGATTTCATCTCTTATTCTCGGCATATGTCCTGATCCGTTCGATAGGTAGTGCCGATTTTATTTTGTGAAATTTACGAATTGCAGCTGTTTGCAAGAATCATTCATGACCAGATCTAAGAGAGAAAAAGGAAACTTGCTTCTGAATAATCTGGTGGAAGGAACAGTGATTTTAAAGAAAGACGAGCCCTTTTTTATTTAAAGGGGTTAGTTAAAGATAGAAAAAGCTTTATGTATGGGTAGGCCATCAAATCTTTGGTAGTCCTGGGTATGACGATAAACTACATCCGGCAACAAGGCCTCTGATCGGTAGATTGGAAGTTTTGTGTAGCCACTTCTTAACCTGCCATGAGCCCCATTTGGGGATCTGTTAAAATTAAACTCACTACATGTTATTCCTTGTAGTTGCATTGAATTGTTTACATACATTGCATTTGCAGAGGTATATTTTACAACACTTAGCCTTTAAAGTTTTTTTTATTAGCCGTAAGAAGACACTTTCTGTCGTAATTTTACATTTCACGAGTAGAAAAATAATGACTATTTTGAAAAGTATTTTTTATTATTTCTAATCAATATTATTTTTTGATATTTTATACACATATATATTTGATGTTTTAGTTTCTAAAAAATGACAATGGTAACTACTGGAATTAAACATAAGGAATAAATAAACTCCTAAGACACCTGTCTGGGCCAAAAATTAAAAAATTTGGCAGTTAATGCGTTAATTGCTGTTGTTCCGAAACTCTCCCTGATTCTGAGTAGTAGCATCTGTTAGGGTCCCAGCTATGGGGAAATAGTGAACTCCCAAACAGATAACTAAATTATAGTAAAAATGACAGGAATACTTTTTTTATTAAAAAATAATATCAATACATTTTTTATAACAAAATGACAGTGCATTTTATAGTAAAATTATTGACCTCATCTTTGTTGTTTGTGTCCCAATATTTCGGCCGTTGTGCCCTCCGACCTTCATCAAGAGTATATCGATCTGGGTAACCTACAGTGAATTCTGAGCTGAATTCTTTTTAGTTTTATGTATGGAGTGAAAGGGGTGGTCATCAGCCTCCGTGGAATGAAGTGAAAGTACTGAACAGGGAAGAATTGTGGAGAGTTAGACGTCTGAAAGAATCAGCGCATATGCTAGGCTATACGAACCTCATTAGTAGGCCTAGCATAGAAATAAGTGCAATATGGGAGCTGCTAATAAAGGAAGACAAATGATAGCAAGTCTTCAACCTTGGCCTTTTGTAGTGCCTGTCTCACTTTCCATCTTAGCTCTTCTTCCTCGGCTTTCGGAATCTTCAAGTCACCCTCCTCTACGAGATCTTATCAATCAAGATATCGGTTAGTTCCAGAAAGCACAAAGAGTAGTGGAAAGAGCAGGGCACGCCCTCGTGAGAGATAGGATTTTTCACAACCGCTGGAGAAAAAATCAGCTGGAACATGAGTATTCGAAAAAAAAAAAAACGGATATTACTTAACAAAATGAACGCATCGGAAAAATGCTGAATGTTTCAAAACCTGGAGAAGTTAAGAATTTCAAAACTTGTATGGAAGAAAGAACAGAACTGGTCGGTCAAGAGCTTTTGTTAATGTCAGCAATCGGCAATTCTGAGAAAACTGCTAAAAAGAGCCTCAACAATCAGGCGAGTTCCATACTTAGGAGTTGGAGATCTCGTAGAGGAGAATGACTTGAAGATTCCGAAAGCCGAGGAAGAAAGAGCCAAGATGGGAAGTGAGACAGGCACTACAAAAGGCCAAACCACCTAAATCAAATATCACAACGGGAAAAAAGATTGGCTATCAAGACCTTACAGAGTGACACTAGTATAATCATACTGGCAGCGACAATGTTTCAGTGGTGATGGACACTTTCAAATACACCAACAAATTGGTAAACCTGGTTGGGGATGGCATCTATCTTCTTTTTATGTGTCATATCATTTCAGGACGTAGGCGATCATGGCTCTCCACCTCTCTCTATCCCTTGCAGCTCTCAACAAGTTCCTTCTCGCTGTCACCTTCCCCCCAGAACGCGTTCTGTCATCCACTTGCTTAAAGACGCTAGGTATGTCATGGGTTGTTTTTTCCTTGTCTCTCTTTCCTTCTATTCGACTCGTGAGTATCAGATTCTCCAGGCTCTCATTCCTCATTATGTGTCCCAGAAACTTCAGCTGCCACTTCCTGATGTTAAGTATAAGCCTCCTCCTTGTTTGCATCCTCTCTAAGACCTCACGCGCTCAGTCCATGATATCCTTAGCATCCTTCTGTAGAACCATATCACTTTCGCCTCGAGTCTCTTTTTCATCTTTGAGGAAATCGTCCAACTTTTGCTGCCGTAAAGGAGGACAGATGTCACGTAACAGCTCAGTATTCTTTTCTTTGTTACCAAAGAAATCTTCCTGCCTCGCAATTGTCTACCCAGCTTTTGGAATACGTCCTTGGCTATCCCAATACATCTACGGATCTCAGAGTCGCACTTACCGTCCTCTGTAAAAACGCTTCCTAGATATTTAAACTTTCGCGTCTGCTTGATTCTAGTGTTCCCGACCTGCAAATCGTATTTCGGGCTCATCTTTTTACTGTGCTATAGCGAAGTGAAA
>OZ038483.1:40900072-40935072 GCA_964036315.1 Acanthosepion esculentum | reverse complement strand
TGTTTTATTAACGTAGTAAAAATTTCTTTATATCGCTTATTTAATAGTTTTGTTTTGGTTTGGGAAGATAATTAAAGCTATTTATTCAATTTTGGGGGTTGATTGTTGTGTATGTATGTATATATATATATATATATATATATATATATATATATATATATAGCGTCCTGGGTAAGACGATAAACTACGTCCAACAGCAAGGCCTCTGATCAGGAGGTTTTGAGGAACGTGGAACCACCTCTTAATTGCTGGTGTCCCTACGTCCACCCTGACCCGGTGTGGTAGCACTTGTTAGGGTCCCAGCTAGGGCCAAATAGTTAACCCCGAAACTGAGGTAAAAAGCATTATAAAATATTACCAGCAATATGTTTTTGAAAAAATAATATTACCAGCAATATGTTTTTGAAAAAATAATATTACCAGCTATATGTTTTTGAAAAAAATGATATTATCAGCTATATGTTTTTGAAAAAAATAATATTACCAGCTATACATTTTTTTAAAATTATATTACCAGCTATACGTTTTTGAAAAAATAATTTTACCAGCTATATTTTTGAGGAAAATATATTAACAGAAATATTTTTGACAAAACAAAAATATTACCAGGAAAAAATAAGTTGTCGGCATTAAATTGCCCATTGATGTTGATATGCCGTAAATCAAACCAAACTTATATATATATATATATATATATATATATATATATTAAATAATAGATTTTACACTGCAAAATCATACCAAAATACTAACTGTGGAAGCGACCACATTTCAGTGATATGTAAACTTAGAATGAAACTATGGAAATTAAAGAGGTTGAAGGTATCCAAATTGCAAAATGACAGACTCTTAAATGACCCGAATGTAAAGGAGAAATATATGGACAGTGTTAAAAGCAGATGGAAGCGACAAACTGAGAATGGAAACTCGAAGTAGGACAAACTAAGTGAAATTATAGTAGCATCAGCAATCTAGATAATCCTAAAATAAAATAAACAAAGAAAACAGAATGGATGACATATAAAATTCTTGACGTGATGAAAAGGAGACAAAAAGCAATACGGTAGAGAATATAGAACTCTGCGCAAAAAAAATAGGAACAAATTCAGGGAGTCTGAAGAGGAATGGTTCAACGAAAAATTTACAGAAATAGAAAGAATGAATACCGCAGATATACATGGAAAAAAAAGAGACATAATCATGATACCTAAAATCCAAGTACGGGATACTGATATGAGCAAAATAAGAAATAATTCAGAGATGGAACGAATACCCCGGGGAACTCTTTCACGACGAAAGAGAATCACCACACATCAAAGAACGAGAAATATTAAAATATGGTAGAATCAGCACTGGCGCAATTGAACAGAACCAAAGTAGCAGGACCAGACGGAATCGTAATAGATGCTGGCTGTCTTAGATGATTTCGGCATTAAAATTACAGACATAATGAGATATACAACAGTGGTGATATACCGGAAGACTTAAGTGGATCCATTTTCATAGCACTACATAAGAAGTCCGGCGCAAGTGTTTTTTTTTTTTTTAAGATAGTGGAACAAGAAATGCAATATTAATGATCAGGATAATATCAGAAAGAGTAACACAAATGCAGAAGGATGTGTACCCGTGTTTTATAGATTATGCAAAAGCGTTTGGTAAAGTACGTCACAAAGAACTGTTGGAATTGCTAGGTAACGTTGACATATTTGGGAAGGATATTAGAATAATCCAGAAGCACTGGCAGCAAACCGCCTGCATACAGATAGAAAATGAATATGACGATGTCTCTTCTCACCAGATCTATTCAACCTATACAGCGAGGTACTTCTGAGAGAACTCAAATTTTACTAGGATTTATTATTGGCGGCTACTATCTTAACGTTAGATATGCAAATGACAGTGTTGGTATCAGACACAGAAGGAAAACTGCAAAACCTTATACTGAACGAAAGCTAGAAGGGACTAAGCATCAATTTCAAGAGACAATGCATGATTGTTAGCAAAAGGAACAGCCCAACATGCAAATTACAAACTGGAAATACCAAAATCAAAGTGCATCCCTTTAATTATCTGGGAAGTGTTTTAACAGAAGACGGTAAGTGTGACACCGGAGTCCAAAGGGAGCATAGTGACGCCTTCCAAATTCTAAGTAAGATATTAAGAAACAGAAACTTTTTTTAAAGCAAAGAAATAAGTACTACTAAGTAATAACGGTCACCCTATATGGTAATCTCCTCAGAGATGAATAGGAGACTTAAAGCACTAGAAATGTGGTTCTCCAGAATGATGCTGAGAGTACCATGGGCCGGACATATGAGCCAACGGGAGACAATGGAAACAAAAATGAGTCTTATTCTTAACATCAGGAAGAGACAGTTGAAATTTCTCGACCGCATAATGAAGAAAGAGGAACATCTGGAAAATCTGATAAGCACAGGACAGATTGAAGGCAAGAGAAACAGAGGACAAAAAACGCACAACCTGCCTAGCGAGCTTCAGTAAAGGGATGGCGGAGTCGTGTTTAGGAGGGATAGCAAAAAGACAAAATTTCTTAAGTGTTACAAAGAACAGGAATTTGTGGAAAGCCATGATCTCCAACGTACTGAATGGGTACGACACAAAGAAGATTAAAAGGCAAAAAAGTAAAAATTCTAGCGTTACATTGCGGTACTATAACGTAAAATAAATACAAATCGATATAGCATTTCAAAATTTGGGCGTTTCCACATGCTTAACATAAAATAGACTTGATCTTGATAACGTATCAGAGTTCAAAATTTAAACTTTAACATGAAAATATTCTAATTTCGATTAGCGTCCAAAAATTAGAAATATATAACATGTGTTATCTTCCCTCTACAAATATGGAATCGGCTATTGCGCAACACCTAGTAGAGAATATAGTCTGTGCCAAGTCGCATACGAAAGAGTGGTTCAAAATTATTCACATAGCTGGTTCCAGCAATCATTTGAAGATTTTGGAATCAATCTGTATAGGATTACGGAAACCTTCTCTTTGCTGGCAGAAGGGTTTTGTGAAGTCCCTTAATTTGTTGAGGGATATTTTATTTTAACTGTCCCTCGCTAATTATTTACACGCAATTCCCCTCCCCCCGTTCTAAGTATATATACTTATTGATTTTAGCGTGTTTCCCCCCCTTTTTTACTCTTCATTTTCGTTACTGGTCCTTTTGTTTAATTTATCAACTTTTCCAACGATTTTCTCCTGATGAGATGTTGAACGAAAGGGCGTTAGGGACTATTACCATTAATAAATTCCTTAGACATTATTTTTCTCTAATTTTAGTTTAGGATTTTTATTAATACTATTTTGGCATGCGTGTTTTTCCCGGATTTTATTATGTTTTTTATGATTCTTTCTAGATTTTCAGTGCAACTGTAACTTAATTTTAAGGTGTTTTTATTAAAGATCTCGCTAAGTCTGCTATTAGTAGGAAATTGTTTTTCAATTAAAGCTAGGAACTTATGTTCTAGCTTAGTACTAACCATTTGGTTAAACGGAGGGGTATACCAGATGATTTTTCTTTTCCTGTTTTTCTTCCTGTTAGTACTATTGTTTCTATAACTTATGTTAGCGTTTTTGTATCCGCTATTTTTTAGGGCTGTGTTATAAAAAATTTATAATTTAAGCTCTACTTCTGTATGGAGCACTGTTTTTTAAAAATTAAATCAAAAATACTAAAGAACTCCGGATTATTTCCCTAACGTGT
The DNA here is from genome assembly GCA_964036315.1 of Acanthosepion esculentum. Lineage (NCBI taxonomy): Eukaryota > Metazoa > Mollusca > Cephalopoda > Sepiida > Sepiidae > Acanthosepion > Acanthosepion esculentum. The sequence continues at coordinate 40,931,338 of OZ038483.1, read as the reverse complement.
TCTTTCCTATTTTTCTACATACCCGCGCACACACACACACACACATACATATATATATATATATATATATATATTGAAGATTTCAATTTTTTTAATAATTTTTATCGTTCAATATATATATATATATATATAAATTAAAAATGAATATGTATATATTATATAATTTATATTTTATGTTTTTAATTTAATTTAAACTAAAGTAAATGACCTGGACATTTATATTAATAATTATTCAATAATAATATTTCCCGAGTTTTTATAAAATGCGATAAAATACAGTCAGTTTAATGTAAAAAATACCTTTGTTACTTGCCTAAAAATGTATATTGAACCTATAACTAATCAAGAAAATAGTAAGAGTATGGATATGAAATGTGATGAGTTCAAAAGATTTATCAAACAACTAGCCCTGATGAGTATTTCGATATGAAAATCTGGAGTTGACTAAATAGATAAGCGATTTTAAATTTTTTAATTTAATGAATCTGCAATTTCATATGGAGAAATATATTTTATTTAATGATGGTTGTTTCTTTAGTATAATTATAGCTTTTCTAGAATTTTGTGTCTTCCTTTGCATTGAATCCTATATAATATTTTGGTGTTATCTATTAAAATTTGTCTTACTTTAATAATATTTGGGTTTTTTGTGATGAGTTCTACATGTGCACCAATTGCATTAAATTTTGACAGATAACAAGTCAACCTACGTGAAAGTGTGGTCCATATGTGGCCAATGAAAGAATTTAATGTTGTTTTATTATAAGTTTATATATATATATATATATATATACGAAGGTCATTCAATAAATAAGGTGAATTTTTCGGTATAAGGACTTCTAATACAGATAGAAGCTTACTTTTTTCTTTTTTTTTTCAACGTAGTCTCCCAGCACTGTCACACACTTTTCCCATCTGTGCACAAGCTTCCGTATTCCCTCAGCGTAAAAATCTTTGGACTGATGTCTCAGCCAGTCGCTCACAACACTTTTGACTTCATCGTCACTTTTAAACTTCGTGCCTGTCGTGAACGCTTTCAAGGGACCAAACAAGTGAAAGTCTGAAGGGGCAAGGTCTGGGCTGTAAGGGGGATGAGGGAGCAGTTCCCAGCCCAGCTCGTTGATGGTCTGCACCGTTTGGGCTGCTGTGTGAGGCCTTGCGTTGTCATGATGCAAGATGACTCCTACTGACTGATGACCCCTGCGTTTGTCCCAACAGATAAGCTCAAAGTCCTTGCAATGTCATCCACTGTCACACTTCTGTCAGACTGAATGAGGTCATTGACTGATTCGATCACCTCAGGAGACCTCACTTCTGTAGGCTTCTCAGGCCTGTCTTCATCCTCAACACTGCTCCATCCTTCTTTAAACAATTTAGCCCACTTGTAGACATTTTTTGGCTGAAACATGTGGCACCATACACAGTTGACATTCTCCTATGAATTTCAACTGGTTTGCACCCTCCAGCAACCAAAAACTTGATAACTGACCGCTGTTCAATCCTGGAGCATGCTTCTTGGTCGGCCATCTTTTTTAATCGCCAAAACTCTCAAAGCTTTTTTTTAATCTGCAAAAGAAATTAAATCCATGTGAAAAGAAGTAAAAAAAAAAAAAAAGAGTAAGCTTCTATCTGTATTAGAAGTCCTTATACCGAAAAATTCAACTTATTTATTGAATGACCCTCGTATATAATAGCTCTCGGAGAGAAAGGGGTGATTTTATAAACAGTGGCTGCTGCTGCTAATGCAAAGATCTTCTACTCGAGTCGAGCTCTCTTAGCTACTGACGTCTTTTGCTTAGTAAAAACGTTAACATTTCCATTCCGCTCTGTCGTGCGACGATAGCTTGGGGATGGAATCTCTGACTGATGCCAAATCGGTCGGGTATCGATCCCGGCTTGAAGCAATCAGATATCTAGCCACACTAATGAGCTGTAATACAGCGAAACAGTCTGTCTGTGGATGACTATAATATATATATATAAATATATATATTTGTATATTTAGGCAGCAATCCTTCTTTCATGCACATTTCATTAAAAACGACTGAGAAGTTGCTTTTATTTAGTTTTTTATACAATTTCTCATGCGATCTAATAATGTTTTTCTTTTCGGATGATAAATTATATAAAAACTGCCCGAATGTTCTTTTTATCCGAGCGCATTCGGCTATACATTTAGCCATTTTCATTGATTATATTTTTAGTTTGTTATATGTACACATAATATCTTGACCGTGTTTTGAAACAAAAAAATGAAACATTTTCTAAAACATACATATAACAAACTATTTCTAATTCTAACAGTTAAAATATAATCTTTGAAAATGGCTTAATGTATAGCCGAAAGCGCTCGGATAAAAAGAACATTCGGGCAGTTTTTATATAATTTATCATCCGAAAAGAAAAACATTATTAGATCGCATGAGAAGTTGTATAAAAAACTAAATAAAAGCACCTTGTCAGTCGTTTTTAATGAGATGTGCATGAAAATATATATATATATATATATATATATATACATATTATTTACAACATGAGGAACAACTCTGAATTTGTATCTTAAAATAAGTTATTATAAATAGTTTTATTTAAATAAAACTGGTTCACACTGACCCCGGTCTTTTGAACAAGAGTAGAGGATAATCTCTTGTTTCTTGCTTAGGATTGGGTTTCCGTTTAATTCTGAAGTTTGTTTCAAATCTATATTTCTAACATCTGCGATTGAGCTGTGAAATATTATTCACTATTTAAATTTTGACCTCTTCAAGTCTAGATTTAACCGTTATCTTTCCTGCATAGCCCCCCTCCCAACTTCTCTTCTTGCACTTTTTTATTCTCATTCAACAGCTCACAGTAATCCTCTATCTTGAGTGGCTCTGGGGGTTTGTATTGGGTGAACATTAGTAATAAAAATGAAAAAGAAACAGATATTATAAGGTGAAACTGAACATGATAGATTTGTCATGTAAACATAAGTATATCCCGAAAACAATATCAATTTTTAGACCAGTTTTATTTGTGAAAACACTGACTTGCATAATAGATTCCACTGTTCTGTTTCTATCTATCATCCATTTAACCCAAGTGAAGCTTCGTATAGGACGAGTTCATTTTCATCGGTGTACCCATTCAGGATCGAACATACTACATACTAGACTAGTTTATTCACCACTCCACGATGGTAAGACAAGACTCCCAAATGGTTAATGTTCCATAAATGACATCGATAAAATACATTCAATAATTATCAGATCGAGTTATCGCTTAGCATGTACATGTATGGGCGTATTCTTAATGACTCAGACTAGCCTAGATTAGCAAAAGCCGCAAGTATAGGACAGACGGAGATGATCGAACGCGTTAATACTGATCCGCGAGACAAGCTTGTTGACCATAACTCACCGATGAGCTCTCCTGTGGTGGTCCTTGTTAAGAATCAGACTCACCAGTTACAATGATCTGTTAGCTTGATAAACTTCGCTCCGCATTTAGTCTGCACATATTGTAGTTATTTTAAGTAGGGCGTCTCAAAACCTGTGGGTGGGGGTGTTAAATCATAACCAAAGCTTTAAAGGTCCCTGATTCTATATTATTTATCTGATCCTCTCATAAAATGAATATTTGTCTATCTAGTATTCGGTAAACATTTTTTTAAAAATTTTTGAAGATATATATTTTTTCGCTTGTACTTAAATTCTGGAATGAAACAATATACTTATAAATGTTATTGAAAGTAATCGTCACCTGAGATTTAAAAAAAATAAAAGGTATCTACTGTATTCGGGATAATAAAGTCAATGTGAACATCCTTCGCCAGGGTTACATCTTATTTCTTTTATGTGGCGTGTCCCTTCAGGACGTAGGCGATCATGACCCTCCACATCTTTCTGTCCCTTGTAGGTCTTTTGTTATTTCTCCTAAACTCTGTTCTACCATTCATTTAATCAAGCCCATCAAGTATGTTACGCGCTGCTTTCCTCTGTCTCCCTTTCCTTCAATCTCTCCTGTGAGTATCAGATTTTCCAAGTCCTCCTTCCTCATTACGTGCCCCAGAAATTTCAACTGCCTCTTAAGTATCCTTTTTGTTTCCATTTTCTCTAAAACCTCGTTGTTGCTCATATGTTCGGTCCACAGTTTGAATTCAAAGTTTTTCCTATCCCTAAACTGGTTGCCACCCAACACTATAGAACAGTCTATACCGCTATTTACCCATAGCTGGGAGGGGGGATTAGAATTGGTTTCACACCTTTCCCAAGGGAAAGTGAATGTAATGATTTCGACTGGAATTCGAACTCGGCTCTCTGATTCCTCAATCCTAGCTGCAATCTTTACTGTAAGAGGCCCACCGCGAGTAAAAAGATTCTATCTGCAATTAATTTTTTTCTGTTTTAATTATGACCAGTGGCCAGTTCTCTCTGCAACGTCCCTATATGACCTCTCATATTCTATCTGCAATTAATTTTTTTCTGTTTTAATTATGACCCGTGGCCAGTTCTCTCTGCAACGTCCCTATATGACCTCTCATATTCTATCTGCAATTAATTTTTTTCTGTTTTAATTATGACCCGTGGCCAGTTCTCTCTGCAACGTCCCTATATGACCTCTCATATTCTATCTGCAATTAATTTTTTTCTGTTTTAATTATGACCCGTGGCCAGTTCTCTCTGCAACGTCCCTATATGACCTCTATTATTCTATCTGCAATTAATTTTTTTCTGTTTTAATTATGATCCGTGGCCTGTTCTCTCTGCAACGTCCCTATATGACCTCTATTATTCTATCTGCAATTAATTTTTTTCTGTTTTAATTATGACCAGTGTCCAGTTCTCTCTGCACCGTCCCTATATGACCTCTCATATTTTGTACAAAAATCTACAATTAATCCCGAGAAAATTATATATAGTATTTCTGATAATTTATGGAAAAAGTTATGGATACCCAAATTTTGAAGACAAATATTTAAAAACTACACAAAGTACAAATAGAACCGTTCTAATTTCGGGTGATGAAATATTGGGGAAAAAAAACTTATGATTTATTTGGAAAAGTAATGGCAGTAATGATTTTTAGACGAATCAATAGCTGCAATTACTGCAAAGAAAGTTGGGTCACTGTGTCGTGTCAGAAAATCTTTCTGGTCAGAGTTCATTTTGTATATCTACAAATCTACCATGCATACAATCGATCCTGACTCGACATCTCAATTTCAGTCACTTTAAAAGCTATGTTACGAGGTTTCCCTCTGTCTTTTCTCCAAATATTTCATGGCAACTTCTCTGACGAGCTTTTTTCTCTGGTGCCCCGACTACATGAATTTAAGCGTGCTACGAGAGTGGCATCTAGGTCCCACTCTTTTACTGTAGAACTAACTAAATGCAGTCCCCACTTTTATTCCAATAGTTTCTTTTCTCGCACCTCCCGCCTATGGAACTCCCTTCCTTTTATTTTATTTTCTGATTACAATCTTCAAAAATTTAAATGCAACATCAATCGCCATCTTCTATCTTCTTGAACCCCGTTAATCTTTTGTCTTTTCCTCAATCCTCCCTATACTCATTCATACCCCTCACTTTCACTCCCTGTAACTCCCTGTGTACTAGTGGAATTCCAGCCTTGCTTGGGGTGAAATGATAAAAGAAAAAAATGATACAGCTTCGCTTAATACAGTTTGACATAGATTGAGGCCAAGTAGATATAGTTGGCTTTCGTTTACTTCTCGTTTCAACAAAATGTCGCAGGGTGTGGGGATGAAACATGTTGAAGTACCCCAACGTTGCCAGCCGCCTACTGTAATACTGTGGATCATTATGTTTTTAAAAGTGGCGTTTCTCTTAAGGATAAATAACAGAAGATAAACAAATACTAAACTGGATAATTGATTAAAAAAAAAAAGAAAATTAAAAATGAGGCTCGGTAGGGATTCCCTTTACGGTGACACTGTTTTTGCTTCGTCGAATAGATTCCAATATCGTTGCGCTCAGAGGACAAAGACGGCAATCAAATGTATTTAATATATTCTCGCCTTGAGCAGTACTGTGGTCGGAGGGCAGGGATCGGCAAAGAAAAGACAAAGTCGTAAATTAAAGGGGTTTTCCCTTTCAACGACCGATGAATAAATCATTAAGGCATCTGACACTTGCGTTTAAATATTGATGGGTGGTCAGACAGTCAGACAGACATAAGGTGGAAAGGGAGTCAACCAAATAAGTGAGTGACGGGCAAATGAATGACGGCTGATCAGACAGATGGCCCGGCAACGTTGAGCGAACGAGATGCAAGGAAAGGACAGCTTGGTCAACTGGCTGACTGACTGCATGGTCAACGGACGGATGAGCCGAGCAGATAGATGGACAGAGCGAATGGACAGAAATGGAGACTTCAAGGTGGACCAGCGATAAAATGGACGATTTGATAAATACCTTAGACAGAACCAAGTTCATCTTGAGAGACAAATAGTTTAACTGCCGAAAAAAGAAATAGACAAACTGTCAATGATATAGAGAGAATAAAAACCTAGGGGAACTCTGTTTGGGCTTTGATGATTGAATAACGCAAGACTGCACAAATTGGGCACATAGAGAGGATCGAACTAGTTTCGTTTGCAATTTTGGTTTTGTTAAAGAACTGATTATTTTTTTTACGGTTCATCAACCTTTTGCAGGTTATTTAAAGCCAGAAATAATTTTTTTAGACTGTGGAGATTTTTCAGATAATGATGTACTATCACAAGTCCTGATTAACCCCTGAAGATTCCTACCTTTCCAAAAGTTATTTGCGTGTAATAAAATATAAAGAACCCGACTGAAATTGGCTCTTTGATTACCAATTCCGAGCCGTTATTCATTACACCACCCACACAGCCAAGTTTACAGTAGTTGGTATTCCCAAGTGGTCACCTATTTAGCTACTAACAGTACTCGACGTTGCTTAACTTCAGTGATCGTACGAGAACTGGTGTTTCAACATGATAGGGCCGTAAGTCTAAAGAATTGAACTCCCGGTACCACTCGTAGGATCAGCAATATTAATAGTCCTGACCTGTCGTTTCGGTTTCAGTAACTTTTCCATCGCCGTAATGTAGCTTCCCTGTACCTTTTCTATAAATATTTTCATGGTAATTTTTCGAATAAACTTTCTTCAATAGTACCTAGACTTTATGAATTTAAGCGCAGTTGAAAGGTCTCATCAATTTACAATTGAATAGGCTTGATGCAACCATAAGTTCTATGCTAACAGTTTCTCGTGGTACACTCTTCTGGCTCCATGTTTTCCAGTTAACTTTGATCTTTAAATATTTATCTACTCTCTTCTTGATGACTCTACTTTTATTATTCTCACTTCTTGATAATTTTTCTCTTTTTACTTATTCTTTTACACTCTGTTGATCATGTTCACCATAGTCTATGAATATAGGATACAGCGCAGTACGTAATCTGTTCAATGAAACAACGTTAAAGATTAACACTCACGAGTCAGACACTCTACTGAATCTGACTATATCGCCAATACCACCAGCAGCTGTTCCGTAATTCTTCAGTCTTTGATATCAAAGGCTGGCAGTGAATATTCCGGAAAAAAACATGGCCACCTTTATACAAGTAGTGTTGAATATTTTGAGCCTTCTGGTTGGTTAATTCTACTATTGGTGAACTATAAAATGAGTCAGCTCATTTTGGCTGGCTCACTAGTATACCAAGGTACCCCAAAACTCCAACAAACTCAGTAACCCCTTGTGTCTTGGTGGTTCGACTATTTTGCAAGAGGTGAAATGATTAAAAAAATAACAAGACGATCTTTCTAATCATGGAGAAAATATAAAAGAGTAAAACTTGTTTGTTTTTGGCCGTTATTATTTTCTAAGCATGGGTCCGTCTCTTCTTCGCCTACCCAACTTTGCGTTAAACAGCAGACTTAGGTGGCAACAAGTGTAAGATAAGGAAAATTCTGTATTTCAGACTGTGACGAAGACAACGGAAAACCATCCCAATATCTTCTACCAAACATGCATGGCAGTTCCTAGATAATAAAGAAAAATATATTTAAAGTCATAGTCACCTATGTCGTGACTGGACTTGGAATTAAAAAAAGATGTATCCTAACTTTTCATCATAACTTTTTCTTATGAAAAATTAAGTTAAATAACATTGTTTCTCGGTGAAAATTGACCAAAGATCAGTAACAGTGACCGTATGCCAAATTACGTTGCTTCTCAGTGTTTTTGGCACTAAGGTTGAAATCAATCAAAGTTCAGTATCAGGGTATCTCGAAGTTGTATATTGCCCATCTCAGAGAAAGGCGGTTCGGGCTCATTCCTTGATCCATAGGAAGTCCCAAAAAATAAGTGCCAAAGAAAATGGGAATTTCTTTGTCAATACTCACATATGCTAAACTTCAGGTTAATACATGAAGTGTAGCATATGTAAGTAATGATTCTGTGTTAACTGTTAACACGATCACCGTGGGTGTTACGTAAAAACAATCTGTAAAAACGCCATATTAGTGAGACACTCAATAATGATCGAATTTATTAAGGAAGCGAATCGGTCTGCGAGACTGGTTAGGGTTACAGGTTAGGGCATTCACGGAAAAGCTCAAACATGACTGAGAATACAATAACAAAAGTTGGAGTAATATTTTGGAATAGTATTCTAGGCTGTAAAATTATAGGTTTCTTCAAAATCGATGAGGGTGTAAAGATAAATACGGAAAATTATTGTAAGTTCTTGGACTAGATTTTTTTTGTTTTGGTTAATACAAGAAGCGTTAATCTATCAAATATATTAATATAGGGCAGTTTGAAAAGATGACGGGTACTCATCCTGCGAAAAAAAAAAATGTCAAAAAATTGAATGACCTTTAACTTTTCCAATAGGAAATGGCACTTCACATATTCCATTTTCTTTATTATCTGTAAACATCATTGGCTTCTTAGGAAAGATTTTTGAGTATTTTCTCTTTGCTTTGTTCACAGTTTCGTAGTGTTTTCCTTGCAGACTCACTGTCACCCAAATTTAGAGAGCACAACCTACTCTATTTAACCCATAGCTAGATGGAGGAAAGGAGATGGATTTAAATTAATAGGATTAGAGTGGGTAGTGGTAGGCATCTGTCAATTGCGTAACAGTTGGCGGCGTGGAAAAGGGAATTGGCGTGCCAGGGAGTTAAATTCCAGCATATCCAGGTCCGTTCATTTTCGCACTAATACCCTTGAAAAAGGTACGAATCTGCATTTGCCTCACACTAGCTATTGTTTAAGTAGCAGGGTAAACAGGATACACAAGCCTTGAGTGGCGACCAGTCTAGGAGAAGTCTTAATTTGAATTAAAAGAACAAAACAAAAATAGTGTAGAAAGCAACACGATACCACTCGTTTATCTTTCTCAAGAATGCATAGTAATTCACAAATAATAAAGACAAGGTATCTGTGCCGAGTCGTGATAACCTTCGACCTATGACCTTAGAGTGGATGATGTGTAATAAGGATGTGGTGTGGAAAACAGCGACCCGAAATGAGAAATAGAACCGAGTTCGAGTCAGATTCGTTATATTCACTTACATACAAATATCTTTAATAAAGGCATGAATCCATCTCCTTCCCACAGCTATGGGTTAAATAACATTTTATCTAGATAAATGATTATTCTAAAAAAATTGTTAATGCAATATTGACTTGGAAAAAATGAATTATTCTTACAATCCAAAATATATTTCGTCTTTAAATGAACGTCAAGGGATTAAGTAGTAAAAAAAAAAACCCAAAGCAACAAACTTAGGATATTAGAACGAATATATATTTGAAAATTACGAATGTTAAAAATCTATCAAGCACGAACTCTCAAAAAAATATTAACCCTTTATATATATATATATATATATATATATATATATATATATATATAAAAGAAACCAGGCAAACCTACCTAGGTTTCACCTAAACGGAATATTTAGGGCAAACTGGCCAGTTTGCCCTGAAGATCCGTTTAGGTGAAACCAAGATAGGTTTGCCTGGCTCCTTAGGATTTATTCTAGTTTATCGCTCTACTTAGCGTATTGAGCACTCTACGATTTAGTCTTTCTACTCGTTTTTTTCTTCTTTGGACTAAGGACTTAAAGCACTTCGCGATTTGTTTCGTCTTGTTGTGATCTTGTTCTTTCTTTTTTTATTTCCAATTTTTTCCTCGGGTACCAATTTCTCCTGACATATCTGCAAGTTGAGCTATCCGAGGTTTTTCAAACGTGTACTACTCTTAATATATATATATATATATATATATATATATATATATATATATATTACACAAATGAGAGAAAGAACACATGGATTAAATTTCCACTGTTGCTAGCATTTACTTTAAAAGGAAACGTTCAATACAAAGTAGAGCAGTATATTATTATTATTATAGATTATAATTAAAACATGTTGAAATCGCTACACAAAAGCTTCCATGTTTCAATACTTTTATTGTAATTCTTAAGGCGATAGTAAGTAACTTATGATGAAAAGATTTCTAAAAAAAATAAAAAACAAAGTGTTACCTCTTTTCTGAAAGTTAAAGTCGGGTGAAGAAACTTAAGGTCAGAATAAAAAATAGGCTTGTGGGTATGTCTTGCAATTGGTTAATCAAAACATACCCACAAGTCTATTTTTGATTCTGACCTTATGTTTCTCCATCCGTCTTTAACTTACGGAAAAAAGGTAACACTTGGTTTGTAAATTTTCTTAGAAATCATTTCATCACCAGTTAACTGCGATCGCCTGAAGAAGTACAATCAAAGTACTAAAACATGAAAGCTTTTGTGTGGCGATTTCAACATACTTTTATTATAATCTCTTATGATGATATATATATATATATATATATATATATATATATATATATATATATATATATATATATATATATATATATATAATTTAATTCAAATTAAAAAAAAAACAGACAATCTTAAGGGTCCATTGATTATATTTTATTTCCCCAGGAAATTCTTTTTGCCTTGTTCCTCAGATCACATTTCCAAGCATAAAAAATGGTTTTAAAATTTACATATTATTTTTACATAAAATTTACTTTTCATATATATATTAAAATTGACCTTAAAGTATTTTGGGAAAAAATGACACAAACAGTTAACTCCATATAAACAAAAACAAACACCATTACATTTTTATTGTAATAAGATGCATCCTAATTATAAACAAGATGAAAAAGTCATTAAAAATATAATTCACCGATCTATAACAGTTAAATCTAAGGTATCTGTTAGGGTCTTTATCATTTATTATAAAATGAAAAACTCTAATCAAATTATTACAAATAACTCAGTAAAAAATATTGTTTATCAATTCTCATGTCTTTTTGGAGACTGTATCTACAATACTACTAATAAAAATCGACATTAAACTCTTACATTAGCCACACATGCACCACTTTCATAGGTTGACTTTTCGCTTGTGGAAACTTAGTGCATCCCATCACAAACAACCAAGACAGATTTAAGAAGAAGAACGACTAAAAACTCTAGAAGTCATTAATAACACAAGAGAAACAAGCTTCATTAAATAAAGTATCTTTCTCCACAGGAGATGGTATGTCGAAGTGTGTATAAAATATTTAATATCAGTGCGATAATAACTGTCTCATATATATATATATATATATATATATATATATATATATATATAAACTTCAAATGTTATTATTGAAGTAATAAAAAAGTTGGATTAATAATAATTACATTAATTACATACATATATATATATATATATATATATATATATATATATATATATATATATATATATATATGATTGCACGAACATTATGATAACCAGATATATTCTTTAAAATTCAAATTACGTAACGGTGAGTTCATATTCAGCACCTGAAGATTGCAATGTGCATGAAACTCCGAGTCGTGCTAGCAGTGAGGGATATATATATATATATATTATGGGAACTTACCCATAATAATAATGGACTATTTCGGACATTATACATACTGCGCCTCAAGAAGGAGCAAGAGATGAGGATTGTAAGAACATTGCAATAGTGATACTTGTCGAGACAACATAGTTCACTCTAACCAAATCTAATAGTCATTACTAATACTTCTACTTCTTTGTATATATTTCTCTTTGTAATATATCTGTGTTATTCCATACCTGTGTTCGAGTTATTCTTCATTGGTTCTACCTTGGACCATCATCGTGGTACAAGGAACTTGGACCATAACTATATATATATATATATATATATATATATATATATATATATATATATATACATAATATAAAAATCGGTAGCGAATTATGCATCGAAAAATAATTCATATTTATCTGTACCTCACTCATTTAAACCGTTATTTAACTCCTCTCTTTAAAACTTCTCTGCTACATTTTCATCCCCACCTTCACCTTTAGGCCTTCCTGTTCTTCTTTCTGCAGTTACACATCTTTCTCGAGCTTTCATACATTTCCCTCTCACACTTGTTTCCCACTCCCACACATACACTCTCACTAAAATTTTATTTTTCATACCCGGAGTTATATTTTCCGATTTCTTTTTGAATTTGTATGTCTGACGCATTGGATCGTGATTACGATTCCAATGTAATAAATTATAACCATGGAATATTAGTGTTTGAGCCTTTTTTATTATATTCTTACTCTGTCCTGGACATTGAGTTCTATCTGGATTCTATCCTCTTGGAAATATATATATATATATATATAGATAGAAGTGAACATAGAAGTCAACACTTAGAGGCGACAGTCTGTTTCATGCTAGATGCAATCATCAGGCCATCTAGCATGAAACAGACTGTCGCCTCTAAGTGTTGACTTCTATGTTCACTTTTATATTTACACACGCTTTATCTCTGATATTGAGCACTTTATCCCATAAATATAGCACATTTTAAAACTATATGTCTTCATATATATATATATGTATATATAGACCCGTAGGTATACCAATGAATTTGTTGCCTAATGATGAAAAAGACATTGAATTTACATATCAAATATTTATTTTTCAACATAATGTCGTATCCTGTCAATGCACTTAATTCGGTGATGAATGCTAATCTGATTGATCAAACATTATACAATGAAAATTAAAATAAAATAAAAATACAAATTCAGCAAATAATACGTGTTGTGCTACGGATATATTGATTCCCGTTCATAAACACCCTGATAAAAATTTTTTGCTGTTACTTCCTAAACAGGTAAGTTTGCTACGAATGAGTGAGTTTTTTTTTCTTTTACTAAAAGTCTTCTCGGTCATCATGATTTGCCGGTAACGTGACATTTTGTCAAGAAATATTATAGTAGGGAAGAGTACATGGGGAAGTGGTTTCAGGGCGATATTTCTGTAAGCGAGCTTAAATAATTCCTGCTGTGATAACGTTTCCTCTACTGTCAACTCGAAACAAACTGTGACGAGCAAATATAAAAAGACAGATTGACAGACAGACCGAAAAAAGAGACCGACCGATACATTCAGCGCTTGGTGAAAAACTTTTAATGAGACAAACAAATATTTGGGCTGACAAAGATGTAGATATAACACTATATAAAGTTTCTAAATTTAAAATTCGACAACCCATTTATGTTTCCATGGCAGTCGGGCAAGCAAGCTAGCGCAAAATAAATGGCGGTTTGACTTCATCTAAACCCCGACGTGCGATCAATTTAGATGATCCTGTTGTGAGTCGCTTTTCTGACTGCAGACCCCCTTTGATTATGTCTAATTATAGTCACCAGGTAGGGTTGTAGTTGCTGATCGAGGAGAATAAAGTGCTTTGTCTTACTGACTTCCCCCGCTAAGGTTCCATTTTAAAATTTGTTCTATGTGCCGTGTCTTTTCAAGACATTGGCGAACATGTCTGTCCACAACTTCCTGTCCTTTGTAGTTTTCAATAATCTTTCTTTTCAACATCTCCCCCAAAGCCTGTTCCGCCATCCATTCACTCAAGGTCGCCAGGTATGTTATACATTGATTTCCTCTGTCACTCTTGCCTTCGATTTGTCCTGTGATTATCAAATTTTCCAAACCCTCTTTCCTCATTATGCACCCTGGAAATTTAAACCGTCTCTTCCTGATGTTAAGTATGTATCCTTTTTGTTGCTATTGTCTCTAGAACTTCGTCGATGCTCACATATTCGATCTATGGTATTCTCAAAATCCTTCTCTAGTACACTTTTCTTGTTTTTTTTAAGGATCTTTTCCTGTTCCTCCATATTTTGCTTATCTTTTTGAAGACATCTTTCTGAATGTGCCTTCGGATTGCAGTGTCCTCTGTTAAAACGCTTCCCAGATATTTAAACTGTTGATTTCGTTATCTCCAATTTATATTTTGTATGCTGGGTTGTTACTTTTGCTAACAACCATGCATTCAGTTTACTTGCAATTGATGTTTAGCCCTTTCTTTTGGCTTTTCTTTATTATCTTCTGAAGGAGGTCCTGCAATTTCATTTCTGTGTCTGCTATCAAAACTATGTTATCTGCATATCTCATGTTAAGATTGTGGCCACCGATAATGAATCCTGATAGGACTTCTAATTATATCAGAATCGCTTCACTGAATAAGTTGAAAAAGTATGTTGAGAAAACACATTATTGTCTTACAACCCTCTCTATTTTTGAATATTTACCGAAATCATTTTTTTCTATATGCAGGCATTTTGCTGCCAGTATAGGTTCAAGATTATTCTAATCTCCTTCCCAAATATGACATGGTTGCCTAGCAGTTCCAACTTTTCTTTGTGATGTACTTTGTCAAACACTTTTACATAATCTATAAAAAAAAATATAAGTATTCATTCTTTTGCATTTGTATTGCTCTTTCTGAAATCATTTTAAGCGTAAATATCATATTTGTTGTTTTCTTGTTTCAGTGTCCTTAAAGAACCCGCACTGTTCTTGTCTTACTTCCGGTCTGATTCCACTCTTTTCATCAGAATTCGGATTGGTTTTGTTTTATGGCTAATTAGGTTGATTGTCCAATGGCATTTAATATCTAGTGTTAATATTGTGACCGCCAGTAATGAATCCGAGTTGGACTACTAATTCTCTCAGTATCACCTTCATTCTACAGGTTGAATAAGTCTCAGGAGAAGACTTGTAGCATTTTCTATTTTTGTATATTTACGGAATTCATTTTCTATCCATATGCAGGCGTCTTTCTACCAGTATAGGTTCAAGATTATTCTAATATAATTCCCAAATATGTCATGGTTACCTAGCAATTCCAACAGTTCTTTGTGATGTACTTTGTCAAAATCTATAAAAAAAAAAAACATCTTTGTCATAATCTATAAAACGCAGGTCTGCCACCTTCTGCATTTGTAATTTGCATGTTTGGCTATTCCTTTTGCTAACAATTATGCATTCTGACTTCTTGCAATGTTTAGTCCTTTCTTCTCACTTTCCTTCACTACCTTCTGTTGGAGTCCTTGTAGTTTCCCTTTTTGTCTGCTTTCAACACTGCGTCATCTGCATATCTTATGTTGTTAAGATTGTGGCTGCAAATAATGAATTCTGCTAATTCTGTCAGAACCGCCTCACTGTATAGGTTGAATAAGTCTTGTGAGAAGACACATACTTATCTTACACCCACTTTTCTATTTTTGAGTATTTACCGAATTCATTTTTTATCTGTATGCAGGTATTTTGCTGCCAGTATAGGTTCTAGTTTGTACTAATCTCCTTCCCAAATATGACATGGTTGCCTAGCAGTTCCAACTTTTCTTTGTGATGTACTTTGTCAAACACTTTTGCATAATCTATAAAACACAGGCACACCTCCATCTGCATTTGTATTGATCTTTCTGATAACATTCTGACCATAAATATCGCATACCTTTATTCCATTTTCTTTAATGGACACGCATATTCTTGTCTTATTTCCGGTCTGATTCTCCTTAGCGCACTAGTCATCAGAATTCGGATGATACGTTTTATTACATGACTCATTAGGCTGTTTGTCCGAAGGAGTTCACATTCGTTTGCATCTGGCTTCATAGGCAGAGATATGGATGTTACTATATAGTATGATATCTATCGTCCATTTTCTAGTATAGTATAATAACTACTATTTATTTTTTTACTATGGTATGATATTTATTTACCTACTTTTGGAAGTATGAAATAGGTTAGGGTTAAGTGTAGGGTTAAAGGCAGTGAACAGTAAACAGGTTATGTATTAACAAACATTAACAATTTTTTATACAAAAAAAAACTGAAAAAAAAACCTCATCAAATAGTGATTTTAATGTTTGTAAACTGTTTTAATGTCATTAAAAAAGACAGTAAACAGAAAATCGTTTTTCCTGGGAATTTCCCAGCAAAAATGAATGCATCGTCATTTACGGTATGTAGCAAATACATCGGTAGGTATATTATAGTAGCACCGAGCTATGAAAATGGAACAACTTAAGTTTTCCACTATATCACCACCGTTGTATATGTAATTTATGTTTGTGATCTTGTCAATGCTGAAATCATCTAAGGCTGTCAGCATCTCTATTACAATTCCGTTTGGTTTTGCTGTTTTGTTTCTGTTCAATTTGGCCCTTGGTTGATTCCACTTCAGATTTTAATATTTCTGGTTCTTCGAAATTCCTGTGTATTGCTGGTTATTCTCTATCGACGTGATAGAATTCTCCGGTATATTCGATTTGTCTCTGAAGTATTTTCCTTTCTCTAATATCAGTGTTCCGTTCTCGGACTTTATTATCCTGTCGATGACGATGTATTTTGTCCTGCGACCTTAATACGATTGAATCGTTTATATCTTAAAGGAAACAATCCTTCATGAGACAAGCTGGGATCGCCTTGTCAGATAAGAAGCTGTTCTGCTGAGATTTTAACCTGGATCTCATGGTCAGAAAGCAAAATTATGTTCACACACACACACACACAGAGGTTTCGTTAAATAATTTAGACACTTCAGTCTACATATACTCGATAAGATCTGTTCACATATGTGAATTAGCTTTTTTGTGCGGTTTTTAAATGAAGAGACGAAAAAACTGTGTCGGCTCATATTGTTTTTAATCCGAGTACTTTCGACATAGCATAATGTCATCATCAGGGTATTGTTAAATACAGAATAAGTATTTAGTGTTCATGGCTGTGAAGGACAAAAATTGTTGTCGTCCTTCACAACAATGAACACTAAATACTGACTCTGTATTTAACAATACCCTGATGATGACCCGCTATGTCGAAAGCACTCGGAATAAGTGCAATATGAGCCAACATGGTGTTTTCCTCTCGTATTCTAACAACCGCATAAAATGATTATTCGCGAATGTGAGAGGATCTTATCGAAAATTTTTAAGCAGAACGTGTCTAAATTATTTAACGAAACCTGTCTGAATGAAAACATGCTGCTGAAATGCCGCCTTTCATATATATATATATATTTTTTTTTTTTTTGAAAGGATGTTTTTTATTCGACATTAATTTTTATTTCTATAAACGATATTTTAGTAGGTACACATGTTTCAGTTGGTATCCCTGTTTTTTTTTGTCTTGAACATTGAAGTTAATAAAAACCGGCCTAAATTGAAGAAGTCTTACTAAAGAAAAGTTATGCACTGCTCAGATACGTGTACCGATTAAAATTAACTTTTATAGTAATAAGAATTATAGGTGTACCCATGTTTAAATCATTTATACACGCATGGTATGAGTGTACTATTTTTTAAAATACTTTACTATAGTTATGAGTTTAATATATCCTGATCATCTATTCTTATGCGTTTTATTGCCAAGGAACTCAGCCTGGTCATTGATCAACTAAGAATAGCAGTACGTCATATATTGCTAGAAAGCGATAAAAAATATATTGAAAGCATTTCTGAAAAGAACACATCAACCTCTACGAAGCGTCTTTTCAGTCATATATATTTCGTTTTTTTCCGTCACCTATAATAGGATGTTTTTTTTCTCAAAGCATCCGTGTTGCTATATTTTGATGTTCTGACGAAACCTAACAAACGATCTACAAAAATGTGAAAAACGAAGGTCGTGTAATTCGTCTTTAGTGTATACGTTAAACAACTGCCATTAGTTACACGACGAAATATTTCCGTGTCATTTCTTTTCAAACGACATCTTTTCTCGCCATAGATATCGTTTTTATTTGTGTGCGCGTGCGTGGCCATCTATGAATATCTTGACTCACGGATATTTTTTTCGTTTATTTTTTTTTTCGTTTATTTTTCTCATTTATGTTGAATTTCTTTATCCTATTAGAAATTGTCGGCTCATCGAACAAGCCTCGTCTTTGGTTCTGGACATGAACGAGAATTTTTATTGATATGAAAGATGGCTTTCTTCAAATTATAGCGTTCAAGATATTGTTATATTATTCATTCGTTTCTGAGAACGATGTGTAGGAAAGGACATTTGCGCAGACATAAACACTCTTCGATAACAATAAGTGACAATAAAGGGAAGCTGGCATCGGTCTGCGGGGACCACGAGTAAGAAGAAAAGAAATAAAATAAAGCTGTTTTTGCCAATTTGAAATCGAGTAAAAAGATTTTTTCTTAACATAAGAAAAAAAGAAAGAACACCATCAAAACATTATAATGTAAAATAGGTTTTATGAAAAAAAAAGGTGACTTTTTTGTTCGCTTGTTTGTCCAGGTCAATAGAATATATTTGTTGTCAACAGGCAAGCCGAAAAATATTTGCCCGAATATATAATTATATATAGATAAAGTATGTGTATGCCCATCTGTCTCCATGTATGACTACACATATATGAAGTATGTATGTATGTATGTATATATCTGTAAAATGACGACACATGCATAACACACATATATAAAATTATGACACATGCATAATATATAATATATATATATATATATATATATATATGAATTTGGTAACACATGCATAATATATATATATGAATTTGGTAACACATGCATATAATATATATATATGTAATGACGACACATGCATAATATATATATATATATAAAATGACGACACATGCATAAAATATAATATATATATATATATATATATATAAAATGACGACACATGCATAAAATATAATATATATATATATATATAATGACGACAAATGTATAAGATATACGATTACACGTGAATCAAATATATATAACACTATACATGTATAATATATATATATATATATAGTTACACATGTATGGAATATATATACAGGAGTACAAATGCATAATATATATAATGTATATATACATACATTCTCTCTCACACACATTACCAGCAATACAGTTTTTAAAACATTATTACAAACAAAATATTACCAGCTATACATTTCTTTGGAAAAAATATTATTAGCTATACCTGTTTTGGTAAAAATATTACCAACTAAAGATATTTTGAAAAATATTACCTGCAATAGATTTTTGAAGAAAAACTATTACAAGCAATAAAAAGCTTGTCGGTATTAAATAACCTATTTTTGATATGCTGTAAAATCAATATAAACCAACCTTGAGCAGGTTAAAATTGTAGTGATCGGGGTAACATCTTGCTTAGAGTCATTTCCACAGAGTAAGGGTTCGCGGTAATCTGTACGAGTGGAACTTACTTCTCACCGATGGAATATGGAGAGAATGTGGGTGGTTCGCTACTCTGTAAGTGGACTGGCGTGTTCTTGCTGTGGAAGGAGCGGTAGAGCAGCGAAGCTTGCCACATTCCGCCTATGGGAGAGAGGTTGGAAAGTAGAGGACCGTTCGTCACCCACAAGGGTGGGAATACGCTTTTGAACTCTATCAAGGCTGCAGAGTGCAGTCTGGGAAGCTCTCATCCAAATATGACAACAGTACTCCATTTATGAACTCTTGTGAAGGTAGAGGATAGCAGGAGGGGGTCAAATACTTACTGGAGAGGTACGGGGGAGCAATGGATCGTATGTACGAGTTCAGCTTGAGGTCGGGTTTGAGTTTGAGGCCCAGCAGTCTACCGTGGCACGTGCTTCCCCGAGATGACCTCCATTCATCAAGATTGGTGGTAGTTCGGAGTCAGATCGGCAACAATAGAATGTAACTAGCTTGGTCTTCAATGCAGTGAATGTAACCAGTCAGTTTTTATCCCATTGGGTAGTTTGTGCAAGATCGGAAGAGAGCTCTGTCGTCAATCGGGTGTTTTAGAGGTGGAGGTCGTTTCAAGTACTTACTGGAGCGTTACAGCGAGCCAACTATTTTACCATGACTACATACGCATAAAATTAGTCAGTGAAAATGTATTTTTTATCTAAATTCTCAACAAAGAAACACGCTGTTTTTCATCCTTGGACTGGTCGCCGTCTTAGCGAAATAAAAATAAAATAAAATAGATCACCTGCATTTTATGACGGATTGATTTTCATAATCCTAACCCTCGCAGCGGATTCGTTCTCTGTTTTCATTTCTCAATTCATTTTCGCTGACGAAAATATAATTCCTATCTGCTTCTATTTTCGTTAATGTCACGTGTTTTTTAAAAATTTCCCAAGACAGAAGTAAAGCCATTTCCCCATTTGCTTTACCCGCATGCCAGATATTCGATCGATATTACCAAATGGCCCTTTCTTTATATATATATATATATATATATTCTAATAAATTATTTTATACATAAGTCCTGAAAATTTAATTAAAATCCAACAATTATTTGATTTTTGTCACATTTTCCTACAACACATGTTTTTATCGAAGAAAAGACGATCAAATTACTGTATTAATATTTGGCTCACCGCTGACACACAAAAAAACGAGATTTTTACGCAAAATTTCAAACGTGCCAGAAAGAATAAAAAATGCTTTGGTCTTTCTTATTAATAATAACGTAAGCATATTGATAAAAAATTGTTTTCATCAAGTTTGATCTGGATATATTATGTCTATTTATTTTTATTTTAATCCTTTCGAATTCTCAGATCGACTTAACGTTGATATTAAATTCATTAAAGTAGGCGTCATAGTTTTCTCCATTTCTTTTATGTTCACAAGTACTTTCAATCTCATCCTGAAGATGATCTAGGAGGAAAACCGTTATTAGATCTGACGTGCCTTGGCATCACGTTCACATAGGACCTCCTGGTCAAACAAAGTCCGAATAGTGCTTTTGAACAGACATCTTTCCCGATTCTCAAAATATACATACCTGTTTCGAATCCTAATGTAAACAAATCCAATTTTTTAGGAAATGGATTAAATCCGACATTTTTAATTAATTTTTAAATACCGCAGAAAAGTAATTTTTTTTTTTAATATAGTGGTCGGTGTTTTTATGAGGTGTGGAAAACGCGATCGATACACTTATGTTTTGAATTTTTCTCGAAACTGGACAATTACTGTAACAATTACTTGGCGAATATAACATTAAAGCCTTTTTTTTCTAATTTCTTTAACTAGCCAGTAATCTTAAAAATTTAGGAAAATATTCTAAGTAATCTAATATTTTATGGATTTTGAGGTACTTTGCCTTTATAGTGTTAATTACTTGCTTGTTGATGAAATGTTAGAAAATTACCAATAAATTTTAAATTTACGATAGTTAGCATTCTTATTTTCTGATAACGTTGTGTACGGACGTCCGTTTTTACAAAAATGGGCACTTTTATACACGTACAGAAACAATTCAAAATTGTTTTTAAAATATTGGGGATCAACTAATTGTCTAAGATTTTCCATTTATGATTAGTAAATATATTTAATGAGAATATCACTTAATTCTATATTAGCACATAATTTTAAAAGATTTACAAATTTATAAACTATTATAATCAAACTTAAAAACATGTAAATGGTTCTTGTATAATTTATTTTTCATCGAAAAAAAATTCTACTTTAGACAATAGTGTCCATAATATATTTATAAAAACAATTAAAAGCTGTCCTAATTAAATAATCTCTTAATTTTATTGCATTTATATTTTATGATTCAGGGTAGATTTGATGCTATAATCTCGTCTATTTAGCAAAGTGTTGATTCGTCGGGCGTAAAATTCTTCAGGTTTCGATGCAAAGAAATACACAATATCAGTTTTAAACTATTCACGATTAAGGAACGTTCCTGCTGCAATGATCTGAACAGACGATATTCAGATGGAGTAAGGAGGTGGGGGCAAAAATTTTGTATTTAGTGCTATGATCTTTTCCCAGGGTGACTCTGATATTTTACAGTCTTGCATTATCGTGTAAACGGAACACGTCTTTGCAATTAACCAACCATGCGCGCTTTGTCAGCAAAGTTTTCACTTGGCGTTGACACTTCATGATATTAAACGTTTCGCTTTTATTCATCATAGGTGTTATCTTTTCGTTTTCGTTGGATAAGATTATAGAGGATCCACTTTTCATCACTGGTGCTGATACTACAGAGAAAAAGTTCGATAGGGTTTCCTCTTCAATAAAAAAAAAGAGGACAATATTTTCATTAAGCTGAGAAACAGTCAGATCATGAGAGACTCATTGACGAAGTTTTAAGATTTTTCAGAGTTTATGAAAGTGTTTAAGGATGAAAGGTTTTGTTAGTTCTCGCGCAGTGTCCTTAGGACTGATTTTCCTTAACTACGGTCTGCAGAATCTGAATACTCACAGAACTAAGTTGTCCAGAACGAAGAAAAACTTTGAGGAAAATGTTCCTGATCAAAACTGACCAAACTATCGTTGACATATCCAGACACTGAAAGCTTCGTTTTCACAGACACAACAAACATCTTGCTGTTTCATTTATCGAAGAGCCCTTTCTGGAATTCATACAGCATACGGTGCCTGGTATGGGTCTGATCTAAAGTAATTTTAAAATAGGTAAAATTAGATTAAAAATAAGTAATCTGCAGTATATAAACGGTAAATAACATTACCAACTATAAAACTATGCATCATCGAAAAGACAACCCCAATAGAGGAATATGTAGCAAGTTTTGAAAACCATTACGATTTCGATATTTCAGTTAATGCTGTTCTGTTGGGATATAACCTGATTAAGCTAATCCTGGGAAATATGCATTGGTACACAGGATAGGGAGATGATTAACAAGCGAATTTCATAGATCAATGCACATGATATTTATTCACACTGGGTGTCAATTTCTTGTCCTCTTTAACTAGACTGTACTGATCTTAGCGGGGGTGAGGATACGCTGATTACAACTTCTTCAGAGAGGACAGACACCCTTCCCAAAAGGGAGTTACCCTCTGATTGAATACTAACAGAAACGGGTATAAATCCGAATAACAGGTTCCTTTTTTTTATTGTAGGGCAAACTGGGCCTTCGTCTATATTTTTTAAAGCTAAAGTGTAAATCGGACCGATGTCTACCATTTTAACTCTTGCGTAAAGAGGACTTGTGTACGTGTTTTTTTTTTGTTTTTGTTTTTTTTTTAACAATTGTACACGCCGGACATATGTGTACGTTAATTTTTTAAATGTACGTGCATTACGGACCTATGCATATGATATTTCTGTTTTACTTTTTTGAAATGCGGACGTATGCGTAATTTATTCTCTTGTGCAAGTCGGATCTGTATTCGTATTTTGACGATTCATTGGGAATATTGTTAAGTGAGGCATATATTCAACGTTTAATAATCTAATCTAGTTTTTAGAGATAGCAAAGACCACTAACCCAATCGAACATAACCTTAGTAAATATTCACACATCTACATATGTATTTAAATGTCGGATAGTTAACTTTTTTTCTTTAAGGTGCATATCAACTCCTTATGGTCATTTAATGCCGAAATTTAATTTTTCATGGTAGCATTATTAATTTTATTTACAAACCTGTATTACCGGTCATTTCTTTTCCTTACAGAAATGTATTGCTAGTAATGTTTTTAGTTTTTAATTTTTTTTTCTACAAAAACGTATTGCTGGTATTTTTACTATAAACTCTGTTATACTTTCATAGGATTTTGACCCCAGTTTGGTAACTTAAGATGAACGGTTTTCCTAGTTCTCGTACAGTTTTCTTAGGATGGATTTTCCTCAATTATGGTCTGCCAATAACAGACCTTAACAGGTGCTATCACCCCGGGTCAGGATGGACCTGGGAAAAAACAGCAACTAAGAAATGATTTCACGCTTCTCAAAGCTTCTCGATCAGAAACCTTGCTGCCGGATGTAGTTTATCGTCATACCCAGGGCGGGGTAGCTAACATCAAACTGCCATTATAAAAATGGATGTGTTTTGTCCAGTTAAGCTTCGATTTCAAATCTCGCCGGAAGTTATTGCACGTATTTCTTCTCGGCTTTTCTTCTGTACATTAACGTACACGTAAAATTTGTGTATCCAGAGAAGTAAAATTCTCCCCACAAGCTCAAATCCCTAAGTGGAGACAGTGACTAAGAAAGCAAAGAACAATATCTTTCAGTGTACTAATATCTACCAATGTTATTTGCATTTGCATATATCAATTTAATTGTACGCATAAATAAGATATACAATATCCGCAAATGGGTCAAATTCGCACGCAGATTTAAAATCAGAAATCTATTGTGTACACTGCTTTCGGACACGCAGATATCAACATTAAAAATGTAACTAAAAGATCGCGGCAACAAATCACAGAATGGCGTACGCATAAAAATCTTTCTCTTACGTGATGGAGTCTTGTTGAATGTGATGAATAGAGAAGACAACGTTTTTTTGTTCGTCTTGTTTTCCCGCCATAAAAACACATTTTTATGGCACTTGTCGCGTAGTTACTGACAAATTTCAATCTCCAACTGCCGGAGTATTAATCTTCTTTGTGTGTATTGAGGTGTGCAGGAGAGATAGGCGAGTTCTTTTTTTATTTCTTTTCCCGTAACCGTAAAATGTCACGCACCGTTCCAAACTTTCCTGTAGTGTAGTTTGGCTCATCTAAATACTTTCTCTTCAATCTAGCCCGTCGGAAATATATTTCTCCTTCGTGTTTGCTGGTTGTTATCTGTATTTGAAAAATCGTTTTTCCGACAGTTATATACATTATTAACTTATCTCTATCTATCTATCTATCTATCTATCTATAATGTATGTATGTATGTGTGTGTGTGTATTAAAAAGAAGATTGGTTGTAATGTGGATTTTTTATTTTAAAATATACATTATACTCGATTTTCCATAATTCTGCTACACGAGTTTCTAGTTTCTCGACCTTCTTCAAGCAAAGAGTAGATATTTCTACATATTATAAAAATTATTTTTTTTTGCGTGGTAGTGATTCATATGTCTATCTTGGACTGGTGATAAGAGTTATATATATATATAATTATTTATTCGAAAATTATAATATAATATGTTATATATTCAACACCATCACTTGATAAGACACCAGAAGTGTTGAAAAAAAATTGGTATTTTTGTAGTGACTTTATAACATATTTATGTTATAATTTTCGAATAAATAATTATATTTGGTCTACTCTGTATTGAGCACTCTTTTAAGAATAGTATTTGTTGGTTATTGGAATTTATTCCGTATACACCAATCCTATACTTGGCATATATATATATATATATATATATATATGTATATATGTATAAAGACATTTATATATGTTTAACGTTCTTTTTATAGATACAAGTATTTAAGCAAATGCTCTGTTTTATAATAAACAGTATTAAATAACATTTACCGGCCTGAATGTGCGAGAAATTTTCATAGAACCATCATTTCGTGTGATGTGCCTTAACCTTTCGGCCACAGAGCAGCGTCTGGTTAGCAAGGTCGATTTTACTATCTTTAAACTTAAATCTTCCATGAATCTCTTCTATTCATATCTGCTCTAGCGTAAACAAATGACGTCATATATTTTAGAATTGGACATAGTCCGACAATTTATTTAAAGACATTTATATTATGTTTAACGTTCTTTTTATAGATACAAGTATTGTCGGAGAGCGAAAATTTTCTATGAAAATTTCTCGGACATTCAGGCCGGTAAATGTTATTTAATACTGTTTATTATAAAACAGAGCATTTGCTTAAATACTTGTATCTATAAAAAGAACGTTAAACATAATATAAATGTCTTTAAATAAATTGTCGGACTGTGTCCAATTCTAATATATATATATATGTATGTATATATATTGCATATAGTTCTCTTGGTAATATTACGTTCTTTCGCGTAGTACGACGTCATAGAACTGCATTAAGAATTTACGATTTGTGTCTGATATTTTGCGATTTTGACTCCAACTCATATAAAATTGTTTAAAATGTGTTATATTTTTATGAGAAGAGAGCTCAATATCGGTGATAGAACAAATGTAAATATATGTAAACATAGATACAAGGATCAGCTCAAGACGACCCTCCAGGAATTTGTGATACCAATTTCCATTTGGGAAAGGCATGCATGTGACCGACCATCATAGAAGGAAACATCTGAGATCAAACGAAGATAACAAACGAAAAAGGCGCTAGCAGGCACAAAATAAGAACGCGTCAACAATCCGAGTATCGTTAAGCAATTTTAAGGCACTACGTTTAGCATAGCTTCCAAATGTAGAATATCGAAATTATCAAAGAATATATATTGAACCTTTTCTCACAACAGTCCTGCGTATGACTATAAACTACATCCAGCAGCAAGGCCTCTCATCGGGAGATTGGAGATTTTAAGATGCGTGGAAACACCTCCTGTTGTTCCCAGGTCCATCCTGACCCGGGGTGGTAGCATCTGTTTGGGTCCTAGCTATGGGCAAATTATTGAACCCCAAAGGAAAACAAAACATTATGAAAGCATAAAAATAGATTTTTAAAGTAAAATTAACGGCAATAAATTTTTATATAATAAAAAAAACAATAATTTCGATCTATAGTAAAATGACCAGCAATAAAATTTTATAGAATTAAAAATTCATTTTATAGCAAAATAAGCAATACATTTTATCTGTAGTTGAAGGCATACAATTAAATTTAATATATTTTTTTTATTTCAAGTCATAAAATAGTGTTCACAATATTTAGATTTCGCCATTAAATAACCCATAGAGGTGTTGATATGCCACGAAACAAAATCAAACGAATTTTTCTCACAAATAAGGATGATGATGATGATGACGTTGTATGCTCTACGAAGTTAAGTTCCTGGCTTTCGTTCTACTGAAACTATCCATTGTCATCAATCAGGTCTTTTAAAAACCTTTTTAGTAGAATTTTCACAAGTGAAAGAAAAGTTTCCTTTACTCCATAAAATCACAAATAACTGAATTTAAAAAAAAAATTAAAACTAATATGAAAATAGATTTTCATTCAATACTGGAAATTTATTTTTTTAATTTTTGGAACCAAAAGCTAGCATTTTCTATTATTTTTCCAAGCGAACTTTCAGCAGTCGACTAACAGCAGACTGTAAGAAAAAAAAACCCAAAACTCTGGATTAACGAAGTCAGGAAGTTAAAAAAAAGATAAGTAGAAAAATAAGAGTTTTCTTTTAAAGTATGTTCATCTTATTTGGGGCAATTTCTTAATGACATAAATTTACTAATAGGCAGATGGTATCTAACTCAACCCCACCGCCAAACATTCTCCTGATATCTCATGATTTCACCTCACAAATTTCACTTGTTTGAGATCACATATTTACGCCCGATAAAAGTAGTAAAATGATATCGCATGATTTCGAGAGAATCAACCAATCTGTGCAAGTTATTTGAGATCACATGGTTTCAATAAAATCACCGAGAAGGAAATCAAAGATGAAGGATGTCATCTGAAATCGCCCTAAGAAAATAGCGTGAGAATTATTAGGACTGATTCACCCAAAATATCTAACATTACGTGACTTGAAGTGAATCACTCAAAAGAAAATCGCCTAAGATTATTTTCAAAATTTTTATTTTAGTGATGGTAATAACGTTTTTATAACCATTGTCCGAATCATCAACACGATTATCATTCTTTCGTTTCTTCTCTTGCCATAAATATACTAAGGACTGATGTATGTTTTTTTTTAAAAAAACATACATCAGTCCTTAGTATTAATGAAGGAAAATGGATGTTTTTTTTACACATTAATCTAATAAAAATTACGCTGTGAAATAACAATCACTATTCTTCTAATATCACGTCAAGTTAATTTATAGCAAAACTAAGCATATTATGTTTTATTGATCATTAAACATAGAAAGGAACCATTCATGCTGGAGTATTTTATATAATAGTGTCAGTGAATCTTCGTTTTGAAAGTGTCGGAGTTAGCTCCTCCTTAAATCCCTAATTGTTCACTAGGGGTCGCTCTCCCTACACAATAAATACTGGGCAACTTCTTGCCTCGTTCTTTTTTACTTTGCATTTCAGCGGACACATTTAAAAATGTAATCTCTTGTAGAAATCAGCGTTTTCGCCTACTCGTGGGGAAAACGCCATGAAATACACGTACGTACGAACTTTCACCAACATACGAACTCTTTATTTTCACACACACAAACAAAAAGGTAAATGTCTTTGTCACTTGTAAATTTGTTGTTTAATACATATATTTGTTGACATATATATATATATATATATATATATATATATATATATATATATCGGTCTTGTTTGGTTTCTTTATATCTTCGGTTGGATTCAACTTGAGTCCGCCATTGTTCTTGTAGTTGGACCTTCTAGCAGGAATAAACAGCACGTGTTAATTTAACAACACTCAAACCCACACGGTCTTCTACAAAAGAAAATAATTTAAAGAGAACCCGTTTATTATACGTGACAACGTAATCGTAAGCAAAGAGTTTTTCATTTATTTTAATTTTATATATTGAAATACTTCCTTTGAAAAATTAGACTATTTTCAACCTCTTACTTTTTATCGATTTTAACAATCTCTTAACTGGTTTTTGACAGGTTTTATTGAGTCTGCACGAATGCCAGGTGAATGTATGATTTCTCCTGTCAAAATAAGCCCGAAACACTTCCATCAACTTTTCTAATAGAGCTAACGGTGTCAGCCATTTTGAAAGGCCTCCTCTTCTTAAAATGCATGATGATAGAGGTAATTGAACACCTTCTCAATTGTTGCTTGTCTTCGAGTCATTAATTTTTAGCGCACTGTCATAAACACTAATATTGTTGTTTTCTTTTTTTTAAAAGCTAAATATCTGTGTCATTACTAGCGTTGGGTTCACTGACTTTGTGTTTCCTATCACACAAACTTAGAGAAACGTGTAGTCGACTTCTCAGTAAAAAGGCTTCGTTCTGGTGAACATTCGAAGATAGGAAGAATTTTCTTAAGCTTGCAAATGTCATGATTGTCCTACAGTAAATCTTTAAAGACTTGCGTAATGCAGAGCGAAATCAGTCGTTGAACTGAACTTCCTTTTTCGATCAGCATTCACAAAAAGGAACTAACATTATCGTAATTATTGACTAAGCTTTGTTTTGGCCTGAGGCTACAAGCATGGTGCACCCAGTGAAAATAGAACTCCCTAGTAAGGCTACATAAGCGTACAACAGGCAAGGAATTAACGCATCCCCATCAATAGACGGCAGTACGTTTATTTGAACCAACACGGTTATTTCATAATTAAAATGACTATTCCAAACTGTTAAGGGGTCTCCCCTTTTCACACAAATGGACTCACCCAAGGTATACATATACTACTACCAGTGAATACCCGAGCAGTGGAGGAGTCGAGACGGAACGACAGAAGAGTAGTAGAGTTCAGTAGTAGTAGAGTAAGTCACACACAGAGACGGCGGCAAGCGTCACAGTTAGCGAGCACGTAGACTCAGTAAGGAGTCATCCGCGACACTTCACAACCAAGACTGTATATATATTAGTGCTACTAACCCGCATTCCTGGATCTACTAACCCGTATTACCAGTTTGTATTATTACGTTAATACATTTATTTTCCTTATCCATTCGTTTGTTATTCATTGGCGTTTGTTATTCATACGATGTTTTATTTGGTGCAAAAGAGTACATCTGGTATGGACTCACCAATGTAAATTTCAATTAGCGAAATAGATTAATTTATAACACACACACACACACATATATATATATATATATATATATATATATATATATATATATATATATATATATATAGTATTCTTAGTGAATTTAATGACAACCGGACTAGTTTGAGTTGTTTAAAATAAGTTATGACAACACGTGTACACACTAAAAATAACATAGTCAATATTGGAAATAGTAATAAGGAATAAAGATATATATATATATATATATATATATATATATATATATATAATTTATTCGAAAATTATAACATAAATATGTTATAAAATCACTACAAAAATAGGCATTTTGTTTCAACACTTCTTGTGTTTGTTATAATTTTCGAATAAATTATATTTGCTCTGTATTGAGCACTCTTTTAAGAATAGTATTGTTTGGTAATTGGTATTTATTCCGTATACACCAATCCAATACTTGTGTGTGTATATTATATATATATATATATATATATATATATATATATATATATATATATATATATATGACGTGTGTTTGCGGCCGAGTGATGAGAACGTTCGTTTTCCGGTGTTCGAATCTCACCATGTTTCTCAGGAAGGTGACGAGCTGTGGAAAGTATGTTAAAACAATTACAAGCTTTTTAAATATAGACGGAACAGTTCAGAGGTCGTCGTTGCACCTGGCATCGTGAACGAAGCCTTGAGCTCACAGGCCTTGTTTAAACTTGATTAGGCAGGATTAGATGTTCTCTAACAGAAACGGCAAATAATGTCTCTTAGCAGGCGTTTGAAAAGGGGATGAGCTGGTCATCGAAGAAGATGAGAATTTTCTGAAATGAGGAATTGGCAATTATATGTGTATGTGTGTCTGCTTCTGATATATATATATATATATATATATATATATATATATAAAGCTGCATTTAAGCTTGAACCTGCGGAGGGCTCTTGATTGGGCCTTCATCACAATAGTTATTGAGGAATAGATACAATAGACAATAGTAAATTATAGAAGACCTAAAATTGTTATCGTACAAAAAAAATTCGTCGAAAAAAAAAAAAAAAGAAATCATCGAAAACAATCCTAGTAATGAACAGTTGGGAATAAAAACATTCAGGATTGCGGGTTCGAATCCGGACCGGAACATTTTTATTTTGCTAACGGGGTCCGATTGATTCCAGTCGAGAATCTGGTGTTATTTGAAAATTTAAATCCAATAGAGAGTTCCAACAAACATCCTGGATCGGAAGACCATATGCGAAGAATAGAACAAAATACCAACTAAAATTTGCAAATCATGTATTGAGAAAAGGTTAATTGCTGT